>JAGFBZ010002176.1:0-600000 GCA_018398805.1 Hirundichthys speculiger | reverse complement strand
TTTTTTTTTTTACCAACAATAAATGACAGCAATAATAATTGATTAGGATGTCTTGTTGTGGAGGCTGATGGCTGCTGGCAGGAATGATCTTCTGGATCTTTCTGTCTTGCAACGGACCTAAAGAAGCCTCTCACTGAACACACTCTGTTGTTTGATAGGGTGAGGGAGAGGGTGTGAAGGGTCCTCCATCATCTTCATGGAGAGGGTGTGAAAAGTCCTCCATCATCTTCATGGAGAGGGTGTGAAGAGTCCTCCATCATCTTCATGGAGAGGGTGTGAAGAGTCATGTGTGAAGAGTCCTCCATCATCTTCATGGAGAGGGTGTGAAGAGTCCTCCATCATCTTCATGGAGAGGGAGTGAAGAGTCCTCCATCATCTTCATGAGAGGGTGTGAAGAGTCCTCCATCATCTTCATGGAGAGGGTGTGAAGAGTCCTCCATCATCTTCATGGAGAGGGTGTGAAGAGTCCTCCATCATCTTCATGGAGAGGGTGTGAAGAGTCCTCCATCATCTTCATGAGAGGGTGTGAAGATCCTCCATCACTTCATGGAGAGGGAGTGAAGAGTCCTCCATCATCTTCATGAGAGGGTGTGAAGAGTCCTCCATCATCTTCATGGAGAGGGTGTGAGAGAGTCCTCCATCATCTTCATGAGAGGGTGTGAAGAGTCCTCCATCATCTTCATGGAGAGGGGTGTGAAAGAGTCCTCCATCATCTTCATGGAGAGGGTGTGAAGAGTCCTCCATCATCTTCATGGAGAGGGTGTGAAGAGTCCTCCATTATCTTCATGGAGAGGGAGTGAAGAGTCCTCCATCATCTTCATGGAGAGGGAGTGAAGAGTCCTCCATCATCTTCATGGAAGGGTGTGAAGAGTCCTCCATCATCTTCATGGAGAGGGGTGTGAAGAGTCCTCCATCATCTTCATCAGCTTGTGCAGCTTCTTTTTTGTACATCATCTCCAGCGGCTCCAGAGTTCCACCCAGCACAGATCCAGCTTTCCTGATCAGTTTGTTGATTCTCTTCAGGTCTCTGGTTCTGGTTCTGGTTCTGGTTCTGATGCTGCTGCCCCAGCAGATAGCTGCAAAGCTGATTGCACTTTCAACAACAGACCTATAGAAGATGTGCAACATCTTGGTGCAGACATTAAAAGATCTCAGCTTTCTTAAAAAGTAGAGTCTGCTCTGACCTTTCTTGTAGATGTGTTCTGTGTTGCATTTCCACTCTAGTCTGTTGTCAAGCTGAACTCCAAGATACTTGTATTCCTCCACCACCTCCACCTCCTTTCCCAGGATGGAAACACTGCTGTGTCGATTCTTGCTCCTCCTGAAGTCGACAATCATCTCCTTAGATTTGCTGGTATTTAATACGAGATGATTGTTACTACACCATTTCACAAACTGACAGATCAGTTCTCTGTACTCTGCTTCCTGTCCATTGTTGATACACCCAACAACTGCAGAGTCATCAGAGTATTTCTGCAGATGACAGGACTCAGAGTTGGACTGGAAGTCAGAGGTGTAGAGTGTGAAGAGAAATGGTGAGAGAACAGTTCCTTGTGGTGCTCCAATGCTGCTGACCTCCATCTCAGACACACAACCTTTCAGTCTCACAAACTGTGGTCTGTTTGTGAGGTAGTCATAAATCCAGGAGGTTGCGGAGGAATCCACCTGGAACTCATGGAGCTTCTCCCATAACAACGCAGGCTGAATTGTATTAAAAGCACTTGAGAAATCAAAGAACATGACCCTCAAAGTGCTGCCTGATTGGTCCAGATGAGAGTGGGCTCTCTGAAGCAGGTAGATGATGGCGTCTTCAACCCCAAACCCATTACCATATGCAAACTGTAATGGGTCCTGAAAGGTGCTGACCTGCTTGTTGAGGTGGACCAGTAAGAGTCTCTCCAGGACTTTCATAATGTGAGATGTCAGGGCAACTGGTCTGTAGTCGTTACAGCTGGTTGTGGTTTTTAGGCACTGGAACAAGGCAGGATGTTTTCCACAGCACAGGAACTGGTTCTCTGTCTCAAACTGGTGTTGAAGAGGTGCTGGAGAATTGGACATAGTTGCAATGAGCAGGTCTTGAGAACTCTGGGACAGACACCGTCTGGACCTGCAGCCTTGTTCTGGTTCAGTTTCTCTAGTTGTTTTTGGACCTGATTGCAGGAGACAGACAGAGTGGAGAGGGAGGCAGAGGAGGTCTCTGAGGTGGAGAAAGATGATGCTGGTTTCTGGTCCATGACTGAGCTGCAGGGTGACAGAGTGGAGGTGTGACAGGAAAGCTGTGGGCTCACGGAGGGGTGTGGTCTGTTGGGCTGGAGGCAGGGGGGGAACTGAACCTATTGAAGAACCTGTTCAGTTCATTAGCCCTGTCCAGACCTCCATCAGTCTGGACCTCCATCAGTCTGGTCCCCCTTTGCCTTGAGGCCGGTGATCTTCTTCATTCCAGACCACACATCCCTCACAGTGTTCTGCTGGAGCTGACTTTCTAGCTTCTTCCTGTAGTCCTCCTTGCACTTCCTGGTTTGTGCTTTAATTTGTTTTTGTGTTGTCTTCAATAACTCCCTGTCTCCATCCCTGAAGGCTTTCTTTTTGAAGTTCAGCAGCTTTTTCAGGTCTCTGGTGATCCAGGGTTCGTTATTGGGGAAGCACCTCACAGTTCTTGTCGGAACGATGCTGTCCACACATTAGATGAAGGTATGCATCTGTCAGACAACTCCTGTGTAATGTTTTGGACATTTTTATGACAGGAAAGTCTTGCATACAGGTATGTGCTGCCAAACTTGCTGGAACATTTGAGCAACTTATTGGCGGGGGGCACTGTTTCGAGGATGAAACGTGCAGGGCTCACAGAGTCATACTTCACCTTAAGCGGGCACTACATTGGAGGTCAAGCAACTCCATATGAATATCCACATCCACATCAACCTCAAATGGATTGCTAAAAAAAAGTTCAAACTCAGTTTTCTGGGCCTCAAAGACAACAGTCATTCTTACAAATTACTTCACACAACTCAAAATATCTGTTGGGAACTTTGCCTCGACTTGGCCAGCGCACCTCTGTGTGATAGGCTACGTCAACATTTTCAGGACATAGCTCCTCAAGAAAAGCCTTAAACTGGCGGTGATTTAAAACTTTGGCTCTTATAAAGTTAACTGTCTGTGACATGGTGTTCATCATTGCTCTATTTTTAGTGCTTTACCATACAGTGTTTCCTGTTTAATGATGCAGTGCCAGGCTGTCAGCTCACCTGTGTAATTCTCCTGCCGCATCTGTTCCCGCATAATTAGACATTTCTTTGAAAAGCTGACATTCGGTTAACAACGGTGTTCCTGCTTATCTTTGAAAATGCTTGTTTGCTTTTTTTTGGACAGATGACCTTGCATACCTCAATCATGCAGTCCCTCACAAACCCTCCCTCTGGTCGGGCTATTCAGCTATTTATTTTGTTACAACATAAGTAGCTTTAAGCGGCAACCTCCCTTTGAGGATTGTGCCTTTGCTGTGACACCAGACCCTTTTTTTTCTAACTCGTACCTTCTGCTA
Organism: Hirundichthys speculiger; assembly: GCA_018398805.1. NCBI lineage: Eukaryota > Metazoa > Chordata > Actinopteri > Beloniformes > Exocoetidae > Hirundichthys > Hirundichthys speculiger. Next base: position 596,459 of record JAGFBZ010002176.1, on the reverse strand, counting down.
GGTACTAGGATGGCTGTAGCTCAGTTTGTAGATCGGGTTGTCCAGTCACTGTAAGGTTGGGGGTGACCTTGGGCAAGACACTGAACCCTAACTTGCCCCCAGTGGGTCTGGCAGTGCCTTGCAAGGTAGCAGCCACCCACTGGTGTGTGAATGAGAGGTCACTGTAAACCAGTTTGAGGGCACCATGATGGTGTGGAGAAAGCAGTATATAAGTGCAGTCCATTTACCATTCTGCTGTTTGTCTGCAGTGCTTGTACCTGTTCTAAGCGGGACGGGTACAAGCATTACAGTTGCTGTATAACTGGCCATTAGATGCTAACCATAATGCTGATGTTACCCAGGATGAAATTGAGTTTGATTGCCCTTCTTTAGTTGCTTTAATTACAGGTAAAATGTTACCCACTAATGAAAAGTCAAGTCGGGCAATCATTATATTTCTCACTAACAACTTGGGGAAACAGTTTAGTCTTTTGTAAATGTAATTCCTTAATGTTTCTACACATAGAGGCCATGAGTAGCAATAATGTAAAATCTCAAGGAACAATCTTGCCTAATGCTTATAGTATAGCTTAGTATCGTGGATATAGAATAATAATCTTTTGAAAGTGAAAATACAAAAGGAGAGAGATATTCTCAAGTACAAAGGTGTGTCAAAGCACCTCTGCATGCTTCTAGCTGTCCTGTAAGAACTTTGCGAATCTCAGACACCCAGGTATTTTTCACATCCATGGAGGGAGCCTGGAAAAGAAAAAAAAATGCATATGAACTAGTTTAACTTCACAGAGATACAGCAGAATATGACATTTTCCATTTTCCATCTCTTTTGTATGTGTATCATGCAAGGCAATTCTAAAAGTACAGTCTACTTTCACAGTTACAGTTGTTAGTTGTTGCATTTGTTGTTTAGCTAAAGTGAAATCGCTGAATTATGGTAGTTATAGGATATACATACATACACACATACACACATTTATTATTTACTGTATGTATATAAATGTGTATATAACTGTATATATAACTGTATATATAACTGTATATATATATACCCGTATATATAGATATATATATATATATATATATATATATATATATATATATATCTATATATATATATATATATGGGCTGTCAGTCGATTGGAACTCTGAATGGTTCAGCAGACCAAGACATTTTGGACATTTTGGACTCTTCCAACATGACTGTGCACCAGTGCACAAAGCAAGGTCCACGAAGACATGGATGGAAGAGTCTGGTGTGGATGAACTTGACTGTATGATAAAGTGTATATCAGGGCTTGACACTGACACCGGCCAACTGGCCAAATGCTGGTAAAATGTGGCTCGAAAGTGAAAGGATCCAGAATAGTAAAAACAATTTTCCTGTCTCACAAGCAACTTTGGCTGGTTTTTTAACTTATTCTTCTATGACACATCATAATAGTTGTACCAATTGTTTGTATTTAAAATGTAAATGCAAGAATATTGTGAAGAAAAAAAACTGACAGCAAAACTGTGGCTAGCATAAAGACTAAATGGCTAATGACACTAGCCACAGTGGCTGGTGAGCAAAAAAGGTTAAAAAAAGAAACTTACAAAAGTAACAATAAATAAAAATTTATTGAATATCAAATAATCAAAATCAGCCATCACTTTTGAATTGTTGATTAACATAATTATTTTAAAAAACAAACTAATGAAATAGGGCTGGACAAAAATGATGGTACCTCTATAAAAGATTGAAAACTATTTGACCAGAGTGACATGATTAACTCAGGTGTGTCCTTTAATTGACATCACAGGTGTTTCCAAACTCATAATCAGTCAGTCTGCCTATTTAAAGGCAGACAAGTAGTCACTCTGCTGTTTGGTGAAAAGGTGTGTACCACACTGAACATGGACAACAGAAAGCGAAGGAGAGAATTGTCCCAGGACATCCGAAAAAAAATTATAGACAAACATCTTAAAGGTAAAGGCTATAAGCCCATCTCTAAACAGCTTGAAGTTCCTGTGACAACAGTGGCTCATATTATTCAGAAGTTCAAGACCCACGGGACAGTAGCCAACCTCCCTGGACGTGGCCGCAAGAGGAAAATTGATGACAAATTGAAGAGACGGATCGTTCGAATTGTATCCAAAGAGCCCAGAACAACCTCCAAAGAAATTAAAGGTGAACTCCAAGGCCAAGGTACATCAGTGTCAGATCGCACCATTCGTCGTTGTTTGAGCCAAAGTGGACTTCATGGGAGACGACACCACTGCTGAAAAAAATCATAAAAAAGCGAGACTGGAATTTGCAAAAATGCATGTTGACAAGCCACAAAGCTTCTGGGAGAATGTCCTTTGGATAGATGAGACCAAACTGGAGCTTTTTGGTAAGGCACATCAACTCTATGTTCATAGACTCAAAAACCAAGCATACGAAGAAAAGAACACTGTCCCTACGGTGAAACATGGAGGAGGCTCAGTAATGTTTTGGGGCTGCTTTGCTGCATCTGGCACAGGGTGTCTTGAATGTGTGCAAGGTAAAATGAAATCTGAAGACTATCAAGGCATTCTGGAGAGAAATGTGCTGCTTAGTGTCAGAAAGCTTGGTCTCAGTCGCAGGTCATGGGTCTTTCAACAGGACAACGATCCAAAACACACAGCCAAAAACACCCAAGAATGGCTGAGAGAAAAGCGTTGGACTATTCTAAAGTGGCCTTCCATGAGCCCAGATCTGAATCCCATTGAACATCTGTGGAAGGAGCTGAAACATGCCATTTGGAGAAGACACCCATCAAACCTGAGACAACTGGAGCAGTTTGCTCATGAGGAGTGGGCCAAAATACCTGTTGACAGCTGCAGAAACGCTCATTGACAAATACAGAAATCGTTTAATTGCAGTGATTGCCTCAAAAGGTTGTGCAACAAAATATTAAGTTATGGGTACCATCATTTTTGTCCAGCCCTATTTCATTAGTTTGTTTTTTTAAATAATTATGTTAATCAACAATTCAAAAGTGATGGCTGATTTTGATTATTTGAGTTTCAATAAATTTTTATTTATTGTTACTTTTGTAAGTTTCAAGTGATTTCAGTGAGAATTGTGGGTTTTTCCTTCTTTAACTGAGGGGTACCAACAATTTTGTCCACGTGTGTGTGTGTGTGTATATATATATATATATATATATATATATATATATATATATATATATATATATATATATATATATATATATATATACATATACACACACATACACAAACGCACGCACACTCACATATACACATAGTATATAAGTTTTATATACATACATATATAAAACTTTGGTGATTTAACAGTGTATGAGCTGTTATTAATTTAGCTGGTAAGTGTTTTTTTTTTCTTTCAGTCAGGGTTAGAAGACCCTCCGGAACATCCATCCATCATCTACATCTGCTTTTTCCTGTGCAGGGTCACAGGAGCCAATCTTAGCTCTCTTTGGGTGAAAAGCAGGGGTACACACTAGACATGTCACCAGTCCATTGCAGGGCCACATTTAGACAAACAACCACACATACTCAATCCCATTCCTACAAGCAATTTAGAATTGCCAATTAACTAAACACGCATATTTTTGGACTGTGAGAAAAAGCCAAATTACCCGGAGAAAACCCATACAAGCCCACACACACTCACACAACCTCACACAAGGCCCCTGCCGGGTTTCAAGCCAGAAGGCAACATAGCTGACCACCAAGCCACTGTGCTGCCACCCATGGGAACAGTCATCCAAAAATTATTACAGGTGATCAGAGTTAATAGCAGTGTTTTTACTCGCATTTGAAAAGGTAAAGAAAAAGTAACAGGCTACATGAAGTGACAGTTTTGCAATGATTTCAGTTTTCATTTGTTTTTATTTTCAAAACAATGTTTGTTTTTTTTTTTTTTATAAAATAAACATGAATACCTTTGAAAGATAAAGTGCTTAGTTTAGGTATAAATACCTGATCCAACGGAGCTCCAAGGACATGGAGCAGAAATATTTTTTTCCATTGAAGCATACAGGAAATGTAAACTGTCCCTCCATGTCCTCCAATACACTTTTTTTCTTTTTCTGAATTAGGTTTGTGCAATTCAAATGTAATGTTTCTTCAAAGCATAGTGAGAGCCATTTACATTTGTACCTCCAACAGTAAACTTGGGACTGGACTCAACCAGGATGTATGACAGTATTCACAGGGCTGAACTTGATTTATTTTATTCCTTAATTGTAGGAAACCAGTGGTTTAACCCTAATAATGCAAAGAAGTGGAATATATTTTCTTTTGAAACATAATGTAGTAAAAGCAAAAAAAACATAAGAAAAAAACCGAACTGCAAATTCTCAGAAAAAAAGTAAACAGATGCTAAACATTAGGTGAAAAAAATAATATTTGGCTCCTTCACGCTACATTTACATACCTGGATTATGTAAACTTCTTCTCTGCCGTTGTACCACACCTCAAATTTTTTGATGTCCCCTTTGACATTCTCCGTTATCCCCACAGCACTCATCTAGATATAAAAGACAGACACAGTTTTTACAAATGCAGCTGACACTGTAAATTATTTGAGATAATATTGAAGTTTTGAAATGTCGAGGTTGAATGTTTTCAATAGAAAAATCTTATTTCGTTTTCAAAATTCTTAACATCTTATCCTGAGATTGGTTGCAGGGCTCATAACACTCACAACTCCCGCAACCACCAAACACACGCACCCACACCTCCCAGCCCAACGCACAATTGCAATAACTTATTTGCACTATACATTTATAATAATTTATGTAAACCTTTTAATTGCACTTTACTGCTATTTAATTACTCTTTGACCAACAAATGTTACATGCTGCGACCTGAAGAGATGTTGGCAAACAAAATTTCATTGTATTCTGTACAATGACAATAAAGCTTCTTATCTTCTCATCACAAACGCTCTTTTACAAGGAATTATGGGCAAGAATTTCATTCTCTCAGTGTGCAAAACTGACAGAGACATACCCCGAGCGACTTGTGGGTGTAACTGCAGCAAAAGGTGGCGCTACAAATGTTAAAGCAAGGGGGCCGAATAATATTGCACGCCCCACTTCTCAGTTTTTCGCTTGTTAAAAAAGTTAAAAATATCCAATAAACATCCAAATATATATCCAGTTTGGTGATGAAAAATGCCTTTTCTAGCATGATGGAGCAACTTACCATAAAGCAAAAGTCAGAACGAAACGGCTCAGGGGAACAAAACATTAAGATTTTGGGCCCTTGGCCAGGAAACAACCTGGGTCTTAATCCCATTGAGAACTTGTGGTCAATCCTTAAGAGGCGGGTGGACAATCCAAATCCAAGCATTGATTATGCATAAATGGATTTGGTCCAGAAGTTGATTAACAGCATGCCAGGAAGAATTGCAGAGGTCTTGAAAAAGAAGGGTCAGCACTGCAAATATTGGAATTTTGGAATCTGTTGCCCGGACGACGCTTGGCATGGAGGCTACTCGCTGCTGCTCCGGGGACTTATGTCTGCGACGCTGGACGCTGGTCGCTCCAGTTTGTGCCCGGTTGGTGGTGATCTGCGGTCGGATGTCTTCATACTGTCTGCAGGGGGCGGATCGGTCCTCTTGTGGCTGGTGGAGACCTGCCGCCGTGGACATGGACGGTGTCACTGGAGGCCGGTTCGGGAAAGCTAAGTAGTCCTGAACTGCTACCCGCGGCAACCACCGCCACTGGTTCCAGGCTGCAGCGTCACGGAGCCGGGACGGGAGCCCCCGATGTAGCAGCGGCATGCTGCCCCCGTCCAGCTGTCTACACGCCGGATGGGTCAGCTGACCTGGCAGGGGCCGTCTGGTGACCTGGTGGGGCCCAGCACCGCCGGGGGAGACGACAACGGCCTGGTCCAGTCCGCGTAATGAACCAGGCTCTGGGACGGTCGGCTCTGTCACTCGCCGGACTGAAGGAGCTCAGTCTTCCCAGAGGAGACGGTCTGGTTCATCGGTGTTTCCTCCTCTGACCTGGAGATATCTCACTTGTGATCATTATGGAGATATACTGGTTTTAACGGCTGGTAACTGTTTTGAATGGCTGTTAACTGGAGTTAGCACTTGGACCACAGGACCGGGCATGAAAAGGAGCGCTGGACGCCAGCAGCTCCTCTAGTACACCAGACTGGTACACTGACACTTGAATTTCTCCCTTGGGGGAATTAATAAAGTATTTTTGAATTTGTATTTGAATTTGAATTGACTTATTGCATGAATTATGTGTAATTCTCAATAAAAGCTTTTGAAACTGATGAAATGCTTCTAATTCTATTTCATTATAACAAAGAAACAGCTGACAAAAACATATAAAAACTCTAAAGCAGCAGACTTTGTGAAAATGTAATATTTGTGTCATTGTCAAAACTTTTGGCCATGACTGTACAAACACACACAGGATTGATAAAATGTGTTGGTGTATCACCAGTGTAGTACACAAAAGAGAAAAACCCTCTAGTCACGCCCTCTTTCTGACCTGGAGTGAATGCTTGAAGCTGTAGGATGGAGTCTTCTCATGTCCCTCTGTGGTCTCCTCCCGTTTCTTACAAAACAACAGCATCTTGTCATACAGAAAGAGGTGCCTCTGCATGGGCTTGAATCTGGCCAGGTCCTTCACCTGAAATTGTTCATCTTGTCAGTCATGCCTGAGTGCCAGTTCATGTATAATGCAAAGCATTAGTTAAGAAATCCATCCACTCATTTGAACTTGGAGTCACAAAATTAGTAGGTTAAAACCGTAATACAGTGTGAGAAAATAACATTACCAGTGTTTCAAATGTTACTGTTTTGTCTTTCACTTGTACAATACTGACCAGGAGGTGGGAATGGCTCCCTAGAGCACCTGTGTTGGAGCAGTGTTCCTGCTCCTAACTACAGCATACTGCCAAGGACTGAATAATAATATTGTACATAAAACACAGGGATGGCATTTTAATGTCCGTTTTTAAACCAAATCTCTTATTTCTGGACATTAAAGAAAATGTACATATCAGAAGTCTCTTTTAGTTTAAAAAAAAAAATAGAAAATGGTTTAGGGTTAGGGTTCATTTTTTGGACATATTATTTTTGACCTTTTACAAACACCTTTTACATTGTATTTGATAAGACAATAGAAGTGCTGTAACACCCGCTTCAATCCTATTTAGGACAGAGTTTTGTACCGTGGTCAAAAGGATTCACATAGAAACGAATGAACATCAAGAGGACTGGCTTTTGTTGACACACACAGGGTGTCGGTGCCGTCCATATGTGATCCAAATATTTAGGATGCATGGTAGAAGCAGGTCTAATCATGGCCTTAGTCCTAATAGCATGCGTCTCTCTATCACAATATTATAGAGCTTTGCTGAAGAAAGAGAGAAATCTGATTTAATTTCTAATAATGAAACAAGACAGTCGATCTCAGTTGTGTAGCCGTACCTTGCTGTGGCCTTTCTTGTGGTCAGTCCAGACATTAAAAGAACCTTGCATCAGCAGCTTCCCCAGTTCACTCAGATTTCCCTGCAAAAATTTGCATATAAAATAAAACATTGTATTAGTTTGCAGTTGCAGCCATGAACATAGTTCCATTTCAGTTCAGGCACAGCAGAAGACCAATTGATTGATCCATAAAGCTAAACAATATTATTTCTGTTATTTGATAGAATGACATTTCTGTCTGAGGCTGGCTGTAGCTCAGGCTCCAACTGTCCACATATCAGTGTCTGTGGACAAGACACTGAACCCTAACTTGCCCCCGGTGGGCCTGGCAGCGCCTTGCATGGTACCAGGCTCCCACCAGTGTATGAGTGTGTTTTTGTGTGTGTGTGTGTGAATGGGTGAATGAGAGGCCATTGTAAAGTAGTCTAGAAAGTGCTATGAGTGCAGTCCAAATGTGATTTAAATACGACTTTTACGGTATCAACAAATAGTCCTACCACTGGGCCACAAGAGGATTTGACTGAATGTCAACCTCTTTGACTAAATTTCAATGCTTCCTAAGGAATATTGGTCTTTATTTTTTTGGTATTCAATGTTACATACTTCTCATGTGCTGGTTCCATTTGGCAAATTAAATTTCTTTGCACTGTCTTTTGTTCATTTGACAAGTGTAACTAATCCTTTCTGACCAAAAACACAAAGGGGGCACCTTATTACTCTTTCTATTATGTAGACTAAACAAAGTCCTGCTACTCCAGGTTCATCTCCAGCAAACACTAGGGGAGCAACGGTACCGGTGGCTCACGGTACACACGGTGACTAAAACAAGTCAGCTGTGTTTCTGCATGGTTGGAACAAAAACCTGCAGCCACACGGCCCTTTCACAGATCAGTTTGACACCTGTGTCTTTGAAGTTTCTCTGCTTCAGCACACCTGATTCAAATGAATGGGTCGTTACTGGTCTTGTGCAGACCAGCATGACAAGCTGATGTTGATCCATTCAATAGAATCAGGTGTGTTGTAGCAGGAAAACATCTAAGACATGCAGGACAGCAGCCCTCCAGGACTGGAGTTGCCCACCCCTGGGCTAGATGATGCCTCTAACCATGAATGTAAATGCAGACAAAAGAAAAAAAAAAGAAAGCGTTGCGTCCGAGCTGCTCTGCCATTGGCTATCGCTTAGCATCTTCCTGGCATCCTATTGGCTAGGAGGGTCTGGGGTCTGTATGAGCCCAGCAACCCAGGTAAACAAACAATTTTTACCTCTGCCAAGGAGGTTATGTTTTTGCTGGCGTTTATCTGTCTGTCTGTCTGTGTTCAAAATGACTCAAAAAGTTCTGGATGGATTTTGATTAAATTTTCAGGAATTGACGGAAATGTGAAAAGAAATAATTGATTCATTTTGGGTGAGATCCAGAAGAAATCCTGGATTCTGGATTACTTTCAAATTTTCGATAATTGTTGTGCATGGTGGAAGTCTGCGCTCCCCAAGTGCTTTTCTAGTTCTAACATGTATTTCTTACAGGTTTTTTATGTCATTTCATGTCCATCCATCCATCCATTAACTTCCGCTTGATCCGAAGTCGGGTCGCGGGGGCAGCAGCTTCAGCTGAGAGGCCCAGACCTCCCTCCCCCCGGCCGCCTCCACCAGCTCCTCTGGGAGAATCCCGAGGCGCTCCCAGGCCAGCTGAGAGATATAATCTCTCCAGCGGGTCCTGGCCCTGCCCTGTGGTCTTCTCCCAGTTGGAGAGAAGAGGCGTCCAGGGGGAATCCTAGCTAGATGCCCGAACCACCTCAACTGGCTCCTCTCAATGTGAAGGAGCAGCAGCTCTACTCTGAGTCTCTCCCGAATGACTGAATTTCTCACCCTATCTCTAAGGGAGAGTCCAGCCACCCTGTGGAGAAAACTAATTTCCACCGCTTGTATCCGCGACCTCATTCTTTCGGTCACTACCCACAGTTCACGACCATAGGTGAGGGTTGGAACAACGATCGACCGGTAAACAGAGAGCCTTGCCTTTTGGCTCAGCTCTCTCTTCACCACCATGAAGAGCCATGACCCAGTAGCCAGTTTCATCAGCCGAGGGTCGGCACACCAAGGCCCACGCCTTCGGCTGCCGCCCATACCACAAAGCACCTGACTCCTGTGGCCCTCCCTGCGGGTGGTGGGCCCATGGGGGAGGCGAACCCATGTAGCTCATTCGGGCTGAGCCTGGCTGGGTCCCATGGGTGAAGGCCCGGCCACCAGGCGCTCCTAAACAAGCCCCTCCCCCAGGCCTGGCTCCAGGGTGGGGCCCCGGTGACCCTAACCCGGGCGAGGGACATCGAGCTCTTGCTGTAATTCTTTCCATAAGAGTCTTGTGAATCGCGCTTGGTCTGGCCCGTCCCTCAGGACCAGTTTGCCTTGGGTGACCCTACCAGGGGCAAATGCCCCCGACAACATAGCTTCCTAGGATCATTCGGGCACACAAACCCCTCCACCACGTTAAGGTGGCGATTCAGGGAGGAGGCCATTTCATGTATTATTTATAATTTATAAAAAAAAAATATGTTCGAATTTTGGGGGACTTGGAACAGATTAGGGCATTTACATGGAAAACGCATCTCTACTTACAAAATATTCAGGTTATGAAACTACTTCCAGAACCAATTAATTTCGTAAGTAGAGGTACCACTGTAGATACATAATCAATCCATAAAAAGGCTCTGACATGGCTTCTGAACGCTCCCACTGCTCTTATGTATTTATCCGAGGTGGCACGGTAGGTTTGCTGAAAAGCCTTCTCTATGGACAGTTGTTGTTTTGCAGTTTACTGATGAACATTAGCTCGCCCTCATGTTGAGTGCTTTCCTTTATACAGTGTACATGTTGATGACAATGAGTGAATTTGCTCTACTCACCTCAAAGCCAGTGATGGCGATCTGATGCATAGAGTCATTGACAGATTTGATAATGTCCAGTACAGTGATTAAAGCCTCTTCCAACTCAACCATTCCTTCACCCTTACTGCATTTTAACATTTCCTGTTTGAAAAAAAAAAAAAAGGTGAATGATGCAAGAAAGGATAAAGATGAGAGAACATGGCTTAAGACTTTAAAATAGTCCCCTAGTTTGCACTGAAACAACATCAGATTATGTTTTATCCTTTAAATTTTCTATAACTTGGGAGTTCTCTTGTGGAACTGTTTACCTGTTTGAGTCAGGGAGGCAGACATCCTATTTAGAATTAGACCTAAAATTTCTTTTTTTTTTTTTAATAAACATACAGTTTGGACTAAGAAATGACACTGAACCATCTTTTGGTGATCCTGCAGTAGCTCAGGCTTGGCAACTTCGCTTAAACACATTTCTTTTCTCATTTCCAATAGAAAATATAACATCTATTAATGTTAAAGGTGGGGTAGGTGTTCTTTTTTTTGCAACACTTTTTACAATATTGCCTGAAAACCTTTTCACATTTCCATTGCACCCACTGAAAGGAAATCTTTGCAAAAAATAAAGAAACATTTTGGTCCAGTCTAGTGGGTATAATCAGAGAATAACTCTGACCAATCAAAATAGTGATCATCATTACTTTGATTGGCTGCCTAATAACGTCCATCAGATATCAATGCACTCCCCCCCACCCCTCCCTCCCTCCTTGTGGTTCCTGTAGTCGTGAATCGTGTGAAGGCGTGGTTTCGAGGGGTGGGCTGAAGAGGAGGAGGCGGAACCTTTGGGAGGAGGGAGGGAGTGTATATTTTCAAAATCTCACTTCAGTTGGATTGCTGGAACCGTTTTTTTAAACAACACCTACCCCACCTTTAAGGTGCATTAATGATTGAGAATGCTATTCAATAATATCTTTATCTCCAGCTGTAATTTCTTTTGACTCAGTGTTTCTTTTTCCAAATATGTTATAAAATGATTTCCATGGCATGACATTTTTTTCACATTTCACATTTATGATCCCCTGAAACTATTCTAATTAATTCACAAAGGAGGTACCTCCTTTTTGGAATTCCCTTTTCATAGAGTACAATATTTGATTAAATTACCAAATAATATTATTGTAATATTTTAAAATAATACCCTGTTAATCAATGTACTGACATCAGTCAAACTAAACCCTGATAACCTTTAATGCAAATACAGTAAAGTGACAAATGCTATGACATTGAATGTGTTGCTGACGGCACTCTACAACTGATACCACTTTAATGTGCTGGTTCGTGCACCTTAAGCATGAGTTGGTATTTGGTGATCCTCTGAACCGGCTTCAGCAGGTAGGCATCCAAGGAAAGTTTATGATCCAGTTTCTTCTGGCATTCCTGTTGTCACAAAAACCAAGTTTTCTTCATCAGTAAAGACAGTGACAGAGTAGTAGTGCAGTGCAAGCTTATGTATCTAATGGCACAAGAAAGTGGATGTTGGGGGGGGGGGGGGGGGGGGGGGGGGGTACCTGGAAAAAAAGGCCGTCTCCACAATGTCGCCACAAGACTTCAGAGCGGGGTTTGTTCTGACAATACTTCTCATACACCTGAAGCTGTTTTTTCTAAGAACAAAAAGACAAGAGGTACACAAGAGGTACTTAGTGTATTTTTAATGTCTTTTTTGTTGTTGTTGTTGTTGTTGTCTGGTAGGATTAGACCCCTCTGTGCAATATTGGTAACTTTGTAACTTTGATTTTAGACACAGTGGTACTGTCTGGTGTTCTCTATTGATAATTATTTATATTTATTTATTTGTTATTTATTCAAGTTGCAAACATTCTATAATCATAAATTATAAATTATCATATAATCATACATTTATCAGGCTAAGAAACCCACATTCAAAGATCAAACTTTTCAAGTAAATAACAAAGTCAAATGTAATCAAAAACAAGTTATTACATTACCCTTTTTTTGCAGTTGCTGATACATAACTTTGGCTAAACAAATAACTGAGCTGCAAGGAACATGTGTGATAGAAGTGGAATTTTATGAAAATAAATGGAAAATAAAAGAAATATATGCCTTTTGAGCTCTTGCAGGACACATGAAATAAAATGGTGGGTTGGCCCAAGGATTTTGAATATGACACATCTCCAATTTCAAAGGCTCCCATTTTCCAAGGCTCCAAAAAAATTGGACAAAGTGGGATACTTGTAAAAATAAATATAGCAGAAAACGGCAGTCATCAAGGTCCAAGCAGTTCTACAGTGTTGCATGGCTGAATGACTAACTGCCATAAAATTCACAGTTTGATTAAGTTTGGATCATCAGATCACAGGATATAGGCCAAAGAGTATCTGTCATCTGCCACCAAACTTTACAGGCAGGTAACTTTGAAATGGATTACTCAGTAAAAATTGTTTTAGCTTTTCATGAACATGGTCCACAGACGAAGTCTGCCAACTTTTGAGAAAATCTGATGAATAGCCTTAGAGTAGGGATGAGAATCGAGAACCGGTTCCGTGTGTTTTCAATTCCATGGAATCGTTTGCGATTCTCTTATCGATTCCAACCAGCACGAATCTCACGTAATTTACGCAAGTTACGCACAGTCAATTCCAGAAAGCACTTACGTGATTAAGTTACAGCAGCATCCCAGTTGGCAGCACAGACAGATGCGCTGGTATGGCCATCTCAAAAGAGTCCCTCCCGAACACCCCACTCACGCTATCCTCCACTTTGACCCCGAATCTGCCGGCTAGAAACGCCCCCGCGGTGCTCCCCACACACGATGGATGGACGCTGTTACCAGAGACCTACACCAACTAGGCTTGTTGCTGACTGAAGCCGAGCCTCTAGCACTGGACCGGCCCAAATGGAGAAGATTGGTGAAACTGACTGGCTCTACGCATGGTGTCACCCCCACCACCGAGCAAGAGACCCGTTGATGATGATGATGATGATGATGATGATTAAGCTACGTCGGTTTAGCACGCGCACTGCAGTTGTAAACAACAATGGCGCCCACCAGGTTCAAACGCTCCAAAGTTTGGCTTCACTTCACCAAAGAAAGATGGCAACAAGGCAACTAGCAGTCATTGTAAAGTGGAGATAACAGCGTCAGGAGGGAACACGACTAACATGCAGAAACATTTGCGCACACAACATGTGATAACGAGTGTCGTGTTTCTGACGCTTCGGACTGATGGATCTCAACCCAGCGGGAGCAGCCAAGCTAAGATCACCTCTGGTAACTCTGGTAAGTAGCTATCCCGCTGCCTATGCGCTTCTTTGTAAAACACACTTTAACAATAACGCTATGCTATTAAACGAATGTCTTCTGCATTACATTTAGAAGATGACCGTGACGAGAGAGTCTGGCTGGTTCAGAGGCTGGAAGACATGATTATTTTTCTGTAAAAGAATTGTTAATTCTTCATAGTATTTGCAGATTTGTACTATGCACTGTTCCATTGTATTTGATAGTATTTATCTTTCTTTATTATTATTATTTTTGAGTGCTTAGTGAGCTCATATATCCTTTTAAAAGGGAGATTTTTTTTATTTCTATTAGGAAAAATCTGTTAGTAAAATGTTAACACATTCTTGTGTATTTGCACAGTTACATATTACAACAGTTAACACATTATCCAGGCTTTGGGCCTCTTTTGAACTCGCTGTTGACTTTGTAAGGTCGTGACTTCTAAGTAAAAAAAAATTGATGCTAATAAAACTGTTAGTTTTCCTTTTTCCCCAAATAAGAATCAATAAGATAATCGATAAAGAATCGAATCGTTAAACAGTATGGATAATGGAATTGAAATCGGAAAAATCTTATCAATTCCCATCCCTACCTTAGAGTAGTTCTTAGTAAGTTAACTTTCACTTTCAGTTTTTTTCAAAATGGTGGAAAAATGTTATAGATGGAAATGGTAACCTTCCAAGGAATCAGAAGGGAAAAAATATTTTGCTCTAGCACAGTGGTCCCCAACCCCCGGGCCGCGGACCAGTACTTGGCCATGGATCAATTGGTACCGGGCTGTGCAAGAAAATTTTTTTTTTTTTTTTTTAATGTTTTATTTATTATCTGAGTCTAAAAGAGCTTTATTTTTTTTAAATCTTTTATTTTGAAAGATTACCAGATTCTCTCGGTTACAACTCCATGACTTGAGCATGAAAATTTAACCCAGGTAGCAAAATGAGTAAGAAACAGACGTCTTTCCTTGTGAAGGGAAAATGCACAGTGAAGAGAAAGAAGAACAGCCTACGACTTCCAAGAAAAAAAAGCTTTTAACAGACAATACCAGGAGTCCTACTTGAAACATGGATTTAACACGACAGGTGATTGCCATGTACAATCCTGCTCTGCGTGAGTTTTTTTTTTTATTGATTTAATGGGTACAGCGGATGTTACCAGAGACTTTGATGTTATATTCATGTTGTGTTACTGGCGTAATGTAACGAGGAAGCTCCCTGGTCCACGGGAAAACTGTCAAGCGTTGACCGGTCCGCAGTTACACAAAGGTTTGGGACCACTGCTCTAGCACGTACAGTTTTTGAGTTAAATGGACGACTTAAATGTACTTATTATAGCACCCCCTAGAGGTCTACAGAGGTTCTTACAGTTGTCAGAGATAAGAGGGAGGTTTTGGATCTATGTACCAATTTTCGGATTTGTGTGCTTTACAGTTTTTGCTGCCCAACCACTTTCAGGGCAGAAATGGAATAATAAACCCACATATGGGAATAATACTCGAGGTTTGTTCCTCTTAAAGTGAGGTTTTCCCTTGCCACTGTCTGACTTAAAGTTTTTTTTTCTTCCACTAGGGATTTTTTTTTTTTTTACGGTTCTTGCCATTTTTCACTGATTAGGAATTATTATTATAATTTTAGTTAATAATATTTCCTCGAGGGTCATGTTCTGGGACTCTTTTTATTAGCAGCTATACCTAGCCATTTCTTGACACTGCCTCCAACATGTTGGACTCATGATGTGGTTTGCTGTGGATTATGAGCTCCATACTTTTTACATCCCATCATTCTGGTATAAGTTAATTCATCTTGGTTGTGTCTTTTTAAAGAATCTGATTTCAGAACATGTGAGGGTTTTTGAACAATTTTTTCAGGCAATTTCCAACAGTGGTTTGCACCCCATTGCAAACCATCTGTACTTACATTCAGGAAGTTTCTCTTGGTTGTAAACAATGATCCTCCTACCTTCTCCAGAGTATTCTTGACTTATGTTGATGTTGTGAAGGGTTTTTTTTCTTCACCAAGAAAACAGTTGACCTTTCGGTAAGCACCGCCCCCTCCCTAGTTACTGTTGCTAGGTCGGATATTCTCGCTGCTCCTCCATTAAGGACAATGTTATTTTGCCATTTTTCCGATGCCTATCAACCGTATTTACATTACACTAGAATAACGCCGTGGTAAAATATTGCTGCTGGGGACCTGCAACAGTGACTCGAGGTGTCCAGAACGTTTGGAGGGACATTTTTATTCCCTTTAACAAGATAAAACAAACAGTGGAAATCTGCAGGCTTTGGTTCAGTTATGTGTCCGTCCACACAAACAACTGAATGTGGAGAAAGTTACAAAACACACCTACATTTACTCCAAGGTAAGTTTACTTTGTTTATTAGATGATTGATTTAACCACCGTTTAGTAAAAGTAATTTGATTTAGCAGCAGGGAGGGTGATGAGTGAAAACATCTCTCCGTTAGCATTCCGGCTAGCTTGCTAGCCACCTATAAACCTGCCTCGTTGTCTACAAATATATATGGCCTTGGATATTTATTTTGTTAGGTATAATGTGAGGCTAGTGATGTTAACGTCACTTTATTAATTATATTAATACAATGCTGCGACTGTCTGATGTTAACATAGCTCTGGTGTGGGACAGACCTATGGACCAGAGCTAATGCTAACAGAGAACTCATCACCCTCCCTGCTGCTAAATCATATTACTTTACTAAACGGTGGTTAAATCAATCATCTAATAAACAAAGCTAACTTACCTTGGAGTAAATCTAGGTGTGTTTTGTAACTTTCCCCACGTTCAGATGATTGTGTGGATGGACACAACTTAACCTACAGCCTGCATTCTCCAGCGTTTGTTTTATCTTGTTAAAGAGAATAAAAATGTCCCTCCAAACGTTCTGGACACCTCGAGTCACTGTTGCAGGTCCCCAGCAGCAATATTTTACCACGGCGTTATTCTAGTGTAATGTAAATACGGTTGATAGGCATCGGAAAAATGGCAAAATAACATTGTCCTTAATGGAGGAGCAGCGAGAATGTCCGACCTAGCAACAGTAACTAGGGAGGGGGCGGTGCTTACCGAAAGGTCAATTGTGTGATCACCCATGGTCTTTTAAGCCTTTTTAAGTTATTGGACTCACCAGTGCTTTCTATCACTTTAGGTATGTACCTAAACATTAATTTGGCCTACCTATAGTTTTTTGCCATTTCCCTTATAGAATTATGTTTTTTTTCCCAGCCTAATGATGGCCTACTTCACTTGAATTGAGATTTCCTCGATATTGGTGGCTGACTTACTTAACAAACGAATGGACCACAACTGACAAGTTAACGAAATTAACTTCTTTCAGTCACCTTGTCCAAACACCTTTGTGTGTGTGTGTGTGTGTGTGTACGCGCGGTTGTGTGTATACACATTGGCATTGCAGTTTTAATATTAATTGCTTTTGTATTGCTTAAAACAGCATAGCTTCAGAAAAGGTGAAGAACATTGAACTAATTGCAATTTGTCGTGCCAGCCCTAAAAAAACATACCACACAGGACTGTGTTTCTATACTACTCACCCTTTTCAGAAAACAGGTTCCCACAAGCTCTGGTTTCTCCACACAGTTCTCCAGTTCCATAAGAAATATCCTGCAGGTAATTTATGATCAAACAATATAAACACATTTAGTATTTTTCCCCACATGTGAACAAATTCAATAACTTGGACATTCCTGGTGTCCTGATTGTTAACAAGGGTCCAATCAATACCCTTTCTGTATGTTACTCATTTATGTTTATGTTTGATTAATATGCAGGGTCCACTTTTTCCTATAGTTTTTTTTTTGTTCCTACGTTGTTTAACAGTGGCCCAGTAACAGCATAGCAACCGTTTAGCCAATCACAAGTTGTTTTCTTTCCCAACCAATCAGAAGTTAGTTTAGATCTGCACAGCTTTGGGCACATTCAGTGTTCAGGCAGCTCCACTCGTGGGCACAAGCTCCGTTTTCCCTCGAGGATATTTTTGTTATTCATCGTCATTCCACCTGTGTGTTCATGCGTCCATGAGAGTGTAAGTCTGTTCACCTCATATGAGTATTTATTTGTTGCTTTATTTCTGTGTTTAGTTTAGTTTTCAGTTCTTTCTGCTGCCGGTCATCCTCAGCCCATGCTCCGTGCACCTGCGTTGTTGCTGTTTTCTCAGATTAACCCTTTTTTTGCCAAACCTAATTTAATTCTATGAGAAAGTTGTTTTGGTTGCAATTTGTGGTCTCCATTCTATTCTGTTTTATGTGATGGGTATTTTGTGACTTTGTTGTTTGAATACATAATTGATTAGAGGTTCATATTATCGCCTTAATGTTTTATTGTTATATTTCATTCGAATACATAATTATGCATAGTTATTATTCTTCTGTCTATTTGTAGAAACCATGAACACCATGATCAAAAAGCATGTTCAAGAACCTTTCTCCTCAATAAAGAGTGGCATGAGAGCGTGAATCCAGTCGTTTATTGTTCTGGCTGAACAACCTGGGGAGATTGAATATCCAGAATTCAGTCCTGATTACAGTCCTTATCCGAGGTCACAAGTTTGGGTCTCCTTCCCGACACCTCCAATACATGGTCCTTCGAGCTGGATATTCTGTTTCCTCAGTTCTACGATGGATAACACTCGTCCTCGTCGTAATGTCCGTCACCCTCGCCACCTCGATGACTTCTTGGTGACTCTTCCTCCACGTCGCCTCCCCCCTCTCACGCTTCATGACCACTCCACCGAGGGAGCCACTGCTCGATCTCCAGCTCCAGTCTCTACTCCAGCCCACGTTCGACCTGCACCTCAGAACCTCAGCTCTGAAGTAGTAATGTCAGCTTTGTACGAGATGCAAGAGGAGAACAATCAACTCAGGAGAGAGATGCAGAGCCTCTTCAATTCTCTCTCTTTGAGATCACCGCCTCAGTCTCAGCGGTTCACTGCGATGCCTCCTGCTCAATTTGTGGACAGTGCTGCCTCATATGTACCTTATCATCCTACTGAACGAACATCCACACCAAATCACACTCCCCGGACACCTGTGGACGATCTCCCGCCCTGGCCTGACCAAATTCAGCCATCGAACGAGCCTCTGCCTCCTCCCCCGCCTGACGAGCTGCTACCTCCACCGCCACCTCCGGTGACGTACATGCCTTCATATGAAGCAGGGTTCCAGCCCACTCCAAAGTATATGGAGCCATATACTTTTGCTCATGACCCACCGTCAGTAGAGGCTACATACAGAGGGCCGAAGCCTCATATTCCCTGTTTCACAGATGATGACCCGCGACAGTTTGCCCGGCTTAAGATAGCTTTAGACAATATCTTGCCCCGAGACGCAACTGAACGATTTAAATACCAAATACTGGTTGATCACCTCAAGTTAGAGGATGCTCTCCTCATTGCAGACTCTTATAGCAATAGTTCGACTCCCTACTCAAAGACAATGGCCTCACTGACTGAAATGTATGGGCAACCTCAAAAACTAGCCCTGCAGCGCATCAACAAAGTCCTGGCCGAGCCTCCAATCAGAAGTGGAGACAGTCGAGGTTTCCGTCTCTTTGGGTTAAGAATCAGGGCCCTAGTCGGCATGCTAGAGCAACTAGGCAGAGAGGGCAGGACTGAGTTGGAATGTGGGTCACACACCTCACGACTTTTGTCAAAGTTACCTCATGAACTCAGAGCACAGTTCAAGCGCTATATCGACCCCATCCGAACGCCTATACCAACCTTAGTGCATTTCTCTGACTGGCTTGAATATGAAGTCCGTGTCCAGGATGAGGACTTTCAGCCTCCCCACTCACACCCCTCACGTGATGATCGCCAGACGGCAGCTAAGCTCAAACCACAGAGGTCCAGTGCACGTCCAACTACGGTTCTGCTCGGCTCTGATCGTGCTCCCAAGTCTCCTGAACCTCCATCACAGGGCCAATCCCAGAATACCACCAAACTCGAGAAACCTAAGAAATATTGCCCTTTCTGTGACAACATTCAACATTATTTCAATCAGTGTCAGGAGTTCAAGAAGTTCTCTACTGATCAAAGAGCATCCTGGATCAGACGGGAGAAGCGCTGCTGGAGATGTGGCAGAAATCATCTCGCCGCTCAGTGCTACCTCAAGGCAAAGTGTCAGCAGTGTAATCAGACCCACCTTGACATACTCCATGAGGTCAACACTCCTACTACGGCTAGAGCAGACCGTCCAGTCCCAGATACGGTACAGCCAGTTACTTATTACCTAGATCCTGACCTCAGAAGTAGTTGTGTTTTGTTGAAGATGGTCAAAGTTGTTCTCCTCAATGGTAAGCACAGGCTCGAGACATATGCCATCCTCGATGATGGCTCTGAGCGCACAATCTTGCTCCAGAGTGCTGCCCAAGCATTACATCTCAAGGGACAGAATGAAGACTTGGCACTCAGAACTATCCGTCAAGATGTAAAGACTGTGTCAGGAAAGTCAGTTTCATTCTTCATATCCTCCTCTGCCCATCCCCAGAAGCAATTTCGCATTCACCAAGCCTTCACTGCAGCAGAACTTGGTCTTTCTAAGCACTCTCATCCTGTTGAGGCCCTGCAAGAAAACGTACCGCCATCTCAGGCCTCCCACTCCATTCCTTCAGCCAAGCCCAGCCTCTTCTCCTCATTGGCTCGGACTATCCTCATCTACTCACTCCAGTTGAGCCCGTTCATCTTGGTCCACCAGGGGGCCCTGCAGCGTTGAAGACCCGTCTTGGCTGGACCCTACAGGCCCTGCCAGAGTTCTGTTGCACCAGCCCTCCACTCGTCAGTGCCTCCTCATAAACACTCCAACTCCCTCTGCTGATATTCTTGGTCATGTGTCCAAATTGTGGGAGATGGACGTTCTTCCGTACCGTAATGAGAAGCTCATCACTCGGTCCAAGCAGGATAATGCAGCCATCAAACTATTGGAAGAGAAGACTGTCAGAGTTGATATTGACCATGTCCAAAGGTATGCTACCCCTCTGCTTTGGAAGGAAGGTCTTCCACCCCTTAATGCATCTAAAGAAGCCGTCATGGGCCATCTTCGTGGGACCGAGAGTCGTCTCATAAAAGACCCAGCTAAGGCAGCATCATACAACACAGAAATTCAGAAGCTAAAGGATTCAGGCTACATTAAAAAGCTTGGGCCATCCGAGGAATTTGGCAGCAATTCCTGGTACATCCCACATCACATGGTCCATCATAATGGAAAGGACCGCATTGTTTTCAACTGTTCATTCAGTTTTCACAATACCAGTCTCAACAACCATCTACTTCCAGGGCCAACATTAGGTTCAAGCCTCCTCGGTGTCCTGCTCCGTTTCAGGCAGTACCCCATTGCAGTGAGCAGCGACATTAAGGGCATGTTCCACCAAGTCCGCCTCCTGTCTGAAGATCAGCCCTACCTTCGCTTTCTCTGGAGAGACATGAACCGTAGCACAAAGCCTGACATCTACCAATGGCAGGTGCTTCCCTTTGGTACCACGTGCAGCCCGTGCTGTGCGATCTTTGCCCTCCAAAAGCACGTCATTGACCACAGCAGCCCTGATGAAGACACACGTCACTCTGTTGAGAAATGTTTTTATGTGGACAATCTTCTCGAAAGCTTCCCATCTATCACAGAAGCAAAACAACTTGTCACCAAGCTCCAGACTCTGCTGCAGACTGGTGGGTTTGAACTGCGGCAGTGGGCCTCCAACATCCCAGATGTCATCAGCCATCTACCTCCTGAGCTCATATCAGAAAGCCATGACCTATGGATGTCCATGGATGGTGCAGACCCACCAGAACGGACTCTCGGGCTCCACTGGCATTGCAAAACAGACACCCTCAGCTACCGTCTCCGCAAACACAGAGCAACCTGAGCCCACAATGCGTAACATATACCGAGTCCTAGCTAGACAATATGACCCCCTGGGTTTACTCATTCCCTACACTACTCGGGCCAAAGTCCTAGTGCAGAAGCTCTGGGGAAAGAAGTGGGATTGGGATGATCCTAATCTTCCAGAGGATCTCCTCCAGCTGTGGCGAGGATGGGTAAGTGAACTTCCACTGCTCTCTGATGTTGCTATTCATCGTTGCTATGTCCATTCCAGTACAGGCCTCTCAGCTGCCTCCCAGAGCATCCACGTCTTCTCAGATGCATCGGAGAGGGCCTATGGATCGGTCGCTTACCTGCGTACTGTCAACGCCATGGGTGAAGTCCAGGTGGCATTCCTAGCAGCCCGCTCCCGTGTTGCTCCAGTCCGCCAGCAGTCCATCCCAAGGTTGGAGCTCTGTGCCGCTCACATCGGAGCTCAGCTTGGTGCCGTCCTAAAACGAGAGCTCACAGTTCCCATCTCCTCCATTACCTACTGGACCGACTCCACCACTGTGCTGACGTGGTTGCAGTCTTCCTCCTGCCGCTACAAAGTGTTTGTCGGGGCTAGAGTCGCTGACATCCAGGAGTTAACTGAGAGCAGCTCGTGGCGCTACGTCCATTCCAGCGAGAATCCCGCTGATGATATTACACGTGGACTATCTCTTTCACAGATCCAGAATCAGAGTCGTTGGTGCACAGGACCAGCCTTCCTTCGCAACAGTGAGTCAGCATGGCCTCCCTGCCCAGACATCTCCAGCCCTGATGATTCAGCTGAGCTGCGTAAAGGCAAGTTTTGTGGCTTTATCTCCACTCCATCTCATCCACATTTGCCTGATGCCAACCAGTTTAACAGCTTTCAACGCCTTGTGGAAGCCACTGTCAGAGTATGTCACGGGGCGGCCGCTGATGGTGAACCTACAGCAGAATCCTTCAGACAAGCTGAACTTTCCCTCCTCCAGAAAGTACAAAGAGACTGTTTTCCAGAGGAGCTCGCCCTCATCTCCTCCCAAAGACACATACCATCCAGCAGTAGACTCCTCACCTTATCCCCAGAGTATGACCCGGGAACTCAGTTGATTCGGGTAGGAGGAAGACTAAGACGCTGTGAGTCCCTCAGCCCAGACACTATACATCCCATTGTCCTCGACCCTCATCATCCCATCACAAAGCTGATCATCGCAGACTACGACAGCAAGCTCGCCCATCCAGGTCCGGAGAGAGTTTTTGCTGAACTACGCCGGAGATTCTGGATCTTGCGGGGCAGAGAAGCTGTCCGCAAGCACCAACACCGATGCCCAGAGTGTCGGAAGTGGCGCAGCCAACCCATCATTCCCAAAATGGCCAACCTCCCACCTTCCAGTTTGCGTTTACACCGTCCAGCTTTCTATTCAACTGGAACTGACTGTTTCGGACCCTTTCTTGTTAAGATAGGGAGATGCCACGAAAAGCGATGGGGTATAATATTCAAATGCCTCACCACACATGCAGTGTACCTGGATCTGCTGGCCAGAATGGACACTGATTCATTCCTCATGAGTCTACGACGTTTCATCTCCAGACGGGGAAAGCCTCATGAACTGCTGTCTGATCAAGGCACGAACTTTAAAGGGGGCAGTTCAGAGCTCCAAGAGGCTTTCAATTCCCTTGCACCAAATCTACAGTCACAACTGGCCAGTCAACAAATCGACTTTCGCTTCAACCCACCAAGTGCCCCCCATTTCGGGGGGTCCTGGGAGCGTGAAATCCGTTCTATCAAGTCAGCATTGCATACCATACTAGGATCTCAGACTGTCACTGAGGAAGTTTTGCAGAAGTGGAGAGCATTATCAACTCCAAGCCCCTTGGTTACACCTCGTCGGATGTGGCGGACCCAGATCCAGTCACCCCCAACATGCTGCTGATGGGGAGACTGGACCCATCCACCCCTCAAGTGGTGTACTCAGATACAGAGCTCCTCAGTCGCCGCAGATGGCGACATTGTCAAGTCTTAGCAGACCAGTTTTGGGTCCACTTCACCAGGAACTACTTACCATCTCTTCAGAGCCGCTCCAAGTGGCAGCAGGATGAAGAGGATATGTGTGTTGGCAACATTGTTCTTGTTGTGGACCAGCAACTTCCACGTGCCTTGTGGCCTGTAGGTGAGGTCACAGCTGTTTTCCCAGGAGCCGATGGTAAGATTCGGACTGCTCAAGTACAGGTTAAAGACAAATCCTACACCAGACTGGTAGCTAAGCTCATCAGGCTTCCTGCGCTGCCACAACCCATCCCTGATTGACTCATATTCAACTTTGCCTCTCAAAGTTGGGGGCGGCTGTTAACAAGGGTCCAATCAATACCCTTTCTGTATGTTACTCATTTATGTTTATGTTTGATTAATATGCAGGGTCCACTTTTTCCTATAGTTTTTTTTTTTGTTCCTACGTTGTTTAACAGTGGCCCAGTAACAGCATAGCAACCGTTTAGCCAATCACAAGTTGTTTTCTTTCCCAACCAATCAGAAGTTAGTTTAGATCTGCACAGCTTTGGGCACATTCAGTGTTCAGGCAGCTCCACTCGTGGGCACAAGCTCCGTTTTCCCTCGAGGACATTTTTGTTATTCATCGTCATTCCACCTGTGTGTTCATGCGTCCATGAGAGTGTAAGTCTGTTCACCTCATATGAGTATTTATTTGTTGCTTTATTTCTGTGTTTAGTTTAGTTTTCAGTTCTTTACTGCTGCCGGTCAGCCCATGCTCCGTGCACCTGCGTTGTTGCTGTTTTCTCAGATTAACCCTTTTTTTGCCAAACCTAATTTAATTCTATGAGAAAGTTGTTTTGGTTGCAATTTGTGGTCTCCATTCTATTCTGTTTTATGTGATGGGTATTTTGTGACTGTTGTTTGAATACATAATTGATTAGAGGTTCATATTATCGCCTTAATGTTTTATTGTTATATTTCATTCGAATACATAATTATGCATAGTTATTATTCTTCTGTCTATTTGTAGAAACCATGAACACCATGATCAAAAAGCATGTTCAAGAACCTTTCTCCTCAATAAAGAGTGGCATGAGAGCGTGAATCCAGTCGTTTATTGTTCTGGCTGAACAACCTGGGGAGATTGAATATCCAGAATTCAGTCCTGATTACAGTCCTTATCCGAGGTCACAAGTTTGGGTCTCCTTCCCGACACCTCCAATACACTGATATTGAGATATTGTTTTGTGAACTCTTATGCTGTGTTTTATTTATGGGTTGTCATACACCTTTAAACATGACGCATCAAAAAATATATCTAAAAAAAAGAAAATAGGCAATTTTGTCCACCTACTTGTTGTGGAATTCATATATCTCTGGTAGGTTGCCAAACAACACGTCCCTTTTGTTCTCCAGTGATGGTGGGATGAGGTGGCTGAGGTTGGAATTGTTCAGCTCAGCAAAATATCCCTGAGGAGTGGGTTGAGACAAAAGTAGACACTAAAATCTAGTCAGTGCAGCTAAAAACACCAGTTAATTGTTTCTAAGACTGTCTGAGAAACAGTCTGTGCCTTTCAGTAGTAACTCTCAGAAACAGCTCATCTACTTTCATTAAAAAGAAAAGATATGTCAATGCATAATGCATATATCTTAATTTTTCAAAGTCATCTTGTGGCAGATGGTTAGTTTTGTGGTGATAAGTGTAAGTGATAGTTTGTTCTTTACCAGCCCTCATTCACTGTCTGATCTGACATATTTTATTTACTCCCCAAACCCTGATTCTGTTAGAGGGGACTAAAATCACTGACAGTGGAGCATAATCAGTAAAAGTCAGTTAAAGTGTTAACCATAGTTGCTGAACAGCAAACTCAAACAAAGATCATCTCTTTATACTGTAATTGGTCCAGTCTAAGCAGCTTCCTAAATGTATGTCGGGTTTTCACTATCAACCAAGCGAAAGTGGTACGAAGAAAGCATTTGTTCGGACAATTAACGGTATGAACAGTCCCTAAAGGCAACGTGTTTGAGAAAGGTTCTCAGCCTTGTCAGCCATGATGCCCCCCCACGTGAATTGGTCACGGGTCCGGACAGAACCATCTCCCGGTCCGGATCCTGTTGCGTGACCCCCGCTCTAAACTTTCATCTGGAACAAGGAGAAGACTGATCAGAGATGCAGCCAAGAGGCCCATGATCACTCTGGATGAACTGATCTACAGCTGAGGTGGGAGAGTCTGTCCAGAGGACAACAATCAGTCCTACACTGAACAAATCTGGCCTTTATGGAAGAGTGGCAAGAAGAAAGATATTTCTCAAAGATATCCACAGTCGTTTTAAGTTTGCCACAAGCCACCAAACATGTGGAAGAAGGAGCTCTGGTCAGATGAAACCAAAATCGAACTTTTTGGCCACAATGCAAAACGATATGTTGGGAGTAAAAGCAACACAGCTCATCACCCTGAACACACCATCCCCACTGTCAAACATGGTGGTGGCAGCATCATGGTCTGGGCCTGCTTTTCTTCAGCAGGGACAGGGAAGATGGTTAAAACTGATGGGAGATGGATGGAGCCAAATACAGGAGCATTCTGGGAGAAAACCTGTTGGAGTCTGCAGAAGACCTGAGACTGGGATGGAGATTTATCTTCCAACAGGACAATGATCCAAAACATAAAGACAAATCTACAATGGAACGGTTCACAAATAAACATATCCAGGTGTTAGAACGGCCAAGTCAAAGTCCAGACCTGAATCCAGTCCAGAATATGTGGAAAGAGCTAAAGACTGCTGTTCACAAATGCTCTCCATCCAACCTCACTGAGCTCCAGCTGTTTTACAGGAAGAATGGACCAGAATTTAGTCTCTGGATGTGTTAAACTGATAGAGACAAACCCCAAGAGACCTGCAGCTGGAACTGCAGCAGAAGGTGGCGCTACAGAGTATTAACGCAAGGGGGCCAATTAATATTGCATGCCCCACTTTTAGTTTTTTATTTGTTAAAAAAGTTTGGAATATCCAATAAATATCTTTCCACTTCATGATTGTGT
Source organism: Hirundichthys speculiger (assembly GCA_018398805.1). Lineage (NCBI taxonomy): Eukaryota > Metazoa > Chordata > Actinopteri > Beloniformes > Exocoetidae > Hirundichthys > Hirundichthys speculiger. The sequence goes on along the minus strand of JAGFBZ010002176.1, from coordinate 569,958 downwards.
CCCACTTGTTGTTGATTCTTGACAAAAAAAATTGAAATTTTATATTTTTATGTTTGAAGCCTGAAATGTGGCAAATGGTTGAAAATTTCAAGGGAGCCGACTACTTTAGCAAGGCACTGTATTATTTTGAATCAGGTGTGCTGAAGCAGGAAAATTTCCAAGACATACAGGACAGTGGCCTTCAAGGACTGGAGTTTGAAACCCCTGATCTAAAATTACTCTTTAAAGAGACTAAAATAACAGTTACTGCAACAACTATTTTTTCTTTGGGGATTAATATAGTATTATTAAATAAATGTAATCATTTCATGTTTACGCATGTCTCTTTATGGCAGAAACTCACACAGTCAGAGTTGTATATGGGACATATTCCTATAAATCCACTGCAGCTTTTTTTTTGGATTTACATTAAGTAAGCCACAATAAACTATAAAAGTGACAAGAATGTAACAGAGCAAGACATACTACACCTCCATGATGCTTTGAAGTTCCTCCACATATATCCTCTCTGTTTCGATTAGTTCAGTCATGATGTGTCTGCAAACAAAAAGAATATCATGAATGCCTCTGAATACAACCAGCACCTATTCAAGACTTTCAAGAAAAAGTATGTTTAACACCTTGTATTTAACTAGTTTGCTCTTAATTTCCAATAAACTGCTCCTCCTTGAATCACCACCTTAACGTGATGGAGTTCTTTGCGTGCCCAAATGATCCCAGGAGCTATGTTGTCAGGGGCAGGGTAGGGTCCTGGTCCATGGCAAATTGGCCCTGGATGATGGACCAGACTAAGTGCATTTCATTTGATTCTTATATATCAAGAGCATGATGTCCTTCAACCAGACTAGGGTAACTGGTGCTCCACCCTGGAGCCATCCCTGTGGGAGAGACTTGTCGGGGAGCCCCTGGTGTACTGCTACCCATGGGGTGCAGCTGGGCTCAGCCCAAATGAGCTACATGGGTTTTCCTCCTTGTGGGCTCACCACCTGCAAGGAGGTCCTTAAGAGTCAGGTACTTTGTGTCTCGGGCAGCAGTCGAAAGCGTGGGCCTTGACATGCTGAACCCACGACTGACTAAACTGGCTACTGGGACATGGAATATTACCTCTTGGGTGGGGAAGGAGCCTGAGCTTGTGTGTGAGGTTGAGAAGTACCGACTAAACAAAGTCAGGCTCACCTCAACGCACAGTGTGGGCTCTGGAACCAATCTTTGAGAGAGAGGCTGGACCTTATTCTACTCTGGCATTGCCCAGGGTGAGAGGCAACATGCTCGAGTGGCCTTACTTTTGGCCCCCCAGCTTGGAGCATGTATGTTGAGGTTTTCCCCAGTAGATAATAGAACAGCTTCCCTGCGCCTTCGAGTTGGGAAACAGGCTTTGACTGTCAAATGTGCTTATGCACTGAATGACTGTTCAGAGTAAGCAGCCTTCTTGGAGTCCATGCTGTAAAGTGCCCCTAAAGGGGACTCCTTTAGTGCTGTTGACCTCAACTGGAGATGTCATCAGGTGGTGGAAGGAATAGTTTCAATCTTCTCAATCTCACCAACACATCTCCTAAAGAGAATGCTGAGCCTTTGGACTTTAGACCATTACTGGAGCTGAGGTTGCCAAGATAGTTAAGAAGCTGCAAGGTGGCAGGAACTCTGAGGATGGATGAGATCCACAACCTGAGTTCCTTAAGGCTCCGGATGTTGTTGGACTGTCCTTGTTAACACGTCTTTACAACATTGTGTGGACATCGGGGCAGCACCTCTGGATTGGCAGACTGGGGTGGCTTACAGGGGAATCACACTCCTCAGCCTCACTGGTAAGGTCTATACAAGGGTTCTGAAGAAGAAAGTTCAATAGATTGTTAAATCTTGGATCCAGGAGGAACAATGTGGGTTCTGTAATTTACGTCATTGAGTTGACAGTTCCCTGGGAAGACTCAGACGCCTATGAAAGGAAAAAGCTTAGATACGCAGACTTGGGGGCAAAAGCTGAGCAGTGAGGATGGAAAGTTAGGGTTTCTCCAGTGGAAGTGGGATGTAGGGGTTCCATAGCTCGATCAACAGTCTCATTATTGGGAGAACTGGGAGTAGGGGGCCAGAGTTTGAGGAAGACGATAAAAGAAATGTCAGATGAGGAAGCCAAATGCAGTCAGTGGATTTAGTTTAGCAGAGATAATGTCAGTTGGGGGAAAAGGGAGTCATTTAGTCGTGGTAATCCTCCTCTATGAAGATGATGGAGTGAAAGCAGGGTGAGATGAGGTCCACCAATCAGGCCTCTTGGGTGGAAATCCAGGGAGATCCACGGGGTAGTGCGATGCTTCACCACTTCAAGCTATTGATCATCATAATAGTGACCTGCAGGGACGCCGCTGCTGAAAATACAGCCAAGTGCTGGCAGATCACTTCTGAGTCCAGTACACCAAAAATTACATGCCCAATCTACACGATTGATGGAAATGGCCTAATTCTACACTATGGAATCAGTCAATCAACTTTTATTTGTAGAGCCCTTTACAACACAGAAGGTGACCATAGTGCTTTCCATTAAAATCCACATTAAAAGAAAACAATTTAAATTCGACATAACAATACAATTAAAATTAAATTAAAAATATCTCACAGCTCACACTATGGAACTACAGAACACCTGGTCAATACAGACTAGGTGGTCATGATCACTGATCCACAGCTGCCAAGAGCACTTTGGCCAGTTGGACAAGTTACCAAAGTCATTCCCAGCGATGATGGCTGGATACGCACAGCTGAAGTGAAGATTAAAGGCTCTGCATATACACGAGCAGTTACTAAACTCATCCCCTTGCTAGGGATGCCAGAGGACTAAGGCTGTTCTTATGGTATAGCATAGATTTCTGTGTTATTATGAAACAACCCCTCCTGTACGCTGTTCTTTGAATGTGGAATCACTAACGCAGGTTCAATCAATCCAAGGAGTAGCTGCAATCTTTTTTTGACCAGACAATAGCTTTTTGAGCTTAAATAGATGAGGATAAGAGCATTTTGACTCCAAAGTGAACGATGATGGTGTTATTACTCAGGATATTACATAATAATTACACTGGAGATTATGTATGTGAAATCACTGTCTCTAAGGAAACATGAGCCTTCTGCACACATAGGAGAAAGGTGTGGCAATCTTCTGGAAATCAATTTTTTTTTGGCCTACCTAATCTGTCCTCGTCAAATAATCAATGCTATACAAATTCTGTTTTAGTTCCTGAAATGTAATGCTGTTATGTGGTATGCCCTTGCATCTTTCAACTTACCTGTATGGCCTGTTGTCTGTGATAATAAAGAACTGTGCGTTAACATTAGTGTCCTCGTCTATTTGATTACCTGCGCCGGTTGGCTAGACTCTCCTCGGTCTCATTTGACACAACGACATGGGTAGAGCCTCCTTGGCTTTCCTCGTGCATCACTTCAATCTATGATACACAAACATAAATTAGTTTTGGCATATCTTTTCTGCAAAATCACCACAGAATCACAAAATCTTTTACCAACATTTAAATTCAGAGAAATGTCTTTTCCAGGTGTTTTCTTTCAGTGTATTAAGAAATACTGGTAAAATGTAATCTGACCCACAATACAGGCATTATAAAATACTTTAAAAAGCACAATTTTATTGCTGGATATGCAAACATACATGCAAATGCAGTTGTGTAATAACTAAGGTTGTTTTCACACATGTTGGGGTGCAACCTGGTGTGGCCTCGGGGCGCACCAAATTACGTCGTATAATTCTTAAGTTGGTTAACAAGGATGTAAACATGACAAAGGAAAGTCACACTAGTAGTCGCAGGCTTCATTTACAAGCTGTTTAGCTTGTGTGCAGTGGTACAAACAAATATAGAAAAAAATGACGAACTCTGGGTCAACAACACTTAGTTGTGTCGCCACGCTTTTCAGCTATTCGCTGGTTGTCATGGAAGCATGATGGTCTGAGACCGCTACTGACCAATGTTAACATTGAGCGTTGTTAGCATTGAGCGTTGTTACCTGACATGTGGCACGGTCTTTTGAGTGAGAGTGAAAACAACATTATGTGAAAATGAACTGGCCAAAATAAAAATGATACAATGTAATTTGGTGTGCACTGAGGTTGTACTAAGGTGTGCACCAATGTGTAAAAGCAAACATAGAGACCAAAATAAATGATTGTCATCAGTGGTCATCAGACAGGAAAGTTATAAGGATGAATGACTTTCACAAAAACAGGAATTTCACCTATAGCTTGTTTACACGTGATGGAAGAGTATCTTTTGAACCCCCAAATTTAATCACTTGACCTTTAGATAATTGTTGAGGATTTGTGTAAAAATGCAGGTGGAGAGTATATTACTTTTCTCAATAGTTTATTGACATCAACTTTCCCTGGCAGGTGGACTTCCTTTAATTCACAGTATTTTTTTCAAACTATTGGTGGGTAACTTTGGTGAGTAGATCATTTTCAAACATGAATCATACAATCTAGCAAAATAATGTCATATAGTGTTTAAAATTGACAGCTAATGGCTACTTTTTGTTTACTGACCTTTCTATTGAATTTACAGGATCTAAATTGATCAAGTAATCATAGGTATTAAATATCAAAGCTTGATATTTTATATCTTCTGTTTAGTAAAGTACCCTTAAGATGATTGCAACTGTATACAGTAAATAAAAACAAAATAAAAGTATGTATGATCCATTACAATTACCTGAATTAATGAGCTGGGTTGAAGTTAAACAAGCTAAGCTAATGAATCAGTGGCATCAGGATAATATGTAACCCTCTTACAAGAAGAGAGAATTATCTCATGCCATCTATTAAATGTGGTGGTGGAAATGGGAAATTGGGGTTTATTTGCTGAATGTTGCACCACATCACATGCTTTATAATAATTTGAGACCCGTTTGATAGGATCTGAAACATCTAATTCAGTGAGAAATGGGTTCAAAAAGAAAAAATTAGTGCTACGAATTTCCCTTGTTAAGAAGAAGAAGAAAAGGTATCCTAGAGCAATGCAGAAAACGGTTTTAATTAACATACTCCACAGGTTTGTACCGTCAGTGATAAATCCCAGATTTTCTTTCTATCCTGATCGCTTATTCAAATATGTATGTGCAACAAAATCTCACATATATATATATATATATATATTTCCATAGAAAGAACTATCCACAGAAGAGAGTTTAAAAAAAAATCTTGAGGGAGACATTAGTCTGGAGTAAAAATTAAGCGAAACAACCTTTATTTTCAAAAGAGGATACAAACTTACAAAGTTCTAAATCTTGCAATCTATGTTTTTTTTTCATTGAAGAATATTAAATCATGCACATATTTTTTTTAGAACAAATTATGACATTTCTTAAAGAATTTGATTAAAATACTCCTTGCGGTTTTGTTAAAGAGAAACTTAGGAGTATCAAATATCTGCTCATTTTGATTTTGTGTATTACAATGGCAAACTGTTTTCATGTGACATTTTATGGAGCCCCGTTTGGGTCATAATTCAATGAATAAATGAGTCTATTATTATGAAATACAGGCGTTTATTATTATGAAATACATATCCATTATTATGAAATACATGTGTATTATTATGAAATATTTCCCAGTATTATGAAAAAATGTAATTATTATGAAATATATTTTTATTATTTAATCTTAGTTTAATGCATAATAGTTTGTTTCAGAATGGCTTTTTTAAATCTAAGAATGAGTTTTTACATAATGGTTTTGTTTTTCATAAGAATGAGCTTTTACATAATAATGACATTTTGCCAGTGGGCGGGACCAGTGGTTGACCTCCACGTTCATTGGCTGATCCTTCTCCATTCTACGCTCTGACATTGACTAGTTTTGGCCGTGAGGTCCCGTTAGCAGCGGGCCGTGGCGTCGTCAAGGTGCGCTCCTAGTCTGATTGTAGCTATGGCAGCTTGGACTGAGCTACGGGAAACCTTGATCATATTCACTGTTCTGTTGCTTATGCCTGAATGAAAGAGCAGCCAATCACATAAATGGCTCCGCCCTCTCTGCTGTGATTGACACACAAATCATTCTTATGAAAAACAAAAACATTAATATGTAAAAGCTCATTCTTATGAAAAACGAAACCATTATCATAATAATGGGAAATATTTCATAATAATAAACATGCATTTCATAATAATAGACTCATTTATTCATTGAATTATGACCCAAACGGGGCTCCATAACATTTTTCTTAATTTTTTCTTGATTATTTTAAAGGTATCTGACTCTCAGGAGTTGGTGTGGGAACAAGGTGTCTGTAGTAAAAAAAAGATAATTTGCTTAAAACAGCCATTCCCAAACTTCAGAAGACCAAGGCCCAATTTGAAATGTGAAAAATCTCTGCGGCACATGGAAACCTTTAATCACAACTGTGATCAACATTCAGGACTAGAAGCTATGTTCTGACATTAATGTAAGGGGTCAATAAATAAGGTGACACTTGTCATATTAAGTTAAGATGACTGTAGAATGACACTTAACTGGTTTGTTTTGTTACTTCTTAATCTTTTTAAATCATGTTGTTAATATTTTACAGTAATTAAAAACATATTTAAAAAGATCAAGGATTTAAAACATATTTGTTTAATTTTAATGACCGCTCACGGCCCACCTGCAGTACTGTGATGGCCCACCAGGGGGCCGCGGCCCACACTTTGGGAATCACTTGCTTAAAATGATAACAGTGTATTTTGTAATTTGAGCGCTGGTTATTTTTACATTTAGGTTACAATGTTTGGGACTACTGTGCAGTATCAGTCAATGGATCTGTCTTATTTTAACATGGCAGGTCCCTACAGGAAGTTGAAATGAAATATGAAAGTACCTTGATGGCTCCTTTGGTCTTTCGTGTGCTCTTCTTGTTGGGATCAGCTTCTGCTGACTGTCTGCAACGGTTTGAGTTATCAGAAGCTCTGCGAGCAAGAGCTGAAATTAATTGAGAGAACATGAAATTGTTGACTCTTATTAATTCTTTCTTTAGGATTGTCTTACCCTCACAAATTGGCACTAGATGAGCTCAGATAGTGCAAATGCAGAATGATCCTGTTAATAACCCCGCTTGATTTAACTTTTGCACATAAATATTTTTCATCTCAGAAATTACTGATCAAACTATAATATTGGACTGAGATTGCTATGTGTCACAGGTACATAAATGAGTGAGATGTAAAGAGAGCCAACTCACCCTGCTGATTTGCAGTGGGCCTAGGAGGGTTCCTCACTGAAGGTCGTTTGGGGGACAACTCAGGCCGTGGTGCAACAGGCTGAACGGGCCTCGCCTGCTTTGCTGAAAGTCTTTTTAGACTGACTTGTCGCTTTTCAAACATCTTTTGGACATCTTCCAGTCGCTTTAGTGCTTTCAGGACACTGCTCTGCAGGTGTGAATAAGAAATGCTAACTGAGCATTCTCCTTCTTCAGCAGTAATGCATTCTTCATTTCTTTGAGCACTGTACCTTTATATCTTCTGAAAGGACAATCTCATACTGGTTATGGAGGTTCCTTAGTTCTATCAACTGGTTTTTTTCTGCTGACTTAAGAAAGTCTTCAATGTCTGTCAGCGCTGACTCAGCCCCTTCCTGTGACTGACACTTATCCACAGCTTGAGAAGCCAAAAGGTAAACGCCAGATTCACACCATTCGTTAACCTATTTAAAAGAGAAATTCACATGGGTTAAGATCCAGTGAAAGCACAATATAACATTGATACAATGACTAGAAAAGATGATAAAATAAGAAAATAAAAAATAAAAAAGATAAAAAATAAAAAATATAAATTAAGATAAAAAGATATAAAGATGTGTGTGTGTATATATATATACATATATACAGAATTATAAATACATATAAATAAATACAGAATTATTAAAATAAATATATCTATGTAACTGTATATTTAGAATATTTCTTTAATAATTTGTGAATAAACAAATACTTTTTGCAATGGTTTAAATGGTGCAGGGGAAAAAAAGTCATAAAAACAGAGAGTCATAATGGCGACACTATGAGATGAGATCACCCTAGAGGCTTTTAGAGAGTCAGCTGCCATAAGCCAACAATTTAGTCTTCTTAGGTCCATGCACCCGGGCTGTTAACAATTTCAGGTACACTACATCTAAAAAAGTAAGATTCAGGTTAAGTGCCATTGTCTAGCAAAACCATCTAGTATGTATATGCAATTTAATCTTATAGCAGACTTTTTTTTTGTGGGAGTGTGAAGGGTGAATGTGTCCTTCACCAGTACTCTCTGGCAATAATTTCTAATGTCTTTATTAATATCTTAAATCCTAATTTTGTCAGAGGACCAAAAAACACACTAGCAGTGAAACATTTAAAGACAGGACAGTTAAAGAGACAGGACAGTGAGGGTGTGGTGTGTGCTGGGTTGTGAAGTGTGAGGGGTGTTGAGTAGTGGATTGTATTGTGACAGCAAACAAACTTAATAATATGTAATATGTAGATAACTATGTAGGAAGCAGAAACTACTAACAAGAAAAATGGATGAACACCTTCTACCAAGGTATAGACCTGTATATTGAGAATTGATGTAAAAATTATTGATTGATTGTGTTGGCAGTAGAGAGGGGTGTTGGGGGAGGGGTGTAAAGCATAAACATGTCCCTGCCCATATACACTCACATGAAAGTTACCAAAGTACCAAGGAAACTGTTACCACTATTACCATCACCATTCTCCTTATCTTAGTCTGTCTCAAATAGGGTTGGGAATCGAGAACCGGTTCCTGTAGAGAACCGGTTCTGTGTGTTTCAGTTCCATTGAATTGTTTGGCAGTTTATCCAGCGATTCTCTTATCGATTCCAACCAGCACGAATCTCACTTAATTTACGCAAGTTACGCACAGTCAATTCCAGAAAGCACTTACGTGATTAAGTTACGTCGGTTTAGCACGCGCAATGCAGTTGTAAACAACAATGGCGCCCACCAGGTTCAAACGCTCCAAAGTTTGGCTTCACTTCACCAGAGAAAGATGGCAACAAGGCAACTAGCAGTCATTGTAAAGTGGAGATAACAGCGTCGGGAGGGAACACGACTAACATGCAGAAACATTTGCGCACACAACATGTGATAACGAGTGTTGTGTTTTTGACGCTTCGGACTGATGGATCTCAACCCAGCGGGAGCAGCCAAGCTAAGATCACCTCTGGTAACTCTGGTTAGTAGCTATCCCGCTGCCTATGTGCTTCTTTGTAAAACACGCTATACCATTAACGCTATGCTATTAAACGAATGTCTTCTGCATCACATTTAGAAGATGACCGTGATGAGAGAGAGTCTGGCTGGTTCAGAGGCTGGAAGACATGATTATTTTTCTGCAAAAGAATTGTTAATTCTTCACAGTATATGCAGATTTGTACTATGCACTGTTCTGTTGTATTTGATAGTATTTATCTTTCTTTATTATTATTTTTGAGTGCTTAGTGAGCTCATATATCCTTAGGGAGATTTTTTTTATTTCTCTTAGGATAAATCTGTTAGTAAAATGTTACACATTCTTGTGTATTTGCACAGTTACATATTACAACAGTAAACACGTTATCTTTGGGCCTCTTTTGACCTCGCTGTTGAGTCTGTAAGGTCATGACTTCTAAGTAAAAAAAAATTATGCTAATAAAACTGTTTGTTCTCCTTTTTTTCCCAAATTAGAATCAATAAGAGAATCGATAAAGAATCAAATCGTTAAACAGTATCAATAATGGAATCGGAATCGGAAAAATCTTATCAATTTCCATCCCTAATCTCAAGTCCTCCCGCGGGTGAGAAAACAGTAGCTAACTCCCATCACCCCAGGACAAGACTAGCAGAGAGGGCTCTTTGCCCCCCGACCCGAGAGGTCAGGAGGCAAACATCCCCGAGGGATACGTCCACTGACAGGAGGGCCAGTCAGGGCCCCAGAAGGCCAGAACCGCGACGAGGCCCTCCCACCCCCCAGCCCCCACACCCACCAGGCCCCAAGCCCACAGCACCAGCACCGCAGAAAATGCAGACCCAGTAGCCATCACCCCATGCAGCCCAGGGACGGCCTTGGGCAAAGCCCCCCCCCCCCCCCCCCACCCCCCCCCCCCCCCCCCCCCCCATATCCCTGGGAACAGGGGTGCGCCATGGGGCGCCTTCCGGGAAAGGTGTTTTAGCTATGTACAACCAGGTGAATGCTCCGGGGTAGATGCACTGGAAAGGTTATCTCTCTGAGATGGCATGGGAATACCTCGGTATTCCAGGGAGAAGTCTAGGCCTCTTTGCTTGGCTGTTTCCCCAACAACCCAAATCTGGTTAAGTGGAAGTTAATGGATGGATGAAAAAAGGAAATATAAAACAAAAAAAAAAAACAGAGGTAGGCAGTGTTTTGTAAGTGGATCAGTGAGTTGTTACTGTGATGTACTTTAACATATATAAGTCATAAAATCCTCACCTTGTCAATGCCCACATGTATCTGCAAAGATTTGGACAAGACATCTGCCTTTTTTTTGGCCTCATTGCTGAAGTCGTCACAGACCCGCCGGAGCTCCACACATTTGGGACAAATGGAGTCCACAGCATAGTGGTTGCTCTGGATCAGCTGATCGCCGTGTAGTGCATGGAGCCGGGCCTTTTCCAATGTTGGCTGGAAGAAAGGAAAATATCTAACTTATATCACATTCATTTCTGTTTCTTGTAGTCAAGTCTGCCTGTAAAAAGGACATGTATGTGTTGGGGTTAGGACCCAAATGCAGGAGACTGGGAGGCAGTAGTGTCCAACAAAAAAGGTCTTTACAAAAGATAAGGAAGTAAACCAGAACACAACAAGAATAAGACAGACCTTCAATGTAGGGTAGGAAATAAGGTTAACAGAAGACAAGGAACTCAGGAAAAGCAATCCAAGCCAAGAAAATAAAGAAAACCCAGAAAACAAGGAAAGCATGACATGTCCAACCCTAACCATAACAATATCAGAATCAGAATAAGAATTTTCTTTTTAATGAATCATTGCTTGGATATCAGTCAGATTAAATGTTGTAATGCCTAAAGTATATACACACCGGAAACTTATGAATAAATGTACCCTGAGTGAGTTACAGAGAGACAGCAAGCCTTCAAAAGATACTATTCACTATTTTATGGCCGTAGTTATAACACTGGAAATTAGAATTTATCTTAACAAAGGCAACAATAAATCCCAAAACAAGTAATAAATGACAGATGTGCTGTTTTCATAATAATTGATTATTAATTTGAAATGCCATTTGTGCCTTTACTGAGAATTAGGAGGTTTGGAATATGTTTATTGTTAACGATTAATGTTTAACATATTAACGGCAACAAAGATTAGTTTGAGTGAATTGCTTCACTTACAAATGTAAAACTAAGGGGGTGGCTGAGGAAAATTACAAAGTGTTAAAAACTTTACAACATTCTTTTATAATTTGTTGCAATAATATGGTTTTTAGAATGCATTTTATGTAAGATATTGTGGTCATAATAGAGAGACTGTGAAACCACCAGGGAAGGAGAGAAAAGATTGTGCTTTAAGGGTTATTTCCAGCATTTATATCAACAAAATTGTCATGGCCTGGTTGCCATGGCAGCCCTGTGTGCGTCTGTCTGTCAAGTTGGCGTCTGTCCCTGTCGTTAGTGGTTCCTGTTTTACTTTGAAAGGTCTGTCTCATCTTCATTGTTTTCTGCTTTGGTTCCTTCCTCTCGTTACCCTGATTCCTTGCACCTGCCTCTCGTCTGATCCTTTATGTATTCAAGTCTCGTCAGTTTCCCCTGTCCTCTGTGGGTCCATTAGTCGTTTATACGTGTTGCAGTCCTGCCTGTTTTCCCTCAGAGCTCATATTTTTATTTATTTATTTAAGTTATTCATTTTTTTGCCAGCACTTAAAATGTTTTGTCATTTGTGTGTGTGTTCTGACCGAAGCTTTTTCCTCCAGAGTTTTCAGTTCCTTCAGCAGGTGTTCAGCTCTTGCGACAGTATCCCCAGCATCTGATAGGCTTTTTAAAATGTCCGTCAAAGTGTCTAGAGACGCTTTTACCTGAAGATGCAAACAGGGGACAGTAATTCACAGACAAATGTTACAGACACAACTGCATTAAATCATAAGGCTGAAGCACTGGATCTGTAGTAAGTAACATTTTTAGAAATTGTTCATTTTCAGGAATGTGTGGAAGATGTGTGCGTCAATTTTTAAAAGGCTCAAATGTTAATATATCATTAATATATTGGACAATCTTGTCCAGAGAGATGAGTGGCACAGCTGATTACTCTTTTGTCTATTCAGCACTTTTTAAAAACTATGATTACACTGCTGAAGTCTTTCAAAATTGTATGAAGGGGGGGGGGGGGGGGGGGGGGGGGCCACAGGAATGATGCAAATGCTGCAAAAACAGAGGCATGCAGATTTTGTACTTCTCTGAAATCCTGTTCAAAGTGACGTAGCTGCAAACACTGCTCCAGTTTAAGGTGGTGTTTACACCAGAACAGCTCAAAAGCATTCTCCGTCTCATCCAGCTGGGCTAGCAGCCTAAAACACACAAGAGCAACCTCACCATTTTTACTAAGTCAATAAGAATGTTCAATATAGACTGAAATTGGTTGCATTATACATGAGAGGCTTTGGAGTCCTTTACCTTTCCACGGTAGTTTGGTTCTCCATCTCATCTGCATTGGGTTCATGATTTTCTGACTTGGCTGCCTGCTCCTTGATACAACTAAACAAGGTGGTGCCTTGCCTCAAAGCTAACTTTAGTTCATCCTGATTTAGAGACATAGAAGCAATGGGGACATTGTTATAACATGGACTCCAATATAGTGTACCAATACAGGTACAGTATATGAAAACAAGGTTAGTCTGAACTGGAGGCTTACAGAGACAGGACATATAGGACAACCTTTAGGGCAAAAATGAGATACACTTCAGAAAACACTTAAATCTTAAACATTTAAAAACCAATGCCTGGTTACAATTTTGTCTGTTGCTAACTATGTTAATGGTCAGAAAACAAAGCTTTTAGGACTACGTCTACCCCAGTGCATAATCATAATCATAACTACAACCTTCATCATTCTCACCTGTAATATCTAGTGTAATTAACTGAAAATACTTGTTGACATACATGTGTAATGTGTCAAGTGGTTCACCTTGATGTTATCATGTTTTTCAGTATGTGCTGTGAGTAGGTCTTTGGTGCTCTGGACATCATTGGGAAGTTCTGTCTCTGCTAGGTTTGTGCCAAACCTCTGTAACATCTGGGCTGTGGTTTTCACTGTCAAAGCAAAGTTTTCTATGGCCTAAAGGAAAAAAATACGTTAATGATGAATGTCGCTCATAAATTATAGCCAAATCCCCAAGGTCTTTCCAACCGTAACATCTTGGTCTTATAGGAAAATATGTAATAAACAACCTCTAACATCACATTACATGGTGCGTTCTCAAATAAAGTATATAGTCCTACTTGAAAATCTTAATCTTTTTCAACCAAGATGGTGGAAGTGAGGTATATTACTTTTTCTCATGACATTCTATATAGCTCTACCATTCAATGCGATGTAAGAAGAAAATTATTTTTAACCACTGGGCTTATTCGCGCTCCAACTTTGTAATCAGACTCAGTATTTCTGAAAGAGCTCCCCAAAATTGTAGAATCACTTGTACTATGTCAAAGTTTTTAATACTGTGTATTTACTTACAGTTCGATGGTGTATCCACTGACTGTGACTGTACTCTAGGCTTCCTCCTAGTTCGCTGGTCAGTTGGCTTTTATCCACATACCCATGTAGGTCTGCCAGACTGTTCAACATAACAATCTGTAAACACAGTAAGTCTCCTAAGACCTTTTGAGCATAATTTACATTAGTAAATTACATTATTATAAATGGTACCTTCATTTTGAAGTCATCCTTATGCAGCTTTATCCCAATGTCTGAAATTGTCCTCTGGAAGAATCTGGATGGTCTCAGCACTAATACTAACTGAAGATTTCCTGGAAATGCCCGCTGGAAAAATCAAATAAATTCACAATATATTTCTACAATGTCCCATCGTGGCATTCACTCACTTATTTAAAAATGATCTTTAACAAAACTACATGCGTATTTGTGGCATCAAACCATTGGAAGTCTGGGTTACAGCAGTTTTGACACAATGATAGAGGTTTCACTACTATACAGTATATAAAACTAATGCATGCGGTAGAGGTGATAATATACTACATTATGGCTCTTTACTAATACAAAACTGCATATATAAACTGCATATGTAAGTGTAATATTCATGGGCTCAGCCATATGCAACAATTGTAAATATAGTTGTAATGAGGATCCATTATGTTTTATCAGTTATGCTTGTTTTCCACAAAGATGGTTCATGGTAATCAGAGACGTGTATAAAATTACATGGCAGCATTCCCACAGCAAAAAGCAATGCAGATACTGATGAACAACAGCATACAAAATACAAAAAAGAAAAAACAGGCTTGGGAAGAGAACCATTTCAAAAAGAAGAGTCGAAAAGAAGGCAAAATGTGAGCCTTTAGCATGAATTACAGGGATGTTATAGACAACTCTGCTCAGCAGAGGGCTCCAGGAGCAAAGCTAGGTGCAGCATTTGGTTTGGAGATTTACATCCATTAGGCTACTCCCACATCACATTTTGTCATGCATAGATATTCCTTGGATTGTTTCTTTTAGGCAACCAATGTGCAGATCAATTTTCTGTTGCATGGCAGTAATACCTTACACTATTCTGGTGTTGTTTACTAAACTGAGCAGCATGCCACTGGGCTGCTGCTGGTTATTATGAACGGTTGTGTAGCAGTTGTCAGAACTGTACTGCTTGCAAAAGGAAGGCAAGCAGTACAGTGAATAGTAACCTTATCATTTTGATGTAATGTGATGGGAGCTGCTTTTTCTTTGATTTTTATTCTGTGAATTATGGCTTTATGCAAAATCAGATTTCATGCAAGGCTTAGCTTTTAGAGGAGCGAAGATGGGAAAAAGATATCCACTTTGTAAGCAAATGCATGTATTTCTATAATACTAATAAATAAATAAAAGAAAATAAATATTAACCTTGTGCATTATAAAAAAAAAAAACGATTTGTGTAATCCTGTAAAGGCTAATGTATTACTCAGGGAAAAAAAGTTAATTTTCTGATTTTACAGGATCATTTCATACATGTATACTCAAATATAATATTACTTACAATCTTCAAGAAAATACAGTAGGTTAGAGAAAAAAAAAAACATAATTTGTGCATAGTTGTGTTTTTTGGGCCCTATCTTCGGCCAGATCTGCTATAACCGCTATATAGTATAACGTGTAGCGGAAGATTCATTCCCCCGAAAAGAACACAGTCTTCCACCCGTACGCTATATCCTCTTCCTCATCTACATTATGCATAGATGTGGTTAGGGCGTGTCACTTGTTAAACCAATCAGTGCGTGAGCAGCCACTGCCTTTAAGAGCAGGTTGCGCTATTCGCAATCCACTTTCCCAAACCCGTCATGGAGGGAGGACGGGCACAGCGCTTCTCTGAAGATGAGATAAAGCAGCTGGTGCATGAGGTAAAGGCTGCAGATGTTTTAAGCATTAACAGACAGGAACATCAGACCAATTCATTCAAACCAGCGTTTAGCTCTGTTTGAAGCCAGCCAGTTCCATGTTTTCAACTCTCTTGATATAAGTTTCTGTCGCAACTTGAATTCAGGTTTGATCGGTTTAATCTTCTGGTCCTAGCCTACACAAACACACACACAGACAATCTTTGTCATTTTCTCAGGGGTTCAACTGAGGCCAAATCATGCTTTTTAAACAAGAGTTAATTTGAGAGGTGGGGCCGTTTGTGGACGTCCACATGTGACCAAGTGGATTCGCACTGAAGCCATTTGGGCGCGCTCCTGTACGAGCCGACATGGGTTGCGGGTGGTTGGACCATCCGTAAGGCTTTTCCTAAACTTGCAATGGTACGGTACCAAGTTTGAGGAAAGGGCAAAAGATAGACCCATTGCCACACCTACAAAGTGAGTAAAAGAGTCAGCAAAATGTGTAGCGGCTATAGTGGATGGAAGATGGCATTAGCGGTTAGCGAAGGTTCCTATACACACAATTTGAAGGTAGCGGCTACTGTTAACATGTAAGGCGAGTGGTACTATCGGGGCCATAATCTTACTCTAAATTTAGGTTTATACAGGATATATTGTGATCATTGTTAAATGATCTAGCCTGTTGTTGCTCCTCCTGGACTGAAAGTGCCAGTAGTCAGAAAATGTCAAGAATACAAGGTTAAGAATATTGTGACAAGACTGACAGTATAGTAGTAGTTATCTGCTGACAATTCCCCCAAGTGGTCTGAAATTATTATGCATGTCTGAGCGAATACGGTGTACAACCAGCAGTTTACAGTTACAAATGTGCCCACCATTTCCAAGTGACTGGAGTTTTTTTTTTCCTCTTTTTTATAAAACTCACAGCAATCCTGGACAGAGAGGCCTTGACTGAACTCCATTTGTCCTTTTGCCGGTCAATGATGATAATAAAGCCAATACTGGCAGCGTCCAAGCTGGAGAGAAAAGATACAGAAGACCTTTATGGACGTGTTCATGCTTAGATGATTCTGGCTAACTCCCAAATGACTTGTAAATTACTGCCCTAAACATGTCTTAAAGTATTAAAAAGTGTTGGTACCAGCAGTTTGATAAACAGTTAACTAAAATAATTAAGACAGTTAACACAATAATTAAAAAAAAAATGTTTAATTATTTTTAGGAAACATTGTTGAAAAGAATATTTGGCATCAATTCATGTATGAAGTCTGATGTACGCTCTTTATTGTCATATACGCTCTTTATTGTCTGAAACATTAATTTCCTGTTTCTGAGTTGTAAATTATGTCTAATTCTCAAATTGTAACATTGAGTCAAATCATAAAACAATACTGAGTCAAAAACCTTTAAAAATTCTGAATTTGTGCGAAACAGTCTAGAACGTCAGCGTTCTCATGACACATTTTCGTGATCTTGGGCACACTTTGGTGGTCTTTTCCTTGAAACAATTAAATACAATTTCAGCAATAATTATGCAATAGTTATACAATTATTGTGTGTGTGTGTGTGTGTGTGTGTGTGTGTGTGTGTGTGTGTGTGTGTGTGTGTGTGTGTGTACATGCCTGGGAATGCTGGTCAGGTAAGTAACTACGTTGAGGAAATCTTCCTCTGGCACTTCACTAAAGCCTGAGTACTCTGGAAAAGTGATGATGGGGGCACCATCTTTCCCTCGTCCTCCTGCAACAGAAAAAAAACAAACACACTGTTTACTGTCCTTACTTTAACCTTCTCTATTTCACATAGAGTTTGAAGATCTGTTAGCTCAACAGCATATGTTCTTTGGGTATTTGTACTAAAATTCTTGCTACACAAAATAAATACAGTGATCCCTTGCCAATTCGCGGTTTAAGTTCTGCGGTTTTAGTTATTCGCGGATTTTTCATAAATATATAATATGATAAAAAAATCAAGAAAAAATTGCGGAAACAACACAGGATGTTGTGCGCGTTCTCTCACAGCGAAAAAATGTTGTGAGCCAGCCTGGCCCCTTTAAGAAGGTAGTGTAGCATTTCTACCTCGTAATTATTAATAATTGATAAAAGGAAGGGGGAACCACCACCCTTTTTTAGAAAAAAGAAAAAGAAGGGAGGAAAACTTCATTATCAATCTCTGATCTAAATGTAAGTTCTTTTCGGCTGAATTGGCTGGTTTTACATCAAACAGACTTCAAAATGGTTTTAAGGATATTTACTGAGACACAGACATAAAACAGACACATATAAGGCAGTCATATATATGTATATACAGATTTAGGGTTATTGCATCAATATGAATTGTTCTGAGGGCTGGCGCGCAAAGATTAAATAACTACAGGAAGTAAGAAGGAAAGGAATCAAAACAAACAAGATGTCAGATCCTGATGGGATGTCTATAAACTAACGATCAAATAAAAGTAAATAAAGAATAAAAAAAGGGGACAAATCTCGAACTAATTAACTGCTGAATAATAAAGATGCGGCACCCGGACATGGCACAATTTCTGACTAAGCCGGAGACAGAAAATGGACACACCGATCTGACCAAGCGAGACCCGACCGCCACGTGCAATCGGGAGCGAGGGTTGTTGTTAGCTTGCGTCGGTGCAGAAACGGCTTGCAGTGGGGGCTCCGCAAGCCGCCTGGGGGTCTGATCAGCTGTAGAAAGTTCTGCCAGCAGAACCTTTGAGGTCTCACGTCGTCCGTGGCCCGATCGGCTCCGGTATCCCGGATTCCGATCAGCTCGTCTCGGGTTTGATGAAAGGCTCTACGCTCCGGGGCTTAGCCCGAGTTACCGGAAATGGGCAGTTAAAAGTTTGATGAAAACCTCTGATTGAGCCCGTCAAAGATTGACGTGAGCAAAAAAATTAAACCTAATACAAAAATTGGGCAACTTGACTAAAAGTTCTGAGCACGGGGATTCAGGATTTCATAGCATCAAAAATTATGAAGTTCTTCAGACGCTCTCCCGCTGCACAGAGTAGTTAAAATATAGGAATTCAAAATTGATGTGAAAATCAAAAAGAAAAATGACGAACTCTGATGACAAAACAACTAAATATGAGACCGCTCTATCTGAAAAGTAAAACTGCGAGAGCTCTGTATTAAAACACAGGGAAACTAGGCAAAATCACAAAGCGAAGAGGAAAGAGAGGCGGCAAAAGAAAAAGTAGAGAAAAGGGCGAACAAAAGACTGTCTTTTTGTTTTATACTTTTAAATAATCAAAAGTTCTTTATGCAAAAAAGGGGTCGGCCTAAAAAGAGGCTAACCACAGTGGGTAATTTGTCTACGCCCAGCATGAATTCCAATTAGATATCTTCCTGAGATACTTGAGACATTCAACAAGATTGCTTGATTCCACCACTTCAACTGCAGTTAGACAATAAAACTTCATATTCAAATGTTCTAAACATGGTAAGAAAAGAAGAAAAGAAACGAATCACATACATGTCACAATATATCAGCATGTTATTCATCACAATTAAAACACATTCACTATCCGTGGTATTCTTCTGGGCACATGGGGGAGCTGTTGCTCCATCCTCCTTTTCTGGGATACATCAAAATCTGGCAGGTTTATTGGTCCTGCTCAGTCAATAGGGGACTAGTGTTTGATCCTGTCTCCAGCTGCCATTTTGGGGCCGAGTCACCCTAGAGTTATGTGAACACTAAAAGGTTTTGGATTAAAGTTTTCATGTTGATTCACGATTTTGGAAAAAGAAAGAGGCCATTTAGTTCTGGATATGATTCCATGGTGATGTTATTTCTCCTCGGTTTATGGCCGACATTTGTACCAGAATTTGGGTGAAGGTTCAGGGGATTTTGATTAGGGAGTCCATCTTCCCCCTTTTGCTCTTTGTTCCTGTGGGGGGGGGGGGGGGGGGGGGGGGTCAGACCTGCTGAAGTGTCAAGAGTTCACAGCAGGCGTCTTAGGCAGGAGAGTGTATTCCTCATAATTGGATTAAATTAATCAAAAACGAAGAAGCAGACGTGGATTCTTACAGTAGCCTTATTGGTAATGGAGTGTGTGTGTCGTGGAACCGCAGAACGAAAACGGGTTTAGATGAAAAGTGGAGTGAGCATAAACAGCAGCCCAGCGTGTGTAGATTTGCATTCTCTGTTAACCGACAGGAGCCCAACAATACAACCTGTGTGATGTTACAAGTTCCTGCAGTGCCAGAATAAAGGGCCCGTTCCATGCAGAGAAAACTGGACTTTTTCTTTTGTTGTTGTTAGCATGTTACTCCCTAATTACAAGCCAAAAATAGCACAATACCAGCAGTTTCTTTACTACGGTTCGTAGATCAGAGGCTGTGAAGGTAACAGAAAGACCACAGTTGAGCCTTTGTCTTGTTTCGCTGCAATACCTTGTTACTTTTTTTTGCGGTTTTTAAACATATTTTAAACACATTTAGGCTGGGGGGGCTCCGGCTCCCATTCGCGGATTTTGAATTTCATGGCGGCGCACCAGTCTCCATTAACTGCGAAAAATAAGGGATCACTGTACTTCATCCCATATAACTGGTCAAATGATGACAATTAGAATAGACACACTTAGAATTCATGAGTATGACATTTTTAGTTCTTATTATCCACAATTCCGTTTTTGATACCTTAAATTAACCTTTTAAATGACATACATCATTTAAAGGTGTGCTCTAACTACATCCACAGGTGTTCCTCCAGTTAACTCAGATGTTGTCAATGAACCTATCAGAAGCTTCCAAATCCATGATATCATCATCTGGGCTTTCTTAAATTGTTTATAGGCATATTAATCTCAGTGTATTAACCTTCTGACTTTGAAGAAAGTAATAAAAATGTCAGTTTTATTATTTGTCATTATTAGTAGTATTAATAGTATAGTAGTATTAATAATACATTTTATGTGCAAGTGCCTTTCATATCATTCAAAGTAACTTTACAAAGATAAAACAAATGGGAGCAATAAAAAATAACTAAAAAAAAGCACTCAGAGAGTGCAGACCTCCCCCAAGCGCAACGATTCCCCCAGATTGCGATTTACACCATTAATATTAGTCGTACATATAGCACTGACAATATGGGACCGCTAAAAAAGTACCATATCTTCCTTTATTTTGTGATGCACACAAAAATAAATAATTATGCTTATGTCATGCAATATTTGTTTCCAAAATTAATATATTGAAATTAAACAACCTCAATATTTTTATAGAGATTGCAATAAAATCCGCGTTCTGGATCAGCCTTTGAAATTTGATAGCGGTTCCCATGGTCAATCCCTGAGTTTTTGGCAATAATTAACAGAGATATTGAGAAACAAAATGTTTGGCCCCATTTACCACAGTGTTATTGAAAAATTTGAACGTGATCCAGAATCCAGGATTTCTTCTGGATTACACCCAAAATGAAATCAGTTTTACTTTTTCACATTTCCAACAACTCTTGAAAATGTCATCAAAATCCATCCATAACTTTTTGAGTTATCTTGAACACAGACAGACAAACAAACAAACAGACAAACAGATAAATGCCAGCAAAAACATAACCTCCTTGGCAGAGGTAGAATTACAATAAAGCAACATAAAAGGCTAAACACAGTATAAAGTGGAGCAGTGCAATTACAGAAAATGCCATTTTGAACAGTACGCTATTTCTTCACACACACACACACACACACAAAACACATATATGTAGAGGCTTTACATAAACAAAATTGGACGAAGACTGTACTAGACAAAAAAATAAACATAGCACTTTTTTTTTGCAATCATTTTTCATGAGTTGAACCCAAAGATCTTAGACTTTTTCTATGTACAGAAAAGGCCTATTTTTCTCTAAATGTTGTTCACAAATCTATCTAAATCTGTGTAAGTGAGCACTTCTCCTTTGCCATGCTAATCCATCAACCTCAGAGGTGCGGCATATCAAGATGCTGATTAGACAGCATTATTACACAGGTGTTGCTTAGGCTGACCACAATGAAAGGCCATTCTAAAATGTGGAATTTTATTACACAGCACAATAACACAGATGTCAAAGGTTTTGAGGGAGCGTGCAAATGCCATGCTGACTGCAGGAATCTCCACCAGAGCTGTTGCCTGTAGATTGAATGCTCATTTTTTGACCATCAGCCACCTCCAAGGGTATTTCAGAGATTTTGGCAGTACATCCACCCAGCCTCATACCATGTGTAACCACACAAGCCTAGTATCTCCACATCCAACATCTAACATCTTCTCTTCAAGATTGTCTGAGACCAGCCACCCGGAGAGCTGCTGCAACAATCAGTTTGCATAACCAAAGTATTTCTGCACAAACTGTCAGAAACCGTCTCAGGGAAGCTCATCTGCATGCTCATCGTCCTCATTGGGGCCTCGACCTCACTGCAGTTTGTCATAGTAACCAACTTGATTGGGCAAATGCTCACGTTTGATGGCATCTGGCAGTTTGGAGAGATGTTCTCTTTACGGATGAATCCTGGTTTTCACTGTACAGGGCAGATGGCAGACAGCATGTATGGCATCATGTGGGTGAGTAGTTTGCTGATGTTAATGTAGTGGAGCGAGTGGCCCACTGTGGGAGTGGGGTTATGGTATGGGCAGGTGTATGTTATGGAGAACAAACACAGGTGCATTATATTCATGGCATTTTGAATGCACAGAGATACTGTGATGAGATCCTGAGGCCCTTGTTGTGCCATTCTCCCACGACTATCACTTCATGTTGCAGCATAATAATGCACAGCCCCATATTGCAAGGATCTGGACACAATTCCTGGAAGCTGAAAACATTCCAGTTCTTGCATGACCACCATCCTCACTGGACATTGAGGATATCTACGACAGTGTGTTCCAGTTCCTGCCAATATCCAGTAAATTCACAAGGCCATTGAAGAACAGTGGACCACCATTCCACAGGCCACAATCAACAACCTGATCAATTCTCTGTGAAGACGATGTGTTGACTTTCACCAGAAGCCAAGACTTGATGGAAATTGCAAGTTCCTGGACAATGTCTACAGGTATGCAGTGATTTATATTTAATGGTTGTACATAACATCTTCAATCCTTGTGTGCCCTGAACACAAGATCAAAAGAGGCTGGGTTGTACCCATCAGACAGACCCCCAGATGCAGGCTATGCAAAAACGCCCCTAAAACAGTACAGCAGGGTATACGATTCTGGCAGGCAAAGCATACACGGAGGAGGAACCAGGTAGCAGGCATAATACCTGTGCTGATTATGGAGTTGAGGCCCCAGGGTCAAAGAGGTGTCTGATATTGGAAAAACATACCAGTGGCTGAAGGAAAAAGCTGGACTGAAAGACCACCTCCTCACACAGAGTCTCCGGTAGTGGCTGCACAAGAACAGGCCCTAAACACAAGATCAGTAGAGGCCGAGGTGTGCCATACCAGACAGGACCCCAGATGCGGGCTGTACAACATAGTACAATATAGCCCGACATAGTCCGCCATCTGGGGGTAGGGCAGAGGGGTGTTTAACAGAGGTTGCGCCTTTGAATGATAACCTGGGCATGCAGCAATGGCTGTATGCAGGAAGTCCAGCGCTCTGGCGAGGTGTGGAGAGAGAAGGTCAGTTAAAAAAAAAAGAAAAAAAGTGAGACTTTGCATCTCGGGGCGCCCTGCCAGTTCTGGGGGTCGCCGCCTGGTGAGAGTGGAGGGGTTTTGAAAGAAGGAAAAACGGAAAAAATAAGAATGAAAAATGAATAATAAGTATATAAAACAGGATAAAAAAAAGACAAAAAAAACAAGTATCCTGTGGAGCCTGGCTGTTTTGGTTGAGAGAGTATGTTGTGTCTGCCTGAGAGGGGCGGAGCACTGCTGAGATTTGGGCCGTGTCGGGTCGGGTGCACCTCGGCTTTTGGGCCTTGAAGGGTGCAGTTCTGGCAATATCACAATCTTTATTGTGATATTGTGAGTATGTTTTTCTTTGGCAACTTTTGTGTTTGTCTGTTCTGTTTGTGTTGTTACGTTTTTTGTTGTGTGCCCCTTTGTATTTGCTTTTTGTTTTTATGTATTTTTTGTATGCATTTAGTTATTCACGTTTAAGATGTCACATAATTGGCTAGAAGTTAGAAGCTAGAATTTTTTCCATAATTAGGTTACAACGGGCTAGATGATATTAAGAACAAATTTTAGACATCTTGTGTTCAAAATGGTAAATATAGCACTGAAAAGGCTTCAGTAACTTAATACCATTGCATTATTCTCATTTTTGGTACATGCCTGAAGGAGGTAAACAGTGTTGCATTGTTGTATTGAATTTTGGGGATGTGATATGTGTTCAGTGGAAATGAAGAATTTTCTAATACCCCATTGTTCATTACATGTTAGTCATTTGTCTGCATAATTTAATTGCTTTGATTCAGTAAAAAAAAAAAAAAAGCCACCAACATTTTTAAAACAAAAGTATGTGGGCAACATGCATTAATGCGTGGTAAAAATAAATGTGAGTTAATCCGATAATAATGCATTATCTAGCCCATCCCTACTTTTAATCAATGTGGTACATATCATTTTTGGTATTTGTTTTCTTGTATGATTCCATGCTTGTGTCACATGATGCTGAAAGCAATGAGAACTTCTTTTTGCATGATCAGAGAACTTATCCTTTCCTAGACATCAATTGTGGTGCTGCACCTGCATGTGCTTCTGAAAAGTGGGTCATGACTAGTCAATAATTTATGGTCTTTTCCCACTGGGTTTTTGGCCTGTAGTCTAGAGTAGTTAGCCTTAGGCGTCTTTTGCTGTCCCCTGTAACTTTTGGGACAGATGTTTGGCTCCTGGGGGGGATTGTAGGAACAAACTATACATGATTTTTTTTTTTTTCTTCCTCTGTGGCTCGCAGTTGTAGGCTTTTTTACCCCCTTGGGGTTGGGGAAGCATAGTCTGCTGCTGCGATTTTAGATAGGTTTGTCATATGTTACAACAAAAAGTGGGGTGCAACAAGAACGTCGCTGTCTGAGGAGTTATATCAAGGTTTCATTGTTAATCAGACAGTGTTAAAAGTCATGTCTTAGTTTCTCGCTGTTATTCGGCATCGACTGTCTTGTTATTTAAGGATAACTGTTGGTCCTACTCAGAATCTTTCGTCTTTTAGAGACTAGAACAGAGGCAATAATTTTTCTACAACAGTAAATAAGAACAGAAACTGACAGTTAACAGTTCAATATTTGGGCTGCAGACACAAAGTTTCACTGTAGCATGTCTTGGATTACGCCATTTGTCATTGACAAGAACAGCAATTCCACCTCCTTTGTTTTTTCCGCTCCTCTTCCTGTCTCTGTCTGCCTGTATCGTCTGAAAACCAGATGTGCTGGAGTTGGGGATATACTCCTGCAGCCACATTGTGGTAAAATGCATTAAAATGCATTGCCAAAACTCCAGATTTGTCCTCATCAGCTTTCAGCTTTGTCCATCATATTTGTGAGAAATCTCATGTTCTCCATTATGATTGAGGGAAATGACTTCCCTCCTGAATAACTTCATGATGGTCGAGGTGACCGCAGTGGGGCGATGGTCACTTAAACAGCTCATGTTCTGCTTCTTTAGGACTGGGATTATTACTATTTTCTTGTGCCATGTGGGTTATAGAATATACAGAATGGAGCTGGGAAAGATTGAACGATTGAAGACATCAGCCAGCACTTCAGCATGTTTTAGAACTCTAACAGGCATATTGTCTGTACATTTGTTAAAGCAGGTGTATGATGATGTCCTCGACTCCAACACCATAATGATAAGCAAGCTGCTGTAGGTCCTGGAAGGTGCTTGTTTGCTTTGTCAGGTGGACCAATAAAAGTCTTTCCAGAACTTTCATAATGTTGGATGTTTGGGCTATGGTTCTATAGTTATTAGGACAGTGTTTTTCATTTTTGCCTGGCATGGAGGCTACTCGCTGCTGCTCCGGGACTTATCCCTGCGACGCTGGACGCTCCAGTTTGTGCCCGGTTGGTGGTGATCTGTGGTCGGATGTCTACATACTGTCTGCAGGGGGCGGATCGGTCCTCTTACGGCTGGTGGAGACCTGCCGCCGCAGACATGGACGGTGTCGCTGGAGGCCGGTTCGGGAAAGCTAAGTAGTCCTGAACTGCTACCCGCGGCAACCACCGCCACTGGATCCAGGCTGCAGCGTCACGGAGCCAGGACGGGAGCCCCCGATGTAGCAGCGCCTGTCCAGCAGTCTACATGCCGGATGGGTAAGCTGACCTGGCAGGGGCCGTCTGGTGACCTGATGGGGCCCAGCACCGCCGGGAGAGACGACAACAGCTTGGTCCGGTCCGCGTGATGAACCGGACTCTGGGACGTCGCTCACCGGACTGAAGGAGCTCAGTCTTCCCAGAGGAGACGGTTTGGTTCATCGGTGTGATCGGAGATATCTCACTTCTTATCATTATGGAGATATACTGGTTTTAATGGCTGTTAACTGTTTTAATGGCTGTTAACGGCTGTTAACTGGAGTTAGCATGAAAAGGAGCGCTGGACGCCGGCAGCTCCTCTAGTACACCAGACTAGGGATGTTCCTGGCGACTAATTTCCCTGTCGACTAAACGAAAATTTTAATTAAGACTAGTCGACTAGTCTAAAAAAAAAGGAAAACACTCAGAAAACAGTGAAAATTTAGCACAATTTATTGAAACATCGAAACAGAATTTGAAACATTGTCCCAAAAAATATTGTGTGTAACAAGAGTTCTTTAAGCCTTTAATCACAATGTTCAACAACCATGTCGGATTTTAAATGCCGCTGAAGTACGAGACACTTTGCACCGTGCAGTATGAATGAATGTGAACATGAAGGCAACTCAGTCAAACGTTAACCACCAAAATGAATAAATTGCCTCTGACACATTGAATATTGCAGATTATCCGACAAAAATTATTGCTTTAATTCACTTTCAAGTTAATAAAACATCTAATTTATAATTACATTTCAACCGAAACGAGCAGCATTTTGCGCCGTGCAGTATGAATATAAACCCTGCACATCCGAAAAAAACTCACTTAAAGTTAACAAATAATGTAACATCTAAAAAAGATAAATTGCTGCTGAATTATTAAGCTCTATGCGCAGTTCAATATGAGTGTAAAATTAAACAAACATCTAAAATCTCTCAGACTGGACGGGAGAACACCGTCTCCGGGTAAACAATGTCAAATCAGCCTGAGTGTGGCTAGCACCGCTAGCATCAGCAGCTGTCGTCTCGTGCAGATTAACATCCAAATGCTTGAGTTGAATGTGGTTGCGCATTGCTCCAGTCGAGTGATTGTATGCCAGTTGTTTCTGACACAGTCTACTTACTACCTTGTTTTCATTTTCTAGATTAAAGTACCGCCAAACCGCGCTGGTGTTGCGAGAGGCTATCTTCCCACCGTGCCGTTTTAAAACTCCAGTCTACTCGAGCATTTCCGAGGGGAGGGGGGGCTGCTGTCTGACGGCTCTGTAGCCCCGACTAGTGGCGGGCGGCTGTATGACAGTTAAGCGGCCTTGTACATGAATAAAACACAAATTGGTTTAAACGACTAATATTTCTGGTGCCGACTAGAAAGTGGGCGGACGTTTAATCGGTTAGACGACTAATCGCGCGCATCCCTACACCAGACTGGTGTACTGAAACTTGAATTTCCCCCTTGGGGGATTAATAAAGTATTTGAATGAATTTAATTTGAAATTTTCTTTAGCAAATCTTTAAATGATGAGCAGAAATCTTCATGAAGGACCCTTTATATAAGTGGGTAGTGAAAGTTTAGGAAGTAGAATGGTCATCAAACTTTTATCGCCGTAATTCACATGTCTAAAATCCTTGAGTAAGATACTGAACACTGTGAGCCCCTGCGCTCTTGTTTCTCATGTCACAGACAAATATTTGCAGTCCCTCCCAAGTAGCATAAAGGAAAATTGGCATCCAGTCAGTGGTCACCAGTCTCTATGTATGAATGTTTCAAAGACTTGGTACTACATTACAGACTTAGGGTGAATTCCAATTCCTCCCTTAACCCTCAATCTCAACCCTCAGTCTCAAAAATGTGCTCTCCCGCTAAGTGCAAGTGCTGTCCCAATTCTTAGCAAGTCAAGTTGAGGGACGAGTTTGAGGGCTGTATCGCCCTCAAAATTGAGATTTTACGACACAACTCTTGGAAGTAAGGGCTATCCAGAAGCTAGCTACAAACGTAAGTATCTTCATATATCTTAAAGATATAAATGTTACAAAACCATTTTATTGTGTTTGTTTGAGATTTTTTTCATGAATTAACATCGTTGTTGCGTAACATTTATTTTTTTACTTTACGATGTTTGCTGCTGGACCGGCGGTCCCGTTGGCTTCACGTTGTACTCGTCGGTGGTCCCGGTCCGGTCCCGTCAGCGGTCCAGGTCGGCTTCACGTTACTTGTACTCGTCGGTGGTCCCGGGGCGGCCAGGTGTCCCGGTCCTGTCGGCGGTCCGGGTCAGCCTTACGTTACTTGTATACCTTGTTGTGTAGCGACGGAGGACTGAATAATGTATCCTCCATTGTGTTATTTGCTAATATTATTTGGAGAATATACGGCGCTCTTTCTCAATGTTATCCCTGTGTCATTTCAGGGAATACAGAGACAACACGGGCTCTGATACGTTTCAGTCTGAAGACGTAACTGCACTCAAGGGGTGTCCCATTTCTAAGTCACAAGATAACCCTCACACTTACTTTCGAGGGTTAAGATTGAGGGCCAAAAATTGAGGGTTAAGGGCGAGGGTTGAGATTGAGGGTTAAGGGAGGAATTGGAACTGGCCCTTAAGCTAAATACCTTGTATGCCAGATATTGTGGAGGACGAGGTTGCTTTCTGAAAAGTCAGTTTAAGCTACAAGCATTGAGAGTGAGACAAAGTGAGGGCACACTTTCAACACTGGCCAGAAAATGGCAAAGGAAGTGCTTTGTATAGACCAGGGGTCGGCAACCTTTACTATCAAAAGAGCCATTTTTTGTCCTTCTCCCCTTAATAAAATTCATCTGGAGCCACAAAACCTATTTGACCCGTAAAATGAAGATAACAGTGTGTGAAGTTTTATATATGGTTATTCTGTATTCAGAAGGGATTTGAATCTACCCAAAAGCTTATTCCTAGTATCTTTGGCAGTTTTTAAAGTTTTTAATGCTAAAGGTCATGCAAGATACAAATTCAAGTTTCATTTCCAATTTTTTTTTTTGTCATCCACTGTAAAAGAGCTATAGTTTGTTGCATTTTTTAAATTATAGAAGAACAAACAGAAAACTGTTGACATTTTATTGCTGTTTTTACCTGTTATAACAAAGGTAAACCTCAAACTCTAATAAAGACTGAATATTGGCTGCTGTTCTGTATGTCTGGGAGCAGAACCAAGACTATTTCCTATCAACTTGTTGACATGGAAGTAAATATATTTAATCTTGAATGTTTTGAATGAGGAAAAAAAAAACACTGGCATGTGTTGACCTATGTTGAAATAAAACAAAGAACCATGCAGGTTCATTTGAGTCATTCCCTTATTTGTAAAACGTTGATCAAATAAAAAGTAGCCCACTTTAAAATAAATAAAACGTATAGCTGCAGCTTAATAACTTAAAAATTATAAATATAAAAATAGGCCAGTTTGTGTTTAATTATGACTTAAGTCCATTTCAGTGTGTTGTCATCCTCTTGTTTTCTCCTCAGCCACGTACAACAATCAACCAGCCTGAACATAAAACATTTGTTGTAGTTCCTGCTCACATCAGTATGTGGATCAAAGACTGACAGGACTCCAAATAAAAACGTCTTCATGTTCATATCAGTGTCTGGAATGACATTCATGTTTCAAAGACAAATATGTCGGGTTTTTGAAGGTTTCCAATGTCGCTCCTTTTGTGTGTTACGCCACGACAGCACACCGATGTGGTGCGGGAAACGTTTCTTTTATTTTTTACGGCAATACATGAGGAACACAAAGATGTCCGGCGCTAGTCACAGAGCTCGAGCTCGCCTTTATTTTCTTTCCCAGGATGCAACGCACAGATACGACTTCCTTGTTGCAGTAACCTGGCAGTATTTTGCGCTAAACATACTAATTTTGCCCCCTGCTGGCAAGCAACCAACGGGACACTACATGAGCTCCAGAGCGAGAATCGCCTTCTGACAAGTTTTTCCCCCCAAAGCTACAGGAAGCCACTGCAGAGGGCTAATGCGGCTAATGCTAATGCGGCTCCAGAGCCGCGGGTTGCCGACCCCTGGTATGGACTAACAGAAGGATTTTGTTGAACACCCATACCTCCTTCTAAGTACCCAAAACACACCCAAAACACAAACATCGCCCAGAAGAAAAAAATTATTTGTCAGCGTAATGCAGTGATAGCTGTTACCAACTTTGACTGTTGTGTATAGTGCTTAATTTACATATAATGCTATTTTAAAACATTGTTTAACCCTGCATAGGGTAACAGCCTCCTGGTTGGAGGACATGACAGTGGGAGATGCACTTCATAACTTACCTGAAAGCAAGGCAAACTGGCGATGAAGCTGCTCTATGATATCCAGAGCAAGCAGCGGTCTGATGTCCTGTTGCATGATCTCATCTATAAGAAGAGACATACTATCAGTTATCAAATAAACCAATCATCTGCGAAATATCCATGAGCTGTACAGAGAATTTCATCAAACGCAAACAGTGCAATTTGGGTAGCTTAAATAATTTGAAAAACAGTTCAAGTCCAGTTCAAAGCTTTGTCTTTTCTCTGCATTTGTTAAAAAAATCCTCCCCACTTAGAACCAATTTCACTTCCAAAAAGAACACAAAAATCATTAAAAAGATCAAGTAATCAAAAAGTCATCAGCGATGAACAAGCCATGTATAAGAGGCTTGTAGTTATTTAAATCATAGAGAATGCATTCTTCTTGTCTGCGGGGTGAGATTTATCTGGTGCATCATTGTTCAAGGTTCCATCATTGTTATTCAACACATTAGGAAGAAACATGAAAGGACAAAACATACTACTCATGCATTTAAAAAAGTAAATAAATAAGTAAACTCTCAATGAAGTGTGCCTTAGCTGAGAAAAAAGCAGCTTCTCACTTAGAATAGCATTTTACAATAAAGTGCAGCAGTCATGAGTCACATCAGCGAAAGTGCAACGTGCGCTACTCAAGTCCTAAAGGTTTGATGACTTGAGTAGTCTAATGCAGTGGTTCTCAACTGGTGGGTCGTGACCCCAAAGTGGGTCACAGACCCATTTTCAGTGGGTTGTGGGCCTTTGCCTGTGGAAGGAAAGGCAAAAAAAAAAAAGCGCGTCATTTATACTCCTTAACAGTAGATGGAGATAATGTCCTGTAAAGCGAGTTGACCGCTGCCAGTTCACACTATAGAAAAAGACCTGAAAAGTTTGTTTATATATGTTGAGCAGGTGAAACACAGATACAGTGAAGAATATATGAGATTTGGATTTTCTTATCTTAAAGACAAAGGTCAGTGAGTGGTTATTCAGCTAAAACTATATATTTTGTGTTCTTTTTGAAACTACCGCTCAGTGGTTGCACTGTTTTATTTCATGTTTGTGCATAAAAGCACTGTTGAGTCTTAAAAATGGCTGTTACTGAAATGTTCTGAATGTTATGTCAGCCTTATGATTAATGCTTAAATAAGTGACTAGATGGTTTTAATAGGAAATTGTTATATATTCAGGAAGTGGGTACTCAGCAAATGCTACATATTTGAGTTCTTTTTAAAACCACTGCTCAGTGGTTGCACTTTATTATTTCATGTTTGTGCATGTTGAGTCTGTTAAAAAGGCTGAAGTTACTGAAGTGAAGTGTTTTGGATTTAATTAAAATGCAGCTAATTGAGCATCAAAGGGAATATTTCCCACTTGAAGTAATTTTGGTTTTGCCATTTTGGTTTTTGCCATTATGGTTCACCAATAAACTTATTTTTTGTGTTGCATTCTGTGATATTCTATTCTACTATCTCCGATTCAAACTGCACGATCTTTTCATTCAATACATTTGAGAAGTTCGAAATTTTCCTTGATTTGGGTCACGGCTTGTCATTAAGGGTGATGGTGGGTCCTGAAGCCGGACCAGTTGAGAACCACTGGTCTAATGGGTTCTCGGTGTAACTGGGTGACTGGGTGTAGTGTCCTCTATTGAAGTTTATCACCATCATCTTAGTCTTCCCCTCCATTGATCCACAGGTTATTTGCTCTGCATCAGTCCACCAATTCCCTCAACTAGTTTGTAATCACTGTATTGGCCCAGGATGACATTTTATTCTAGAAATCATATTCTCAAAAATAAGACTGTCTTATAATCGAGATCTAGACTTTTTTTATTGTCATTACACATCTGTGCCGCTAAATGGAGCCGGCACCAAAGTTACCAGTGAGCAAATGGAGCATCACAGTACCTGTACCTGAAGTATCGTACCATATTTCCAAAAAAAGTTTAAATCAATAAAATGCTTAACAATACGGCGGAATCTTATCTCTGTGTGAGTTTTTCTAACATAATTGTACAATAAAAAGTTGTTTTATGAATAACCTTATTGTCCTCAGCATATTTTCATTTTCCCAAAATGATATCTGGAAAAATAAGGGGTCGTCTTATGATCAGAGTCGCCCTGTGGTTGAGCCAATACTGTGGTTTAGGGTCTTTAGAAAGCTCCATTGTTATTTATGGAAGTTAAGGATTTCCTCTTGAAGTTTCTCTTTTTTGTTTTTTTTTTTCACCCACTTTCAAGCATTTGGCTTGAGATCTTATAAAGGCACCTTTCGCAAGATCCAGTTACATTTCAGCTAATTGTATCTGAGTTCTGAGTTCAATTCTTGTTCCTTTTCAGATTAATTAAATCTTTTATTAGACAGTTCAAATTAGGGGAGAATGGGGTAATGTGAGACACCCCCTGTATCTAAGCAACAGAACACACCTGTGGTAATCTGAGCAATTGATTTTCAAGGCCCGTCTATTGGACCTTGGCCATGAAGAACATGACTCCACTGTGCTGTGGTAAGCATATGTTTTGAAAAAAAATATATTTTTGGGATGTAAAAGTACATTTTTTGGTTTTCAGCATAATCAACTCTGGTGCTGAAGGTAATTGATTCAAGCGGACAAACTCATATCCCTTATATTGTTGAACTACTTTTAAAATGATGTGACGCTGCTAGCTAAAGATTGGCCTGAATTGCGCAGAGAGGTTATTTTTATGTGGTGGTGGGTTAAAGTGATGCCATGGGGCAAATGGAGGCAAAGTTAGACAAAAAGTAAGTTTTGTTTTTCCATGTCTTAAACAGTTTGAAAAATCCATCATACCACAGAAATACAACAGTAACCCAACCTGCGGCCGAACCTCCCTTGAACAGATGGAAAGTGCAGCCACTGAGGTCATGGGTTCACTTTGAACCCCTGACTGTCTGTTTATATTACTTATATATTACTTAGTTTTAAATCTGCAATTGTATCACGTTATTGTGTGAATACTTAGGTTGTTTATTCTATTTTCTATTTCTATTCTATTTTATATATTACTGGGCTTGCTCCGGGACACACACACACACACACACACACACACACACACACACACACACACACACATACCATGATGGTTTAATATTTTATGCCTAGAATGTTTTTCGCCCAAAACTCCAAGTTCAGTGTATGGTAAACAAATTATTTTCTGTGCACTTTATTTGCCTGAGACATGGGTGGGTAGGGTGTCTACTGCCATGGTTGTAGAAGGCCAGAGGGAGATAAAAAGCACAGCGATAATAGTAGCTTTTAATAATCAATGTGCCTCTTGTTTAAGTCTAAGTCTGCTGACATATACAATTCTACTCAAAATATTACTTCCATTAGAGCCTGGTCCATTTAGAAATATTAAATTTCCTGATCCATTCCCTGATGATCAGATTCAAAACAATGTATTTTCCACTCAAAATATGTCTTTTGAACATAAAATGTTTTCCACTGTTTCAGTGTAGAAAATAACATGATTCACCTGAAAGAACACACATTTCCTGTATGAAAGATTTATAGACCCCTCCACAATCAAGGTTAAGTGGAAAAGAGCGTATGGATCCTAAGTGTGAAAACTTAATCATGAAAGAAACGTTTGAAATATGGTATGACGTGGTGAAAAAATATAAGTTATCAGGAGACTGTAAACTGTTGACTTGGCCCTCCCACACCTCAAGGTTCAGACCAGGAATATTAGACAAGACCTTTGAAAAGTGGAGAGACAAAGGAATAACAGCTACATGTACACTGGTAGATAAGCGACGTTTCAAATCATTTAGACAACTTAAAAATGAGTTTGATCTGGAAAATGGAGACTTGTTCAGATATCTTCAATTAAGACACTTTTACGAGACGGAAATTAAGAACGAAATCTCACTGGAAGGGAACAATGTGATTGAGGTGTTGACAGGCGCATTTAAGAAAACTCCCTCAAGAATAGTCTCTAAACTGTAAAGGTTTATTGAAGCAACAGGGAAGAAACACAGTGTATATAAAAGTCAAATGGGAAAAAGAATTCAATATTGAGTTGTCTGAGGATGATTGGCAGTCCATGTTTAAGACCCAACATACATCTACAAGTTCTAAGACATGGAGAGAGTTTGGTTGGAAAAATTTAACACGTTTCTTTATTACACCTAAAATCAAAAATAAACAATTAGGCCAACAACAATATTGTTGGAGAAATTGTGGGCAACTGAATGCCAACCATTCTCATATATTTTGGTCATGTATGAAATTACAGTTATTTTGGGAGGGTGTTTTAAGAGCCATGGGTGAAATTTTTGGATACAATATTCCCAAGGATCCTCGGTTTGTTTATTTAGGACTGATACCAGAAGGAGTAATAGGTAAAGAAGACAAATACTTGTGCAAGATCCTAATACTTGCAGCTAAGAAGGCCATTACAAGGAGTTGGCTGAGATCTGACCCCCCTGGACTGAGCGCCTGGCTGGGCATTGTAGAAGAAATTCGATCCATGGAAAGATTGACCTACAGTCTCCGACTCAAGACAGAGCTATGTGCTCTAAGATGGACAAAATGGCACCTTTATATGACAAAGTAGTGTTTATCCCCCCTTTATGTTTTTGTTTTTCTGTATGTTTATTGATTGGAAAAAATAAAGTTTAAAAAAAAAAAAAGAAAGATTTATAGAAAAAAAAAAAAAAAAAAGAATCTTGTTTAGTTTAAGTTTCAGACTTAGTTTACTGCGTCTTCTCATCCTCTGAAGTATATTCTCCTGAGTTATATCTGGACTTGTGTACTTGGAAGTATGAAGTTTCAAGCACACAGAGTCCAGACTCAGTGACTTGGTGTGATGGGAACTGAGAAACAGTCTTTTAAAACATTTAAAATAAAACAGGGAGTAGATCTAAGCACAAAACAGGAGTCAAACCAATAAAAAGAGATCAAGTAAACTAATGCTGACATGTAAACTAAAATCTGTAATTACAGGATTGATGTCACATGTCAAACAACCCATTTAGAATAGAATTTTCCAATGCAGATGAGGCTGGGAAGCACATTCAATAAAATGAAATTAAAAAATACTGTATTTATCCTCAAAGGGACATTAACTGTGCATTAGGTATGATAACTTGAGTCTCATTCACTGTAGAACGTTACAGTTGTGGGCAGGAAAGATGTCCTGTAGCCGTCTGTTTTTACAGCAGATCTGAAGAAGCCTCTGACTGAATCACCTGTTGCTGAATCACTGTGTTATGAAGATGTTCAGTTATCCATTATGTTTTTCATTTTATGAAATCATTAGCTCCAGAATCTCCACAAAAGTCTCCAGAAGAGACAGGACTGCACACTACACAAAGGACTTATAAAGCAGTGCTGCATACACTTATAAACAGCATCAGTGTTGTGTGTCCAGTCCAGTTTGTTGTCCAGGTGTACACCAAGAGATTTATACTTCTACCCCACCTTCACTTCTTCTCCTATTGTGTAAATACTGTTTGACTTAATCCTTGTCCTCCTAAAATCTACAAAAATCTCCTTTGTTTTGTTCACATTTATGAGATGATTGTCTACCATGCCACCAGCTCTCTGTATTCAGTCTCTTGTCCCTGACTGATACACATCATACCTGCAGAGTCATCTGAATATTTCTACAGAGGACAGGGCTCCTACTTGTTTCGGACGTCTGAGGTGTACAGAGCGAAGAGGAGTGGTGAGAGTATAGTACCCTGTGGTGCTCCTGTGCTGCTATCTGCCTGCTCAGACACACCGTGAGTGTATGTTCCTAGCTAGGGAATTATTCATTTGTTTAAAGTAAGTTTGAAACAGAGTGCATTTTTAAGAGCCAAACACGAAGGGAAGGATTTAGCAAATTGACACTTGTATACATAATATTTAGATGCAATAATTATATTATAAAAAAAAAACTAACAGTTACTTTTTAAAAATCTTTTTGAGGTTTACTCCCATCTGAATGTTCTGATAGGAAATTATATCTATATTTACAGATTTAAAGGATGACAAGTTAAGAACTCATCTCCACAAATTCTGAACTTTTTCACATTCATAAAACAAGTGTTCTGTTTTAACTTTTATATTATGAGTATGACAATTCTCCGGTCTAATTTAACTATTTTTTTCCAAAGATTCGTTCAAGGAATAAATATTATTTATTGTTTTGAAGTGTAATTCCTTATGTTTTATTATATTATATATAATATAATATAATATAATATATTAATTTTAAGAATTTTGTTCCAATAATTGATATTTCATATTAATCATAGTCCTGAAGGAAAGGTGCACCTCTTCTTTTACCCGGGTACAAAGTGTTAACTAAATGATGCATTTACAGAAAGTGTATGGTCAGGTTTGATCTCGTGTAATCTTGGTGTTATGATCTTCAGTAAATGATTTTTTTCATTAATTGAATGATGTTGAATGAAGATGTTTTGTGTTACTTGTGTTACTTTCCAATAACTCTGAACAGCATAGTTAATGTTATTATATTTTGTATTAAATGTATCCAAATCAAGTATACTTCCATTTCCATTCATTAGATGAATAAATTGACCATATTTGTTTTACCATCCAGTCTTTAATAAATATAGATTTTCTTCTACTCTATATGACCCTATTGTTCCATGATGAAACATTATGAGGGCTGAAATTATGCTTAAAGATGTTTTAAGTATCCCATTCATGATTTGAAAGTCGCTTTTGCCCCCTTCCTTACATGCGACCCATTGTGCTTTCTTGTCTGGTTATTCACTCAAAATCTTACCAGGACATCTGTTGCAACAGATGGCAACTCCACCCGAGCAATCTGATCCATGACTTAGCAGGATTTTATCTTCCCATTGTTGAGTCTAAAATTTAACATCAGATATATTGGAGTTTCTTGAAGAAACATGCAGGTTGCTGGTTTTTTTTTTTTTTTTTTTTTTTTGCAAAACAGATAAACAGCTTTTTACTTTAGTGAATCTTTTCCTTGCACTAAATGAAAAAAAAAGAAATGTCAGTTTTCAACTGGAATATAGAACAGATGAACAAACAGATATTTGAAGAAAATTTTAAGGAGGTGGAATATAAAAACCTTGAGGTAGAAATCCCTTTTCCAGAACTGTTCCACTACATGAACATTTTAAGCCCACAACTGATTTGTGGTCCATAATGGGCTGCAGCCTTGCCTTCCTTTCAGCCTGCACAGTGGCCACAGTGCCTGCCTGGATAGCCAATCCTCTTGTGTAAGGTTTTCAGTGAAGTGAATCCCCATCTCTTTGCACACTGTCGGTATTTTTGTATGCCTCCAGAAATCATCTCTAACTGTAAATTTAAAAAAATATAATAATTTGTCGGTCTCTGTTTTCCTTTATTCATCAGCTTCATCCATCTCTCTAAATATGAAAGTACATTTTTCCTTCAGTATGAATGAATTCATTTCATTCATTCATTCCATTTACTGAGTAGAAAGTTAAACAGTGAAAATACTGTTTGACTTTCTACATATAACTTTGCACATCAACCATTTATACAGTACTCAGCTTATGTGGTGTCCTGCATGCAAAAATAAAAGTTATGTATTTAGAATTTTAGTTTTGTAAAAGGACAGATCTGATCAGTGAAAATTATATGTCAAGTAATAAAAGACATACCAGTACCTAAGGGAAACCCTTTGACCCTTCCAGTGATGGAATTAAGTGTCCTTGTTCCCTGTATGTGTCCTTGTCTAATTTACCAGCAGACAGTCATGTCATAATGTCTCTGCAGTCAGACCACCAAAGCTTTGTAACTTTTGATTGATTTTAATTTTTTGTTATGTTTCTTAAATTATTTAAAATGTGTAAATCTTAAATCAACAGTCTTATTCTAAAATTACTGCAATGCATAAAAGAGGAACAATAAAAGTGTGAGTTATAGAGTGTGTCATTCACCAGTTCTCTTTGACAGTTGAATCCAACATGTTTTGTTAACTCCTAAAACCTTGGTTCTTTCAGAGAGGACTTAAATCACCGACAGTGGAGTACAAAAGGACAGATAAAGACACCTAATAAAAAGACATAAGTGATGATGGGGTGTGTGTAATATGTGTGGTGTAGTATGTGTGAGTTGTGTGATGTGGTGCATAAAGATGAGTGTGTGGTGGTTTGAGTTGTGGCAGTGTTTGACTCCAGTATCCTCCCCAGAGATAAAGCAGTCCAGCAGCCAGACACAGAACAGTGAGCAGTTTAACGCCTCTTCAGCACCAACCAGTGATCACAACCACATCTACAGTCTGAATCACAGTTGGTGCTGGTGTGTTGGGCCAGTGTCATGCAGCAGACCTCCAACAGTGACTGGATTGCCCTCCAGGCCTAACAGGAACCATCCAGCCCATCCAACCCTCCCACCACCGTAAGCCCAGACCAGGCAAGATTCATTGAAAACAACTGAGTAAATTGTCTTCCAAATGGATAATTCCCTTAAGCTTTATCCCAAATTAGTTACAAAGTGGCATAAGGACAACAAAGTCAATGAGATCTTTTTGGGTTTTTGGGTCACCCTAGTATAATATTAAAACTATAAAATGTGTCAAGCAGGCTGATTCTTACAGCCTAAAAGGACCTAAAAGGCTAAAAATGTAATGGGATTTAGGAAAAACAAATCAGTTTTATTATTCTTTTCTGTAGCCTAGGTATTGTGGTGTCTGAACAATATGATATTTACATGATATTTACCCTTAACAGCTATAAGGCCTTTGCTGGAAAATCCCTGAGTTCATTTGAGATTGTTTGTTTCTTCCAAAGGACATGTTCCCAGGGTCTACAGAACTGGAAGATCCGTGATCAGTTAGGGGGTACATCCTGTGTTGTTATCAAAAATTCCAGCTGTCTATTGTCTAAGAGAAAAACACACTGGAAACTGTCAGGAGAAGCTCTGATTGATTCCAAGTGTGTCTGAAATTAGAGCTGGCTATGAGTGTAAAGTTTTCTCTTGTTTATACGTGCTTTGATTGTTTTCACGATTGGCTCAGAAGATCCCAGACGTAGCGCAAGTCTCTATGACAGCCTCTTTTTCTTGTAAATAAATTTCTTTTTGCATTTAAAAGTTAGCTCGGAGCTGCTTTTTTATGTCCCGACTCTTCAACGCTGCACGACGAGATCTAGAGAAGAAAAGTCACATCATCGTTGCCAGGAGATCTCCAAACTTCTTCTGACAGCAGAAAACCACAGCATCAAATAATATGTTTATCCAAAGTGTTAGACTTTTTGAGGTATAAGTACAGGTTTAATGGCTGTCATTTCAAGTATTGCTAATAAACAAATGTTAATCAAATATATATAATTGTAAATTAGCAGCATAAAAGACAATGTTTATATTCATTTTTGTTTAGGAGATGCAAGCGATGTTTAGTTGTTCTTTATTATTAGCGTTCTTGAGTAAACAGTCATAAATAGGTCACATGTGTGGGTGTTGTTATGACAACGACAATATATCACTAGAGCACCCCCTCAGTTATTGGTGGGCCTACTTAGGGGGGGAAAGTCCAGGGCCGTTTTTTTTAAGTCCCAGTCCGTCCCTGCCCGGAATCAACCCGACCCAAGTCTTTAGTTTCCGACCATGAACCGAACCGAAATACCCGAATAGAACCGAGACAATCCAGCCCATAGTTGCTTATGTTAAAAGTTGTCCAGCGTTGGATAAAACCTTATTTTCTTACCTAAACATTGTCTGCTTCAACCCGGTTCAGTTGCTGCGTGGGTTACATGATGTAAACAACAATAAATTCATGTTATTTTCTTTGTGGATGCATATGCCATTTGTAGCAACTGCTAACACTAATAGCCTACACCAGTCAGGACGTGTCATGAACATGTTCTCTCATCCAACGTTGTCATGTTAGCTATCTGTTGTGCTTTACAGCTGCTGGGCAAACCGCTAATAACATGCTACGGTAACACGGTTGTTTTATGAAAAACACGCCACGTTAATAAATAATCATTTCATTGCCCCGAGTCCTGACATTAGCTAAACCAAATGACTGTTTGTTTTTCTTATGCTTGACCTGTCACCTGACATTTCTCAGCCTATTGGATGGAAGGGGGCGGGGACGGGAGGGGCTGAGTGACAGCTGCCACCACCACTAATATCTTTACCTCTCTTGAGTAAACACGGACCCAGCCTGTCAGAGAGCACCGACCAGACCCGAGACTAACTGTACCAATTCCAACTCGAACCCGGAGTTACATCTTGTGAATGGACCTGAGACCCGATTCAGGTCGAGTCGGAACCTCAGGTTTTCAGGTTGTTCCGAAGACATCTAATGTAAATTTCTGGCTTTCTGAAAAGTCCTACACTCTGAAAAAAATTATCTCTGATTATTATGGCATTTAGAAATGAGAAATAATTTTTGTAATCCTAACTGAAACAGGAAAAGTTTACTCCGATTTCATTTCAAATAGTGAGGAAAAAAAAAGATTCTATGACTTCTTCTGGTTTCAAATCTAAGTGTTATTTTCACCTGCATAAACGCATTAAGTTTATGTTTTACTGCTTGAAATAGTTTTAGTGGTCAGCACTGTTGCCTCACAGCTAGAAGGTTCCTGGTTCGAACAGGAGGGGTCTTTCTGTGTGGAGTTTCCATGTTCTCCCTGTGCTTGCGTGGGTTTCCTCCGGGTACTCCGGTTTTCCTCCCACAGTCCAAAGACATGCATGTCAGGTTAATTGGTGGTTCTAAATTGCCCGTAGGAGTGAGTGGTTATTTGTCTACATGTGGCCCTGTGATGAACTGGCGACCTGTCCAGGTGGACCCCTGCCTTTTCCCCAAAGAGAGCTGGGATAGACTCCAGCAGATCCCCGTGACCCTGAACGGGCATAGATGATGGATGGAAATATTTTTAGGTTGTTGTTCCTCAAGGTCAGGGGGAAGAGAGGGAGGGTTCTCATTTGCTCTCAGGACGAAGGCGTCAATGCAAGAAAACAATCAGAGGATGTCTGGTGACGGTCTCTTTCTCATACTCACACACACAAACAAATCAATGTCCTTTTGCCTATGTGCATGTGTTTGGACCTGATCTTTCATGGGAGTGTAAGATGAAGATGTCACTTTTCCATAAATTACTATACATTTTCAGAAAAAAAAAGACAAAAAGCCCAGATCAAGTTTAACAATCAAAGTAGATATCCAAGTTTGGACCCAATATCAGAACAATTAGAGTATACCATGTAATTTTTATGTCTCTGGACTTTTATGTGCATCTCTAAAGTCACTGAATTCAAGCAGGTTTGACGAGCTGTAGGATCAATTAATTTTTTTCTCTCTTTTACGTGACTAAATTGGCCAAAGTCTAACAGCAAATAAATGTTGCCCAAATTTCAAATTGGGCTGAAAGATTAATTTAGGTCTCAAATAGGAACTTGACAGAAAATGACTAAAGGGAAATGGGGAATGGAGGATTGAGGGTTGCCATACTTCTTTGTCTGGGTGACTCAGTCTCCTGACACACCTTGAAGAAGTAGAGATATGCATACAATAGAATAGGATCTGGAAAGCAGGATATGAGGGCAAGCTTTCCTCAAGTGCCCATTTGAAATCCTATCTCTACTTAGGATTAGTATGTGTATTCTTTTTTACTTGTCTTCTGATCAAATCTTCTGTTTCTGCCGCAAAGATAGTGGAACAATCCTTGTGTCCTTAGTGTTCTATTTGGTCCACAGGTAAGCTATTTTTTTGTTTTTTTTTTGTTCTTTTCCCCACACAGCACTTGTAATTGAACTCTTCTTGTATGTGTCCCAGTGTGACTGTCATAATGTATGACCTAAATGGTAAAAATCCATGTGTCATTCATTCTTTCCATTTTCAATCAACATTAAAAAATGAAAAAGTGACTGGTTATTTGTAATTGGATACCTTATTTTTCATACTTTCAAATTTAGGACAGATCAAAAACATGAAACGGAAAAACAGGCCACAAGATCAAATTTGATTTTATTATCTAATTAGCTGGATTTACTTGACTGGAAAATTACTATTTTTACTGGTTTTGCAGTATTTCTTTCTGTCTTTGTAAGCCTGAGTTTTTTTGGTGGGTATTTTTTAACGTGAGAAAGTTTAAATAAAACAGTTCAAAGCAATAAAACTTAATTTGCCAAATTATTCAACTGACAACCTTGGAGAATGGTGGCTATGTAACTTATTAATCAATATCCACAATGTTTTTCAGTAAGTAAAAAAATAAACAAAATAGGCTGTTTTTCTAGGTACTTAAGAACACCACAGGCTGTGAAACTACAGCTATTTTCCTTTAGACATATCTTTTAGACAAATTCATTTGGCAGATTGAGGCTTTTTAGGAAGGAGTATAGTTATTGTTTACTATATGATTTTTTATCCATCATCTATACCTGCTTAATCCTCTGCAGAGTCACGGGGATCTGCTGGAGCCTATCCCAGCTCACTTCAGGTGAAAGGCAGGGGTCCACCTGGACAGGTCACAATACTGGTTATTATGGATTTATTGGTCGTGGAAAAAAAAGGATAAATATTTCTAAAGAGGAATATTCAGTTTAGCATACTTGGAATTCTGTGTGCATTTCCTGTCTGCACCACTCTGTCAAGTTCAGTTTGGCTTACCTGACATGTCAGATTTGAGATGTAGAATTTAGTAAGGTTGTCCTCCATGATGACAAACTCCTGGTCCAACAGGTGTACCAGAGCTTCTTTCAGAAGGTAGTTAACACAATTGACCTTTCGGTAACCACTGCCCCCTCCCTAGTTACTGTTGCTAGGTCGGACATTCTTGCTGCTCCTGAGTTCTCTGTTAGCATTAGCTCTGGTCCATAGGTCTGTCCCACACCAGAGCTATGTTAACATCAGACAGTCGCAGCATTGTATTAATATAATTAATAAAGTGACGTTAACGTCACTAGCCTCACCTTATACCTAACAAAATAAATATCCAGGGCCATATATATTTGTAGACA
This sequence comes from Hirundichthys speculiger, assembly GCA_018398805.1. Lineage (NCBI taxonomy): Eukaryota > Metazoa > Chordata > Actinopteri > Beloniformes > Exocoetidae > Hirundichthys > Hirundichthys speculiger. Next base: position 526,934 of record JAGFBZ010002176.1, on the reverse strand, counting down.
ACGAGGCAGGCTTATAGGTGGCTAGAGAGTTAGCCAGAATGCTAACGGAGAGGGTCGGCACGCCGAGGCCCAAGCTTTTGGCTGCCACCCATAACACAATGCACCCGACTCCTGTGGCCCTCCCTGCGGGTGGTGGGCCCACAGGGAGGCAAACCCATCTAGCTCATTCGGGCTGAGCCCAGCCGGGCCCCATGGGTCCGGCCACCAGGTGCTCCCAAACGAGCCCCTCCCCCAGGCCTGGCTCCAGGGTGGGGCCCCGGTGACCCTAACCCAGGCGAGGGACATCGAGCTATTGATTTATCTTTTTCCATGAGAGTCTTTTGAATCGCTCTTAGTCTGGCCCGTCCCCCAGGACCAGTTTGCCTTGGGTGACCCTACCAGGGGCAAATGCCCCCGACAACAGAGCTCCTAGGATCATTCGGGCACACAAACCCCTGCACCACGTTAAGGTGGCGATTCAGGGAGGAGTTTTATTCATTTTGTTAATACATTTCTAGTGGTGTTTATAACTACTTTAAGACAGTTATTAATAACCCCCTCCCACCCCCCTTTATAACTAAACAAGCACATTATATGCCCAACATAGCTGGACGGCAAACTTTTAATTCTATGGAATTCTCTCGTAAACTTTAAACAACTTCCCAAATGGCACAATGGAGGGGTGGTGGCAAAAGTTCCCACAAATGCTGGTAATACAAAGATTTTTTTTAAGTTTCGATTGAAATGCAAATCCTCTTCATACGCCATAAGGGCATGGCACAATGAATACTGATGTCAAAAGTCCACAATTTTCATACGGGGATTCCACTACACCTTCTGTGTGTGGGGGGGGGGTACCCTTCTAAAAACAAACCATTCACACTCACATTCACTCCTACGGGCAATTTGGAATCATCAATTAACCTAACACATCTATTGAATGTAAAGGCAAGCCGGAATTAAGAGAACCCACGCAATTCCACTGGAAATTTTCCACACAGAAAGCCCCTGCCGAGGTTCGAACCAGGAACCTTCTAGCTGTAAAACAATAACTGAATGTCCACCTTAGCCCGATTTAATCATTTCAAAATAATAATCAAGGTGGATTATCAAAGAGGCCTACTTTATTCTTCAAAATGAAATCCATTCATCTGTCTTTCTTTGTGAAGCCCTGGGCGTTATGGCAGCGTAATAAAGTTTGTCCTTTGAAAATTGCAGCTCCCAAAGAATCTACCTGCTGTTTGGACTTCATGAAGGCCACGATATTTTTTTTTTTGTCCCACAAATATCCCCTCTAAAAACAAATCGTGATTGACTTCATATATGATAGTTTCCCAAAACAAATCACTCTCGACAAAAACCAAAACAACATACATTTGCTTTCCCCGGGGATAATTTCTATGACAATCATCATCATTAACCAACTTAAAAATGAACCAGTAAAACCGGACATTGAATGAAGATAGACACAATTCTGATTGCAGAAACAAACTATGTTTGCCAGGACAGTAACCCTTTCACTGTTCTCTGCCCAACTTGACAGGTAAACTTAACTTTTTGAACATAAATGAAAAAAATTTATTAAATATATTGTTTGGGAAACATTAGAGATTACATTCAAACAATATTTTATATATATAATCTATGTATAATTTGATACTCATATTTTTTGATTTTTTAAGAGCCTTCTCTGAAGGCATAAATTCAATGCATCACATGAGGGTTCCCTCAGCTGGCTGTGATTATAAACCTGACCAGTAGGTGGTGTCATGTGCATATGAAGCCTCACGATGCTTCATCTTGCCATCACTAGGAAACAGACTGCTTCTGTCATGTTCGCAGGTATTAAGGGAGGACCCAGGAGCAGGAGTTCTCAACAAAAAGGGGTTTATTAACAAAACACAAAAGCCAATGATCCAATAATGCAAAAACATAAACTTAACTCAACTTAACTTCAATCCAGGGAGACGACGAGAGGGAAGACAAGCAGGACTGCAAACATGTGACATTCCACAGAGGACAGGACTTAAATACACAGAGGAACAAACGAGAGGCAGGTGCAGGGAATCAAGGTAGCAAGAGGGAGGAAGCAAAGCAGAAAACAATGAAGACAAGACAGACCTTTCAAAGTAAAACAGGAACCAGTAAAGACAGGGAGAGACGCTAACTTGACACAGACATAAACACACAGGGCTGCCATGGCGACCAGGCCATGACAGCTACCCAAATTCAAGGCGGGCACTGCAAATGACCAATCACCTCTAAGTTATAATTTCAATCTTTCAAGCAGCTGCCTGTTTGACTGTAGTGTTCTTATGAGGTGTTGAGGGCCTGATCAAAAAGGAGGTATCAACCCATTTAAAACTTTTAAAGTTACCAGTAAAATCTTCAGATCAGAGGAAGGGATGGGGAGACTGAAGTGACATGAAGACTGTGTTGCAAACTATGTGGAAATGTTGCTGAGAAGACTCATCTAAGTCAACCCACAATGCATTGCAGTCTATTAGAGAGATTAAAGTGTGAATAACCTTTTCCAGGTCTTTGAAGAGCAAAAAAGATCAAAGGACCGAACTACAGAAATAATATGAAAGCAGATCAAACTCTCCAAACCAAATAACTTCAGTGCTAACTTCACTAATAGCAAATCTTTATTGAAACTAATAACTGACTTGCAGTCTTTTTATGACTTCAATCACCGAAACATTAGTTTGCATGACTGATGATATCAGGTCAAATGCAATTAAACATTTGTCATTTAGAATGAAACTGCATAAATGTTGGTGTTTTTTTCCGCCAACATTTATATGTACTTAGTCTTCACCAGAAATCGCATATACAATTTGGTGCAGCTGTTACTGGAAAACTGTATTGTGTTGGGATATTTGAATTTCCCCCTTGGGGGATGAATAAAGTACATCCAATCTAAATTAGTCTAATCTTCAACAGTGCTGTAGTTTATATATATCAATGACAAATGTTTGTGTTTAATATGAAAATAAGCAAAAAGAAAAAAAAAACAAGACAAAACTATATCTAAAACATAATTTAAGATATAGTTAGATATACAGTGATCCCCTATTTTTCACGGTTAATGGGGACCCCCGCCCCTCAGCGACAATAAAAATCCACGATCTGGAGCCGGAGCCCCCCGAGCCTAAATAATGTGTTTAAAATATGTTTAAAAACCCCAAAAAAGTAGCGAGACACTGCAGCGAAACAAGACAAAGGCTCAACTGTGGTCTTTCTGTTACCTTCACAGCCTCTGGTCTCTGAACCGTAGTAAAAAAAACCGCTGGTATTGTGCTATTTTTGGCTCGTAATTAGCGGCTAACACGCTAACAATACAAAACAAAAAGTCCGGTTTTCTCTGCATGGAACGGGAACTTTATTCTGGTACTGCAGGAACTTGTAACATCACACAGGTTGTATTGTTGGGCTCCTGTCGGTTAACAGAGAATGTAAATCTATACACGCTGGGCTGCTGTTGATGCTCACTACACTTTTCATCTAACTCCGTTTTCTTCTGCCGTCCCACGACACACCCACTACATTACCCATAAGGCCACCTTCTTAAAGGGGCCAGGCTGGCTCACATTTCTTCACTGTGAGAGAACGCGGACAAAACATCCTGTGATGTTTCCGCGATTTTTTAAAATGTTTTAAATTATATTATATATTATTGAAAAAAATCCGTGAAGCACTAAATCCGCGGTACTCAAACCGCGAAGTGGCAAGGGATCACTGTAAAGACCTGTTCAAGTGTCTTTCCACATTAAACTCCTCTGGTTCACTCCAAAACCATCCAACTATGTTCAAATCCTATTAATTTTATCTGTATCAGTTTAAAAGAACCCCACACTCACTTAATTTGGCACTAATGATGCCAGATATCATATGCACAACAGCACACAAGTACTCAATATGGTAATCACTTACATATTACTGATCCCATGCTGCTGATGTTCTTTCTGTGAAACAGTATGCAGGTGGGTCCATGTCACACAACGAAGCCAACATCCACTCGGTCAGAAGCAAAACACACAAACACATACACTGGTCCAGTAACAATACAGTTCAGCCCTTAGAGCTGTCTGGTTTTCCTTCACACTGCTGGACCAGCCCTCCCCATGTGTGTGTATGTGTGAGAGCCACAGTGAGTTAGTACGGGGGGGTGTGTCTGGGGCTGGGTGTGTGCAAGTGCATACAATATGTGTGTGTTGGTGCTGTCTTCTGACCGGGAGTCTGAGCCTCTTCAGGCAACCTTGTGACTAGCTTCGTAGCTCAGTCCTCACCACAGTTAAAACAAATATCCTCAGTGCTATGTCATTTCTCGTGAGCGACTCCCCCTCTCCTCTGTATCCTTTCATGTTTATTGTGAGTTTTCCTTCGCCCAAGGCCTTCTTCACATTTTTTGCTTCCTTCATTCAGACTTGAACTATAAAGAAGAAAAATGTAACCATTTTTTCTTTTTTAACACGGAGCTTCTAAGCTAGACAAGTTTAAATAACTTAACCCTTTCAAAACAAAAGTGTCCTTTAAAGGGGGCACATGTCATTTTCAACTTTGAGAATGGGTTGGGGCTAAAGAATTTAAAATAAAATATAAATATCAGTTCTGTCCAAAGTGTGAAAGATATTTGAAAAAAAAAACTCACTAATTTTTCTTTGTCAAATAGAGATTGCTGCGTTCCAAACTATTTTAATTTGTTTACCTTACACCAGCCGTTCCCAAACTTCAGAATACCAAGGCCCAGTTTGAAATGTGAAAAATCTCCGCACCCCACCAAAACCTTTAATCACAACCGTGATCAACATACAGGACAAGGAACCATGATCCGATATTAATGTGAGGGGTCAACAAATAAGGTGACACTTGTCATATTAATTTAAGACAGTGATTCCCAAAGTGTGGGCCGCGGCCATCGCGGTATTACAGGTGGGCCGAGAGAGCTCATTAAAATTAAACAAATATCTTTTAAATTCTCGATCTTTTTTAACAAATGTTTTTAATTACTTTAAAATATTAACGACATAATTTAAAAAAAATTAAGAAGTAACAAAACAAACCAGTTAAGTGTTATTCTACCGTCATCTTAACTTAATATGACAAGTGTCATCTTACTTGTTGACCCCTTACATTAATATCAGAACATAGCTTCTAGTCCTGAATGTTGATCAATGTGAGATTTTTCACATTTCAAATTGGGCCTTGGTATTCTGAAGTTTGGGAATGGGAGTTAAGATGACAGTAGAAGACACAGTTTCTGCCAGTTCAACCTAATTAACATTACATACATATTTGTGGTGGGAAGCTGGATTTCCCAGAGAAAACCCACACAGGTATAGGGAGAACATGCAGACTCCACACAGAAAGAAACTTTCTTTCTGTGAGGCAATAGTGCTAACCACCAAGCCGCTGTGCTGCCCAGCTAAATCCAATTTAAGATCATGAAGGGAACGTACACAAGAATCCAGCTGTTGTACTTTAACTGCAGTATTATATTTATCAAGTGATTAGGGAGGGGAAAAGCAAGCAGTTCAATAATAATTTAACAATAATAAATATAGAAACTAAAATTCAAACAATTCAATCAAGGGAAATCAAGAATATTTCAGTGAATATAAAGAATCAAATTATAACTTTCTTTCTTTCCCCCTTCTTTCTTTCAGGCACTCGTTACTTGTTTCATTTAATAATTACAATCTTTACTGCTCATACATATTATGCTGCAAAATCATTACAGATATTCACACATATTTCATGAAAAAATACTGATGTCAAAACACTCAGCTCCCTCTGTAGGTTATATACTAGTTATTACATAAATTTAACTTTTAATTTGTCTTGTTAACTGCAGCATATAGTTAAGAAAGTGTTACAAATAAGATATGGAAATGGAATATACTTTCAGAAAAGCAATCAATTAATCAATCAATTAACCTTTATTTATATAGTACTTTACAATAACCAGATGGCAAAAGCATAAAAGCAGAACAGATAAAGGACCAAAATTACAAATAAAAAAAATTAAGTTCAGAGATAAAATCATTAAAAAAAATCAACTTTGAAAACATAAATCTGAAAATAAGGGAAAAAGAAAAGACACTAAATCAAGTGAAAAAGGGACGCGTCTCAGTGGGGGCGAACTTCTTAGGGGTTTATTTCCTCAGAGGGGTACTATAAATTTGGCCCATCAGGTCGACGCTCTGACGTTTGATTTGGAGAACTGTACATCCTTAGCCTCAGAGGGGGTTGGTAGAGACGCAGCGTCACAGGGACTCAGCGGAGCCCTGGGGGGTTTGATCTGTGGACATGGCTGACCTCAGGCTCCTGGTACTCAGTGTTTTTGAAAGTATTTACTCCAATCATGATTATTTTGGTTCTGTTTTTCTTTTTATTTTCATGTGTGATTCCATGTTTACACCACATGATGCTAAAAGCAATGACGACATCTTTCTTGCATGATCAGAGATCTGATCCACTCCCCGACATCAACTGGGGTGGTGCACCTGCAGGTGCCTCTGATAACTGAATGTTCTTTGCTTAGTTAATCTGTGCCCTTTTTCTTCCCACTGGGTTTTTGGCCTAGTCTAGAGTAGTTAGCCTCTAAGGGGTCTTTTGCCGTTCTTCTTATTTTTGGAATCTGACATGTAAATTATACTAAAATCCAAAATTCAAAACTCCAAATTTAATCACTTTAATAATTTTAACTGACCAATCAACTGATTCCAATCTGAGCTAGAAACCCGGACATATAGTGGGAACGGGAGTTTGGCTGCTAGGAGGGGTCACATTTAGTAGCGTGCGATCCATTATTCCCTGTTTAGCTCACAGTTGTGGGAACCACGTGCTCTACTGCTGTGATCTAGATAAGCTTGTCATATATGCAAAGAAAATGAATTGCAAAAACAAAAAGTGGGAATAATTGTATAAATGCTGCTTCATAAGTCCATGACTTTTGGGCTCGATTTCGGTCTATTGAAGGCCACAGCTTTGTTATCTTTCTGGCTCCATCAAGTCGCTAAGTTTTGACACTTAGACATCTAGACAACTTATCTCAAGGACTCCATGTTTTCCATGAGATGCTTGAGACGAACTGTTTCCTACTGGCAACTGGTCATTTCTCAATCATCCTGGATTCTGTGATGTGAGTTAATGACCTCTCTGAATTGTATACAACTTGGAGAATAAATCAGCTTTGCACCTCTGTCGTAGTTCCTTTTAACAAGATAAAACAAACGGTGGAAATCTGCAGGCTTTGGTTCAGTTATGTGTCCGTCCACACAATCACCTGAACGTGAGGAAAGTTACAAAACACACCTACATTTACTCCAAGGTAGGTTAGCTTTGTTTATTAGATGACTGATTTAACCACCGTTTAGTAAAAGTAATATGATTTAGCAGCAGGGAGGGTGATGAGTGAAAACATCTCTCCGTTAGCATTCCGGCTAACTCGCTAGCCACCTATAAGCCTACCTTGTTGTCTACAAATATATATGGCCCTGGATATTTAATTTGTTAGGTATAAGGTGAGGCTAGTGATGTTAACATCACTTTATTAATTATGTTAATACAATGCTGCGACTGTCTGATGTTAACATAGCTCTGGTGTGGGACAGACCTATGGACCAGAGCTAATGCTAACAGAACTCATCACCCTCTTTGCCGCTAAATCATATTACTACTTTTACTAAACGGTGGTTAAATCAATCATCTAATAAACAAAGCTAACTTACCTTGGGGTAAATGTAGGTGTGTTTTTTAACTTTCCCCACCTTCAGTTGATTGTGTGGACAGACACAACTTAACCCACAGCCTGCATTCTCCAGCGTTTGTTTTGGTTTGGGAAAGGGAATAAAAATGTCCCTCCAAACGTTCTGGACACCTCGAGTCACTGTTGCAGGTCCCCAGCAGCAATATTTTACCACGGCGTTATTCTAGTGTAATGTAAATACGGTTGATAGGCATCGGAAAAATGGCAAAATAACATTGTCCTTAATGGAGGAGCAGCGAGAATGTCCGACCTAGCAACAGTAACTAGGGAGGGGGCGGTGCTTACCGAAAGAACGATTAGAGTATATACTATAAATAAGATACACCCAAATTTACAAACAACAACATGTGATTCAAATGAATGGATCAACTTATCCCTTGACATCAAGATGTGGACATGTCTGTCAATGAGCCTTTAATCTGAGTCAGTTCTGCTGGAGCAGGGAAACATCTAAGACAACATCCAAGAGAGAAACACTGTCATAGTCCACCTACATTGTGCATTACAGCAAATCAGCCATTGGCAAGCTCATTGGGAACAACCACATTATGATGGAAATAGTTAAATACAAAAGACTTGAAAAGGCAAGTCAAACATTTAAAGTCTCAGCATTTTTAGGAATCAAACCGTGATAAACAATCATGAGGGAGGATTCTGAAAACGTTCCCATTAGAACCACAGCTTAATGTGTTGTTTTTTTGCTCTCATTCTTATGCATGTTAATTTGTGATTTTTTACATTTGCAGTTTACATTTGCTGAGGTAACATAAGCATCATTATCATCATCATCATCATGTCTGAGAGTGAAAAAAAAAATTCAGTTAGGTTTTTGTATTCCAACCACAGTACCTGCAGTCACTTAAAAATTACTTTTCTTTTTTTCATGTCATCTTTGTTATAATCTAAAGACTTATCAAAAGCCTACTTTAGCATAGCTGCAACTATCTGAGACAGAGTCATCTGTCCATGTCTGCAAGGGCCTGTGCAGACTGTATTAACACAGTCTAGCCTTTGTAACACATTCACAGTCTGGACTTTGTATCTGTTTTTATCATTAAATCATTTCTGATTTGCTTCCTACATGAGCCATATGTGTGGTTCTTTTCTTTTCGTTATCGTTGTCTTGGCCACAGGCTTGTCTCAGAAGATCAGTCCCATTTGTGAACAGGATGGATCACTTTGCCTGTCGAGAAGACAGAACCTCAGACAAACACTTTCCAGAGGATATGGTGACCCCCCCCCTTGCTCCAGCAGCAAACACCAGACAGGAAGAGGAAGTGGAGAGAATACTACAGTCCTCATCATCAAAAACAAAGGCTGGAAACCAGTTGAGAGATGGCTGGGAGGGGCAATATTTGAGATTGCTGAGTTGAATGGTTATTGTGTGTTCCAGTGAATGACATCAACAGGTATTTATGAAAGTGAATGTTGATGAAATACCTCAAACTGAAGACAGTAGTTGTAGTTGTTTTGCAGGCTGGTCAGAGTCAGTGTCTGATATTTTGTGGACTGGTTGATCAGGTGTACTCTGCTGTACTTTCAAATGGGATTTTAATTGACTAGTAGATTCCTGACATTATCAGAAAATTATATCAGGTAGTCTTTGGTTGCAAGACCAGCGTATCAACCGTTGTTAAACCTCTCACATTGTAAGACAAAAGATGAATGTATGCAACACCCCAAAATCAAACTGACTCGCCTGACCCAGAACGATCCCTTTATTTGTGAGGCTATAGGCCAAGACTACTGGTGGAACTCCCATGATGCACTGCACTCTTTCCTCACTCTACTCCTTTTACTCATCTTGTATGCAAATACTATTATCACTATTATCTCTTTTGGGTCTTGGTGGAAGACATGGTGATGTTTGTGGCGAGGCTTATTTTTTTAATTCAAGTTTACCTTGCCTGTGCTTGATACAGTTGCTAGCTCTTCAAGATCACTGAAAATTAATTTTTTTCTTTTTCTAGTTACAGCAGGATTTTTTTCAAATCACATATTTCACAATATAACACTATATCAACCATCTCTGTTCTACAACCTTCTTATTTCACTTAATTAGGGCCTGAGCACCGAGGGTGCAAGGACCCTATTTTATTTCAAATGTTAATAATAATAATAATAGCTTTAATTTTTGTTTTGCTTTTTGTATCCCTTCCTCTTTTCTGTTGCCATCATCCCCATTTCTTGCTTTATTTTCTTCCTTGATTTTGTTCTGTTGACATCTCTCGGCCCCATCTCTCCTGAATGTTTTCACCTCCATCTCGTCAGCTTCTGTAAGTATATATTGTCTTTTATTTCCCTCTTCCTGGCCAGTCCATCCTGTTTTCTGCTGTGCGTTGCCTTTCTCCATTATTCTGCTGGTGTGTGTTTCGATTTTTTTTTTTTTTTATTAGTACAAGTACATTTTATCTTTTTTTTCTTAACTTCTTAACATCTTTTGTTTATATATTGTATATATATATATATATATATATATATATATATTGTGGCTGGGTAACAATTACAATTTTTAATCACAATTAATCGCATAATTTCCCTGATTAGTCACAGTTAATTGCATTTTATACAAAAAATTAAATAATGAATTCAAAAGTAGTGTAAAGTGCACTTTTATTTAAATGTTCTGCTGCCATATGAACTAAAGTGCCATAACATTTGTTGTTCAAACACTTTAAACATCAGCACTTGTCAGTAACACATATTTAGTGTAAATCTCATGTTAAAAAAAAATGTAAAATAAAATAAAGCTTATTGCCACTGCCAGGGCATTAATGTCATCTGTAGTGTATGGAGCGAGGGAGGACCCAGGAACGGAAGCGGCAGAGGTTTGAATCAAGATTTATTTCCTAATAAGGAAATAGTCCAAAATGCAGGAAGCACAACAAGTATACAAAGTCCACAAAAAAAACACCAAAACATCCGGAGAGTGCAGGTCTGTGGGAGGCACTGGAAAAGAAAGGAGAAAAAAACAACAATTATTTAACAGGAGATTCACTAGAAATCTGTGATCAAAAATGTTACCACTCAGGTGAACAGGAGCCAACTGGTACCAGGTCTCTGTATAATCTGGCGTCGAGGAGCCTCAGCAGGATTCAAGTAGACACGTTGAGTGTGAGCAGGTGAGTCCGACCACTCCTCGACGCAGCTGGGAAGGTAGCCTCCAGGAAAAAGAGAGATCAGTTGCCACAACCACCACAGTCATCCTGTTTTTATAAAAATATTTAAAAAAAAGTCTGCAAACAAAATTCAACAAAATAATTGTGGCTCAGCACAATCAGAACATTAAAACAGGTCATTTCTGAGGTAACAGCAGAAACTTTTAACGGGGAGTTCAACTTGTCAGTTGTTACAAATAACCTTGTTTCTGTCAAATCCTCCATCTGGGAGAACTTTGAAATGAAAATGTCCACGTTAAAGTTCAGTAACTTTATCAATCTGTGTATCATTCATTCTTTCCATTTTTAATTGTCAATTAAAAATTAAAAAAATTAAAAAGTGACATTTTATTACGTTTTTTGTTTTTTAATGTAACACAAAAAACAAAAAAAGCCTGTTTTTTTATATTTCAATTTTAGACTTAGATCAAAAATATGAAATTAAAAAATGGGCCACAGAACTGAATTAGTTTTATAATCGAGGACTAGACTTTCTCTTGTCATTACACATCTGTGCCACTAGATGGAGCCACACTGAAGTAACCAGTTAGAGAACAGCAGGACAGTGAACACATGGAGCAGATCTGATGGAACATGGAGGAATGACAAGAAAGTTTTGTTGTAGTCCAGTCTTCCTGTCCAGTCTTCCTGTGCTGCTTCATGAAGCAGCACAGGAACATCACTTTCTTCAGAGCTGCTGTCTGTGATTTTCTTCTTGATCGGTTTCTTTTCTGGTTTCTTTTTTGTTTGCTATTTTGCATTTTCTCTTCCAGTTTCTTTCGTCTTTCTTCAAAAGCTTTTTCAAGTGCCTGCCCTTAGGAGTATTGGTGAGGATGGTTGTCTTCATGCGCTTACATGTGGTTAGTCATTTGTTGGCGAGGGAGTGAATGAATAAGTATGGGGGGGGGGGCTTATCTGCAGGGGGAGGTTCATTTTCAGGTGGATCATCTGCAGGCTGCAGGCCTTCCGTACCTTCTGCTGGAGGTGGAGCATCCCCTGTGGCAGGCTGTAGCTCAGGGTTTGGCCAGTCTGACGGAATGGATGGTGCAAACGCTTCATAGGGGAAAATGTCACGATTATATGGGAAAGTTCCAGTGGACCTAAACCCAGAAGTGAGGTTGTGTTGTGTCACTGTTGTCATGGAATCTTAATTCACAACTCCACGACCATGTATGAGAACCAGGCTGGAGGCTGGCTGAGGACAAGGCTACATGCTGGCAAAGTACCAGATCATAGATGAGTGCCAGGCTGGATGAGCACCAGGCTGGAGGCTGGCTGAAGACGAGACCATGGATGAGAACAAGGCTGGAGGCTGGATGAGGACCAGGGTGCAGGATGGCTAAGTCCCAGGGCATGGATGAGTACCAGGCTGGATGAGCACTAGGCTGGAGACTGGTTGAGGCCCAGACCATGCATGAGCACCAGGCTGGAGGCTGGATGAGGGAACAGACCAGGGATGAGAACCAGGCTCAGGGCTGGATGAGGACCAGGCTGGAGGCTGGCTGAGGACCAGACCAGGGATGAGAACCAGGCTCAGGGCTGGATGAGGACCAGGCTGGCTAAAGACCAGAGCCTATCCGATTTCGGAGCGCCATTGCTCTGCCTCGCTCGCTTGGACACTCCGCCAGCCACCGGAGGACCAGGCTGGGGGCTGCTGCTGCTGCTTCTACTCCACTAAAGGTTAAGTCGTAGCAGCAGCCTACAGATGTTCTCAATAACTCGCTGGTTATTACATTATTACAAACTACACATGTCAGTCTTGTGCGTGTATCGTGTATCTTATCTACTGAGGCCTTCGTACTGTATAGACACCTGTTTCATCCACATTGAAAATCATGTGTGGGAGGATTTTTTGTCTGTTAAAGATATAGAGAAAGGGAATCCAAACTACTTAATGTTAGAAATAAAGCCCGAATAAAACATATGCAGTAGAAGAATTAATTCTCTCATCTGTCCATAACTACTGCCAGATTATCAAATAACTCCCCAACAGTCGTTCTATTAAAGGCAGTGGCCCTTCAGAGGGATGTTGCTTCTGGAGTTCAGACAGAAAGATGGTGATGTGCTAGGTAGCTGGGAAACCATTCTTGACCTATAAACATTCTATTATTATAAGACTTAGCCTTGTGAGAAGCTCAGCCTTAGTTACCATAGGAAATCATATGATGTCTTGCACACCCTGGCTTACCTGCACACTGCACCTCTTTCCAATTGGCAGGCAAGCAGGTGAAGACATGGTTCTTTTCTGCATATTCAAATGCCAGTGCGCGGCACTTAGCTGGAGAGAGGCCAAGGGACTATTCAGCAAGTTCTTTCAGGTTTTTGGAAAGTTCTTCCTCCATCTCATCCATGAAAATCCTCTTTGCCTGGGCCACTGCACCCCAGGCTACTGTAAGAACATCCCCCTCTTTTCTTCCCTTTATACATCTTAGGAGGCTTGACTTGTCAATATTTTGACTCCTTGAAACACCTCTTCAAGACTTCTTTTGCTCCTCAGTGGCTGCACTTTCCATCTGCTCAAGGGAGGTTTTGCCCCAGATTGTCTTCCTGTTGTATTTCCTTGGTATGATGGATTTTTCAAACTGTTTAAGACATGAAAAACATAACTTACTTTTTGTCTTACTTTGCTTCCAGGGGAAAAGTGAGACAGTGTCTTACTTTTCCCCATGACATTTGTCTCACTTTAACCCACCACCACTTTTTTATAAAAACAACCTCTCTGCGCAATTCAAGCCAATCTTTAGCTAGCAGCATCACATCATTTAAAAAGTGGATAGTAAAACAATATATGGGATATGAGTTTGCCCGCTTGAATCAATTACCTTTAGCACCAGGGTTGATTATGTTGAAAACCAAAAAAATGTACTTTTACATCCCAAAAATATATTTTTGTACAAAACACATCCTTACCACAGCACAATGGAGTCACGTTCTTCATGGCCAAGGTGAAATGGATGGGCCTTGAAAATCAATTGCTCAAATGACCACAGGTGTGTTGCTTAGATACTGGGGGTGTCTCACATTACCCAATGTCTAACAATACCTCATTTTCCCCTATACTGAGTTATAGTCTCATATTTTAAGAGAATAAAGTTCATTAAATCGTACAATACCTTGATCTTAAATAACATGGACATCTGACACATACCATACCTTAAGTATAGTACCATACTTCCTTAAAAAGATGAAATAATTAAAATGTTTAAGAATACAGCAGAATGTTATCTCTGTGTGATTTTTTTCTACAGTGATTGTATGATAAAAAGTTGTAACCTTATTATGTTGTAAGCTTATAATAACCTCATTGTCTTCATCATATTTTTATTTTCCCAAAATGATATTTAAAAAATTGGGGTCGTCTTATATTCAGAATCGTCCTATATTCGGGCCAGTACAGTATGTATTAGTTAATCATTACTTGATCAAATCAGTTGTACCATGGCTTACAGCCATGCCTAGAATTAGTGTCCAAAGACATCGACTAACAGATGCCTGAGAAGGAATCCAGGCATCCAAGTCTGGCAACTATGAACCAGTCGTTGCAGTGTAGATAAAGTTTTTAAACTCAGAAAAATATCCATCAGGACTTGGAGATTGCTTGAGCTTCAAATGAAGCATAAATGTTCAAGCTCACTAGCTGACAGGAATAATAGTTCCTCCAGGCAGCAGCAAGGCCATGACTGGAACCTGACAACTGGGACATCCGAAGAAAGTCAATCCAAGTGGCACAGCTAATTTAAATGGTTTATTCCATACCCCTTTGCAAAGTTTTGGTCATGAAGAGGAACTATCCATTATTCTTTGTGAACATGTCATTTAAGATGTGAGACATTTTTTCAGCAGTCCCGGCATTTAACAGTAATCAGTTATGTACAGATATATATTGATGGGATTAGCTGAAACTTTGTTAACAGTACTGGAGAAAGAGGAGGTCAGTGTAGGAAAACTGGTGCATCATTGTGGTCCCGGCAGTGGCAAAGGCAAGGTGGATTCTCAAGGATCATACCACTGTCAGGAAAAACGCTCTGCAGGTAGGAGGATCTGCCTTGACTCCTCAGACCTTCAGTGATGCAAGTCCATGGCTAAGCAGTTGTAAAGCTGGGTCTCTGGGTGCTCTGGGTCTCTGTAAAGACCCTAGAAACAATTGGCATTGTAATAGACGCTATACTAATAAAATTGAATTGAACTGAATTGGACAGGTGTTAAATCTGATTTATGCTTTCGTTTCCAGCTCTCGGCGGAGGCGGACGCTTTTTCTTTAGCTCCCTCTCTATCTGCCCCTGCTGTTGCTCTCTTGTCTTGTCTGTGCTGTTTTGGAGCCTCATAATATTCTGGTCAGCTGGTCTCTCAATGCAATTGATCAAATTTTCTAAACGAGAAGGCAGGGCACAGGAGAGCCCTCTTGTCCCGATGGAACACTAGCAGCTGGATACGTCATGGATTCCTGGGGGGGAAGTGGAAACTGACGCGTATGGCTCCTCTGTATATGAAGACGCCGAAGATGTGTACCTATTTGGATTCATGATCACAGGACTTCTGCTGTTTGGAATTGGCAGACGAATACTCAAGTCAGCCTGACCTTACCAATCTACTATCATTAGAATTTGGCTCTCCTGAAGGGAAGCTGGCCTTGGAAAGATGGCTTTTATCTCAATTCACCTGATATGTTATGCCTTCTGATGCTCTTCCCCCACTACCCCTCCCCTTTCCAAACAACACCTGTGGATGAATGCTCCAGAACTGACTGGGACAGTCAGTGGTCAATTGCTTACTTAAACTACACACACATGCATACACACACACATATACGTACACACACACACACACACACACCCTGCACCCTGCCCCCCACTGCTTAACGTCCTCCCCCCCCCCCTCTGCTGCTTGTCCCCCCCCCCCCCCCCCCCCCCCCCCCCCCCCCCCCCCACACACACACACACACACACACTAGGCGGACTGAATGCGCACGGACTGCTTCGCTGGACACCCCCCTCTCCCAACCTCCCACCCCCCACTCTATGTCTTTAAGTTTGTCTATGCTTATTTATTTGCACTGAGGTTTTTTATTTTAACCTCATGTGTCCTCCATAGGACGCGTTGTGAGAGATACTTTTTTTTTTTAACCCTCTCCCCCTCTCTCCCCTCATCATCTTATTTCCCTCTAATAAGTAGGCAGCGCCACTACGTGGCTGCAGCCCCCAGGCTCCGTCGACCCATGACCTACATGTTGTTTGTTTCTGTATATTTCCTTGGACGATGTACTGGTAATGTAATTATCTTATGCTGGGCTGTGGCTCAATGACAATAAAAGCAATTCAGATTCTGATTCTGATTCTCTGATGCTTTTGCATAGAAGCTAGATTTAAATTCAAATATACTTTATTAATCCCCCAAGGGGGAAATTCAGGTTTTAGTACAGTCTGGTGTACTAGAGGAGCTGCCGGCGTCCAGCGTTTCTTTTCATGTCCCGGTCCTGTGGTCCGAGTGCTAACTCCAGTTAACAGCCATTCAAATCAGTTAACAGCCGTCAAAACCAGTATATCTCCATAATGATGAATCAAGTGAGATATCTCCAGGTCAGAGGAGGAAACAGTGATGAACCAAACTGTCTCTTCTGGGAAGACCGAGCTCCCTTAGTCCGGTGAGCAATGGAGCCGACCGTCCCAGAGCCCGGGACCCCCATCCCGGCTCAGTCGACACTGCAGCCGGGATCCAGTGGCAGCGGCCGCCGCGGGCAGCAGTTCAGGATTACTCAGCTTCCCGAACCGGGCCCCAGCGACACCGTCCATGTCTGCGGCGGCACATCTCCACTAGCCACAAGAGGACCGATCCGCACCGGCAGACAGCACGACAACACCCTACCGCAAAACCACCACAAACCGGGCACAAACCAGAGCGCCCAGCATCCAGAGTCCAGCGTCGCAGGGATAAGTCCCCGGAGCAACAGCGAGTAGCCTCCATGCCAGGCGTCGTCCGGGCAACAACAGATGGCAGTGTGTTTGCCATTTAAGCATCTGTCCAGTCTGTCCACTTAGTGGGAAAGCAGCTAATATGTCTGAAGACAGTCATTAGTGAAATAAATAATTTATTAATAAATCAAAAATTGAACACCACCTTGAGATGAGGAATAAATAACTATACGGCACAATCTGTCTGAAAGTAGTTGTTGGTCTATATGTTCCAGTCTGTAACTTAGACTACCATGACCTAAAGCTAAAGCCAGAGAGGACTGAAGGACACATTCACCCTTCACACTCCCACAAAAAAAAGTCTGCTATAAGATTAAATTGCATATACATACTAGATGGTTTTGCAAGACCATGTCACTAACCTGAATGTAAATGCAGACATCATCCATGCATTATCTATACCCGTTTCATCCTCTGAAGGGTCACGGGGGTAAATGCAGACAAAAAAAATCAGTTTCTTGGTATGTGAACTGCATGGTACAGGTACAACTGCATGTACCTGTGTTCTTGTGTTCTTGTAAAATATCATCAGTCTCAGCCAAAGTACTGTTCCAATTCTGAGTCTGCATCCAGACAATAAATATGTTCTCGTTCTTGTGTTTATGGAGGATGCATTCAGGAGAAACCTTTGTAGACCTGAGACAGTATCCCAAAATGCATTTTGCATCAACAAGCAGCAGTAGTGGGTAAAACATAACTCCACTGTAGTTTGTAGTTTGAAAAACTGACATTGACTTTGTTGTCCTTAAGTCACTTTTAACTAATTTGGCGATACCCTTAAGGTGTCATGGCCCGGGTCAGCCATGATGACTCTTTTTCTGTTTATTCCGTGTGTGTTGTCAAGTTGCCGTCTCTCCATGTCTCTAGTGTTTCCTGTTTTACTTTGAAGGTCTGTCTTGTCTTCGTGGTGTTCAGCTTTTCTTCCTCCCCCTTGTCATCCTGATTGTTCACACCTGCCTCTCGTTCGTTCCTGTGTGTTTATAAGTCCTGTCACTCCATTTCTGTTTGCTGTCCGTTGTCGTCACTACCCCCTGAATGTCTGTCAGTTAAGTTAAGTTTGTGTTTTTTGGATTTCTGAATTGTTTGGATTTTTGGATTTTTTTATTTTTTTATTTAATAAAGACCCTTTTGTTTTTGAACCACCTGCACCTTGGGTCCACCTTCCACTACCCCCCCCCCCCCCCCACACACACACACACACACACACACACTCGTGGCATAAGGTCCATATGGAAATCCCATTTCCAAGCCCAACCTTTAACTTTCTGACTCATGTCTTGAGATGTTTCTTCAATATTTCAACATAATTCATTTTCCACTGAGGCCATCTGTTCTGTGAAGTGCACCAGTCCCTTCTGGAAATTGAACTCAACAATGATCCAAGGTGTTATTGAGGCCTACAATTCTCTTCCTGTTATCTTGGCTGATCTCTTTTGATTTTCCCCTGATGTCACACAAGGAAACAGTGTGCCTCAAGTGTGTCTTAAAATACAGCCACAGGTGTGCCTCCAATTTATTGAAATAAAAGAAGCTTCCAAACCCATGATATCATTATTTGGGCTTTCCCAAATTGTTAAACTTCTGACTTTGAAGAAAAAAAAAAAGATCTCTCATTATCATGGCATTTACATGCCCATCTCTACCTGTGTCTCACATATCAACCTTCTCCCTCAACAACATGGTGACATACACAGACCCCAAGATATGGCCAAGCTACTGGTGAGATGCTAGTCCGTAAAACTAAACGCAGAAATGCAATTATTTAATGATGGATTTGGGTTTCAGTTTCAGATGATTCCAGTTAATGGAAGGTTGGCGGTTCGATCCCGGCTCCAACTGTCCACATGCCAAAGTGTGCTTGGGCAAGACACTGAACCCTAACTTGCCCCCAGTGGGTTGGCAGCACCTTGCATGGTAGCAGCCACCCACTGGTGTGTGAATGGGTGAATGAGAGGCCAATGTAAACCACTTTAAGGGCACCTTGGTGTGGAAAAGTGATATATAAGTGCAGTCCATTTACCATTAAGGGCAATCCAAAACATTTATTAATCTACGCACTGCAACACTGGAGCTTTTTGAGACTTACTGAGTCATCCAAGCTGTGGCTTATGACTGAAAAAGTTAGAAGGGGGGTAATACTAAAGAGCTTACCTATCATATTGCAAAAGACATGCACGTAAGCAAGGTTGTTATATTTTCAGCATCCGGTATGCAGAAGGATGTTATACGTGAAAACAGTCTCTATGGGTTTAAAACTAAGATTTTTCCCTGTTCATCTGGCACATTACATGTGTGTATCCAGGGATACATGTGCACCTGAGATGAAACTAAGCACCACCTGACACAAACATACAGACACTTCCCTCGTCCATCAACAGACTTCTTTCACAGACTGTAACAAAAAAACCAAAGATGTTGGCCTCCAACGCTTCTTCAGCACCAACCAGTGACCACAACCACATCTACAGGCTGGATCACAGTTGGTGCTGGTGTGTTGGGCCAGTGTCATGCAGCAGACCTCCGACCAGTGCACTGGATTTCCCTACAGGCCTAACAGGTGCCATCCAGCCCTCCCACCGCCACAAGCCCAGACAAGGCAACAAGAGCCCGATCTTCCCCCAAACCTCCTAAAGCCGCTATTAAGGGATAGCGGGTAGCGGGAGGGGCGTTCCCCGCAAAAATCGCAGTCTTTCACCTCCCTAAACCAGCGATCTTACCTGCGCTAACCGCTATATTATGCATATATTATGCATGGGAGTGGTTAGGGTGTTCCACCTGTTTAACCAATCAGTGCGTCAGTAGCCATTGCCTTGAAGAGCAGGTTGAGCTACCCGCTACCCGCAAACTGAGCGTTTTTTCATCCAGATCAGAGCTCTCATGGGAAGCTCGTCTGGGACTCTGCTGTAGAGCTTCCTCCTCTTCCTTCCTCCTCCTCCTCTGCACTGATATATACATAACTAGCTCTAACTCATGTGGAGCAAATGATTTAATTTTTTTTTTTTTTGTACTCCAAGAAGTTTCAACAAACTGCTTAGAAAAAAAAAGAGCCAGTGAGCTTCCAGGAAAGCATTTCTTAACTAGAAAAGCATTCTGAGAGCGCAGACCTCCGCCAAGCACAACAGTTCTCCCATACAGCGATTTACAGATTGCGATAAAATCAAGCCTTTTGGATCAGATCTGGATCAGCCTCTGAAATTTTATGGAGGTTCCTACTGTCAATCCCTGAGTCAAATTTCATGAGTTTTGGGCAATAATTAAAGGTACGGTGGGAGATGTTTGAAAAAACGGTTCCAGCAATCCAACTCAAGTGAGATTTTGAAAATATACACTCCCTCTCTCCTCCCAAAGGCTCCGCCTTCTCCTCTTCAGCTCACCCCTCGAAACCACGCCCTCACACCATTCACGACTACATGAAAGCGCACGCTGTCTCGAGCGGTCACGGAAGTTCATGAGCATTCGTGAGCACTCACGTCGATTTGCCAACAACAAGTAGCATCAGAGTGGCTGGCTAACTTCAAGCCATGGCGTCTTCTCCGTCAAGGATAACAACAGCCTAGCTAACGGTGTCACACATAGTACTGTAGCCTAGTTGACAGAGTTGGTAGCTTAGCGAAACATGCTAGAATATGTTCGTTATGTCACTCGATGGACAATAATTTTGTCATCATCTTTCATTTTCTCACTGACTGGGTGAATAGGCCTACAATACCCGTAACCAATCAGTATGTTGAATTATTATATAATCAGAACGACATCATCTTACCTATCCAGTAGAAACTGGGCCACTTTGGCATCGGTCTGGAGCCCCTTTTCATGTTTTAGCTGGCACCAGCGCTGGAAAGCTGTACCGATAACCACTATGGTTCTGTTTCGTTCTTTGGTTAGCTTCCGCATGGCTGTTGCTTTTTAAACGACAGTTTTCCCTTTGATTTTGCTGCTGGTTGACGTCTTCTTCTCTGCCATTGTTGCAATGAAATGATCTGTGCAAGCTAACTTGATTTCTGGCTTTCAAATAGCACCTAGAGGTGGGCGGATCGATCCAAATATTGATAATATTGATACCAGTGCTGGTATTGATATTGAAATGATACTCGTGTAAAAGATCGATACTCAAGTTTTTTTTTCTCTTCCGCAACACTAACTATTCATTGAAGTCTGTGTCTGACACGCTGTCACTGTGCCCCCCCCCCATCTCGTCTTTTGACATTGCATCATCACGTGGCTCAGCGGTGTCAACCAAACAAGCATGCAGGTAGACTCAGTCTGGCCCCTCCCCCCGGGCCCGCCCACTTAGAAAAGACATTAAATTAAGGGAAACAAAAAGGAAGGAAAAACAGGGGGGGGGGGGGATGGAAAATAACAATAAGACAAAAAAAAGAAAAGAAACAAAAGAAAAGAAAAAAGGGAAAAAAGAGAAAAAAGAAAAGAAAAAATATTAAGAACAGAACAATTTAACTCAATCAATATTTACACAAAAATGTTAATTGTGATAATAAAGTATTTTGCTGTCACCTATAAAGTTTGACGAAATCCTATCCTGGGTTAATAATCCAAATCCAAAATAATCCAAAGACGAAAATCACAAAAACGTCAAAAGGTCAGCAGTTTTATGATAGATTAAGCTTAATATGAAAAAGTATCTGTATTGGTATTGCCAATACTAGCCCTGTATTTACTTGGTATCGGATCGACACCAAAATTCCCAGTATCGTCCAGGTCTAATAGCAACACTGTGTCTGCTCACCTGATTGTCAGAGCTGTGGGAGGTACATGAGTAATGAAACTGTGAACGTGCAAGATGGGGGGTGGGGGGTGGGGGGGTGCATTGATATTTGATGGACGTATTAGGCAGCCAATAAATGTAAAGATGATCACTACATTGATTGGTCAGAGTTTTCCTCTAATTACACCCTCTAGACCGGACCAAAACATTTTGTTTTTTGCAAACATTCTATTTCAGTGGGTGAAATGGGAATATGAAAAGATTTTCAGGCAATATTGTAAAAAATGCTGCAAAAAAAGATCTCCAACCCTACCTTTAAGGGAGATATTGAGACACAATTTTCGGCCTCATTGATCGCAATGTTATCGAAAATTTGAACATGATCCAAAATCCAGGATTTCTTCTGGACCACACCCAAAATGAAATCAGTTCTTCCTTTTCACATTTCTGACAACTCCTGAAAATTTCATCAAAATCCATCCGTAACATAAACGCTGGAAAAAACATTACCTCCTTAGCAGAGGTAACTACAAAATGAGATAAAAATAAAATAAATTATAAAATGTTTACCTTGTATCAGGCACAGTGGACAAGGTGAACAACTGACGAAGGCTGTGTGAGTCAAATGTTATGGTTTATTTTAGTCAAAGAACCTTTTGCATTTACATGTCACCCCAGATCAGCCAGCGGCGTCTTTGCGCATGCGCGATATTTAGTCCGGACTAGGGATAGAACAGTTACTGGTATTACGATTGTCACAACCCGGCTCGAAGGCCGTGACAAAAATGAGGGAGGCAGCACAAGGCAGTCAGTACCAAATCTATATTTATTGGCAACAGTCGCAACACCACAACCCAAACAAAACCCCTGGCCAAAAACCCTCTGCCAGTCACAGTCCGGTCGACTGGGCCCACAACCCAACAGCAGAGCCTCAGCCTGCTCACAGCCCAGCTGCAACAGTCTGGAACTGGCCTTCTTAATGGGAGCAGAACCATTGAGCCCAGGTGTGTCTCCTCAGGCTGACGACTCTCCACCTGCAACAGAAAGAAACCAAAAACAACCAACACCACCACCTGGTGTACAAGTGGAGGAGTCGTCACACACCCCCCCTGTAAAAAGAGGCTCCCATCAGGGACAGGACAAGGACCCACACCAGACAAACACAGGCACAACCACCGACACTAAACACGTCAGCTGACCCCGACGCCTGGAGAAAACAGGTCACGTGGGGAGCAAAAGAAAACAAAAAAAAACCTCACATAGCTCTCGACAAAGCCACCCTGTTGTCACGGCCCTGGATATGGCGCACCGCCCAACAGTAGGCCTGCAAAAACAAAAACCAACGCATCAACCTGCGATTAGGACATGGCAAAGTCTGAAGAAAGAGAAGGGGGTTGTGGTCAGTGTAAACCACCATTGGAGCACTGGAGTCCACATAATCCTCAAAATGCTGCAATGCCCAGACCAGAGCCAGCGTCTCCTTCTCAATCACGGAATAATTCAACTGAAACGAGTTAAACTTGCACGAAAAGAAACTCACCGGACGCTCAACCCCGTCACCATCCACCTGGAACAAAACAGCCCCGGCACCCACATCACTCGCATCCACCTGCAACTGAAAGGGCCGGTCCATCGAGGGCGCCGCCAAAACAGGAGGTGAACACAGCATAGCTTTCACATCATCAAATGCCTATTGGCAAGAGGGAGACCACACATATTTAGCCCTGGTCTTCAACAGGTCCGTCAGGGGAGCTACCACAGATGAAAAATTCCTGCAAAAGCCACGCTAATAACCCACCAACCCCAGAAACCGCATAAGCGCCTTCTTCGTGGTGGAGTAACGGATATTGTGCGATAGCGCTCACCTTGGCCTGCACCGGTCGCACCTGACCCTGTCCTACCACCTTACCTAGGTAGGTGACAGTAGCCCTAGCAAACTCACACTTGGCCAAATTGACCGTCAGATGTGCATCATGCAACCGGTCAAACAACTGTCTGATACGAAGAACATGCTCTTCCCACATATCACTAAAGACGACTACATCGTCCAAATACACAGCACAGCCCGACAATCCCGACACCACCATGTTCATAAGACG
This sequence comes from Hirundichthys speculiger, assembly GCA_018398805.1. Lineage (NCBI taxonomy): Eukaryota > Metazoa > Chordata > Actinopteri > Beloniformes > Exocoetidae > Hirundichthys > Hirundichthys speculiger. Next base: position 503,232 of record JAGFBZ010002176.1, on the reverse strand, counting down.
CTGGAAAGTTGCGGGTGCATTACGCAACCCAAAACTCATAACGGAGTAGGAGAAAAGGCCAATCGGGGTAATAAACGATGATATTTCTCTGGCTCTTGGGGACAGTGGAACCTGCCAGTAACCCTTTAGTAAATCAAATTTACTCACAAACCGGGCTGAGCCTACCTAATCCACACAATCTTCCATGTGGGGCAAAGGATATGCATCAGGCTTAGTCACCGCATTCACCCTACTGTAATCTGTACAAAACCTGGGACTTTTATCTGCCTTGTCCACAAGCAAACACGGGGAAGCCCAGCTGGAAGACGAGGGCTCAGCTATCTTATTGTCAAGCATGTATTTGATCTCCCTCTCCATCACCTTCCGTTTTTACATCGGACACCCTGTAAAACCGCTGACGAACTGGCTGCGCATCCCCAACATCAATGTCATGCTCTATCAGGTGTGTACGAGTTGGGACCAGGGTTATTATAGTTAACGAAAACTAAGACTAAAACTAAAACTAGCAATGAAAAAATATTTCAGTTAACTTAAATAAAAATAAAAACTACAATTAAAAAAAAAACGAAAACTAAATAAAAACTACAATGAAGGATGTAAAACTAACTAAAACTAAACTGAATTGTAGATAAATTCAGCTTCGTTTTCGTTGTCGTTTCGTTTTCTCCCTCGATTACTGCCATAGAGATTACTGCCTGTCCTGCAGCAGCCGCTATGCTACCCTCCCTCCAGAGAGGGGGCAGCATAGCGGATATAGACCTTTTCGGGCCAGCCCCCCGGAAGTACCCCGTCTGCCATTGCTGGAGGGTGCTACAGAGCGACATTTTCACCGGCTCGCAGATTAACCAGTGTTTTTCTCTTTCTACAAATATATATTTTTATAATGTCGAGTCGGTCGAGTGGGAATAATGTTCCGTCATAAACTGTGCCAACAATGGTGTGAAAATTCGACAATGGAAGAAGAAAGTATGCACGAAGACTGCCTTGTTTGCAGAACAAGAAGTTAGGAAGACGTGGGTAAAAAATATCAACAGAAAGAACTTTGTTCCAAATGAATACAGCCGGGTGAGTTTTCGTTAACATTCAATCTCGTACTACTCATAGTCTCGCTGAGAGTCCCGGACGATTCTGGCCAAAAGAACAGCAGTATGAGGCTACTGTAGCCCTCGGCACTAGCACAAGCCTATAAATGAATGAATGAATGAATGACTTAGGAGAATGATAAAAAATAAATTAAAACATTAACACATAGCCTAATTTACCGCTCGCGTTAACATTACAGCAGCATAATCTTTATGGCTTGTTGACGTTAGTTATAGCCAGCGTTCCACAGTTTTTAGTGTTTGATTATGGGAATAGATCATGCTATTTCCATAACCAATCATTAAAAACAGCGATAAACTACCTTCATCTGTAACTGGAGGCCACTGCCTAACATCATCAATCCAAGACATGTCTGTGTTATCCGTAACAGATCCTCCACGCTGCTGTGTTTGGGTTACTTGATGGAGCACCGCACCCTCCAGTTATGGCGGGGCCACTAGGGGGCGCATGTCCACAATTTTCAAGTCGAAAAGGTGTATAATCTGCTGCATACTGCAAGAAGAAGAAAAACTAAAACTAAATAAAAACTAAACTGAAACGAGTCAATTCCTCAAAATAAAAACTAAACTAAAACTACTAAATTACTTGTTGAACTAACTAAAACTAAACTGAAATAAAAAAGCAAACTGGAAAACTAAATAAAAATAAAAACTAAAGAAAATTTCAAAACTATAATAACCTTGGTTGGGACATCATTAAACAGACACTTATAGTCACGAATGAGAGCGGCCAACTCCTGGCCGCGCTCAATGGACAGGTGACTGAGCAAAGACTCTAACCTGCCCAACATTGCTGAATTGTTGAGCCGTCCGCTCAACAGACTCACACCAGGTGAAATTACCCCATCATCCTCATGTGCTGTTGTACTTACTAACTGCCCTTCTACGGCATCCATTGCTAAAACCGGAGTTACATCTCTCTTCTCCTCCCCGCTGAACGGAACAGTCCGATCAAAATAAAGGTTTCAGCAAGTTCACATGGCAGAGCTGTGTCTTACGCCGGTGCTCAGGAGTCTCTATCAAATAGTTTAGATCAGAAACCTGGCGCATAACAGTGTATGGCCCACGGAACTTAGCCTGAAAAGGAGACGTCCGCAGTGGAAGAAGCGCCAGTACCTGATCTCCTGGACTGAAGTGACGTTTCTCCACACGGCGGTCGTACAGTTCTTTCATTTTGCCCTGAGCAGAAGCTAAACACACTCTAGCCTTCTCCCCAGCCGCATACAAACGATGGCGAAATCCATTTACATAATCAAGGATATTGACAGGGGGTTCAGCCTGCGCCACCTGATCATGTAAAAGTGCGAAATGGCCCACGAACTGTATGCCCAAACACCAAATCATTGTGACTGAAACCAGTGCTTTCCTGCACCACCTCCCTGGCTGCCAACAACAGCCACGGTAAACCCTCTTCCCAATCCTGACCCAGCTCTACACAGTAACCACGGAGCAACGACTTGAGGGTCTGGTGGAACCTCTCCAATACACCCTGGGCATGATATGCAGAGGACTGGTTATGCCTCACCCCAAGCTGTCCAAGGACCTGCGCAAACATGCACGATGAGAAGTTCGAGCCCTGGTCGCTCTGGATAGTCTTCGGAATACCAAAAATCGAAATGAACTGGGAAAGGACTTTAACGACCGACTTGGTGGTAATCGTACGCAGGGGATACACAGCAGGATACCGAGTGCTCCTACACATAATAGTCAGCAGATAGACACTACCAGACTTTGATCATGGCAACGGCCCAACACAGTCTATAACAAGATGTTCAAACGGATGAGCAATAGCCAGAATAGGAAACAGAGGGGCCGGGGCAATAGACTGATTTGGCTTACCCGTTACCTGACAAGTGTGACAGGTCCGAACATACCTGACTGACAACATCTCTCCTCAGACGAGGCCAAAAGAAATACTTCAGGATATATTTGTATGTCTTACGCACCCCCATATGTCCAGACTGATCATGCAAGGATCTCAGCACCTCCTCCCGAAACTTAACCGGAACCACAACTTGGAAAACCGGTTTCCCAACAACATGGGCCCCATGGCACCACCATTTCCTCACCAGTACCTGATCCTGCAGAATATAGCCACTAGCAGCACTTCTCTCGTCATCCGCTGACAACACTTTACCAAACAGGTCGCTTAATGACACATCAGCCCGTTGCTCTGCTGCCCACTCACTGCGGGTAAGAGACAAAAGAGAGTTAGGCAGGGACACACAGTCAGACACCTTCTCATCCACTTCACGCTGCACCTGATGCTCCGCATCTGTACAATGCATAGCGCGAGATTCACAGCACCGGCCGCAAAAACCTCAGGACCTCTCTGTTCCCTCTCACCAGGTAACACTGAAACAGACGGAGGCAAAGTTACCACAGGAGTCTGGGGATCAGCCCACACACAGTCACCAGCCTGATGTCAACACCAGGAATCGGCAGCGCGGGACGCACCCCCATCTCCACATCTCCTTCCCGCTAACTGCCTAACCCAAACTAACTAATCTCCTCCCTGGTCTTCAGGCTGCGTATTGTGGTGGGTACTTATGCACTAGATACCGCAAGCCCGGAAAAGCAACCACGGTCGTGGCGACTCACCTGCAGCCTCGGCCGTGACAAAAATGAGGGAGGCAGCACAAGGCAGTCAGTACCAAATCTATATTTATATTTGGCAACAGTTGCAACATCACAACCCAAACAAAACCCCTGGCCAAAAACGCTCTGCCAGTCACAGTCTGGTTGACTGGGCCCACAACCCAACAGCAGAGCCTTAGCCTGCTCACAGCCCAGCTGCAACAGTATGGAACTGGCCTTCTTAATGGGAGCAGAACCATTGAGCCCAGGTGTGTCTCCTTAGGCTGACGACTCTCCACCTGCAACAGAAAGAAACCAAAAACAACCAACACCACCACCTGTTGTACAGGTGGAGGAGTCGTCACACGGTAAACCGCTGCAAAATTTTACGCAATAACAATTACCGTTTATATTTGACTTCATCTCATTATCGTGTTTGATTCCCTTACCAAAAAGTGGTATACTTAAGTATACTATAAGTGTACTTGAGTATAAGTATATAACTACTTATATTATACTTATGGTATACTTGAGTATACTACTTTTTGGTAAGGGTTACCGGGATATGTAATATCAGCCTCATTCAAGTCTGTGAGCGACTCGCGACTGTGTCTCACATGAATATGTAGTTTGTAACATCGGCATCGTAACGTTAGCATGGCGGAAAGTGGTGATAGCACACAGGACATTTACCAACCCACTAAAATGACAAAGTCCAAGGTCTGGGCTTTTTTTTTTAAAGAATACAGAGGGACAACTGGTGGAGGACAAATATCCTGTCTGCAGAGCGCTTGTTTACATTTTCTTGTAATTTGAACAAACAACTTGAAGGAGCTAAGGCTAATGCTTCAAGCTACTGAGATGTTTGACCAAGAGGAACCTGGTCGACGCGCTTCGCTAACTCACATTTCGTAAATGTTACCGTTGCGTGTTGATCGAAAAATGACCGGAACGATGTTCTTCTGATATAGTTAAAATATTGATTTATTCCATTAACTGATCCAAAAACTGATAACGCCAGCAGTTAGTGCCACAGCGGTCAAAAACCTTTTGCCCTTCCAGGTCAAACACCTAACCAATAACAGGCAGCTACCTTTATACCTGATAGAGATGCGCGGTTGAACCGCGCACCCGCGGGCGGAGCGGATAATCCGCATATCGGGCGGATGACTCGTCAAAAAATAATACTTTAATTAAATTCGGGCGGGTTGTGGTTGAAGCACTCAAATAATAATAATAAGAAAAAATATTTTACATATTATTAAAAAGGATGGCGGGTCGGTTCGGTTTTGAAAATTGGTGAAAAAACGTTCCTGCAAATGGATAGCGGGCGGATAGAGATTTTAAGAAGTGGTTGCGGGTTAAAATATACGTCATCCGTGCATCTCTAATACCTGACCCTCAGGTAACAACACAGCGACACCCACAGACACACAGAGTGAACTACAATTCATAACAACATATTTGGCTCCTTTACAACTGTTTCTTTTATTTGCACATTTATACGTATTTAAGGTTCAGCTTAAAGTCAAAAGTATTTTTGACCTACTATGGTTGTTTAAGTGTTTATTTAAATTTGCACCAGACAAATAATCTTTGTTCCTGTTATTTATTTTATTCATTTAAAATGAAAACCTCTTTTTGTGCTAGTTGTTTGCCCTTTTAATGTGAAAGTTTCATTTTAATAATAATTTGGCCTCTGATGTTTTAGTATGACAAGAAAATCACAAAGTTTTGTGAAATTATTTAAATATATGTGTTTTTTAGACATTTGTACAGCAATTAAGAATACCGCAATAATATCATAAACCGTGATAATTTGGTCACTATAATCGAGATATCAAATTTTTCATATAGTTACATCACTAGTCCAGACACAGAGGGATCAGTACTCTAAGGCAGTGGTCCCCAATCCCCGGGTACCGGTCCATGGATCATTTGGTATCGCACCGCAGTGAAAAAAAAAAAACTTATCATTTGATTTACTATCCCGAGTCTAAATGATATTATATTTTGAAAAATTACCAGATTCTCTCCATTACATCTGTCTATGACTTTTGATGCATGACAAGACTTCGAGACCTGTGTCTCGGTTACGTGATGCGTTTAAACCCCCAAGCTGGCAAAATGAGTAAAAAAACAAATGTCTTCAGAAAGTGTATTAAAACACCCACAACATCCATAGGTGCAACGGCTATGCGTCTAATTGTGTAAAAATTGTTCGAATGACCGATGTTTTGTCTTGCCCAAGTACCAGACAACTTCCTAGCAAGAGGTTTTTTAACATAAATGAAGGGGAGTGATACTTAGACTGTGATTAAATGAAGTAGGCCCTACTCCCATATCCATACAAATAGGACTGTGTTGTCCAATTTAATTACATGTTTTAAATTTATAGCTGTCTGTATCTTTGGTAGACACTTATATGGAGCCCCGTTTGAGTCATAATTCAATGAATAAATGAGTCTATTATTATGAAATACAGCCGTTTATTATTATGAAATACGTATCCATTATTATGAAATGTTTCCCATTATTATGAAAAAAATGTAATTATTATTAAATACATTTTTATTATTATTTAATCTTAGTTTAATGCATAATAGTTTATTTCCAGAATGGCTTTTTTTATCTAAGAATGAGTTTTTACATAATAATGACATTTTGCCACTGGGCGGGACCAGTGGTTGACCTGCACGCTCATTGGCTGATCCTTCTCCATTCTACGCTCTGACATCGACTAATTTTGGCCGTGAGGTCCCGTTAGCAGCGGGCCCGTGGCGTCATCAAGGTGTGCGCTCCTAGTCCGATTGTAGCTATGGCAGCTTGGGGAAACCTTTGATCATATTCACTGTTCTGTTGCTTATGCCTGAATGAAAGAGCAGCCAATCACATAAATGGCTCCGCCCTCTCTGCTGTGATTGACACACAAATCATTCTTATAAAAAACAAAGCCATTATTATGTAAAAGCTCATTCTTATGAAAAATGAAACCATTATCATAATAATGGGAAATATTTCATAATAATAAACGCCTATATTTCATAATAATAGACTTATTTTTTCATTGAATTATGACCCAAACGTGGCTCCATACACTTATACAATCCAACAGGGAAACGGCAGGAAATTATAAAATGTCTACATGTTATTGTATATGAAGATGAACCTAAAGCAAAATACAATATATTAATATCAGTATTATAAGTTTCTTTAAATAGCAAGAATTTATCTGGCGAAAATGAAAGTAGGGCAGGTGGAAAGTAGGGTCCTCTCTCTCTGACAAGTAGCTCCTGGAGTAGCTCTCCTGCTCTCCTACTTTTGAGATCCCTGAATATCACCCAGAGGCAGAACTATAGAGGAGGAGGATGAGGGGAAAAGGCAGTATGGGGAGATGGATGAGACCAAATTTGAAAAAGAAAAAGTGAAGCAAAGATAGAGCAAGAATTATATTGTATTCTAAGAAAAAGAAAACAAAATTCATTTTGTATACAATATCATTTTACGCTGCAGAACCTGATAGATCAAGATATTATTTCCTTGAATATATTAGGAGGGTGGCAGCCAGGGAAAAAAAAAAAAACAAAATAAACTATTATATCCAATTAACCATCTTTTGTTATCAGCCCATTTTCTTTTCTGCCTGTGTTTATTCCCCTCATCCGTCTGCATCTCTCGTCCCCTTGCAGTCCTGATAAAAGGATGCCTCAAAACCATATTACACATCACACAGCACAATAGGGGAAAACACCAAAAGAGCAGGCTCTCCATATTTTTTCTGGGAGATTCTTGCAAGGCTCCCCAAGCTCCGAGCAAAGCACATGACAGTGGGAGTTACAAACAGACAGAAAGAGACTCACCGACATGTGTGATAACATACTGGACTCGTTGCAGCAGCTCCTGAGCTGACATGTCGTTGTCTCTCAGCCAGCACAGCATCTCAGGGTGGGGGTAGCTTTCACCCTTCTCTCTTTCTTCCTCTGCTGCCACGCCTTCTGCCCCTCCCCCTACTATCTGCCCTCTTTTGCTCAGTATTACAGTTTTTTTTTCTCTCAGTATTTTAAATTTAGTTTTTGTTTACTACCTCTTCCAGATAATGTTATTTTATTTTCTTTCATTGCTGCTCTTCCAAATCCTCACAATAAAAAAATAAGTCTCTGAATATAACCAGGATGCCATCCCAGGCACCTGACCGAGTAGTAAGTCTTAGAATAAAATATATCCCAAAGGAAGACAGACAGATCACTTAGACACATATCCGTTTCTTTTCATTTTTCTCCATGCCTCCAAATGGAAACACAGTAATCCTCATAGAGAATGAACAATTTAAAAAACATCAGAAAAAGAAAGACTACACCTCATTGGATAGGAAAGCACCTGTATAGACTCCATTTACAGGTGTAAATAGTTCTCTTATTCCTACTGGTGGGATTATGTAGGTCCTGTATCAGGGGTGTCAAACTGATCTGCGAAAGTATGGAGCCCCGTTTGGGTCATAATTCAATGAATAAATGAGTCTATTATTATGAAATACAGGTGTTTATTATTATAAAATATTTCCCATTATTATGAAATGCCTGTTTATTATTATGAAATATGTCCCATTATTATGATAATTTTTCATAAGAATGAGCTTTTACGTAATAATGGTTTCATTTTTCATAAGAATGAGCTTTTACATAATAATGGCTTTGTTTTTCATAAGAATGATTTGTGTGTCAATCACAGCAGAGAGGGCGGAGCCATTTATGTGATTGGCTGCTCTTTCATTCAGGCATAAACAACAGAACAGTGAATATCGTGAATATATACTCCATTTTCGATATTGTCTGCTAACCTGGTCAAGGTTTCCCCAAGCTGCCATAGCTTCAATCGGACTAAGAGCGCAGCTTGATGACGCCACGGCCCACTGCTAACGGGACCTCACGGCCAAAATTAGTCGATGTCAGAGCGTAGAATGGAGAAGGATCAGCCAATGAGTGTGCAGGTCAACCACTGGTCCCGCCCACTGGCAAAATGTCATTATTATGTAAAAGCTCATTCTTATGAAAAACAAAGCCGTTATGTAAAAACTCATTCTTAGATAAAAAAGACATTCTGAAAAAAACTATTATGCATTAAACTAAGATTAAGATAATAATAAAAATATATTTCATAATAATTAGATTTTTTTTATAATAATGTGAAATATTTCATAATAATGAATACGTATTTCATAATAATGGGAAATATTTCATAATAATAAACATGTATTTCATAATAATGGGAAACATTTCATAATAATGGATATGTATTTCATAATAATAAATGCCTGTATTTTATAATAATAGACTCATTTATTCATTGAATTATGACCCAAACGGGGCTCCATACAAAAGGGCTGGTGTGGCTGCAGGTTTTTGTTCCAACCATGCAGAAACACAGTTTCTGAACACAACTGAACTGGTTAAGACCCTTAGTGAAGACAGTTAGTTGATTGACTAAAACAAGTCAGCTGTGCTGCTTCACGGTTGGAACAAACACCTGCAGCCATATGGCCCTTCCACGGATCAGTTAGACACCTGTGTCCTATATGGAGTCTGCCTTAGCATACTCAGTCCTCTGTTTGTTTCTGACTATACCGCCTCACATAACGTCATACATTTGTTTTGTACAACTGTATAAATTAGCATCATCTGTAGATTAAAGCAGAAGATTTAAAGCAGAAAAGCAGAAGAAAAAACTTTTGTCTTGGTTAAAATTATGGTTTAAATGTCTTTGGAAGGCATATTTCCTCACTCTTATGAAGGACATCTAGCTGCAGCAATCATGTTCCTGATATCACCAAAAACCACAGAATGTTCCCACTCCAGGTCCAGTTGGGCAACTGTGTATCACTCATGGTACTATGTTACACGCTGACAAAAATGAAACTAGTTACAGCATATATCACAGCAGAGGCAACTAAGATGCTGAAGAAGGTAATGATGGAAGAGAAAATGAATGAGTGTTTTCCCAATGGAGTTTGGCTTTAGTTGTTAAGATCTTTTTCTGAAAAGATTCTAACTGCGTGTCCTTTGCTGGAAAGGAGAGTCTCGGTCAGTAGTACAAATACAACACAGATGTTTAATTGCAATAACGTGATCACGGCTCCTTTGCAGAGGCAGTTTCTAGCAGAAGAAGACAGAATAAAACAATATAACAACAATTTATACAGAAATGTGCGTCACTAGATGGGGAGGAGCCGCGGTTTAGACTTGGTTCTCCCATTGGCCGGTCCGGTCCTCTGTTCGTACGTCCAATACGTTGTCTTCAGGTGGTTCTCTTCTGGTCCAATCCACTGCAGGCGTTTCCTAAAAGAAGAATGGTTACCTATCCCACAACACCATTCTATCTACCTGGCCAGGTCTTTGTTTCCAAACACGTGTTTCTAACCGGCTACAGCTGGGCTAGTTTGCTACATTTCTGATATAAAGTAAAGACAAATCACACACTAAGAATGATCTAAGACACTGTGATGTGGACATATGGTTCATTAAACAAAATATTATGATAAAAACAATGAGCAACAATAAAGAAGTATGATATAAACCAAAGGGTAATGTCATTTATGTTTCCAATACTAGAATATTAATAATGCTATTGATAACAATACTATTTTCAATATGTAACTAATGTGTATTTGTGTGCAAATGAGACCCTCTAGCTGCACTAATTCTGGACCTAAAAAGTGAAGAAAATTCTGACCTAACAGGAGCAACTTGGGTAGCAATATTTATTAACCAGTCTAAAAAAAAATTCTGGACTACAACAAAACTTTCATGAAATGAAATACTCACACAATTCCTTAGAAGAATCCAGGGAACAAAAAAAAAAAAGAAAAAAAAGAAGAATCCAGGGAAATGGGAAAGTGTGCAGAGACCCATTTTTGGCATAAAGCAAATCAATGTGGCACATGTTCAGACATGGAGAACGGTAAAAATCAGTGAACTTTACAGTTCGGGTAGCAGCTTAAGTAGCAATATTCTAAAAGTCTTTAAAAAAAAAAATTCTGGACTACAACAGAACTTTGGCGTCATTCCTCCATGTTCCATCAGATCTGCTCCATGTGTTCACTGTCCTGCTGTTCTCTAGCTGGTTACTGCAGTGCGGCTCCATCTAGTGGCACAGATGTGTAATGACAACAGAAAGTCTAGTCCTCGATTATAAAACAAATTCAGTTCTGTGGACCGTTTTTTCATTTCGTATTTTTGATCTAAATCTACAATTGAAATATAAAAAACCCAGGCATTTTTTTCGTTTTATATTATTCATAAAAACAGGATGACATTAATGCCCTGGCAGTGGCCATAAGCTTTTTTTTTTTTTTTTTTTTTTTTTTTTTTACATTTTTTTAAGATGAGATTTACACTAAATATGTGTTACTGACAAGTGCTGATGTTAAAAGTGTTTGAACAACAAATGTTATGGCACTTTAGTTTATATGGCAGCAAAACATTTAAATAAAAGTGACCTTTACACTACTTTTTAATTCATTATTTGATTTTGCGTATACAATGTGATTAATCGTGATTAATCAGAGAAATAATGCGATTAATTGCTATTAAAAATTTTAATCGTTGCCCAGCCCTACTTCATATACAATAAAGATTTTTGTTGAGCACCTGTACTATAACAAAGTCTGTTTTATTTTTTTAATTTGCCTATCCCTTTTTATTCCTAATAATGATTTGCAAAAAAAGTAACTCTGCTATCGGTGTGATTATCATTGGTGGTTGTGCTTTTATGTCATGGACCTATAGTTAATTCAAAATATTGGATGTATTCCCAGAAAGCAAATTAAATCTGGCCCAGTTGTGGCCCAAATGCCCAACATTCTTATGGCCCACATACCGTGTGGAATGACTGCGATTATTCAATCTGAGTGTGGCACCAGATGTCAGCCACATAAGGACCAGAGGTGGATCTTAATTCACAAATGCCATGGGCCAGGTCTGTGTTAGGAAACAAAGACCAGGCCAGGTAAACAGAATAGCATTGTGGGAATCAGCATTCCTTTTCATGAAACGCTGGCAGTAGCTTGGACCAGAAAAGGACCACCTGAAGACAACGGATTGGACATTAGACTGCCTCTACCAGGGAGCCGTGATGTCACGTTTATTACAAATTAAACATCTGTGTTGTACTTATATTACCGACCGAGGCTCTCCTTTCCAGCAAAGAACACGCAGTTAGAATCTTTTCAAAAAAGATCATTACACTACCCGAACTGTAAAGTACACTGATTTTTACTGTTCTCCATGTCTGTTTTAGCAGACATGCTGTTCACCTGCCAAATTGTATTCCGGCTCTGCAGCAGCCAGTAACAGGCTTTTCAAAACAAAAGCATGTGAGGAACATGCGCGATAAAATAAATGTCGGCGTTAATAAATTAATGAATTAACGCGATAATAACACGTTAACTTGCCCAGCCCTAATATAAAGCTAAATTTTGTTAGTTTTAAAACAAACAAACAAAAAAAGCATCAAGATCTGTATGAATGACTTTTTCATCACAGTTAAACTCTAGCAGCAGATGTTACTAGTGAGGACTGAATGGCACTTGGACTAATAAATGCTTTGAGCAAAACAATAGGCTGGAAAGCTTCATTGGCTCATGAAGTCTAATTTAGCCATTACTGATTTCAGTTAATTAGTAATGGCTAATTAATTGATGTTATGTGCTATGCTGAAATCCAGAAGTCCAGGAAGTGTTTCCGTGCTGCTCATATCGAGGCTTTTTTTTGTTTTTAGTTTATATTGAATGAACAGTGCAATACAATATGTGTTAATGTAAATGAGTATAAGACACAATAATGGGGAAAGAAAAAAACAATAACAGTATAAAAACAATTTAAATGCAATTACAATGTGTCATATATATATATATATATATATATATATATATATATATATATATATATATATATATATATATATATATATATATATATATATACACACACACACACACACAGTTACTTTGTTTCTTCTTTGTTCTTTGTTGCTGTTATTTTCAATAAAGATTTGAGAGGCACAAAAAAAACCCTGAATAGATGCCGTTGGCGGAAGTGACGTTGACCGCCAGCGCGGGAAGAGAGCCTTGTTGTCGCATGTAGACCAGCAGTATCCGTGTTTGAAACAGTTTGTTGTTGAAGCGGATTTATCGATCAGCTTGGCCACTGAGTCCAACTGTGGTTGATATTGGTAAGAGTTGATTTCCTCCTCGGTTGTTGTTACGACTGCAGCGCATCCAGCTGCATTATTAGCAGCCAAGAACAAAGTAGTATTAGCTATTTACTCGCAGTAAATATGACAGTAATGGTATCCTTTTGTTTTAAGCATGTCGAAAGTGTCAAAACTTAAAAAGTGTATTTTCCTTCATAAATACGTTCCCATTATATTAAGTTAATGCGTTTTATAAGTTAGTTTTAGTACTTAAGTCCGTCAGTGTGATATCGCTAGTGTGTTTCATGTGATGATGGGGACTAATGAGCTAATATTAAGAAGTCTGCAGGACTTCCACACAACTAGTACTAGTACTCTGAGAGTAGGACTGGACAGATGGTTGAAACCAACATCATCACCGAGACAATTTTCCATGTCAATTATCCCTGTTGTTTAAAATAGTAAATAAGCGACCATAAATAGTCAATTTGTGTGTTTGACGTATTTCAACCACAGTAATATGTGATCATCTATAAGTAAAATGTCCAAGTTTAGTTGAGTATATTACAGCAAAAGCCTTGTGGGTAATCTCTAACAGAGGCAACATGTTTGATGGGCTGTGTGTGCAAGTGTGCTTCGTTTTACTGCCGTCACGCCAGCACTCTCTTCTCAAACGACTGTCACACAGCACTATTTTAAATATTTGTGCCGTTTTGCTGTTGAAATTACGGTAATCGCTATGAATAGTGTAAAAATCCACTATACACAGACTACTTGACGAGGTTAAAAATAGAATATCCAAGTTTCCACAGACTCATTCCACTTCAGACCAATAGTAGTGTGTATATAGCTTATGTTCAACAATTTATTTTTTTTAGAATATTTTTTTGAGAGCTACATATACATTTTATATTACTTTTTGCCTTTTTTTTTTTTTTTTTTTTTTTTTACAAGTAATTCTCCAAGCCCTGTTGAAATTATTTGTCCAACCTGTGCTGCTGTAACGACTGAATTTCCCCAGTGACGGATTAATAAAGTACTATTATATATTTCAAAATAAAGTGACATCAAAATCATGCTGAGAAGTGGAATGAGTCTGTGGAAACTAGGGCTTTTTATTTTATAACCATGTCAAAGTAGTGGTAGTATACTGCATTTATACATGATTTTGATGTCACTTTTTTTTTAAATACCACATCAGACTGGGCTGAAACTTGTTGAGTGACATTCCCGTATGGGATAGAATAGAATAGTACTTTACCTTTACTTCACCGGGGAAATTCAGTCGTTACAGCAGCACAGGTATATATATATATATATATATATATATATATATATATATATATATATATATATATATATGTATATATGTATATATATATATATATATATATATATATATATATATATATATATGTGTGTGTGTGTATATACATATATATGTGTATGTATGTATATATATATGTATATTTGTGTGTGTGTGCATATTAGGGCTGGGCAATATGGACCAAAAGTCATATCCCGATATATTTACGCTGAATATCGATATACGATATATATCTCGATATTTTTTCTGCAAAGTGGGAGCAGATGTTTAGCCAAAGCCAAATATGACATGTCACATGTAGTTTTATTGAAACCGGCTATTTCAGTGAACAGTGGCAAAATCAAATGAATAAATAATAAACAGGTTTCTTCACCTGGTTTATTAAAAAATGTTTAGTTGTTCAAATAATAAAATGGAAGCATAAATACTGCAGTACTTATCGTGTTCATAGTTTTCAGTAGCTTTTTGAATGCGACTTGTTCCACAGTTGCAACAGGGACCATGTTTTTAGCAATGTGATAGGAATTTGAACTATATCGATATATACGATATAGTCTAATTCCATATCGTAGTTAAAAATATATCGATATAATTTTTATATCGATATATCGCCCAGCCCTAGTGTATATATGTATATATGTGTATATGTGTGTATGTATGTATGTTTATTAGATGTAATTTCTTGTATTGTTCTGTTCACAGACGATTCTTTTCCCTTATTTTATAGACGTTCATTATTTGCTCATCTGTCTGCATGGGTTTTCTTCTTTTTCTTGAATCAGGAGGAATCATGCAAGCCTTTTTGAAAGGAGCAACTGTTCAAACCAGCAGACCTCAGAAGGACAAAGCAGCAGCTGGACCCAGTTCAGAGAAGAAAACTAAGGCTGTTCCTTGGGTTGAAAAATAGTAAGTGTGGCCATAAAGTCGTACAGTACTACTATTATCACTATCACTAAAGTGTTGTAGTTGAGTCACAAAACTTAAAGTCCAGTCCAAGTCATTATAGAAAAATCTGAGCCACTTGGAATCCAGCTATCAGCTTTTAAAACACGTACACAATCTAAGACTTTGGCATCTGGTAAAGTGTCTTATTGACGCTACTATACATTTACTGCCATAAAATAGCTCAAAAGGCTATCACTCCTCAGCCAACACTGCCGTCTGTTGACCTGACAGCTGGGTGTACCAAAGAACAAAGTAACCACAGTAAACAGTACATGTCAAGTGCTGGACGAGACGGTCTCTGTTAGTGATGAGGAGTATTTTGTCTATACATGGAAAAAAATAAATGTAAAATGTTTCAACAATCAAAGCTTTATTTTTAAGTACACTAAGGCCCCGATGTTACACCTCCCGCTAGCTGCTAGCCCGCTAGCGGGTAGCGAAAGATTGCATTAGCAATTTTCCGCTTCTCTAAAGCCGCTATCCGCTTTGCCAACTCCCTTATTCACATTGTAGGTGTGGCAATGGGCGTGTCTTTTGCGCTTTCCACAAACTCGGTATCTTGTGATCGCGGGTTTAGGTCAGACCACCCGCTACCTGCTAAAGGAGCCTTTATTTTATTTTTTTTAAATCAGTCAGTAATGAACCTTATTTAAGTTAATGTGAGATATCAAATAGGTTTGTTTGATAGCTTTAAGAAAATGTTTGAGAGGCTTGCCAATAGTTTTTCATTGGAAAAAATAAATATCTGTTCATTTAAAAAGTCTAAACTATTTTTGGTTTTGTTCATAGTATTGATGTAATGATTTTAGGTATATCTGTGTGTTATCGGTTATCGGTATTGGCCTTTAGGAGCTGAAGGTTATCGGTTATCGTATCGGTTTTAAAAACCAGTTATCGTGCATCCCTAGTATTTCTAATGAAAATGAAGAAATGCCAATGAGTGAATGTTATGTTAATCAGGATTAATGTGTCTAGTAAGGGAGTCTGTGTGTCTATCTAGCTGTCTTTCCTTCTGTTTTTCTTGCTTTATTTATTCATTTATTTATTTATTTGAACTCCAGTAGACCGAAATCTGTCAATGAGGTGGCCTTCCAGGAGGAGGTTGTTGCAGTTCTGAAGAAGTCTTTGGAAGGAGCTGACGTAAGCAGTACTCTATTTTGATTGTTAGTTCTTCTTGCTGTTATATAATTTATAATAATGCTAGGTATATATTTCAAATGGTATGCTATATAACTAAAAAGTACTGTTAAGCAATTCACAGCAATAACATTTCCCATCTTAATGGTTTGTGACAAAAATCTATCTAGGTTGGGCTTCACAGGATTTATGTGTCAGTTGGAAAATTGAAAGTTGAAAAAGTCTGTAGCACATTCCTGATGACAAGTGACTGTTGTCGTATATTTGGCTCATTCTCTTGATTATATGACGGGGATGAACACAACCACAGTGCTTAGCAACATACTTTTTTCCAAAGTGGATTATTTTTTATGTTATGACAAGGGATGCACATGGTTAACTGTTAACCGATTAATACTAACGGTCAACTTTGTTTTTAAGCTATGTAATTCAATCAACTCATGGGGGCAGTGTCGACAGGTGCAACAGGCCTCTGATTGGTCAATTCTACATCCGTGTAGAGAAGAGGGCGTCATTGAAAAAATGAGGAAGTACCCACATCTGTACGATTCTGGTTCTCCTCACTACAAAGACAGAACATATTCTAGTAATTCATGGAGGGAGATAGTGATGAATGTGGGTCTGGATACGGCCGAGACGGTGAGGAAGTGGAAAAACACTAGAGATAAGTTTAGTAAGTTTAGCTAGTTCGTGATTGTCGCTCTTGCGTTGTGGCGTGGAATAACATAGCGGAGACCGCGCTAGTATAAATCAAAAGTGACGGCGGCATCTCTGCCACAAGCTGACGGCGACACATTGCCGCGAGAGTATACACGGGGAAATGTCCGCATGCGTCCATGACATCGCGCGCAACATCGCGGCAGCCAACCCTCCCGGACTTATCAGTTAACCGTTATTAATCGTTAAAGGGCGTCGGTTAACGGTCATAAAAAAAATCCAAAATGTGCATCCCTAGAGCATGAGCCAAATATACAACAGTCACCATCATACCATCATATAATATATGATATATAATATATATATATATATCCCCATCATATAATAACCACAACCACAGTGTTTAGCAACATACTTTTTTCCTAAGTGGATTATTTTTTATGTTATGACTAGGGATGCACATTTTGGATTTTTTTTACGACCGTTAACCGACGCCCTTTAACGATTAATAACCGATAAGATTTAAATGCCCTTCCATGCTGCCGTTCCGACATACCACCATTTAGACACATCACCATCCTGAAATAGCGCTATTCTGACACATTAACGTCCCGCCATTCTGACCCAGCTGACCCGCCCGGGAGAGTTGGCTGCCACGATGTTGCGCGCGTTGTCGTGGACGCATGCGGACACTTTCCCACCAAGTCTCCACGTCTCCACTGCATCAACCAGTTTAGCTGTGAGGTTATCAGCTGTGTGTCTACCCAGCATGCTCTGCGTTAACAGGACGGCAGAATTAGCTTTCCAGTTCTCATCGATATAGTGACATGTAATTGTCACGTAGCTCTCTGTTGTGATGGCGGTCCAGCAGTCCGTTGTAACAGCCATGAACTTAGTAACTGCAAGTCGCGTTTTCACTTCCTTTTTCCTCTCCTGAAAACGAGCGTCTAATCGTCGGGTAATGATCAGTCTTGATGGAATTTGGTAATTAGGCTCGATATAGCCCATTAGCTCCTGGAACCCTTCACCACTGACCACACTGATGGGCAAAATGTCTTTTTCCACCATTGAACAGATTTTTTTCCTTTATCTTCTCAGACCGCCACGCGTCACTTTCTCCCGGCCATCACGGAGGGCAAAGTTCACTGCGATGGTCCTCCATCGTCTGATGCTGGATGCTTGTTTCTTCAGTGGTACTGCATTGTACTCGTACTGCTGGAGTATTTCAGTGCTGTACCGCATAATTTTCAAATGACCTCCTCCCCTTTCCAGTCGAAATTATCCCACACAGAACCAGTGTTGGGCAAGTTCCACTTTCTACATGAACTAGTTAAATTCATAGTTCATAGAAAATAAAATGAACTAGTTCAGTTCACCATTTCAAAAAATGAACTAAATAGTTAATTTTTTGTAATCGACAGAAGCGACAGCCGTGTTGCCATGTTTGATTGATTTCCTCAGATACATTTCAGGCTCGTTTGTGGTGGATTTTAAATGGGGTTCGCTGGAAACCTGGAACGGTTTTGACCGTGCGTGAACTTTGAAAGAGCGTCATTAACGAATGCCCAAATGAACCCGTTCACACTCCACGCTGGTGAAGTGGAAAGAGAACGCGCTCAGTTCACGTTCGTGAAAAATATGAAGTTCAGTGAACGCGTTCAGGTACAACACTGCACAAAACTCCTTTTTGCTCTCTTCATCTTCGCTGTAAAGTGGGCTGTGATGGGGCGCACCTGATGGCATGTGTTGCACCTGTCGACACGCCCCGATGAGTTGATTGAATTACGTAGCTTAAAAACAAAATTGACCGTTAGTATTAATCGGTTTAGAGCTACTGTTATCGGTTAACGGTTAAACGGTTAACCATGTGCATCCGTAGTTATGACGATGCCTTCATTTGCCTCATCAGCACGACTACCAGCACTTACTACGTTCTAACCAAATCCCTGACTGTTACAAGTGTAATATCATCTAGTCCTTTTGCAGTCGCGCATGTGTCAGACAGAGAGCAGAGCATTCAAATAAGATAAAGAACTTTCACCAAGGCTTTCCATTGATTTGGCAGAGTTATGTGAAAATGCAAATGCATGCCATTTTTAATCACGGTAGAGGAATCATGAGGTATAGTACTCTGTCCAGAGCTACAGTTTATCAATCTGTTAATGAAATCTCTGATACAATAGCAGAATTAAAGTCACATTGCTGGTTGTATTTTTGTGTGTTTTTATTACAGTAGGGATTTAGTCTTGTACCCTATTGAAAGTGAAATATCACAAAGTCAGTCGTGACAATATATTTTTTTAGAAAACTTACCAATTATAAGCAAATTTGCATGTTCAAATTTCATCAGATTATTGGAAAGGATTATATCCTTGAAAGTAGCTATGGTGACAACATGTGGCAAACAAAGTTTTCCTTTCATTTTTACTTTGAACATTTGAACAAATTTTGCTGTAATTTCAGCTTCCCAACTTGCTCTTCTATGGCCCTCCTGGAACAGGAAAGACATCCACCATCTTAGCAGCTGCAAGAGAACTTTATGGGTGAGTTTAATCATTTTTGGCCCAAGTGACCTTTATTTACGTTGAATAAAGAGAGAGTGGGGAAGACATGCAGCAAATGCTTCCAGGCCAAGAGTAAAACCTGCGACCACAGCAAGAGGACTGTCGCCCTTGTAGATTGGCCGTCTGCTTAAACCACTGAGCTACGCAACGGTTCAAATTTAACTGTTTTTAAGAATAAGAAAAAACAAAACACTTAATCTAATTCTTTGCTGTACCAGAAAATTGTCATAATTTTGCAGCATCAGATTAGGGCAGGAAGCCCACATACAGAGGCCACAGTCCTGTTGCAGGTTCAACTCCCAGCCTGTGCAACCAGTGTTCATTTTGTAAACTAAAATTTAAAACAAAAACTTTTCGTCAACGACCCTTTATTCCGTGACTGATTTATGACGAGAACATAAATTACTAATGTACTGGCAACAAAAACTAAAACAAAATCTCTGTTCATTAAAAACTGACGCTGGTTGGCCGGACAATCTGGATTACAACCATCCTCAGTGTCTTGTTTTCCTTTTTAACCAATGAATTATTTTAAGTTAAACAGGGCTTAAAGTATTCCGGCGCCATGCCGGATCTCCGGCGTTTGCCTATGATCAAGAAGAAAAAAACCACGCACAGAAACACGTTATTTCTGAGTGGTCTTGAACGCAGGCCAGGCGAGCCGGCGTTTTTTTTTTTCTCCTGCAATCAGAAGAATGGAGGCAGCTTTGCCAGGTGGGAAATGTAGGATTATCATACCAGAAACTCAAAATTATCGTATTTTGAGGGAAATTATCGTACATCTGGCATAACGAAAGTAACAAGCCCAATGATGTGCTATAGTCAAATTTAATCACTCTAGTGTTAAATAGCGGGCGAAGCTGACGATTCAGCCCATTCAGCCTATCATGCTAGTTGTTCTGAGACAAACATCGATTGGCTGGAAACATGTCACATGGGAACAGATGCCTTCTGTTTAAAAACATATTTAAAAAAATTGAGGATTTAAAACATATTTGTTTATTTTTAATGGCCCATCTGCAGTACTTCGATGGCCCACCAGGGGGCCGCAGCCCACACTTTGGGAATCACTGCACCAATGCGACTCCATAACATCAGAGATGCAGGCTTTCAAACAGTCCCTCTCCTCTTCAGTCGGAAGGACACAGCACCCATCTGGTCAAAAAGAATTCAAATTTTTGATTGATCTGACCAGTTTCTCATTTATCTGAACTGTTTTCCATTTCGTCTCAGGATATTTTAGATGAGGTTGGTCCAAGAGAAGATGGCAGTGTTTCTGGATGATGTTCACATTGTTTCTTTTTTGCATTGTACAGCTTTAACTTGCATTTGCATATTTTGCATTTTGTTGCCACTGTTCCAACTTTTTTGAGATGTGTTGGCGTCATCAAATTCAAAAACAACAAAAAATAATAATTTTTTTTATGAATTGTTAAATGTCTGATTTTTTTTAAATATGTTCTTTATGTTCTATTGAAAGTAAAATACGGGTTTATGGGTTTTGCAGATACTTGCATTCTGTTTTTATTTACATCTTACACAATGTTACAACGTTATTGGATTTGGGTTTTAGTTTTAATTCCATCATTTACTTCCTCTTTTTTCTCCTGAAGGCCAGAGTTGTACCGACAGAGGGTGTTGGAGCTGAATGCTTCAGATGAAAGAGGCATCCAGGTCATCAGAGAGAAAGTCAAGAAATTTGCTCAGCTCACAGTTTCTGGGACTCGTCCTGAGTAAGTTAGCATTCATTGAGTTACCACCATGATGACCAATTTTAAATATAGCCATATATGCCTTCTCCTAGCGTTAAATTCACAGGAGAGATGTTTATTCCTTATTGTAGTAACTTATTCTTACCTGAATTTTGTTTGAAACATATTTATAATGCATTGTATGTTTCCGATTTAATGAAATAAAAAGAAAATGTGGAGGTCCTTACATTCCCCCGCGTACCACCAGAGAGCGCTCGTCTACCACCAGTGGTACGGGTACCACAGTTTGCGCACCACTGCCCTAATGTATGGGTGGTCCCAGGTTTAAATACCATTTGTGTCAGGAAGAGTATCTGGTAGAGGTTCCGACCCGACCCGAATTGGGTCTTGGATCCATTCAAAAGACGTGACTCTGGGTTCAGGTCGGAATCGGTACAGTTAGTAGGGCCCTATGAAATCCGTTTTGTTTTTTCTCAAATTCCATTTTAATTTTATTCATTTTCGGTGTTTTTCGGTTTTTAATTTTTGAGAATTCCGTTTCAAGCATTTTATGCAAATTTAACCCCAAGACAGTATATAAAGTAATGAAATATAGACAATTTATGCAATTATAACTGTAAACTTTAATATTTTCATACTTTTAAACATATTGTGTCCAATAAAACATTAGTTTTATTGACAAAGAAAAAAATTCAAGAAAAAATAACTCAAATAGATAAAATCCATTTAAAGTGCAAAAAAGAAAGAAATTTCAACAGCAGTAAACTAATCATTTTAGCTTGTTTAATTTCTTCTGTTATCAGACACATAGTTTGTCATGACGTACCATGACGTAGCTTTTTGTGACCCCTGTTGAAAAAAAAAATTTCTTTTAGTCCGGGAGAAAAAAAACAACCTTTTACCGAAATTGCGTTCAGTTCTGTTATATTGCACATTTAAAGTAAATTCCATTTTTAATCTCCAATTCCACGATTCCGTCCGCAATTCCGTGATTGCGGATTCTATAGGGCCCTAAGTTAGTCTCGGGTCCGTTCTGTGCTCTCTGACAGGCTGGGTCCGCATTTACTCCAGAGAGGTAAAGATATTGGCGGTGGCAGCCAATGTCAGGACTCGGGGCAGTTTAATGATTATTAATTATTAATACGTGGCATGTTTGTCATAAAACAACCGTGTTGCCGTAGCGTGTTATTAGCGGTTTGCCCGGCAGCTGTAAAGCACAACGGATCTTTGGATGAGAGAACATATTCACGACTTGTCCTGACCGGTTTAGGCTATTAGTGTTAGCAGTTGCTACCAATAGCATCTGTGTCCACAAAGACAATGATGTGGATTTATTGTTGTTCACATCACGTAGCCTATGTAGCAACTGAACTGGATAGAAGAAGACAACTTTAGGTAAGAAAATCTAGTTTTATTCAACGCTAGACAACTTTAACATGAGCAACTATGGGCTAGATTGTCTCGGTTCTATTCAGGTAACTCGGGATTGCAGACAATTGGGTATCTTGGGATTGCAGACAGCCCGCAATGTAAACTAAAGACTTGGGTCTGCTCGGTTCCGGGTCCAAATATTGCGGGTCCATTCGGGTTCGGACCCCAGGACTTGTGATAATGGGTCGGGTCAGTTTCGGGTCGAATTTTCACCAGATTTTCACAGGTCCATTCGGTTTAGCGTAAACGGTATGAAAGTATGTATAGATCCTGTCTTGTATCAATGGTTCAGGCTGCTGGTAGTGTAATGGTGTGGGGGACATTTTATCGGCACACTTTGGGCCCCTTAGTATCCACTCAGCATGGTTTAAACACCACGGCCTGCCTGAATATCACTGCCGACCAGGTTCGTTCCTTTATAACAGTCTACCCAATTTCTGATGGCTACTTCCAGCAGGATAATAGACCATGTCACAAAGCTCAAATCATCTCAAATTGGTTTCTTGAACATGCTAATGAGTTCACTGTAGTCCAATGGCCTCTACAGATCTCCAGTAGATCTCCAGTAGGGATGTGGTTGAACAGGAGACGTAGGATGTGCAGCACACAAACATGAATCAACTGTGATTCTATCATGTCAATATGGACCAAAATCTCTGACTAATAAGTCCAACACCTTTATGCTGTGAAGAATTAAAAGGGGTGTCCAACCTGTTAAGTCAAGGTGTACCAAATAAAGTGGAACATTGTAGAACTTAATCTACAGTCTAGGTCATTATTTCTCTCACTTTATCTTTTATGTCAAAGATGTTGATTGTACAAATGTTTTGAAAATGTCTCATAAAATCATGAAGTTTCCAGTGTTGTGTAGTGTTGAGATAGTTAGTGGCTTTATGGCTATCAGATCCCAACATTTCTACTGATCTTATCTTGCTGTATTTGCAGTGGGAAGCCGTGTCCACCTTTTAAGATCATCATCCTGGATGAAGCAGACTCCATGACGGCGCCGGCTCAGGCTGCTCTCAGACGGACCATGGAGAAGGAGTGTCGTACGACCCGCTTTTGTCTCATCTGTAATTACATAAGCAGGTCAGCTGAGTGCCCAGAGGTGTAACACACGAAGGTTCTCTTTATTTGATCCTCACCCTGATTTGTTTCTGTTTTTCTAGGATCATTGAGCCCCTCACCTCCAGATGTTCTAAGTTTCGTTTCAAACCTTTGGGCAATCAGATCCAGGAAAAGCGTCTGCTGGAGATCTGTGAGAAGGAGAACCTCAAGTGCACTGAAGAGGTAGAATATAAACGATTGTATTAATGTCATGTAGATTTGTAACAATAAGATGTAGCTTATGATAGGAGTTTATGTAGGGGTCCATGATAACTATCGGGCCAATAACAGGAAATTATGACATCATCCCGATAGGTCTGATATCACAACGAATAGCCCCGATAGTATATATTTCTGTCAACACGGCAGTGCCTCGCTCCCTCTGAGCCTTGAATAACCGGCAGTGAATGTTATGTTCAAGTAACGTCGGCATAATCAGAAAAACATTTCTCAAT
This sequence comes from Hirundichthys speculiger, assembly GCA_018398805.1. Lineage (NCBI taxonomy): Eukaryota > Metazoa > Chordata > Actinopteri > Beloniformes > Exocoetidae > Hirundichthys > Hirundichthys speculiger. The sequence continues at coordinate 479,031 of JAGFBZ010002176.1, read as the reverse complement.
CAGGAAAATCAAGAATACCCCCTCATGCCAGAAAACAACTCGTTAACTCGGTCATCATTTTGGTAGTTGCTGACTTGAATTGATATTCGCAGTATTTTCCCACATGTTACACATAAAAAAAGAAAAAAATAGAAAAGGCTGAAAGAACGACTAGCAAATGAGGAAACGTCGGAATTTACGTTACACCTTGAATGCAGCCTGCAGCACAGCGCTGATCACAACAAACATGGCGGCGTGGAACTTCGTTAAAGTTTCAGAAGAAGATAGTTTGGTGGTTATTTGTGACGAATCCTCTGAGCGAACTCGTAGCGAATTCTACGAGGGAAGCACAAGCTTTAATACGTAAAACCTGATCAGCCACCTACAACATAACAATCGCTTCCATGGAGTTTTGAAATCACGCTAACGTGAGCTAACGGAAGCTAATGCTAACATGCGCAAGCCAGCAGCAGTCTCTCCTCTCCCTCATTCCTCTCATCTAAAGCTCCCATGAGATTAAAAATAAAAACTACTGAACCTCATTTACTTTAATTAAAGGTATTATTTTAAATGAAACCACAAGCCAAAATCCTTTAAATGTTAATCTTTTTCAGTTTGTAATTTTGATGCATGTATTTCCATCAGTTCAAGGAGCCTTTATTTTTTATATCAGTCAGTAATGAACCTTATTTAAGTTAATGTGAGATATCAAATAGGTTTGTTTGATAGCTTTAAGAAAATGTTTGAGAGGCTTGACAATAGTTTTTCATTGGAAAAAATAAATATCTGTTCATTTAAAAAGCCAAAACTATTTTTGATTTTGTTCATAGTATTGATGTAATGATCTTAGTTATATGTGTGTGTTATCGGTATCGGTTTTAAAAAACAGTTATCCATCCATCCATCCATCCATCCATTAGCTCCCGCTTGGTCCGGAATCGGGTTGCGGGGGCAGCAGCTTCAGCTGAGAGGCCCAGACCTCCCTCCCCCCGGCCGCTTCCACCAGCTCCTCTGGGAGAATCCCGAGGCGCTCCCAGGTCAGCTGAGAGATATAATCTCTCCAGCGGGTCCTGGGTCTTCCCCGTGGTCTTCTCCCAGTTGGACATGCCCGAAACACCTCCCCAGGGAGGCGTCCGGGGGGCATCCTAACCAGATGCCCGAACCACCCCAACTGGCTCCTCTCGATGTGAAGGAGCAGCGGCTCTACTCTGAGTCCCTCCCGAATGACCGAACTTCTCACCCTATCTCTAAGGGAGAGTCCAGCCACCCTACGGAGAAAGCTCATTTAAAACAGTTATCATGCATCCCTAAGTTTATGTATAGTAAGAATGTTATATTAAATCTGTATGATTTCAATGTCTTATCCCCACAAAGACAGCTAAGATAGCTATTAGACCAATCTGGGTATGAATAAGACTCAAGCCGATGTGTTTTTCTTTTTATTTAAAGAAAAAAGATAAAACAATTTTTAAAAATGAGTGAAAGAATGGGATTAAAATCTGGACACTGCTTGCTGATCCCTGACAATCCATGCTCAGGTGATCTTAAAACTTTTTTTTTTTTTCTTTTTTTTTCTGTTTTTGTTTGTGTAGTAAGATTATTTTCCAAAGTAAAAGTTTAGTAGTTTTGTCATTCTGAGGTATTTGGTGTGTTTGATGCTGAGCAGTAATTTAACCCGATTGAAAGTTACCCTTTGGTTCTACCCGACGGAGATCCTTCATGTTCTGTTGGCCCGTCCAACCTCAGGTTCCCTGGAGAGAGTTTCAGAAGCGGAGCAAATTTGAGTGCTGCCTTTGTAATTGGATTTGATTACCTGAAATCGTCTAGCTTTTACAAAAATCACAGTGTCGTGATCTGTGCACTGTTTCAGACAGTGGATCATTAGATTAGATTCAATTTTTTTTGCCAATAATAAAAAGGCAACAAAGTACTTTATGTGCAAATTCTATGTTGAACCTGAACTTGGATAAACTGGGTTTTGCAAAGTGAGACATCTTAACTCATAGAGGATTCAGTTAACCCCATTTCAGAAACCAAGGTAACTCACAGATAGATCTTTGTCTTTTGCTTTCACCATAGCTACATAGTCGAAAGACATTACAGTAACTGACTGTGAACTGAACCAATTTGAGAGTAGATTTACTTCCGCATACCCCGAGTTTCTCTCTGTCCCTCCCCCCTTATAAAACTGAAACGGGTTCAGTTTTATCACAATTATATAACGCTGATTTTAAAGAGTTCTGAACATTGACATGTTGCATTTGTTTTGGAGAAGTAGCCTATATTGAGCAATCTGAATTGCTAGTTTACTGTGGCACAAACAGCACAACAAACCACAGGAAAGTAAAGAATATGGAGCACAGTTACAATAACAAGGTGCTCCCAATTAATTATGAATGAGCTGGAGGAGGAGGAAGGGAGAAGGAAAGGGAAGGAAAAGGGGAAAAGCAGTGGAGACACCACTCAGCAGATCATGTTGGTGTCCCCCTGCAGATGTCGTACACAGTAACTTGCTTCCCATTTGATGCCAGAACCTTGTTCACGATAATTGATGTTGGTGCAGTGTTGATTCACTGTTCAAATGAAACGCAGGTCCACAAGTACATTTTTTTTGGTGTAGAATCATCAGACACTGTGCCGGTTCAAAAGTCCACATAGCTATTGCAGAAAGAATAAAAAGCTTTTAGAAGAGGCTCAATCTTTGCACAGCAGTCACCGTTTGTTTTCTCTTCATGTAGAGTATAACAGCGTTGGTGCAAGTGTCTGAGGGGGACCTACGAAAAGCCATCACACTTCTCCAGAGCGCTGCACGTCTCAGCGTTGACAAAGAAATCACCTACGATGCTGTCATTGAAATAGCAGGGGTGAGTCAACATTTATTCTGTGTTTAGGAAATTACAGATGTGAATTACTGCTTTTAATAAATGAAATGTAAATGTTCTGTACGTTCAAGACCCTGGAATGGTTATCAAGAACCTGGTACCAGTTCTGTAGTATTTCCCTCAGGATTTGATGATACTCTTGGCAGTTAAGATGAGGTGGTGTATAGGGAGCTGGTTATTACTGGTATTATATGGTTATAAGTTTATTGATTGAGCAACTTTCACGGCTAAAGAATCAATCTCTAACTAAAAGCTTATCCCAATCAATTTTTCAGATCCTTTTTAAAGGAATCATCATAATCAGTGCAGCATAAAAGCAAGGAAAGCATATTCCAAAGCCACTGCTTTAAAGAAACAATCAAAACATTAAATTATTAATATTCTATTAATCTATGTATAATTAATTAAATTATTAATTATACATAATTTATTTAAGAACATTTGATGTAATTAAGGTTTACACTTGTTTTACTTGATTTATTAAATTGTGTATTCAATTATTTATATATGTGTGTACATATATTCAGCTTAGCATCTTGTTTCTTTTCAGATATTCTAAAGTTTAATTAATGAAACATCTTATTCCTATATGCCTAAGCCAAGAATTCTGAAAAAAAAATTAGTATCAGCAAAAATTGATTGTAAAAAATATTGATCAGTATGGGAAAATATATCATGTTCACTTTTTTGCCATAACCAGTGCAAACATTTGTTCTGAATAATGAGCACTGGGTATTAAAAGTGTCTTGACTGACATGAGAACGCGGCGCCACCTACGGACGGTGGTGATGGATGCGAGGGCCCGATCAACACTGCTCGCAGCTTTAAGTTAATGTTGTTTTTTTTGTGAAAAATCAATCGTATTTTGATGATTTCCTTTAAATTAGAAGGTGGTATTAATAAGAGTACATGTGTTCTATTAATAGATTTTAGTAGTATGTAAATACTGATATCAACATATCTTAAATTCTCTTCTCTTATAGGTTGTCCCTTCCAAGATGATTGATAAATTGCTCCAGATCTGCTTCAAAGGAACATTTGAGAAATTAGAAGGAGAACTCAAGGTAACTCAAGCTTAGTCCCTGAATTTGGATCCATCTAGTTTCCATCTGATAACATCTAGTTTGCGTGTACTACGCTTGTGTTGAATTACATTTACCAACCAAAAGTTTCAAATCCTGCATTTTTTAACCTAGTAAAGCATATGGTTTTACTTTTGTTGGCTTGCATTAAAATCTCTCCACAGATACCAGATCTAGCCCACATATTAGAACTGGTTCTGTGTTGTTTAATGTGCTTTTTTTCTCATGTTTAATGTCTTGGTGTAAGAACGCAGTGGACGAAGGCTATGCAGCTACGCAGATCCTCAGTCAGCTCCTTGACTCCATCATAGATCACGACTGTAATGACAAACAAAAGTCAGCTATCACAGAAAAGATGGCGGTAAGTATTTTCTTCTTCATTATATTTCTATTGACATTTAACAAATTAAGTTATTTTGAATGATGGATACATTGTGCACTGCCCATCCACAATAAAGAAGTCACACTAATATTGGACTGCCTTTATCTGTGATTACGGCAAGCATTCGCTGTGGCATCATTTCAACAAGCTCATGCAATGGCACAACATTTATTAATCTCCAGAGTTGTATTTATTTTTCACTAAGATCTTGTATTAATGATGGGAAGAATCAGACCTCTGCGCAAAGTCTTCCTGATAGGCATTTGCCGATTGTGCTAGTAAAAGTGGCATATTATGCTAGTGGCAGTGCTCGTTTTTTTGCCCAAATTATGCTCAAATTATGCTCGCTTTTCAAAATTATGCTACTTTTTAAAAAAATTATTCTGTGCACAAACTTCACAACTCACAAGACAAGTTTGAAAATGTACTTTATTATCCCTGGCCTGATGTTCTGGGCCCCGTTGTTCAAAACCTGGGTAACTTTATCCGGTGGTTAGGCCTATATGGCGGATAAATCTGCTATCCAGCGGATAGTTATCCAGCGAACAAAAATAGGTTGCACAAAGCCTGGATAGTGTGGTGGATAACTATCCGCGGATACCTTGCTAACCATCGCGTGTAGCAGAGCGTGACACAGTTTGCGCAAGGTTTTGCACTCAAATGGCCTCCAGTTACCATGGTAAAGTATGCAAATTTCAAGTAAACAACGAACTGCACGCGCTAGCAGCGCGCGTTGGGTTTCAAAACAAATAAAAACAAATACAGTGAAAACTAAACCATGCAGTTTCTGACAAAGCCCTAGATAACAAATTTAACATTGAATAATCTCTTCGTTTTCTTGAATTATTCTAAATTGTGCTATTAAGACAAGAAAATATACGGATTATGCTAGCAGTGCTACTTTTGGAAAAAGGGCAAAAATTATGCTCAATTCCTCAGATTATGCCAAAAATTATGCTAGCACAATCGCCAAGAGCCTACTTCCTGAACTAGTCTTTCACAATTTGAGCCTGATGAATCCTGGCATTGTCATCTGGGAATTTGTCTGTGCCATCAGGGAAGAAAAAATCCAACGGTGGATTAACCCGGGCATTCAGTATATTCAAGTAGTCAGCTGACTACATTCTTTGGATGCGTAACATTGCTGAATCTAGACTTGACCAACTGCAGCAACCCCAAAATCATAGAACTGAGCACGATGAGTGCATCACTTCATCAGCCTCAGTCGTTTACAGAAGTCGTTTCGTAAACGGAAAATTTCGTAATTAGAAATGCATTTTACCCTAAAAATGGCCTAATCCGTTCCAAGGCGCCCTAAAAGTCGGACATCATTTTTTTTTAATAAATTATAGATAATACATGAAATGACATAAAAACCTGTAAGAAATACATGTTAGAATTAGATTATTGCTCAATTCTACTAATGTAAAGAACAAGGAATAAAGTGCATTAAAGAATTAAAATTGTTCGTTTACATGGGTTGCTGGGTTACGCTCATACAGACAAGGGGCCCTCTTAGCCAATGGGATGCCAGGAAGATGCTGAGCGATAGCCAATGGCAGAGCAGCTCGGATGCGGTGCTTTCAAACCGAGATACAGGAGTCGACAAGTATGTTTACATTCGGTAAACTCTGGGAGCTGCAAGTAGCATCAAGTATTTTGAAAATTTTCGCCTTCGTGACCTGGAATTTCTTTCGTATATGGATGCTATATATTTCCGAAGAGGCCTTTTGTTAGCTGGAAATTTCGTTAATAGATACGTTCGTAAGTAGAGGTACCACTGTATTTACAGAATAGAATAATGATGTTCATGCAGATCATAGAATGAAGTATGTACAAGTAGGGGTTAGTTGACTAATCGGATAATTAGTAATTTTTTCTTAAATTTAGTATGAGGTTGCTTTAATTATGTGGTAAATGGTGATAAACACAATAGAATAGAATAGAATAGAAATACTTTATTGATCCCCGGGGGGAAATTCTGGCGTTACAGTAGCAACATTGAAGTATAAAGTGACCACCACCAAGACAAAACAAAAGTATGAAAGTACTCATGTAAATGGTAAATTGTAAATATATATACCCTATTATAAACAAAATTATAAACAAATTATGTGTGCAAGAAGATGGTATATGGCATATTACAGTGCAATGCAGTACAATAAAGTGACTGTGTGATAAAGTGACGTATTGAGCTTAGTTTAACTTGAACAACTAAACTGCAATAGTGTAAACCTTAGTCCAAAGTTAATTGTCAGAGGGAGCTGAGAGCTCTCTGCCAGCCAGAGGTGACTGGTTAAACAGTTTAATTGCTGTTGGCAGGAATGACTTCCTGTATCTGTCCTTGTGACAGCGGAGCTGAACTAGTCTGTTGGAGAAACTGCTCCACTGTCTGTCCAGTACTGTGTGAAGTGGGTGGTCAGGATTGTCCATGATTGACAGCAGTTTTTTCAGGATTCTCCTTTCCACCACAACTTCAAAAGTGTCCGGTTTGCAGCCAATCACAGAGCCGGCCTTCCTGATCAGCTTGTTCAGCCTGTTGATATCACTGGCTCTGATGCTGCTCCCCCAGCAGACCACTGCGAAGTAAAGGGCGCTGGCAACAACAGACTGATAGAAGATCTGCAGCATCCTGCTGCACACGTTGAAAGATCTGAGCTTCCTCAGGAAGTAGAGGCGGCTCATCCCCTTCTTGTATACAGCGTCAGTGTTGACCCTCCAGTTCAGTTCGTTGTCAATGTAGACGCCCAGGTACTTGTACTCCTCCACAGTAGTGATGTCCTCTCCCAGGATCTGAAGAGGCTGTGTGGCTGTCTTCTTCTTCCTGAAGTCAATCACCATCTCCCTGGTCTTGGACACATTGAGATGCAGATAATTCCGACCAGACCACTCCACAAAATCACTCACCAGAGCCCTGTACTCCTCCTCCTGTGCACCATTTAATAATAATAATAATAATACATTTTATTTAAAGGCGCCTTTCAAGACCCTCAAGGTCACCGTACAAACATTTTAAAAAAACAGTTAAAAATTTAAAAACAGTTAAAATATTAAATTAAAATTTGCAGCAGCACAATGTTGGTTAGAGTGAGTAAGCTTGTTTAAAAAGGTGGGATTTTCAAGCGGGATTTGAAGATGGATAGTGAATTAATGTTTCTGATGTCAGGAGGGAGGGAGTTCCAAAGGCGGGGGGCAGAGCGGCTGAAGGCTCTGGACCCTCTAGTGGACAGACGGGCTGGTGGCACGATGAGGCTGAGGGATGAGGCAGACCTGAGAGTTCGGATGGGAGTGTTGATGTGGAGGAGGTCAGAGAGGTACGGGGGAGCGATGTTATGGATGGCCTTGAATGTGTAGAGCAGAATTTTAAAGTTGATGCGATGTGTGATTGGGAGCCAGTGGAGTTGCTGGAGAACAGGTGTGATGTGGCTGATCGATGGTGTCCTGGTGATGATAATACGGGCGGCAGCGTTCTGGACCAATTGGAGCTTATGGATGGATTTGTGGGGGAGACCAAAGAGAAGGGAGTTGCAGTAGTCCAGGCGGGATGTAATCAGAGTGTGGACCAGGATGGCGGTGGTGTTAGGAGTGAGGGATGGACGTAGGCGATTAATGTTACGTAGATGGAAGTAGGCAGACCGGGTAATATTATTGATGTGGGATTGGAATGATAGAGTGCTGTCGAGGATGACACCCAGACTCTTAACCTGAGGGGAGGGGAAACAGAGGAGGTGTCGATGGGGATGGTGAAACTGGGAGGGTTAGTGAGGGTGGATTTGGAGCCAATTAGGAGGACCTCAGTTTTATCGCTGTTGAGTTTGAGAAAATTTGAAGAGAACCAGGATTGGATTTCATGTAAACAGTCACAGAGGGAGGAGGGGCAGGAGGTGGAGGAGGGTTTGGTGGAAAGGTAGAGCTGGGTATCGTCTGCATAACAGTGGAATTGGATATTATATTTACGGAACAGGTGACCAAGAGGGAGGAGATAGATTATGAACAGGATGGGACCAAGGACAGAGCCCTGGGGAACACCAGAGGAGAGGGGAGATGGTTGGGATGTAAAAGTTTTCAACTGAATGAACTGAGTACGGCCAGAGAGATATGATTTGAACCAGTCCAGGGGTGTGTCAGATATACCAATAGTTGCTAGTCTGTCGAGGAGGATGGTGTGGGAAATTGTATCAAAGGCTGCTGTCAGGTCGAGGAGGATGAGGATGCTAAGTAGATTGGAATCAGCTGCCATCAGGAGGTCATTAGTGATTTTTATGAGGGCTGTCTCTGTACTATGACGTGGGCGGAAACCAGACTGGAACTGTTCATAGAGGTTATTGGTAGAGAGATGAGTATGAACCTGTGATGCCACTGCTTTTTCCAGGATTTTTGCAAGAAATGGCAAGTTAGAAATCAGACGAAGGTTATTGAAGTTGTTGGGGTCTGAACCTGGTTTCTTAAGTATTGGTGTTACTCCAGCAGATTTAAGAGATGAAGGAACAGTACCAGAGGTGAGGGAGGAATGTATGATGGCAGTGATCAGGGGCAGCAGAGAGGGGAGGCAGGTCATGATCAGAGGAGTCGGCAGGGGGTCAAGCTGGTAAGTCGATGATTTGGATTTCTGAATGAGGTCAGACACGTCAGCAGCAGAAGGAAGTTGGAAGCTTGAGAGTGGTTGAAAGGGAGGAACATGGAGAATCGGAGGAGATGGGCTGCAGCAGGAGGTATGAGGGGTCAGTTGCTGGTGAATCTTGACTATTTTTGCATAGAAAAACGACATCAGAGAATTACAGTGATCAGTGGAATAGAAATGAGGGGGAAGAGAGTCAGGAGGACGTAGAGAGTTGTTGACCACAGAGAACAGGGCCCTAGTGTTACCATCACCAGCACTGATTAGTCCAGTAAAGTAGTTAGATTTGACTGAGGAGAGGGTGTCTTTATAATGAAGTATGTGAGCATGATACATTTGCTTGTGAACAGTAAGTCCAGTTTGTCTGTAAAGCCTCTCCAGTTGACGTCCTTTGGCCTTGAGTTGATGTAGTTGAGGTGAAAACCAGGGAGCAGAGTGGGTGAATGACACAGTCCGAGTTTTTACAGGAGCAATTGAGTTCAGCAGAGTGTGGAGACCATCATTGTAGTGTGAAACCAGTTGATCAGGAGTGCAAGAGTGGCTGATGCTGGGGAGATTGTCAATACCTATTGTGAGCGCTGCCAAATCAATGTTTTTGATATTGCGAAATGAAATAAGACGTGACTGTTTAGTTTTGGATAGTGTTATGCTTACATTGAATGAAATTAACTTGTGATCAGAAATGGGGAGATCGGCAGCAGAACAGTTAAAAGGAGTGACATCAGAGCAGCAGACCAGATCGAGAATATGCCCTTTAGAGTGGGTAGGGAAATCAATATGCTGTTGTAGTCCAAAGCTGTCCAGGCAAGATGTAAAATCCTTAGTAAAAGCATGATTGACGTTGTCCATATGTATATTAAAATCACCAAGAAGGATTATATTGGAGGAGAGTGAGCAGATATGAGTGAGAAAAGTAGAGAAGTCATTAATGAAATGCTTGTTAGGTTTGGGTGGACGGTAGATAGTGGCTAAAACAGTTGGAGTTGGTCCGTTCAGTTGGAGAGCCACTGATTCAAATGACAGATGTGCTGGCACTGTGACAGGCGATACCTTCCAGGTATCACGGTAGATTATCGCGAGACCTCCTCCTCTGCCGGTGAGACGAGACTGACACATGTAAACAAACCCAGGTGGTGGACTCGTTCAACTGGGAAAAGTCATCGGGATGCTGCCATGTCTCTGTTACACAGAAAAAGTCATACTTGCGGTCAAGGAGGAGGTCCTGCAGAAGGTGTCCCTTGCCCGTAAGGGAGCGGATGTTAAATAGTCCAACTTTGACATCGCTGCGCTCGTTGGTGAAGCTAACGTTAGCCGACCTGGCTAGGCTCGCTAACACACTGCAGTCCGCTTTCCTACCGGAGTTTCTCGGTGGACGGCGGGTTGTAGACCAGATGGTGTTTATGGCAGTGGAGTCGTCGATATGGTAGCTTCGTCGGGATCCACGGTGGATGTATTTCCGATGGGGAAGGCGGGCGATGTCCGGGCAGAGATGCAGTACCAGCGGTGGATCAAACAGGCGGAACCGGAGTTGGAGGAGCTCAGCAGCCGTGTATTGGAGCAAGGCTGACGATGGATTTAATATGATGGACAGGGTAATCCAGACAAGCACAAGCCGCACATCCAGGCTGTAGATCCACATGATGTGTAGGCTACGGGTGGAGAGTAACGTTACCGGACAGCAGGTGACGAGTGAGAGTCCGCAACACGCCACAGGTAACGTTACAGCAATCCAAACACAAAATATTGACAGACTGATTTTGATGGTAGACCAGATTAAAACCAACAAGCCACGTTCACTCAGAGTATATCTACTGCAAAGTCCAATATCGATTTTAAATCACAAGAGCCGGAGAGCAGCGGCAGCAAATTGCGCCAGCGTTCACTCAGACCGATACACCCAACAACTGCAGAGTCATCAGAAAACTTCTGTAAGTGACATGACTCTGAGTTGTATTTAAAGTCAGAGGTGTACACGGTGAACAGGAAGGGAGACAGCACAGTTCCCTGTGGTGCTCCTGTACCACTGACCACCACATCAGACAGCGTGCTGCCCAGCCGAACAAACTGAGGCCTGTCTGTCAGGTAGTCAGTGATCCAGGAGATGGTGGGAGAGTCCACACTCATCACCCGCAGTTTCTCCCTCAACAGAAAAGGCTGGATGGTGTTGAATGCACTAGAGAAATCAAAGAATGTGACTCTCACAGTGCACCCAACACCATCCAGATGTGAGAGAGCTCTCTGCAGGAGATAAATGATAGCATCGTCCACATCAAGATGAGGCTGGTAGGCGAACTGCAGAGGGTCTAGCGATGGTCTCACCTGCGGTCTCAGATGTGTCAGGACCAGTCTCTCCAGCACCTTCATGACGTGAGAGGTGAGGGCAACTGGCCGGTAGTCATTCAGGTCTGATGGAGATGACTTCTTTGGCACTGGAACCAGGCAGGAGGTCTTCCACAGTGTTGGTACTTTCTCCAGGTCCAGGCTCAGGTTAAAGAGACGACACAGGACAGGAGACAGCTGGCTGGCGCAGGTCCTGAGGATCCTGGGGTTGATACCATCAGGGCCCGCTGCCTTGCGATGGTTGAGTCTCTCCAGCTGCCTTCTAACCTGGTCGGTGGTCACAGCCAGGTGGGGGAGGGCCGTTGTCTGTGAAGGGGGGGATGGGTCTGTGGGGCTCACTGGGGAGATTGCAGGGGGGTGGGGTGAAGCATCATGGGGAGTGAGGGTGAGGGGAGGGGGGCAGCAGGAGGCTGTGAACTAAATCTGTTGAAGAAACAGTTCAGATAGGTACTTCAATGAAAAATAGATATTATATTCAACTTTGCTGCTGTTCATACAAAAAGTAAATAAAATGTCCTATCTAAAACCAAGGACAAGCACAGTGCTCAGTCAGTATAGACATAAATCCATAAATAAATAAAACCTCTCTCCATTGTTTTTTTCATTTTTTTTTAAGGACAGGCAAATGTGTTACATAAAAAAATAAATAATAAAATGAAAATGTCAACTGTCCGATGTGCTTTTTCTTCAAATGCTAATGCATGCTCTTGTCAGTAACACATATTTAGTGTACATTTCATCTTAAAAAAAAGTAAGATAAATAAAGCTTATTGCCACTGCCAGGGCATTAATGTCATCCTGTTTTTTCTGAAAAATAAAAAAAGGTCTACCAACAAAATCTTAAGCCACAATCAGAACATTAAAACAGGTAATTTCTGAGGTAACAGCAAAAACCTTTAACAGGGAGTTCAACTTGTCAGTTGTTACAAATAACCTTGTTTCTGTTGAATCCTCCGTCTGGGAGAACTTTAAAATGAAAATGTCCATGTTAAAGTTCAGTAACTTTACCGTTCTCCATGTCTGTTTTAGCTTTTCTGGATATTTTTCTGCCAATTCTCTTCCAGTTCCACAGCAGCCAGTAACAGACTTTTCAAAACAAAAGCATGTGAGCAACATGCGTTAATGCACAATAAGATAAATGTTGGTGCGATAAAAGCGCACTTTATTTTGCCCAGCCATAGATATTGTACATTTTGGCCCAGAATTGTTGAACTTTGTCATAGAACCATACCACATGAATTAAATCACCTTCCTCAGATTTGCGCCTCCAACAATGTGATGTGTGTGATAATCCCATCACATTGTTGGAGGCATATGTACATCACGGAGATTAGGAATGCTTAGTCGTTTAGTCGTCCAAACCAGTGGTTCCCAAACTTTTTGTGCCCAAGGCGCACCAAAGGACAAGTAAAAATCTCAAGGCACACCCAAATAGCACGTGTTCACTCATCACTCATATCATGAAAAATATCTGTAAATGTGGATAATTGTTTACTAATATAAAATTAAATATGACAAAGACAACTATATTGCTCATGAAATATTTATAAATGAAATATTTCAACAATTAATTTGAAACTTCATCAATTTAGGCTTCATCAAAGCAGCAACACACCCATTTAACCCAGACATGTCACAAAATTGAATACTGGGGTTAGGGTTAGGTGATACTGTCTGTTTTTTCTCTCGTTATGTGTGTTTACGTTGGATGTCTTGATGTGTCACAGTCATATATTTCTCACCTGCGCAACTGCCTGATCAGCGAAATATGGAGTTCTCTTTGAGGGTTTTTGTTTAAGAATTGTGAGCTTGCCTCCGTAATATTAAATGAGTTCATACAAAGTAGTGATAGGCCTATAGTAAATCAAAAAATAATTACTTTTCTGTAATTGTATATTGCAATAATAATATACTGTATGGTTGTCCAGGGTTTCCTGCAGGAAAAAACTTTGCCCGGGGGGTAGGGGGGGGTTTCAAGCCAAGAACGGTAGACGAGAACCAAAAAAAAAGGATAAATTACTTAATTAATTAGATTGTTCAATTATTATTTTTGCCCTCAAAATATGAAAGAAGTTGCTTAACAACAAACCCACAAACATGATGATGGAAAACACTATAAAGTGTAGGCTACCTCAGTTTCTTAACTAAAAGACTATGTCTCATTTACTCTACTACTGATCAATTGCATACCAGTAAATTACATAGTAGGCGTTACCTTTTTGACTGGGCGGACTGGTCATCAATCACCTCAGAGTGACAGCTGTCAAGTGAAGCTACGTGAGCTTGGAGTCCAGATGACAGGCAGTGCGCCCATTGGTCTTTATTTATTTAGTTAGTTAGTTTAAATACCTAATGTTCTTTTTTTTCTTTTATAGACAAAGTTAAACATAATGTTGATTAGTGTGTGCGTGTGTCACTTTAATGAATTGTCGAACCAAAAAAAAAAAAAAAAAAAAACGGCAGTGAGAGGTCGCACTGTCTGCTCAAAACAAAAGCACCGGGTCTATTACGAATAAAGTTTACCAGAATCTCTACTGACTATAAATAATTACGGACCGACATAAAAGCGAGCGGAGGAAAACTTGTATTGAAGTGAGACGAGACGTGAGCTGTCAAACGTGAGTGATCGACAGAGAGGTTATCACTGTGTGTGTGTGTGTGACTGAGAGAGAGAGAGAGAGAGAGAGGTGGCGCAGGACTCACTGCAGGCAAACAGCGCAGCACTAGAGAATCAACATTAATTCATTATAACACAAACCTATGTGCGCTGATCTGTTCTCAAGCGCTGCCGTGTCGCTTGCATGCATTGCATTTTTTTTTTTTTTTTTCCCGACATTGTAGCCCGGGCGCTCGAGATTTTAGGCCGGGCGGGGCGCCTGGCCAAATAAGGTCTGCAGGAAACCATGTTGTCCCAAAATCCCACGGCACACCCGCACTTGTCTCAAGGCACACTGGTGTGCCTCGGCACACCGTTTGGGAACCACTGGTCTAAACGATTAAACGTTCGCCCACTTACTAGCAGGGTTCCCACGCGTCCTGGAAAACCTGGAAAATGATTGACCAATTTTCCAGTCATGGAAAACATGGAAAATGAGAAAAAATGCCAAATGTCCTGGAAACCGTTATGTTATCCTGGAAAATTATTGTGCACTAAACTGAGATGAAACTCAGGAAATTGTTCTTCAGTGATTTATTGAAAATATACAAATAGTTTTAGAGGAAGTGCAGGAGAAAAAGCAAGAGATTATTTTATGTGTATATTTATGTGTGTGCCTGCCGGGAGTCGTGCAAAATTTCGTTATGCCTGCATAATGACAATAAAGAGACTTGAATCTTGAATCTTGAATCTTGAAAGAGAGAAGGGAAAGTTGAGTTAGGAATTGCCCAATTGAACATTTAAACTCCAGTTGTTCCTGCTAATGAAGTACTACGGTGTAATCTGTGGGTGTGTTTGCATTATTCTATGATAAATTTGTCATAATTTCTGAGAATTTAGGAGATTATCTCATACATAAATTACAGCCATAGACTGCACTTCAGATGTCTGAGGAATAAACATAGAAACAGTCTGGGTAAATGCAAGTTACAACTGTAGAAAAAAAAACAGTAATCACATCATACACTGATACAGTGTATGACGTGATTACTTGTCTCTGTAGCGGCTGAAAATGTCCTGGAAAACGTCCTGGAAAATAATATCAAGGAAAGAGTGGGAACCCTGACTAGTCGGCACCAGAAATATTAGTCGTTTAAACCAATTTGTGTTTTATTCATGTACAAGGCCGCTTAACTGTCATACAGCCACCCGCCACTAGTCGGGGCTACAGAGCCGTCAGGCAGCAGTACCCCTCTCCGCAGCAATGCTCGAGTAGACTGGAGTTTTAAAACGGCACAGTGGGAAGATGGCCTCTCGCAAAACCAGCGCAGTTTGGCGGTACTTTAATCTAGAAAATGAAAACAAGGTAGTATGTAGACTGTGTCAGAAACAACTGGCATACAATCACTTGACTGGAGCAATGCGCAACCACATTCCACTCAAGCATTTGGATGTTAATCTGCACGAGACGACGGCTGCTGATGCTAGCGGTGCTAGCCACACTCAGGCTGATTTGACATCCTTTTTTTTTTTAGACTAGTCGACTAGTCTTAATTAAAATTTTCGTTTAGTCGACAGGGAAATTAGTCGCCAGGAACATCCTTAACGAAGATGTATGTACATCAGGGAAGAAAAGGATCCATTGATGGAATAACCTGGTTATTCAGTATATTCAGGTAGTCAGCTGACCTCATTCTTTGAGCTCATACTTTAGCTGAACCTGGACCGGACCAACTGCAGCAACCCCAGATCAGAACACTGCCCCCACAGGCTGGTACAGTAGGCACTAGGCATGATGGGAGCATCACTTCATCTGCCTCTCTTCTTACCGTGATGCTCCCATCACTCTGGAACAGGATCAATCTGGACTCATCAGACCACATGACCTTCTTCCATTGATCCAGAGTCCAGTCTTTATGCTCCCTAGCAAATTGAAGCCTTTTTTTCCGGTTAGTCTCACTGATTAGTGGTTTTCTTAAGGCTACATAGCTGTTCAGTCCCAATCCCTGGAGTCCCTTAGCATTGTGGGTGTGGAAATTTTCTTACTTTCACTATTAAACAGCCCTTAGTTCTACTGTTGTTTTCTTCAATTTGAGCTCACCAAACGTTTAAGTGATCGATTTTTTTCCGGCCACATTTCCTCCTGGAAGACGATGGGTCCCAACTATCCTTTCAGTTTTTAATAATGTGTTGGACAGTTCTTAACCCAATTTTGGTAGTTTCTGCAACCTCCTTAGATGTTTCCTCTGCTTGATGCCAATGATTTGACCCTTCTCAAACAGACCAACATCTTTTCCACGACTATGGGACGTGTCTTTCAACATGGTTGTTTAGGAGAAGCAACTCATTGCACCAGTTGGGGTTAAAAAACTTGGCCAGGCCGAGTCTACCTGCATGCTTGTTTGGTTGGCGCCACTGTGCCACGTGACGGTGTAATATCAAAAGACGAGACGAGAGCGGAGGGCGGGGAGGACACAGTGACAATGTCAGAAACAGACTTGAGACAGTGCTTGTGGGAGAACAAGTATCATTCGATATACCAAAGTTGGTATTGGTGTTATCCACATTTGGATTGATCCGCCCACCTCTAACATTTATTTCAAAAGCAAGACTATTCATAGGAGAGTCTGTGTGCTGAAGTCGCTTGTCTGCAGTCAAGAACCTTTCACCAGCTGGTCAGCAAAGGAGAATTATGGCAAAGATGACAGTATTGTTGAGAAGCTTGCAACCTATATCAGATAAGATTTGGACAACACTGTTCAATTCAATTCAATTTTATTTGAATAGCGTCTGTTACAATGTCAATTGTCTCTTGGCGCTTTACAGAGACTCAGATCATGACCCCCAAGCAAATGTCATTAACTAAAATTATAGTATCAAATCCAAATCAAGGATAATGGCAGGTTAAAAAAAATAAATAAATACTCCCACTTCGGGAGGAAAAAAACTTAAAGCCAAACAGTGGCAAGGAAAAACTCCACTTTAAGAGGAAGAAACCTTGAGCAGGACCTGGATCATATGGAGGGACCTTCCTGATGAAGACCAGCTGGGTAAAGAAAGAAAAGGAGAGGAGACAGGACAGAAAGAGGAGAGCACACAAATGACTGAATGAAATGACTCCATAAACAGATGCAGGTAGCAGCACTGAGGTGAGATGGTCAGAGGACTAGATCACCAGTCACCACCCCGAACACACCTACACACACAGGTAGAGGTTCACTGTTCAGACAAAACACCTGTAACGAGTCTCCTGTCTGTTTTCTGTTCCAGGTTGTAAGTGCGTGCCTGTCCGACGGTGCAGATGAGTACCTCCAGATGTTGAGTCTGTGTTCAGTTATCATGCAGCAGGCGTCCCAGAGCTAAAGCTCCACGAAGAAGCTTCTCTGGAACAAGACTCAGAGGGGATTCTGTAATGTACGAGAACTGCAGCCTCCAGTTCCAGACTTACTGGATATTAGTGGTTTCCATTGTCCCCTACACCTCAGCTACTTCATTTTTAAAAACATAACACATGGAACTACAGAGACAATGTGGAATTTTTTTGGAAAATAATAAAACGTATTTCTTTGTTTCTGGTTGTGAAGTCATTCTTTATTGTTGGAATAAAAAGATAGATATTATTTTGAGAAGTTAAGTTTCCAGTTTCAGGCTGGGGGTTTAGAGTTGGTTCTGTCAGCTCTAATTACTGCTACGATGAAAAAACATCATCAGTGGAACTCTGTTAATGTAATTTACCAGAACATCAGGTAAATGGAAGAGGTCCTACATATGCTTAAAATCCATTTACAGACGCACATGATTTTGGTCACATTATTTCCGATATCTACTTGGTGCATCATCATATCAGCCTGATATTTGTACAGAATATACTCATAAGTGTCCTAAAGCAAACTAAACTAACATTTCACACGCTACAGCATATGGTTTATTCAGAAGTCCACCATTGCATACTTTTCAAAATATTAAATCTTAACTAATGATCATATTACTGGAATACTACTATGCAAAAGTATTTAGCCCCCTTGAACTTTTCAACCTTTTGCCACATTTCAGGCTTCAAACATAAAGATATAAAATTTCAATTTTTTTGTCAAGAATCAACAAGTGGGACACAATCATGAAGGGGAACGAAATTTATTGGATATTCCAAACTTTTTTAACAAATAAACTGAAAAGTGGGGTGTGCAATATTATTTGGCCCCCTTACGTTAATACTTTGTAGCGCTACCTTTTTGCTGAAATTAGAGCTGCAAGTCTCTTGGGCTATGTCTATCAGTTTTGCACACAGAGAGACTGAAATTCTGATTCATTCTTCCTTGTAAAACAGCTGGAGCTCAGTGAGGTTGGATGGAGAGCGTCTGTGAACAGCAGTCTTGAGCTCTTCCCACAGATTCTGGATTGGATTCAGGTCTGGACTTTGACTTGGCCATTCGAAAGTATTCAGGAGACAAAGTACACTGTTGGGACCTGCTGTAGGAACCCCCTTATCTGAATCACACGAACTCTCCTCCAGTTCCTAAGTTGCACCCACCACCACCACCCCCCAGGTGTCCGCCGCCCCCAAGTGGCCTTCATTTAACAGTGAAGGAGAGACAGGAAACAGGGCAGAGAGAACAGGGAAGACACGCGGGAAAAGGGTCATCTGGGCTGGGAGTCAAACCCACGACCAGCCACAGGAGGACTGTACATGGACCACCCGCCCCAACAGGCGACCCGCATGAGGACACTTGTAAGTATACTCTGTCTGCTTCTCAGATTGATATGAAGCACAAGGATGATACAAACATACTGTGACCAAAATCATATTCCTACAACCAGATGGTGGCGCTATGGAGTTCGTCCAAGATTGTCATATACACTTGTTCAGGGTGGAAGAATCATCATACATAGGGATTTTGGTGCAGATTGAACAATGCATGTGCAAGTTATAACAACTTTTCCATTCATGGCGAGACATCGAACTTCGCCGTACTCTCACAGCCATGCCCTTTGATAAAAAGTTACAGTTTTCACTGTCAATCATCTTCAATGTGTTTACTTCACTGCTCTTCATCTCTCTATCAAACCCCCACGTCTCATTACATACAGGACATTTACGTTGAGACTCTCTGCTCCCATACTAACAGTTTAATAATCCCTGATTCTCATTCCACCCCGGACGATCTAACAGCTTTATACAACTCTGGTCTCAACAACATCCTCAACTTTCTTGCCCCCCTGAAAACCCGGACTGTTTCATTTACATCATCTGCCCCCTGGTACACTCCTGAACTAAAAAGGTCGACAACTGGAACATCTCTACAAGAAAACTGGACTCATCATACACAAAAATATGTACAAAGATCACATTCTGCTCTATAAGGACTCCATCACTCACTGCAAATCTTCCTATTACTCCGGTCTCATCTCTGCAAATCAAGGAAACACCAAGGGTGAATTCCAATTCCTCCCTTAACCCTCAATCTCAACCCTCAATCTCAAAAATGCGCGCTCCCGCCAAGGGCAAGTGCTGTCCCGATTCTAAGGGACATCAAGTTGAGGGACGAGTTTGAGGGCTGTATCGCCCTCAATATTAAGATTTTCCGACACCACCCTTGGAAGTAAGGGCTATCCAGAAGCTAGCTACAAACGTAAGTATCTTCGTATATCTTAAAGATATAAATGTTACGAAACCATTTTATTGTGTTTGTTTGAGATTTTTTTCATGGATTAACATCGTTGTTGCGTAACATTTATTTTTTTACTTTACGATGTTTGCTGCCGGACCGGCGGTCCCGTCGGCTTCACGTTGTACTCGTCGGTGGTCCCGGTACATTATTCAGTCCTCCGTCGCTACACAACAAAGTAACTTGAAGCCGACCCGGACCGCCGACGGGACCGGTCCGCCGTCCGTGGCGGTCTCGGTCCCGTCAGCGGTGAGCGGTCCCGTCAGCGGTCCAGGTCGGCTTCACGTTACTCTTTTCACTCCTCAACAGAATCCTCCAGCCCCCACACTCCCTCCCTCCCCATCTCTTCTCAACCCACACCTGTTACTCTTTAATGAGTTTTTTCAACAACAAAATCACCTCCATCCACCAGCACCTCTGTTCACCCCCCCGCCCCCCTCCTCACCTGAACCCTTTCTCTACAGTCAGCCCCTCTCCTGTTTTCAACTCCCCAGTACCGCTGACATATTTAATCTCATCCGCAGTTCCAAGTCTGCCACCTGCCAGTTGGACCCTCTTCCCACATCCCTGGTCAAATACTGCCTCCCCTCATTTCCGCCATTATTCACTCCTCACTCTCCACCGGTATTGTCCCTTCTGCTTTCAAAATTGCTGCTGTCACCCCCATCCTGAAGAAACCCGGTTCAGATCCCAATGACTTCATTAACCTCCGTCCTATTTCCAACTTGCCTTTCATTTCAAAAATCCTTGAAAAAACAGTTTCCTCTCAACTCCATGCCCATCTCACCCTCAATAGCCTCTACGAACCCTTTCAATCTGGTTTTTTTCGCCCCGGTCACAGCACTGAAACAGCCCTCCTCAAAATCACTAATGACCCTCACTGCAGCTGACTCCGGTTCACTTTCCATCCTCATCCTCCTTGATCTGAGTGCAGCCCTCGACACTATTTCTTACCCCATCCTCCTCCAAAGACTCCCCTCCTTAGGTATCTCCAACACCCCCCTTAACTGGTTCCATTCATACCTGACAGGCCGCACTCAGTTCATCCAACTCGGGACCTTCACCCCAGATCCCTCCCTCTGAGTCACCACAGGTGTGCCCCAGGGCTCTGTCCTGGGGCCCCTCCTCTTCATCACTTACCTACTCCCCCTTGGTCAAATCTTCCGGAAATTTAACATTTCATTTCACTGTTTCGCAGATGACACCCAGCTCTACCTTTCAACCAAACCAAACTCCACGCTCCCTCCCGCCTCCCTTTCCTCCTGTCTCTGAAATAAAATCCTGGTTCACTGCA
This sequence comes from Hirundichthys speculiger, assembly GCA_018398805.1. NCBI lineage: Eukaryota > Metazoa > Chordata > Actinopteri > Beloniformes > Exocoetidae > Hirundichthys > Hirundichthys speculiger. Next base: position 458,192 of record JAGFBZ010002176.1, on the reverse strand, counting down.
AACTTCCTCAAACGTAATAGCAATAAAACAGAATTTCTACTCATCAGCACCAAATCCACCCTCTCCAGAGTCAACAATTTTTCCCTCCTCAATAGCATCACCCGGTCCGCTTACTTCCATCTACGCTCCATAAACCACCCCCACCCCCACCCCCCCGCCATCCTTGTCCACAACCTCGTCACCTCCCGTCTTGATTACTGTAACTCTCTCCTCTTTGGTCTGCCACAAAAATCACTTCACAAATTACAGCTGGTCCAAAACTCTTCCGCCCGGATCATCACTAGAACCCCCTTTCACCACCATATCACCCCATCCTCCAGCAACTCCACTGGCTCCCCATCAACCAAAGGATCATCTACAAAATTCTTCTGAATACTTACAAGTCCATCCACAACCTCGCCCCTCCTTACCTCTCCAACCACCTCCGTGTAATTATCCCCTCTCACTCTCTCAGGTTCTCTTCCTCCCTCCACCTCACTGTCCCCTCCACCTGTCTCAGCACCATGGGGAGCAGGGCTTTCAGCCGCTCTGCCCCCCAGCTTTGGAACTCATTACCACCAGACCTCCGTAATTCAGCCTCCCTTCCCATCTTCAAATCCAGACTAAAAACACACTTATTTAGAGCAATTTACAGCCAGTAATCAATTTTTCACTGCCCCATCTTATTTCATGTATATTGTTTTTTTTTTTTTTTTAATTTTACTTATGTTTTATTGTTCTTTTTATTCTGTACAGCGACCTTGGGTGTCCCGAAAGGCGCTTTTAAATAAAATGTATTATTATTATTATTATTATTACTACTGATTTGAACTGGTTTGAGGTCTGTTGGCTCTTCCCACTAGGAGCAGGGATGCCTAATGCAAAACATGACTTTTCCTGTTGCCAATAGGTTACGCTACAACTGTTCCTGAATATTCCAGGTTCTATGTGTTCAGGATGGGACTATGATCATACTCATCCATTTTGGACCAGATTAAACAATGTATGGCTGAGTTACAGTCCATTTCTCTTTCATGGCGAGTCTTTGAAATGACATCAAATTTCGCTGCATCACTGCGGCCACACCCTCTGGTAAAAAGTTATAAGCTTTGCAAACTTTCATCAGCCATGTGTCCAGATTAGAACAAAAAAAGTTTGGAGTCAATCAGACCAAATCTCTGGGAGGAGTTTGTGAAAGTACGAGGCCTGGAAATGGCCAAAATATTGAAAAAAAAAACCCGGCATATTCCATTCAAACTAGCAGTCTTCCAGTGGGAGTTAGAGCATGTGTCCATGAGACTTTTTTGTAGGTCTGAGTATGATACATCAGTCACACAAATTCATGTCTGTAGGTGGAAGCATATCAAGGGGCTCATCGATACAAAAAAAACAAGGTGACGCTATTGAGCCATTTTTTGTCAGCAGTGCAGACTTGTCATTGTGGTGGAGTTGGTCCAATGATCGTGGTCTTCGATGAACTCGCCCACATTTTTATAAATATCTACTTGTGTTTTACTGTGGTTTTCAGTCACTGGATGAAGCAGGTTGCTGTGTCCTCGCTGAGTCTCTCTCAGTAAACTACAGGCCAGTTATAGAGCAGTTAAACCTCAGTAAACTACCCCAGTTACAGATCAGTTAAACCTCAGTAAACTACAGACCAGTTAAACCTCAGTAAACTACCGACCAGTTACAGATCAGTTAAACCTCAGTAAACTACAGACCAGTTAAACCTCAGTAAACTACCGACCAGTTACAGATCAGTTAAACCTCAGTAAACTACAGAACAGTTAAACCTCAGTAAACTACCGACCAGTTACAGATCAGTTAAACCTCAGTAAACTACAGACCAGTTAAACCTCAGTAAACTACAGAGCAGTTAAACATCAGTAAACTACAGACCAGTCACAGAGCAGTTAAACCTCAGTAAACTACAGACCAGTTAAACCTCAGTAAACTACAGCCCAGTTACAGATCAGTTAAACCTCAGTAAACTACAGACCAGTTAAACCTCAGTAAACTACCGACCAGTTACAGATCAGTTAAACCTCAGTAAACTACAGAGCAGTTAAACCTCAGTAAACTACAGAGCAGTTAAACATCAGTAAACTACAGCCCAGTTACAGATCAGTTAAACCTCAGTAAACTACAGACCAGTTACAGATCAGTTAAACCTCAGTAAACTACAGAGCAGTTAAACCTCAGTAAACTACAGAGCAGTTAAACCTCAGTAAACTACAGACCAGTCACAGAGCAGTTAAACTTCACTTAACTACAGAGCAGTTAATCCTCAGTAAACTACAGAGCAGTTAACCCTCAGTAAACTTCAGAGCAGTTACACCTCAGTAAACTACAGACCACTACAGGATCAAACTCCTGCAACTGTTCGCTTTCAGGAATCAATGACGGATTATTGGATGAAACTCAACTCTTCTCAGCGCTCCTGTTTCATCCAAATGTAGACATCTTGAAAGATTAAAGAGCTTTTTAAAAATAATCCAGCACCTTTTTAATTATTATCTATTTAAATATTTTTCCATTTTAATCTCTACTTATGCTTTTTTAATCTTTGTCTTTTGTAAATCGCTGAGTGCTCTTTGGTACAAAGGAACAAACTGATTTCTTCCTCTGGAGGTGATGTCATCACCTCCACAGGAAGCTCAGCCTGAAGCTGTCTGAGTCGCTTCTTCACACGCATCACATGACTGCTTGATAAACCTTTGATTGTATTGATCAGCACAGACTTATTGACCAGTTCAGAATTTATTGATCAGTTTAGATGCTTCCAGCTGTGAACATCTGCATGAACAAACTCAGAACATCACATAAAACCAGATGAATGCTTCACTGTTGTCTCCTAAAAAATACAAACTGAACATGAAAGAAACTCACATCTCCAATTAGACCCCGCCCCCTCCCACCCCAAAAACATCAGGATCAGTTCCAGTCAGCTGTCAGTCCAAACATTCAGATTTAGACCACGAAGAAGCTGAGCATGCTGGGAGAAAAGTAAACACCAGAAAACAACACAAACAGGAAGGAAGTAGAGAGCGAGCAATAGCTCCACCCCCTTGGCCACGGCTACTGCCTCATTACTTGTGTCCTTTGCTGGTCTTGAAGGACACCTGCAGGACTTTGTCTCCCATCCGGTACCCGTTGAGGCTGTGGATGGCCATGGCGGCCTCCTCGTAGTTGGTCATGGTGACGAAGCCGAAGCCTTTGCACTTGTTGGTGCTGAAATCTCGGATCACTTTCACGTTGACCACAGCGCCAAATGGCCCGAACATCTGCCACAGTAGCGCCTCGTCTGCGTCCTGGCCCAGGTTGTAGATAAAGATACACCAACCAGAGGACGAGCTGCCCGAGGTTCCGCCCCCTCCACCCATGTGGTCAGAGCTCATTGGAGAAAACCTGGATCAACAGCCAATCAGAGAGCAGCATCTTAGCACACAGATGACATGTGACAGTAATCTGATTACCCTGTCACCACTGACACACCTGAACCTCTGCGCCTGGTGGTGGACGGGTCCTCCGAAGCGCCGTGATTGGCCGTGGTACATCTGTGTCACCATCTGGGAGTTCCTGGCCTGATTAGGGTTGACGGCAAACTTGACGGTGATTGGCTCAGAGCTGCCGGGAGGCGTGTTACCATTCAGATGTTTGATGGCTTCCTCAGCCTCGGACCTCTTGTCAAAGCGGATGAAGGCCACGCCCCTGGACAGACCTGAAGACAAGCAGAGTGACAGTCAGCATGTGTGGGCATGGCTTTGCTACAGCGCTCAGCTGGTGTGTGCTACCTTTGAAGGACGTGGACCAGGCCTGAGTGTGTGTGTGCACAATATGTGTGTGTGGGTTCACAAACAGCAGGTATATTAAGTAGGGATGTCCCGATCACGTTTTTTGGGTCCCGATCCGATTCCGATCTTTTAATTTTGATGATCGGCCGATTTCCGATTTTTCCCGATCTGATTTCACTTTTTTTGAGTGGGCAAACAGAGTTTAATTTCCCATGCATTTTCTTTCCTGTGTACATTAATAAATAGGCCTGCATCCAAGCTGAGATTAATAGCTTTTATCATCTCATAAAATAAACAATAACTTATTTAAACACTCTTCTTTCTTTCTTTTTTGTTTGGGAGAATTATTATAAAACACATTTAGTTACAGAACAGTGACTGTTCAACAGTCTCAGTACTAAAGAACACATCACTTCCATTTAAATAGCAGCAGGTGAACTTGGCTAGCAGTTTAAGGGAATGAAAACACTAGCAGAAGTCTTTGCAATCAATGAAATCACATCAGAATAAAAATAACATAAAATATTAACTTCTTTCAAGACCCGCTGCACATGTTCGCGCACCTTTGTGTCCTTTGTCGTTCATGTAATGACGGGAACGAGGCTCGAGGTAATTAATGAGCTGGTTAAATGCCTTGTATTCCACATACTGAATGGGCTGGTCGTCCTCAGTAATACATTCCGCGATTAGCTCGGTGATTTTTTCTGTATTTCTCAGAGTCTTTCGGGAGTTTGTCCTTTCTTTTAAAAGTTTCAGAGCTTTTGCTGCCGTCGGCAGCAGGCATCCTGCTCGGTAGGATGATGATTTTTTAAGTGTCTGATTAGATTGGTGGTGTTGTAAACTCTCTTCTTACTTCCCCCTCGTGATATATCAGCCTTCCACACGTTGCAAGTCGCAGTCGAAGCGTCGGTCTTTGTAATTTTATAGTGCTGCCACACTGCTGACATTTTTGCTAAAGTTTAGCCTGACGCCGCCGGTCTTAGAACTTTTAAGGTGGATACAAGAAAGGGCTGCTGAGAAACTTCATTTCAGTGCAAATTATTAAATGTATATAGTTTAAAAATATTTTTGTTTGTGTAATATGATTACTTTATTAATTTGTGTTAATTAGGATCACTTTTTGAGAAAAAAATAATGAAAAAAAGATCGGTGTGTTAAAATAAGGTTGATCGGCCGATCCGATCCACCTTAAATTTTCAAGATCGAAGGCCGATCTGATCAGGGGATCGGGATCGGGACACCCCTAATATTAAGTATCAACATATGTCATATATCAGCTGTGAATATTTAGCAGGAGCCATGCAGAGGCAGTTAATTACTGGTTCTTGTTAACATTTGCAGTATTGAGCGTCACTAGTTCCTCAGACGGTCTCCAGAGCTGACACCTTTCAAAGTTGGGAGGATCAGTCACCAAAGATTAGTAGTAAAGATGAGTTTAATGCTAAAAGAACCCGAATGAAAGCATCAGAGTAGCAGAACATCTGTATCTGGGTCATGAGGGGTCGTTACCAGAAGCCTGGTCCACCAGAACTCTGGAGTTGATGATGCGTCCAAATGAAGCGAACATGTCCTCCAGGTCCTGCTGGGTCAGCGTCCTGGGCAAACCACTGATGTACAGGTTAGCATCCTTGATCATATCCGAACTGGGCCGGGCGTACGACACCTACAGACAGGTGACAGGAAGTGTGTGAGCGCTTGGTCCTCACAGGAACTAACAACTCACAGAAACACATTCAACAAAATAAAACTTACAGTTACATTCAGTCATCAAAATAAAAAACAGCTTTTTAAAAAGGTTTAAATAAAATTAACAGTTATCCAGATTTGTTCCAAACAAAATCAAACAAAAAGAAATAAATAAAAGCATCCAAAAAGGCGCTGATAAATTTTCAAAATAAAAGCATTAGTTGGTGAAAAAGTTTTGGCGCATGGTTTCACTGAACTGAAAAACTCACAGATTCAGAAAACTGAAAGATGACAGCAGACTTCTGAAAATACCTTGATCCATCAGACATGTGCAGGAGAGAGCGCCCTCTACTGTCCAGAGAACATAACACATCAGTTGAAACAGGAAAATCACAGAGCACCTGTGGCACGTTACCTTGATAGTTTTAGACTGTAGCCTCAGGCCATTGAGGGTACTGATAGCCCTCTCTGCATCATTAGGGTTAACAAAGTTAACAAAGCCGTAACCTAAACTGTGGCCTAGAGAAACACAAAGGAAAACAACAAAATAAACCAACAAAACCGTCGTTTACAGCCATCACATTCTGGACAGAGTACAGGTCACAACGTCTTTACAGAGGCACTCAATGTTTCTGAACAAACCAGAAAACAAAGAAAAAACAAAAAAGAAACTCTGACTGAAGGCACGGCATAAAGGGGCGCTCAGGTCTTCAAGTTCACGTTTGTGAGGAGAAAACCGAAAGGACGACGCTGACACTGAAACCAGCAGCCTGATGGACCAGAGCTTCTCATTCCTGAGGCCTCCTGCACTGAAGATCAGGGATACGTCATTTATCCTGGCTCAGCTCATCCTCCAGTCGGCTGCATGAAAGCGGGACGGGATACGTTACCATGGAGATTTATTGGGTCCTGGTCTGGACCAGACCAACAGGATTTCTGAATCCTGCTGCTCTGTCGTCTTCAGTCAGGCGTCAGTCCCACTGGAAATGGCCTCACAAACTTCCGGCGTGCCTGTTTCCTTATTTTCATCAGCCTGAATTAGAGTTTAATTATTCTGATCATGAGTGAATCCAGTCCAGTTAGGTTCTAATGACAAAGGTGACAAACTTTAGGACGGCTGATGTTTCATCCATCATCTTCATGTTATGATCATTAAGGGCAATAGTTCACCGAATATAAACTCAGGGTTAGGGTTAGACCTGGATGACCAGCTGATGGTGGTCTAGTCATTCGAATCTAAGACCTGCAGGACAGCGGTCCTCCAGGACTGAGATGACCTAAGGTGCTCCACATGGCGGTCCACATGACCTCAGGTGGTTCAGCAGAGAGGAGCTGGGGGGTAACATCCTGCAGGTCCTCTACCGACCACCTCATGATGAAAAATTCTATCAAATCAATCATTTATCTATAACTCGAGGCATCTTCTTTTGATTGACAGCTAGCTGTCATCACGTTGGCTACTTGGCTCTGTCTCAACTTCTGAGCCGTGAGTGAAGACCCACCAGAGCACCATCACTGTGGTTTTAACGTTAGTACATCATGTGCCCCTGACTGTCCAAACAGACTGCTGTGACTGGTTTGGTCTAGAAAGTTTTGATGTGGAGGGTTCTGAGTTGGTCTGGAGGGTCCGGGGGTCTATAGGTAATCAAATCCATCCGTCTTAGCTCATGCTAAGCTATGATGCTGGCTATCATGACCTGGTGCCGGCAGCTGTCGCCGTTGTTTCAGCAGACATGTGCATGAGGATGGATTTGATCAGAATCAATGATGCAAAGGTTAGCCAGGGTTAAACTAAGGTTAGCCGGGGTTAAACTAATGTTAACCGGGGTCAGACTAACGTTAGCTGGGGTTTAACTAAGGTTAGCCAGGAGTAAACTAAGGTTAGCCGGGGTAAGACTAACATTAGCTGGGGTTTAACTAAGGTTAGCCAGGGTTTAACTAACATTAGCCAGGGTTAAACTAAGGTTATCCGTGATTAAACTAAGGTTAGCCGGGGTTAAACTAAGGTTAGCCGGGGTTTAACCAACATTAGCCAGGGTTAAACTAAGGTTAGCCGGAGTTAAACTAAGGTTAGCAGGGGTTTAACTAACGTTAGCCAGGGTTAAACTAAGGTTAGCCGGGGTTAAACTAAGGTTAGCCGGAGTTTAACTAAAGTTAGCCAGGGTTAAACTAAGGTTAGCCGGAGTTAAACTAAGGTTAGCTGGGGTTTAACTAACGTTAGCCGGGGTTAAACTAAGGTTAGCCGGGGTTAAACTAAGGTTAGCTGGGGTTTAACTAACGTTAGCCGGGGTTTAACTAACATTAGTTGGGGTTTAACTAAGGTCAGCTGCAGCAGCCGGCCTGTGGTTACTGATGAAACGTTTCCAACACCATGGTTGTTTGTTGTTGGGTTTTTTTTTTTTTTTTGATGAACCAGGAGTTGGGGGGGAGTCAGCTCCTCCAAGATGGCTGCTCCCACTTCAAACTTGCTCAGAAATCTGAGTGTGACATCACAGGAGGTGTGTCCAGTTGTGTTTCTAGAGTGGGGGAGTGGGTGGAGCTGAACCCATCATGTGACCAGAAGTTCTGGTTCTGGTTGAACGTGCAGTTCGACCCTGATCTAACCCAGACTGGGACAGTTTTCTTGATTTGTTCAGAAGCAAGTTCAGGTACTAAAAAAAATACAGACATTCTCAAAGCCTGAAAAACAAAATGAGACAAAAGGTGAAAACAGGTTTTTACAACATTTGTACATCAAAAACAAAACAAATGATGATGCTGGAAACAAGATTTCTGTCTGCAAACACGGATACACATCATTTAAACTTTTTACATCACTGATGAAAACATTGTAAATCTGTCTTTGGACAGCAAAACTGATGATTCCCTTTAACGGGCAGATTGCTGTCATTTAAAAATGTCTTCCACACAGTTAATGGTTGTGAAAACAAGTCAAGTAAAAGGGTTGTAATTTTCTCCTGTAACTCTACAGTTGGCCTTGAGTGGCCGATAAAGGCAGGAAAAAAAATACCTGTGAAACCTCAGACTGGTGGCAATAAACCTGCTGCAAAAAATAAATCACATTACAACACATCCAACATTTCAAAAAAGAAAAACACTGGAGTTCATTTAAAAATAATATCAGAACAACGGTGAGCTGATCCTAACCAAAATATGAGAAAAAAAAAAAACTGGAATTACCACAGACGGCTCTGATCAGGGTCTAAGCAGACTCAGACTCCACCCTAACCCTACCCACAAAACCTACCCCTAAACCCCCCAAACACTACCCTAACGCTACCACTACCCATTAAAGCCCCCAACACTACCCAAACGCTACCACTACCCCCTAACTCCCCCAAACAGTACCCTAACGCTACCACACCCCCCTAACATCCCCAAACACTACCTTAACCCTACCACTACCCCCGAACACTACCCAAACGCAACCACTACCTCCTAACCCCCAACACTACCCTAATGCTACTAACTACCCTCTAACGAACCAACAAACCCTAATGCTAAAACTACCCATTAAAGCCCCCAACACTACCATAATGCTACCACTACCCCCTAACCCCCCAACACTACCCTAACGCTACCACTACTCCCTAATCCCCAACACTACCCTAATGCTACCACTACTCCCCAACCCCCAACACTACTCTAATGCTAACACTACCCCCTAATTCCCCCAAACACTACCCTAATGCTACCACTACCCCCTAATGCCCCCAAACACTACCCTAATGCTACCACTACCCCGTAACCCCCCCAACACTACCCTAACGCTATCACTACCCCCTAACTCCCCCCAACACTACACTAACACTACCACTACCCCCTAACCCCCCAACACTACCCAAATGCTACCACTACCTCCTAACCTCCCAACACTACCCTAATGCTACTACTACACTCTAATGCACCAACACTACCCAAACGCAACCACTACCTCCTAACCCCCAACACTACCCTAATGCTACTAACTACCCCCTAACCCCCAAACACTACCCTAAAGGCTGAATTATACTCGAATGTCAGGACGTCTGCTTCACCTATGCAGACAACGCAGAGGTGCCCCCCCACCCTACGCAGAGACTCCCGTGCACCTCTCCCAAAAAGTAACTCGACGCTGACACTACGCAGAGGGGAGGAGAGAGGAGCAAAAGGAGGCCTCTGATTGGTCAATTCTACATCCGCATAGAAAAGAGCCTGTCATTGAAGAAACGAGTAAGTACCAACATTTATACGATTCTCAATCTCCACACCACAAAGACAGCACACATTCCAACAATTCATGGAGGGAGATTGCGATGAATGTGGGTCTGGATACGGCCAAGACGGTGAGGAAGTGGAAAAACACAAGAGATAGGTGTAGTAAGTTTAGCTCGTTCGTGATTGTCGCTCTCGCGTTGTGGCAACACAGTCGAGACCGCGTTTGGGCATAATTCCAAAATAACTGTGGCATACCGGCGACAAGATAACTGCGACACATTGCTGCGAGAGTATACACAACCCTTAAGAAGCATGATGAATTAAGCCCCCAAAATGTACAGCAGGACCTTTTGAAACTGATTGTCCCTCTCGGATTGTGGCTTGGAATAACATAGCGGGGACAGCGCGAGTATAAATCAAAAGTGTCTGCGGCATCTCTGCCACAAGCTGACGGCGACACATTGACGCGAGAGTATACACGGCCCTTAACGCTACCACTACCCATTAAAGCCCCCAACACTACCCAAATACTACCACTACCCCCTAACCCCCCAACACTACCCTAATGCTACCACTACCCCCTAACACTCCCAAACACTACCCTAATGCTACCACTACCCATTAAAGCTCCCAACACTACCCTAATGCTACCACTACCCCCTAACCCCCAACACTACACTAATGCTACTACTACCCCCTAATGCACCAACACTACCCTACCGCTACCACTACCCATTAAAGTCCCCAACACTACCCTAATGCTACCACTACCCCCTAACCCCCAACAATACACTAATGCTACTACTACCCCCTAATGCACCAACACTACCCTACCGCTACCACTACCCATTAAAGTCCCCAACACTACCCTAATGCTACCACTACCCCCTAACTCCCCCAAACAGTACCCTAACGCTTTCACTACCCCAACTCCCCAACACTACCCTAACGCTACCACTACTCCCTAACCCCCAACACTACCCTAATGCTACCACTACCCCCTAACCCCCCAACACTACAACTATCCCCCCCCCTAACACTACCACCAACCCCTAACGCCCCAACACTACCCTACCCCTAACCCCCCAACCCTACCCTAACTAACCCTACCCCCTAACCCCCCCACACTACCACCCCCCCACCCCCTACCCCAACCTAACCCACTACCCCCTCCCCCCCTACCAACTACCACTACCCCACCCTACACTACAACCCTAACCCCCCAACACTACCCTAACGCTAGCACTACACCCTAACCCCAACACTACCCTAATGCTACCACTACCCCCTAACCCCCCAACACTACCCTAACGCTACCACTACTCCCTAACCCCCAACACTACCCTAATGCTACCACTACCCCCCTTTTTCTGACACAAATATCCTCCTTGAAGCTTTTCATTCCTCCACCAAGTCTCCTGATTCCTCTTCTTCTTCCATCCAGATGTCTTTCCAAGAGCTTTCCCACCTGTCTCTCTGATAATGTTGGCTCTGATCCACTAACCCTGAAACCCATCTGCTACTTCCACAGAATCAGAGGGGAAACATAGATTGCAATATGCCTAATATGTATATTCCCTTTTGGCATGCTCTTTTAATTTCATCTAATTATTTTTATTCAATTTTATCTTTATTCTATTTTCATTAGTAGTACTTTTTAATGCTTATGTTTGCACCAGTGGCAATAAAGCAGTTCTGCTTCTCATTGACATAATTTCAGATTTTTTTGTTGTAGCCCACATGGCTCTTGAAATAAGAGAAGGAAAAAAAAAAAAAAAAAAAAAAAGAAAAGAAAAGAAAAATCTATTTTACTATGGCGTCCAGAGAGCTGATAATCATAACTGTCAGAGACTGGCTGAGGGTCCACAGGCACTGGTTAGATCACCTGGATGAGCAAGAGCCTCGTGTACCGAGGCTGCAGTCCTCGTCCAGTGGGCCCGAGTTGGGCTGCTGGCCCCCGACCCGTTTCCTGTCCAGTTACTGCTAATAAGGGCCATTACGTTTCCGAGCAAAAATTCAAATCAATAAATAAAATAAATATGAGAAAAAAGGGTAGTTGGTGCTTTGCTGCTCCATAAATAAATAAATAAATAAATGAAATTTAAAATAAATCAGACTTTTCTGCTTGGATATATACATATATATATATATGTATGTATGTATGTATGTATGTATGTATGTGAACATACTACTCACAAAAGGTTTGAGATATTTGACCTTCAGGTGAAGTTTATGGAAAATGGCAAATGTTCATGCCACAGCTATATTATATTTAAAAGTTGGACATTTCAGTAGACGCATGCAATGGTAATTTGTTCATTGCAAACAATTTTTTTTAATCAAAAGCCAACAACAGTGGTGGGAGACCACAGCAGAAAACATCTGGAGGGCTCAGTTTACAACCAAGCATCATCATCATGGATGTGGTCAAAGGATGTGTTTCTGTGACTCTTCCAGTCTGTCTGTGTTTTAACCTGCTGATGACACCCGAGACTCTCTGAGCTCATCCTCCCCATGAAAACATCTGGTCTGAAGCCTTGCAGTGTCCAGCTACTTTTGATTGATTGTTTGGTGCCGTTTTGGTCTCATGATATCAAAATGTTTAAATACAAATTACCATTGAACCAGAACATTTTTAGGTCGACCCTCAGATCAGACACTTTGTAGTGATTTTTCTCATTAATTGTCTTATTACTAGGGGTGTAACGGTACACAAAACTCTCGGTTCGGTACGTACCTCGGTATTGAGATCACGGTTCGGTTCATTTTCGGTACAGTAAGAAAACAAAATGCAAAATCTAAATGTGCTAGTTGTTTATTACACACTTTTGTGCTTTTTAACAATAGAAACATTAGCCTATACAAAGCTAGAATTTTGCTCAAAATATAAACACAATATTCTGAAATGTAGATATTTTGAAAAACACAATAAAAATAACATTGGCTCAGACTTTTTCTTAAAGAAAATATCCATCTGATGTGCAAAATTGAACAGTTGCAACACTGAACAGTTTCAACAATATCATTTTATTTTTTCATAAAGTCCCGGTATGATTTTCTGGCCAAAATGTGGACGAGAAGGTAATTGATATCGGGGCTCAATTACCTTTATCATGTGTTTGAAGCCAGTGTTTAGGGTGATTAGGGTCTTAAATCTGCAGCTACAAAACACCAACGGCATTTGTTATTGCTTTAGCCCGATCTGACTCACCAGGGACAGGCTGTTGAAGGTCTCCCGTCTGGGAACACTTCGGCTCCTCGGTGAAATATAAACAGGGACAAAGAGAAGTTGATGAAACCAAAGTGGTTTGCCGACATTGTTCATCCGAGATCGGGTATGTTTCTGGCAACACGTCTAACCTGTTAACTCATTTGAAACGGCACCACCCCAGCGTGAACATCGCTACAAAAAGAGAAAGACGACCGTAGTACAAACACAGCTTCCCACCGCATTTAACACTATGTCGCGGGAGGCTTATTGCCAATGCTAGCGGCATTAGCATTAGCCACGACGTCCGCTACAACTGCTGTTTGTTGTGTCTCGTGTGCGCTCAACTGCGCATGTGTGGCTGCAGCATGCTCTTCTCCACAACATGCGGTCCTCTACTAAATATGTCCGTGTGGAAACTCGTTCGGTACGCCTCCGTTCCGAACTGAGCACCCCGTACCGAAATGGTTCAATACAAATACATGTACCGTTACACCCCTACTTATTACAAAAAAATAGTTATTCCATAAGTCCTGAAACACTGAACGGTTGGACGTGTGCAATGAGAAGTTTATAGAAAAGGTCAAATTAAGCTCAGCTTGTCCTGCGTTTTTGGTGCATTCTGAAATGTCATCCAAAAGGCAAATATCCCTGACATTTTGTTAGTATGTATGTATGTATGTATGTATGTGTATAAAAACAAGTTAAAACAAAAAACAAAACCTTGGGGTGGAACATAGTAAAGGCTTCATAAAATTTAACAATACTGCAGTACTACATACACTATATTCTAGTGCAAGAAAAAAAAACATTTGCAGGAAAATGTGCTTCAAAAAAAAAAAAAAAGAAAAAAGAAAAAAAAAACACAACAGCTATTAGAGATTCTGATCAAGTATTACAGCCTGTTCCTCAGTAGTACTAAGATAGATACACAAACGTGCTACAACGGTTCTGTAGTCCACCTGTGTCTCTACAGAACCAGAGAGTAGACTGGAGTTCTGCTGCGGTGCATCCTTGGTTCTGTTCTACTAGTTCTATAACAGTCCTACAGTTGTTCTGCAGTCCAACTGTGTCTGATCCTCTACAGAACCACAAAGTCAAGACTGGGTTTCTGCTGTGGTGCATCCTTGGTTCTGTTCTAACTTTACCAGTTATTAGAGCAGTAAGTAGTACTGCAAAAGGTACTACGACGGTTCTGCCTTAACAGAACATTGGAGAGTTACCTGCCACTTTGTCCCGGATGAGTTTGGCGGACTCGACGTCTCCAACGCTGCTGAACAGACTGCGTAGCTCGTCCTGACTCATGCTCTGTGGCAGGTAGTTCACAATCAGGTTGGTACGTGTGTCTTCATCGTCCGCCATCTGGTCGCTAAAACCATTATCGTACAGCTCCTGAGGTCATGACAACATCAGCATCATTACTTTATAAACACACTTGTGGATAAAATGAAGAACAAGACACCAACAGAACCTTTACAAAAAAAACCACTGATAGAACCAGAGTAAAATCCACTTTAGTAGAATACAAAAGAGATGAGTAGAGCACAGGAGAGTACAAAAGAGACAACTAGAGCACAGGAGAGTACAAAAGAGACGAGTAGAGCACAGGAGAGTGCAAAAGAGACAACTAGAGCACAGGACAGTACAAAAGAGACGAGTAGAGCACAGGAGAGTACAAAAAAGACGAGTAGAGCACAGGAGAGTACAAGAGATGAGTAGAGCACAGGAGAGTACAAGAGACGAGTAGAGCACAGGAGAGTACAAAAGAGACGACTAGAGCACAGGAGAGTACAAGAGACGAGTAGAGCACAGGAGAGTACAAGAGACGGGTAGAGCACAGCAGAGTGCAAAAGAGACGACTAGAGCACAGGAGAGTGCAAAAGAGACGACTAGAGCACAGGAGAGTACAAGAGACGAGTAGAGCACAGGAGAGTACAAAGAGACGAGTAGAGCACAGGAGAGTACAAAAGAGACGAGTAGAGCACAGGAGAGTACAAAAGAGACGAGTAGAGCACTGAGAGAGTGCAAAAGAACTAGCAAGAGAGACAGAGACTAGAGCACAGGAGAGTACAAAAGAGACGACTAGAGCACAGGAGAGTACAAGAGATGAGTAGAGCACAGGAGAGTACAAAAGAGACGGGTAGAGCACAGGAGCGTACAAGAGACGAGTAGAGCACAGGAGAGTACAAAAGAGACGGGTAGAGCACAGGAGACAAAGAGAGACTAGAGCACAGGAGAGTAAAAAGAGACGGGTAGAGCACAGAGCGTACAAGAGAGCAAGAGACGAGTAGAGCACAGTACAAGAGACAGTAGAGCACAGAGAGTACAAAGAGACTAGAGCACAGGAGAGTACAAAAGAGACGACTAGAGCACAGGAGAGTGCAAAAGAGACGACTAGAGCACAGGAGAGTACAAGAGACGACTAGAGCACAGCAGAGTGCAAAAGAGACGACTAGAGCACAGGAGAGTACAAGAGACGAGTAGAGCACAGGAGAGTACAAGAGACGACTAGAGCACAGCAGAGTGCAAAAGAGACGGGTAGAGCACAGGAGCGTACAAGAGACGAGTAGAGCACAGGAGAGTACAAGAGACGACTAGAGCACAGGAGAGTACAAGAGACGACTAGAGGCACAGCAGAGTGCAAAAGAGACGACTAGAGCACAGGAGAGTACAAGAGACGGGTAGAGCACAGGAGAGTACAAGAGACGAGTAGAGCACAGGAGAGTACAAGAGACGAGTAGAGCACAGGAGACAAAGAGAGTAGAGCACAGGAGAGTACAAAAGAGACGAGTAGAGCACAGGAGAGTACAAAAGAGACGAGTAGAGCACAGGAGACGAGTAGAGCACAGGACAGTACAAAAGAGACGACTAGAGCACAGGAGAGTACAAGAGACGACTAGAGCACAGGAGAGTACAAAAGAGACGGGTAGAGCACAGGAGAGTACAAGAGACGAGTAGAGCACAGGAGAGTACAAAAGAGACGACTAGAGCACAGGAGAGTACAAAAGAGACAACTAGAGCACAGGAGAGTACAAAAGAGACGACTAGAGCACAGGAGAGTACAAAAGAGACGACTAGAGCACAGGAGAGTACAAAAGAGACAACTAGAGCACAGGAGAGTACAAAAGAGACAACTAGAGCACAGAAGAGTACAAAATAGATGAGTAGAGCACAGCAGAGTATAAGAGACTAGCAGAGTACAGTCTAGGAGAGGAGAGTGGAAACAAGTCAGGTTTCTCAAAAAGTACTGGAGAGACCAGTCCAGTCTCTCCTGGACTGGAGTACAGTCCAGTAAACAAAAGAGGAGTACAGTTCAGGTCAGAAGACAAATGCAGAGGAGATAAGTAGAGCCCAGAACATTAGAACACAGATGGAAGAAAATAATATTTGGGTTATCTTTGTCTAATATTTAAGTCTGTTTGATGATCTGAAACCCCTTAAGTGTGACAAACATGTAGAAAAATTAATCAGGAAGGGGGCAAATACTTCTTCACAGCACTGTAAAAGTTGAACTGAACTGAATTAGAGCCCAGTCCAGTATCGTACCTTGGCAGCAGCTCCTTTGGAGGTGAGCTGACCATCTCTGCCATCCCCCTGAGATGTCTGAACCTCACACACCTGAGAACACACAAACAGGTGTTTATTACAACACCTGAGGAAACATGATGTCCAGCTGTGAGGAACCGTACCTGTGATGGAAGTGATCAGTGCATCAACAGGATAAAAGCCAGTTTAATGTACTACGTCAGTGTTTCCTGTTACTTTAGGGGCTAGATCACTGCAGAAGTCATTTAAGGCTTCCATTCCTGGAGAACAAGTCTACACCAGCTTCCTTTATTAAACAAACTAAACAGTCTTAGGTTCTTCATCTTACTGTATCTACACAACAGTAGGTCATTTCTGTACACTCACACGCAGATTAGCACACTCCCACTGTCAGGCGACAGCTAAACTAGCGGTGAGACACCACTCTGTAAAAATAAAACCACACATATTTGGTGATGGTTTGGATTTCTAAGTGTCAGGTGAGCAGCAGGAAAGATTTGTTTGTAGAGAACAGTGGCATAAACAAGTCTGCCCTGCTACAGTGGAGCTGCCAGACACTAACCCTAACCCTAACCCTACCCACTGACGGCTCTTCCATCAGTGCAGTCATACTAAAGCTGCCGTCTATAGTGCTGCTCAACACACGTACAGGCCAGCAGGTATATCTTCAGTCCCCAGCATCCTGAATGGGGGTTTATGTGAGTTTAAAGCTAAGATTTTCCTCGTCCATTTGGGCTGTTGTGCTTGTGTATCATACTTCAGAGGAAGATATTTCTAACTTTAACAAGGGAGACTGGTATGTAAACTGATTAAACAACCCAGCACTTCAGTAAGGCAAGGCACGTTTATTTGTAGAGCATAATTCGTACACAAGGCAATTCAAAGTGCTTTACAGATGTATAAAATCACAAGAAGGAATAAATTAAATAAAAAATTGAATTAAAAAAAAAATTAATTAATTAAATCAAAAATGAAGAGTGCAGATAAAATCCTTTCTGTTGCCATATGCACATCTAAACAGAACTGTTTTCAGCCTGGATCTGAACATTGTCAGACTTGAGGCCTGTCTCACATCTTCTGGAAGACTGTTCCAGATTTTAGGAGCATAAAACTGACATGCAGTACTGCATGTCCACACATCAGAACACCTGAGCTTCAGAGACTCACCTTCAGATACCTGATGGCTCCTCGTCTGGCGGCCATGGAGACGGTCAGGTGGGTCACTGCGTCTGGAAGAACAGGGAAATCATCAGGATCGATGCACACTACTCAGAGACCTGAATATTCACTCTTTATTCTAGAGTTGGGAACACTGGAACAAATCTAAAGTCTATTGAAGTTAAAGACGTTGGCAACTGATTTATTCCAACGTCTTAAACTGTAAAGTGTGTCTGCAGTAATTAAAGACAAAATGTCTTTTTTAAAATTAAAGACAGCATGTCGAACAATGATATCAGTGTGTGACTCAGTGCGTTTACATGGGAAGTTTAATTCCTCTTTAATTCAGAATTCAAGTTAAAGCCGAATAAAAGTTACCATGTAAACACCTAATTCCATATCAAAATGTCAATTCCGAATTAAACTTAATTCCGAAGTAAGTGGCTGGTTTATTCCTATTTTAAATCTGAATAAAACAATTCCGCGGTCATGTATACACTCATTCCACTTTAAATTAATTCCCGTCTTCTCCACGCTGGGCTTGTTTTCAAAACAAAGTTTTAAAATGGCAGCACGCAGTAAACGGTGGTCAAGAGCAGAGACGATTTATTTAATAAATAGCTTAGAGGAACTGGAAATAATTAAAAGAACAGATGGCAGGAAACATAAAAATTGTGAGCTTTTCAAAGTTGTAGCGGCCAGGTTAAATGAAGGAGGTTTCACAGATAGAGACGCCACCCAGGTCAAAAATAAGTGAAATGTTGTTGCTAACTGAGTTAGCTAAGTTTGTTTTCTTCCGGTAGATGTAAAGACGTCCACCCCCCCCATCCAATCAGAACCCTTCCCAACCCCCAGACCTTAAGCGGAATTGGATAAAGCCGAACAAACGTGTTTTCCATGTAAACCTCAATTCGGAATTACTATTTCCATGTAAACTCGAAGGAAAAAATAGTTTAATTCGGAATTATTAATTCAGAATTAAAAAACATCATGTAACCGCAGCCACTGTGAGCTGGTTAAAAACAGCAGGAGACACCAGCAGCATCATTACAGAGTCACAGCAGTGTCATTACAGAGTCAAAGCAGCGTCATTACAGAGTCACAGCAGCATCATTACAGAGTCACAGCAGCGTCATTACAGAGTCACAGCAGCGTCATCACAGCAGCGTCATTACAGAGTCACAGCAGCGTCATTACAGAGTCACAGCAGCGTCATAGAGGCATCATAAATAGAGAAGATGCAGAAGAAGTCGTGGTGGAAGAGGCGTGATTCAAGCGACAGAGATTCGGTCTATGTGAAGGTAAGACGTGCCGTTACAAAGTGGTAAAATAAGGCCAAAGGTGGTCGGGAAAACTAACTCCTCATGTTCTACCAGCCTGTCTGGATCAGATCTAGATGCTCAACATGTGCAGAGACGAGTTATCCTGCTGCTAATGTACGTTAGCTGACAGACACCTCTGGAGCTGCTGCCGTAATGTCACCTATGTACATCAGCTCTGTTGATGTTCACCCCTTAACACAGACGAGTAGAGAGAAAGATTTTCTGATGAAGAAAAGACCTGGTCTTGAAGAGGAGCCAGGCTCCGTATCTGTAGTGTTTTCAATTTAAACTTGTGTGTGTATAGTGCTCACAGTTACAACTTTGCAACAGTTCCATTCAAACACTTTTGAGGGTTGTTTGAAAGTTGGGTTAGGGTTAGGTAACACCCTCAGCTACTGCTGGTATCTGTGACATCACAGGCCCCCCTCCCCCACAGCCGACAGGTAACATCCTCAGCTACTGCTGGTCTCTTTGACCTCACAGGTCCCCCTCCCCCACAGCTGAAGGTAACATCCTCAGCTACGGACAGTATCTGTGACGTCACAGCTACGGACAGTATCTGTGACGTCAACAGGCCCCCCTCCCCCACAGCTGAAGGTAACATCCTCAGCTACGGACAGTATCTGTGACGTCACAGCTACGGACAGTATCTGTGACGTCACAGGTGCCCCTCCCCCACAGGTAACATCCTCAGCTACAGACAGTCTCTGACATCATAGGTGCCCCTCCCCCACAGCTAAAGGTAACATCCACAGCTACGTTCAGTATCTGTGACGTCACAGGTGCCCCTCCCCCACAGGTAACATCCTCAGTTACAGATGGCCTCTGTGACGTCACAGCCCCCCCTCTCCCACAGCTGACAGGTAACATCCTCAGCTACAGACGTCTCCAGGACGTCATAGTCCATCGTCTTCGTTTATACCGTTCACATGACGTCACGGGTGCGCGTAACGCTTTAGATCGATGAAAAAACGTTTTGCTTTGTTTGGTGTATTTTTTCATGCCCCTGTGTTTCATTGATTTCTAATCTCATCTGACAAAATCTGTTATTTCACGCTGAGGTCAACAAAACCGACAGCGCGCACACGCGGGTGGAGACGATGCTACAGGCTAATGTTAGCCGTGTGCTGCGGCGGCTACCAAAGTTCTTACCTGTTATTATTCACGTGATCCAGGTGGTAGAGCTTATCCAAATGAGGGTCCGCAGGTGTTTAGTGGACGGCTGTTCGTCAAACGCGCGCTTTTTTTCCCGTTTAAATCTGCTGCTCACTGAACACAACCGCACCGCACAGAGGAATCACGTACCGCGAGACTTCAGTTCACCACAGCCCGCTCCACGCAGAAGAACCCAGTACCGCGAGAGGTCAGTTTAGCACAACTCACTCCGCATATCGACTGTATATAAACCAAGTACCGCGAGACGTCAGCTCAGTACAACCAGTTCCAAACAGAGGAACCAAGTACCGCGATACTTCAGTTCAGCACAACCCGCCCCAAACAAAGAAACAAATCCCGCGTGACCTCAGTTCAGCACCGTCAGTCTTTCACGCCATATACGAACCAAGTCACTTCAGCTCTTCTGCTTTAGGGTGTTGCGAAATAGCATCTACAGTCAATGAGCGGCAGAAATACAATCTGTGATGAATAGTTAGCCCCCAGATAATGATAATAACTTTTGAGTCCAGCGGGGGGCAGAAAAACTTCAACTGTCGAAGCGCTGGTGACCGTAGAAGAAGAAACAGTGACGTCACAGTTCGGTTTCCGCTGCTACATATCAACAAAGAGGAGCTAGTATCGACAGATGACCAGAACCGAACTGTGGCCAAAACAGAACCAGGCTCAGAGGAACAGACCGACAGTCTGAGGGATGGACTGAAGCTGCAGCGGCAGAATGTCCATGGAAGACCCGTTCTTCGTTGTGAAAGGGTGAGAGAGCTAACGGAGCTAACGATGCTAATGGAGCTAACGACGCTATCACAGTTTGACAGCTGATGGTTATAATAACTAGTTTAAGTCAACACTGCAGCAGTTCTGACCCGGTTCTGTGGGGTCTGGACATTCCCTGGTCTGCTTCAGCAGCAGTCCAATAAAGCTGTTTCCTGACCAGGGTCTTCTCGGCTTGGAAATGTCCATACGCACAAAAACATTCAGATGTACTAAACATTACAGGAGCGAATCCACTCACATTCTTAGTACATAGCGATTAACTTGAAATTGGGCGCACATGGATGAGCATCCCTCCCTCAGCAGACCAGATGAAGGTGATCATGAGGATAAACAGGCATGGACAACAGCTCATCTTCACAAAGAAAATGATGAAGGCAAGCTGAAAAAAAGAAATTTAGCCACTCTTTTCCAAAAATTGAGGCCAGGACAAATATTTTATTTGGCTCTTTGTCTTCCAATGTAGATTGTAAAAGAAAAGAAATGAAGTAGTGGGGTGTGGTGAAAGCCCTTGGTGCGATGGGCTCACTATTAATGACCATTTGAAAAACAAAGGTGAACCAGAAAGTTGGAGGTGAATCAGAGAGCCGCTGTGCAGTGTGTCTCCAGAACAGCTGGTAGATCTGGGGTAGATGATGGGGATGATCCAGGAGCATCCTCCCAGTACCGTCAGGATGATCCAGGAGCATCCCCCCGGTACTGTCAGGATGATACAGGAGCATCCCCCTGGTACAGTCAGGATGATCCAGGAGCATCCCCCTGGTCCTGTTAGGATGATACAGGAGCATCCCCCTGGGTTGATTAAAAAAATAATCAGTCTCTTTTATATGATGTCACTTCAGCACCATGAAACATCTGGAAGCCCAAAGTCCTGAACCAGGAAAACTCAGAATCTTGCAATCAACTTCTGCAAAGAAGAGAATTTTTCTCCGTTGCACTTGTCTTTTCTCGCTATCAGTTCTAAAATCATCTCCATTTTCCGTCGTCTTTGCTAAGTGCGCTACTGAAGAGTGTCAGTGATGGTTGCGATCTGGTTTCCAGAGTTTGTTTTAATTTCCTGGTCATTAATAGTGAGCCCAACACACCAAGGGCCTCCATCACACTCCCACTCAATTTTTTTCTTCTGATATTTAGGCCAGAAGACAAAGTGCCAAATAAAATAATTTTCCTTCCCACAGCTTCAGAAAGGAGTTTCTTGAGTTCACGCACAGCTAAATTTCTCTTTTTCAGGTTGCTTTTCCACATTTCTTAGTTTGGAGAGAATGTCCGTGGATTCACCCGCGTGGAAGGTTCAGTACATCTGAATCTTCACATTTCCACACAGAGATTTAGAATGAAATCCACCAAGTCTTTGTACACTAGGCACCTGGTCCTGGCCTGGTCCTGACCTGGTCCTGGCCTGGTCCTGGCCTGGTCCTGACCTGGTCCTGACCTGGTCCTGGCCTGGTCCTGGCCTGGTCCTGACCTGGTCCTAACCTGGTCCTGGCCTGGTCCTAACCTGGTCCTAACCTGGTCCTGGCCTGGTCCTAACCTGGTCCTAGCCTGGTCCTGGTCCTGACCGGTCCTAACCTGGTCCTAGCCTGGTCCTGGTCCTGACCGGTCCTAACCTGGTCCTGACATGGTCTTGGTCCTGACTGGTCCTGGCCTGGTCCTAACCTGGTCCTGACCTGGTCCTGACCGGTCCTGACCTGGTCCTGACCTGGTCCTGGCCTGGTCCTAACCTGGTCCTGGCCTGGTCCTAACCTGGTCCTAACCTGGTCCTGACCTGGTCCTGGCCTGGTCCTGACCTGGTCCTGGCCTGGTCCTGACCTGGTCCTGGCCTGGTCCTAACCTGGTCCTGACCTGGTCCTGACCTGGTCCTGGCTTGGTCCTGACCTGGTCCTGGTCCTGGTCCTGACCTGGTCCTGACCTGGTCCTAACCTGGTCCTAGCCTGGTCCTAGCCTGGTCCTAACCTGGTCCTAACCTGGTCCTGACCTGGTCCTGACCTGGTCCTGGCTTGGTCCTGACCTGGTCCTGACCTGGTCCTGGCTTGGTCCTGACCTGGTCCTGAGCTGGTCCTGACCTGGTCCTGACCTGGTCCTGGCTTGGTCCTGACCTGGTCCTGGCCTGGTCCTAACCTGGTCCTAACCTGGTCCTGACCGGTCCTGACCTGGTCCTGACCTGGTCCTGGCTTGGTCCTGGCTTGGTCCTGACCTGGTCCTGACCTGGTCCTAACCTGGTCCTAGCCTGGTCCTAACCTGGTCCTGACCTGGTTCTGACCTGGTACTGACCTGGTCCTGACCGGTCCTAACCTGGTCCTGACATGGTCTTGGTCCTGACCGGTCCTAACCTGGTCCTGACCTGGTCCTGACCTGGTCCTGACTGGTCCTGACCTGGTCCTGAGCTGGTCCTAACCTGACCTGGTCCAGGTCCTGACCGGTCCTAACCTGGTCCTAACCTGGTCCTGACCAGTCCTGACCTGGTCCTGACCTGGTCCTGGCTTGGTCCTGACCTGGTCCTGGTCCTGACCTGGTCCTGACCGGTCCTAACCTGGTCCTGACCGGTCCTAACCTGGTCCTGGGCTGGTCCTGGGCTGGTCCTAACCTGGCCTGGTCCTAACCTGGTCTTGACCTGGTCCAGGTCCTGACCGGTCCTAACCTGGTCCTAACCTGGTCCTGACCGGTCCTGACCTGGTCCTGACCTGGTCCTGGCTTGGTCCTGACCTGGTCCTGGTCCTGACCTGGTCCTGACCGGTCCTAACCTGGTCCTGACCGGTCCTAACCTGGTCCTGGGCTGGTCCTGGGCTGGTCCTAACCTGGCCTGGTCCTAACCTGGTCCTGACCTGGTCCAGGTCCTGACCGGTCCTAACCTGGTCCTAACCTGGTCCTAACCTGGTCCTGACCTGGTCCAGGTCCTGACCGGTCCTAACCTGGTCCTGACCCGGTCCTGAGCTTGTTCTGGCCTGGTCCTAACCTGGTCCTGACCCGGTCCTGACCTGGTTCTGGCCTGGTCCTGACCTGGTCTTGACCGGTCCTGACCTGGTCCTGGCCTGGCCCTAACCTGGTCCTGGCCTGATCCTGACCTCGACCTGACCTGGTCCTGGTCCTATTCCAGACCTGGTCCTGACCGGTCCTAACCTGGTCCTGGCCTGGCCCTAACCTGGTCCTGGCCTGGTCCTGACCTGGTGTTAACCTGGTCCTGGCCTGGTTCTAACCTGGTCCTGGTCGGGTCCTAACCTGGTCCTGACCTTGTCTTTACCCGGTCCTGACCTGGTCCTAACCTGGTCCTGGCCTAGTTCTAACCCGGTCCTGACCTGGTCCTAACCTGGTCCTGGCCTAGTCCTAACCTGACCAGGTCCTAATTTGGTCCTGGCCTGGTCCTGACCTGGTTCTGGCCTGGTCCTGACCCAGTCCTGACCTGGTCCTGGTCCTAGTCCTGACCTGGTCCTGACCCAGTCCTGACCTGGTCTTGACCGGTCCTAACCTGGTCCTGACCTGGTGCTAACCTGGTCCTGGCCTGGTGCTAACCTGGTCCTGGCCTGGTTCTAACCTGGTCCTGACCGGTACTAACCTGGTCCTGGCCTGGTCCTAACCCGGTCATGACCTGGTCCTGACCGGTCCTGACCTGGTCCTAACCCGGTCCTGACCTGGTCCTGACCGGTCCTAACCCGGTCCTGACCTGGTCATGACCGGTCCTAACCTGGTCCTAACCTGGTCCTAACCCGGTCCTGACCTGGTCCTGACCGGTCCTAACCTGGTCCTAACCCGGTCCTGACCTGGTCCTAACCCGGTCCCAACCTGGTCCTGACCTTGTCTTTACCCGGTCCTGACCTGGTCCTGATCGGTACTAACCCGGTCCTGACCTGGTCCTGACCTGTAACTTAGACCTCAGTTTTGTCCTGATTGAGCTGTAGGAAATTCTCTGCATCCATGTCTAGATATCTGAAATACAGTTAAAATGTGCATCAACTGGTCCTGTGTCATCAGGAGACACGGCGATGTCCAGCTGTGTGTCATCTGCATAACTGTGGAAGCTGATGCCGTGTCTCCTGATGACGTCCTCAAGAGGAAGCAGATACAGATTAAAAAGACTTGAACCCAAGATTGACCCTTGGGGCACCCCACACTTAATTTGATGCCTTCTGGAGGAGCATGTATCCCTACTGACAAAGAAACATGGATCTGTGAGACCAGAGCTGAACCAGTTCAGAACAGTACCAGAGAGGCCGACCAGGTTTCTGAGTCTGTTCAATAAAATGTGTTGGTCTACTGTACCAAGGCAGTGCTAAGATCCAGTAAAACCAAGACTGTAAGTTTTTGTGAATCTGCATTAAACCTAATGTAATTTAAAATCTTTAAAAGGGCTGTCTCTGTACTGTGGTTCATCCTAATACCAGACTGAATTTTACTTAAAAACGGTAGGTTGGATACAGGTCGGTAATTATTAAAGATGTTGGGGTCTAGATTACTCTTCTTCTGCTGCTTTGAAGGCAGTTGTTTTCCTCATATTTTTCAGAAAGTGTTTCCTGATTAAATGAGTGTAATAAATGTTTGTGTGCCTGTGTTAGGGTTAGGGTCTTTACTGGTTCCTGGACTTGGAAAGGACTGATGGACACACACTGTAGTTTAACAACTGCCTTTGGTTTTATTTTATTTATTTTATTTTGTCTTTGATCACTGTTTTTGTCAACAGTCTGTGTTTGTACAAATTTAATACTTCATCTTATCTTTTTTATGGATGCAGTTTTAACATCTGTTCAAGGATTGCAGGTGAAAATGTACTGTATATTTACAGTAATGTTTATTAACGTTCAATGTTCCTACCAAATCTACCAATGAATAGATAAAATAAATGTCTGTACTGGTCCTGTACTGGTATCTGCTCACCTCATTTCACAGAGGAGTGTTGGCCTTACCTGTTGACCAGGTGTACCTGTTTTTCAGGGAGGTGCAGAAGGCAGTGAACACAGCTCAGAGCCTCCATCAAAGATGGATGCAACTGCTGCAGGAGGGGGGTGGAGCCTCCAAAGAGGAAATAGACTGGACAACCAATGAACTGAGGAACAGCTTACGCTCCATCGAGTGGGACCTGGAGGACCTCGATGAGACCATCAATATCCTTTATGACCATGAAACTGAGATCACAGGCACAGGTGACGTCACGGGACTCTGAGTAACCTCTAGTTTTAACATTTATGCCAACTGGGAGTACAATGCAGTTCCTCTACCGACCACTAGAGGCTGCAGTCCCTCTACCGACCACTAGAGGCTGCAGTTCCTCTACCAACCACTAGAGGCTGCAGTTCCTCTACCGACCACTAGAGGCTGCAGTTCCTCTACTGCCCACTAGAGGCTGCAGTTCCTCTACCGACCACTAGAGGCTGCAGTTCCTCTACTGACCACTAGAGGCTGCAGTTCCTCTACCGCCCACTAGAGGCTGCAGTTCCTCTACCGACCACTAGAGGCTGCAGTTGCTCTACTGACCACTAGAGGCTGCAGTTCCTCTACTGACCACTAGAGGCTGCAGTTCCTCTACTGACCACTAGAGGCTGCAGTCCTCTACCAACTACTAGAGGCTGCAGTCGCTCTTCCGGCCACTAGAGGCTGCAGTTCCTCTACCTACCACTAGAGGCTGCAGTTCCTCAAAGCCATATCTAAAACAAGGATGGATGAACAGACTTGATGAGAAGAATGTAAGCTAATATTAGTTAGCATCATAGGTTAGCGTGACCTCAGCCCATCATCATCATCATCATCATTGTTCAGCTCCACAGGCTGGGATGTCTCGTATGACTGAGCACCAGAAAGCTTGGTTTTACAGAGCTTGCTTCAAATCTCCCTCATTAGTAACACTGTCTGTCCTGGAAAAGATAATATATCCCTATATTTATTTCAAACATGCCGGTCTATTCTCCCCCAGAACTCTCCCAGGGCCATCACACAACTCAGGGAGTGAGCCACTTTAACTACTTGGTGACTAAAACATCTGAGTGAGACTGACGATAAACTTAAATACCAAGACTTGGCTATGACTGGAACTCAGTCAATTTAATTACCATTTGCAAACAAGGGGGTCAAACCCACATCTCAGCAGATGGATGAGGACCAGGAGCATCAGTAGTACGATTGCTTTGACATGACACACCAGAATGCACTAGACAAAATATATGAGGCAACTTGTAACAACACCTTGCAGGTGTGTAGGAGTTGTGGGAACCCAGAGAACCCAGAAATCATAGAGTCCCATAGCTGGAACTAGGTATGTCACCTTGAGATTAGTTAGATAATAACAAAGCCATGAAAATAATGTTCCAATTCCACTGTCTTTAAACAGTGAGGAGGTTTTGGGTCCACATCGTATCAGTGATGTGTAGAGGACTTGGTTTTCTGTTCTGGCAGGAGGCCTCAGCGTGTCTCATGTGGCTGGAAGTTTTCCTTTGTAGCTCAAACCAGTGAATGTTTTCCACTGATTTTCTCTGATTGGTACGCTGTGGTGAGGCGATAACATCCTTCAGCCACCTAATGTCTCCATCACGTAGTAGTGTCCTCATTCAGCACCACCAATACATGTTATACGAACAGAAACGCAACAGCCATCTCCTCCCATATTTATCTTGTCATTTTAGTTTTTTCCCTTGTTTCTTTGTCTTTGCTCACTTCCTCTTCTCTAATGGGAGTTGACAGACAGCAGTGGTGCACTAGCACCACTAGGTGGTTTGTTCTGATAGTTTACATGCAACCGGTTCTGTCACCGTACAGATACTCCGTACAGATTGGTCAGGTGCTCCTATCCCCAACAACCACCAGGCCTCCATCCATTTACCCATTTCTGGATCAGCCATGAGTTGGACTGAGTCAGTTCCTCCAAGGTGGTGACCACCAGAGCTTCAACAACTGGTCTTCAGAACCACTCCGGAGAAAGCTCTCAGTAATATCCCAGAGGGGTTGTCCAGTTCTGTTCATACAGTCTGTGGTCCACATTGGTCGATGTTATTCTTAACAGTCAGTGAATGCATTGTGGAGTCTAACCCAAAGAAGTTTAACCTGGATGCAGCAGAGCTGACGAAGAGGAAGGCCTTCATCACCTCCACCAGACACACAGTAAAGGTAAGACCACCTCATCCACAGACACCGACCGCTAGAGGCTGCGGTTCATCTACTGACCACTAGAGGCTGCAGTTCATCAACTGACCACTAGAGGCTGCAGTTCATCTACTGACCACTAGAGGCTGCAGTTCCTCTGCTGACCACTAGAGGCTGCAGTTCCTCTACTGACCACTAGAGGCTGCAGTTCCTCTACTGACCACTAGAGGCTGCAGTTCCTCTGCCGACCACTAGAGGCCTCAGCGTGTCTCATGTAACTGGAAGTTTTCCCTTGTAGCATGAAGGTTACAGACACAGGAACCAGGTGTTGGAGCTGTTCTCACCTATAATCTGGCAGCACCGTTGCATCCAGGTGCTGCTGATTATCAGTCCTCAATGAATTGATTATAAAAAGGTCTCAAGACCTCTATTGAAGCAGATATTTCCTGGTCTGGAGCATTCGGGTGCATGTCGACACAATGCCAAGAAGGAAAGACATCAGCAATGGTCTTTCTAGAAGTAGCTGTTGCAGGACACCAGTCTGGTAAGAGTTCTAAAACCATTCCAGACCATCCAAACTATCTAGAGTTAAGAGTTCTACAGTAAGGAAAACATTCAAGACCATTGTCAATCTTCCAGGAACAGACATCCCAGCAGATTTAAGCAAAGATCAGACTTCCAAGAGCTCTGTCTTAGAGCCTCCAGGCCTCCCCAAACATGTTAGATGGTAAAGTCCATGATGGTACCATGAGAAGAAGAATGAACCAGAATGGTTTGTTTGGAAAGGTTGTCATGGAATCATGACTGAGATTCACTAAACTACATCTGAACAAACCAGCTGATCAATGTCCCATAGATGAGACCAAAGTAGAGCCCAGAACCATGTTTGGAGGAGACCACCAGAAACACCTGAGCCTGCTGAAGGTGGATCTACTAGCTACTCAATCATGGGTGTACTTAGTGTTGACTGTGTGGATTATTTTCTCTTAATGAGCAATGGCAACGGTGAAAGAAGTGTGTTCTTGTTCCTGTGAGGTTTGACTCTGTGACCTCAGCCTCACTACAACATTCACCCCCTCACCTTCTCACTGATGTGGAAAGACTCATCCGATGAGGAAGAGCTGATTGGTTCACATCATCTGAAGTGATTGGCTGACTGGTTATTGAATGTCTCTCATGTGAAGGAAATGAAGGAGCAGATGTCAAGTCCAACTTCCTCCACTGACAAGAAGAACAATCAGGTACCTGACACACTCACCTGGTGACCTTCAGTCCACAAGTGTCTTCTGTCTGGCCCCACAGGGCCTTCAAGTATGTGACTGAAGTCCGGTTGTGTTGTCAGGCTTTACTCTGTGGCCCTCAGGGGCCCATATGGCAGCCCGGTCCTGATAAATACAACCGTCTGGACCGACAACTGCAGAACGCCAACTCCCAATTCATCGAGGAGCAACAGGCACAGCAACAGGTAGGGACACCTGAGGAACAGATACAAACACGGACACACCTGTGGAAAAGACACTGACACACCTGAGAAGATACTGATACACTTGGGAAAAAGATACTGATACACCTGGGGAAAAGATACTGACACACACCTGAGGAAAAGATACTGACACACTCCTGAGGAAAAGATACTGACACACCTGACAAAAAGATACTTATAAACATGAGGAAAAGATACTGACACACCTGAGTAAAATATACTGACACACACCTGAGGAAAAGATACTGATACACACCTGAGGAAAATATACTGACACACACCTGAAGAAAGGATACTGACACACACCTGAGTAAAATATACTGACACACACCTGAGGAAAGGATACTGACACACCTGAGGAAAAGATACTGACACACACCTGAGGAAGAAGATACCAACACATGTGGGAAACAGGTGCACCTGATCAGTTTAGTGCTAATTGGTGTGCTTGTTGCAGCTGATGGTGGAGCAGCAGGACGAACAACTAGAACTGGTGTCAGGAACCATCGGAGTTCTGAAGAACATGTCAGAGCGAATCGGCATGGAGCTGGAGGAACAGAATGAGTAAGAACCCAAATGCTGGCCCATGTCCATAAGACATAGATGAACCCATACACTGACCATCTTCTATCACCACACAGACAGTTCATTAGTACCAACCATCGGTTTATTAGAACCACCCATTGGTTTATTAGAACCAACCATTGATTCATTAGTACCAACTATCAGTTCATGAGAACCACCCATTGGTTTATTAAAACCAACAATTGGTTTATTAGAACCAACAATTGGTTTGTTAGAACCACCTATCGGTTCATTAGAACCAACCATAGGTTCATTAGAACCCACAGAGAGTTTATTAGAACCAACCATTGATTCATTAGTACCAACTATCAGTTCATGAGAACCACCCATTGGTTTATTAGAACCAACAATTGGTTTATTAGAACCAACCATTGGTTCATTAGTACCACCCATCGGTTCATTAGTAACAACTATCGATTTATTAGAACCACCCATTGGTTTATTAGAACCAACCATTGATTCATTAGTACCAACTATCAGTTCATGAGAACCACCCATTGGTTTATTAGAACCACCCATTGGTTTATTAGAACCAACCATTGATTCATTAGTACCAACTATCAGTTCATGAGAACCACCCATTGGTTTATTAGAACCAACAATTGGTTTATTAGAACCAACCATTGGTTCATTAGTACCACCCATCGGTTCATTAGTAACAACTATCGATTTATTAGAACCAACAATTGGTTTGTTAGAACCACCTATCGGTTCAGTAGAACCAACCATAGGTTCATTAGAACCCACAGAGAGTTTATTAGTACCAACCATTGATTCATTAGAACCCACAGACAGTTTGTTAGTACCAATTATCGGTTTATTAGAACCAACCATTGATTCATTAGTACCAACTAACGAATCAAATCATTAGTTGGTACTGTTACCAACCATTGATTTATTAGAACTAACCATTGGTTTAGTAGAACCGACCATCAGTTTATTAGTACCAACCATTGGTTCATTAGTACCAACCACTGGTTTATTATACTGGTTCTCATGAAACATCAGTTCATGAGAACCAATCATCAGTTTATTAGTACTAACCATCAGTTCATTAGTACCAACTATCGGTTTATTAGAACCAACCATTGGTTTATTAGTACCACCCATCAGTCTATTAGTACCAGCTATCGGTTCAGTAGTACCAACCACTGGTTTATTACACTGATTCTCATGATCCATCAGTTCATGAGAACCAATCATCAGTTCATTAGTACCACCCATCGGTTCGTTAGTACCAACTATCAGTTTATTAGAACTCACCATCGGTTCATCAGCTCAGAGTTATGATGAAGAACAAATGGAGACATCAGATTGAAAGAGATACTTAGAATAAAGTTTGTTCTATTCTTTTTGACCTTACTTTATTGTTACTTGAACTTTAGAAAATGTGATATGTCCTTCAGTTTTCAGCACATTTTTAGTCTGAAAGACTTTATTAATATCAATTTAATTTTCAGTTTTTTTGTTGAACAAAGACCAGTGTGGACCCTGTATGGTGTCTCCTACAGGATTCTGGATGACTTCAGTCAGGAGGTGGACAACACTCAGTCCAGATTGGACAACGTCATGAAGAAACTGGCTAAAGTGTCCCACATGACCAGCGGTAATCTACCCGCCAACACATGGCACACCCACTGCAGAGAAATTAACCAATGACAGAGGATCATATGTTCTCTGCTTCTAGAACTCAACCTAGTCTGTCTGTGTTAAAGGGATCACTATTGTTCTGATATTAGACCAGTTCTATCAATTATTCAGTCTGAGCTTTAACCTCATGAAAAGGGCAGCAGCAGCTTCAGCTCTGGTTGAAGTAGTTATAGACCTCAGCACTAAAACTACTGGAACCCAATACTTTTCATTGTTATTATATTATATATTATATATGCAGTTATACTTAAGATGGCTGCGCGCACGGGTGCAGCAACTCTTAGCTCTTCATCTAGGTGCTTGTTTTTTCTACTTTTTGTACTTTTTCTGCACACTTTTCGGCAAGTTTTGCAAAGCCAACTATTGCTACAGCCATCAGAACCTTATTGACCTTGGTCTGGGGCACAATTTGTCTGTGACTGGCGACTTCCACCGCACATACAACATCCCGGAGGACATAACGCGATCACCGGGTTCTCTGTGGATTACAAGCCCTCCCAGCAAACGAAAACAGTGGCGTAGGGACAGGAAGCAGAAGCAAGGATGCAGGTCAGGCTCGGATGCTAGGCTACGTAAGCAACCCAACAGGCCACCATTACCGAGCCTCTTCCTCTCAAACGCCAGATCCATCACCCACAAAATGGATGAAATGGAGCTACAGATGGCCACAAACAGCTTCGTGCGGAACTGCAGCGTTATTCTCATCACGGAGACGTGGCTTCACCCGCTGATCCCCAATGCTGCAGTCGAACTAGCCGGCCGCACGCTACACTGGCAGGACAGAACCAGGGACTTGGGTAAGAGCAGAGGTGGGGGGGCTCTGTGTTTACGTGAACTGCGAGTGGTGCTGTAGCAGCAGGATCATTGACTCTCACCAGAACCAAACCAGAAACCCTGGATGACCAGCGAAGTCCAGTCTCTGTTAAAAAGACGCAACACCACCTTTAAATCAGGGGACAGGGCCCTGTACAGCGCGACCAAGTCCGACCTGAAAAGAGGCATCAGGGAGGCCAAGGCGGCCTACAGGAAAAAGATAGAGGACCACTTCGCTGAAAATGACCCCAGGAAGATGTGGCGGGGAATAAACCAGATAACTAACTACACAAGCAGCAACCCGGACAACACCAGGACTGATTCCTCGCTGGCAGAGGAGCTGAACCGCTTCTTTGCCCGCTTTGAGGCAGTCAGACCAGCGGACTCCCCTCACCCACCACCCTACAGTTCTAGCACACTGACACTTCAGGAGCATGAAGTGAGATGTGTGCTGAAGTCGGTGAACCCCAGGAAGGCGGCCGGACCCAATGGCGTACCTGGCAAGGTACTCAAAGCTTGTGCCGACCAACTGGCTGGAGTGTTCACCAGTATTTTTAACCTGTCCCTGTAGCAGGCTATCATTCCACTCTGCCTTAAAGCCTCCACCATCATCCCCGTCCCCAAGAAGTCAGCAGTGGAGAGCCTCAATGACTACAGGCCTGTGGCACTTACGCCTGAACCCGAGACCTGAACCGGTGACCTGAACCCGAGACCTGAACCTAAATGACTACAGGCCTGTGGCACTTACGCCTGAAGTCATGAAGTGCTTTGAAAGACTGGTCTCCCAGCACATCAAGACCTGTGTGCCTCCCACTCTGGACCAAATATATTTAATACTATTCCTATTTCTGTCTAACTCACAAGTACTTTTTCAACAATGCACGCAAATTTCGTTGTAATGCACTTACAATGACAATAAAGGTGACTCTGATTCGGATTCTTCTGATACAGACATGAGCAGAACACCTCCCCAGGGAGGAATCCAGAAGGCAACCTAAACAGATGTATAAACATCTGAGCCCTGTCTCTAACTGTACTCTGTGCTATCTGTACACTATCTCTGATTATATTCTACCTCTAACTGTATTCTATCTCTAAACATCTCTGTCTTACTAATTCTGTCACTAATGTACACCATCTCTAACTGTACGCCATCTCTAACTGTACGCTATCTCTAAATGCACCCCATCTCTAACTGTACGCCATCTCTACCGTCATGGCTGAAAGTTTTGGCACCCTTGCACATAAAGACTCAACAACTCCAAATGTCTGCAAAATAAGTTGAAATTGACGAAAGTATTTGGTGTCTCAAATTCTTTATTAAATTAAAAATAGTTCAGGAACTTTGTTTTTTAATCAGAACTTAATATTTCATTTTAAATAATATATTACACAGAAATTGCTGTGGCAAAAGTATTGACACCTTGAATTCAATATTTGGTAGCACATCCTTTGGAGAAAATGTCAAACGCTTCCTATAGGTTGCCTCCACCTCTCTACTGGCAGTTTGGCCCACTCTTCTTTTGCAAACTGCTCCAGTTGACCCAGATTAGAAGGGTGCCTTCTTCCAACTGCCATTTTCAGATCCCTCCACAGATGTTCAATGGGATTGAGATCTGGACTCATTGCTGGCCACTTTAGAACAGTCCAGTGTTTTCTGTTGAACCATTGCTGGGTGCTTTTTGATGTGTGTTTTGGGTCATTGTCCTGCTGGAACACCCATGATGTTCGACGAAGACCCAGCTTCATGACACTTGGTGAAACATTTCTCTCCAAAATACCTTGGTAATCACCAGATTTCATAATGCCACGCACACGTTCAAGGCACCCAGCACCAGAAGCTGCAAAACAACCCCAAAACATTAGTGAACCTCCTCCATGTTTGACTGTAGGGAGGGTGTTCTTCTGCTTGAAGGCTTCATTTATTTTCCTGTAAACACAGAGTCTATGTGATTTACCAAAAAGCTTCAATTTGGTCTCATCTGTCCACAGGACATTTTCCCAGAAGGATTTTGGCTTGTTCAGGTGTGTTTTGGCAAACTCTAGCCGGATCTTTCTTGTGTGTGTCTTTCAGTAGAGGCTTCCTTCTGGGTCTCCTACCTTAGAGCCCTCTTTCATTGAGCTGGCGACGGATGCTACACATTGTAATAATTGTACCTTGTGTCTGAAGGTCAGCTTGAATCTGTTTAGCAGTTGTCCGAGGTTCTTCTGCCACCATTCGAACAATCCTTCGCTCCATTCTTTCGTCCATAATTCTCTTGCGGCCACTTCTTGGAAGGTTGGCTACCGTTACCATGAGCCTTAAACTTCTTTATAACATTTGGCACAGTGGATACAGGAACATGAAGGTCTCTGGAGATGGACTTGTAGCCTTGAGATTGTCTATGCTTTGCTACAATCTTTTCTTGGACTTCCTCAGACAATTCTCTGCTTTTCTTTCTTTTGTCCATGCTCAGTATGGTCATGCAGTGACTCACAACAGCAGAATAAGGGGGTTGCTCCTTTTAAACTAGGTTGGATGACTGATTACTAGATTGCTGTCACCTGTAAACTCACCACAGGTGAGTTCAAGGTGGATGACCTGCTTAAAATTTAATTATTTTTTGTAAATCTAAAAGGGTGTCAAAACATTTGTCACAGCATTTTCTGTGTAATCTATTATTTAAAATGTAATATTAAGTTCTGAATAAAAAACAAAGTTCCTGTACTATTATTAGTTTAATAAAGACTTTGAGACACCAAATACTTTCGTCAATTTCAACTTATTTTGTAGACATTTGGAGTTGTTGGGTCTTTATGTGCAAGGGTGCCAAAACTTTCAGCCATGACAGTACTGTACGCCATCTCTAAATGCACCCCATCTCTAACTACACCATCTCCAACTGTACGCCATCTCTAAATGCACCCCATCTCTAACTACACCATCTCCAACTGTACGCCATCTCTAAATGCACCCCATCTCTAACTGTACGCCATCTCTACCTGCACGCCATCTCTAACAACGCCATCTCATCTCTAACTACACCATCTCTAACTGTACGCCATCTCATCTCTAACTACACCATCTCTAACTGTACGCCACCTCTAAGTACATACTATCTCATCGTACACGATCTAACTGTACACTATGTTTAACCATGCAAAATCTTTCAAGAATAAAAAATTAAGGTTAATTGAAGACAGCTGCCGTGAATCATATTTTCTGCTGCGTATGGGAATGTTTATAAACACCAGCTGCTTGACACATGTGATTTTAACGGTTAATGTTAAAGCAAAGTAGTCCCGCCTCTTCAACACTCCTAATTTACTCAATGGCCATGAACAAAATCTACTCCTGCCTCTGATCATGCGGAGCACTTGTGTCTCCAACCGTGTCCTATATCTGTCTCTAATGTCTCTACATGCTGGGCCTCTTTCCTGAAAGGCGAGGAGAGCACATTTATGTGTAGACTGTGAGTTAATAATAGTTATTGATCACCTGCATGTCTCTGCAGATCGGCGTCAGTGGTGTGCTATCGGCGTGTTGCTGGCCATCCTCTTGGTCGTCATCATCCTCTTCTTCATCCTCTGATTGATGCCCAGCACTTACGGAAAGATCACTCCATCTGTGTTTACTGGACTTGACTGAACTGTGGGCTCATTAGGAGCAGAGAGGACTGTGCTGGTTTCAACTGGAATGTATAGGGTTGTATTGGACTCGGCAGGACTTTTTTTGGACCATATTGACCTACACTGGACTGTACTAGAATTCTAATGGACTGTAGTGGACTTGTACTGGACTCATTCTGGACCTACTGGGCCTGTCCTGGGCTGATGCCGGACTTTACTGAACTAATACTGGACTCTGATACTGACCTGCACTGGTCTGAAGCTAGTTCCTCCTTCTTAGTGGGACTGACAGTTTTGTTTCTTTGAGTTTTAAATGTTTTCTCCGATGTTGAGCAAAAGAAATCTTTTATTTTGAGTTTGAGTTATACTTACTTTGTAAAGGATAAAAAATGAATAACAAAACAATTTAACCACTTAATGTCCAGTTTAATGAGGACCTGACCAGTGAGAGCCAGACTAGACCAGTTTTAACCAAACGTGATGGCTTTTGTCTTTACTAAATATATTGAAAACACACTCTGGTTTCCTACCCTCTGAGGTCATTTGAATGCACCATCAGCTTGTTTAACCTGAAGTCAGGTTCAACTTCAAGTTAGAATTGACATTTATCAGTTTACCTGAAACACCAGGACAAAAAGCGTGAAGGTGCACCTTCAAACTCAGCAAGTTAAACTGGTTTAGTTCAAGTTTAACAAGATTAGTTCTAGTTTAGCTGCTTGTATTCTTGTTTAGTTCAGGTTTAATTGCTTTACTGTTGTTGTAACTGGTTTAGGTCAGATTTACCTTATGTTTAACTAGTTTAATTTGGGTTAAACTGGTTTAATTTAGCTCCAAGTTAGTCTGCTGATTTAGTTCAGGTTCAAATGGTTTGATTTTGATTTATTTATTCATTTTTGTTAGATTTTAGTCAGACTTAACTGCTTTAGATTTGATGGTTTACCACTGGTTTAGTCTAGGTTATGTGGTTTAGTTCAGACTTAGTTGGTTTAGTTGAGGTCTAAGTCAGGTTTAACTGGTTATAGGTATAAATCAATTGATTTAGTCCAGGTTTAACTGGTTTGGTCCAGGTTTTTAACTGGTATAGTTCTGGTTGAACTGGTTTAAGATGAGGTTTAGTTGAGGTTTATTTGGTTTGTGAAAACACTAAATGTTTTGTCTGTGTTTTTTTTACTCTGTGTTTATTGACTAAAGATATCTGTTTAAGTATTTTTAACTGTATATTTTACTTTAATTTCCTGCACTGATCTTATTTGTGAAGGTTGGTCCCACGCCTCCCGCACTACTTCAAAACCCTCACACAGGATTTGAACGAGTTAGCTGCTTACTGAACCAGAGAACGGATAAGCAGCCAATCACATCATCACATTTGTGGTACATGTTTATCATGTGACATCTGCAGCCAATGAAACATTCATTTCTTTTTTTTTTTTAAGATTTTTTTGGCACTATAAAGTGGCCTTTATTTATAGTGGAGAGAGACAGAAAGGGGAGCAGAGAGAACGGGGAAGACGCGCGGCAAAGGGAAGAGCCAGGAGTCGAACTCGCAACCAGCCGCACGAGGACTGTAGCCTTTGTACATGGGCCGCCCTAACCACTGCGCTAGGGTTAACCCTAACCCCAACCCTGGCGGCCCTGAAACATTCATTTCTGAACTCTGAAGATGTTTGTTTTGATCCTCCACTGAACCTCCAGACCATCGTCCTCTCTGAACTTTATTTCTGACAAAGAAATCAAAAAGATACCCAACAGAATGAAAGAGAACTCTGATTGGTCCATCAACAATGTTTGACTGTATTTATATCATTAACTCTGGTGTCTGCAGTTGAACTTCATTTCAATAAACTCCACACTGAGGAAGAGAAAGTCACTGAATGTTTTCTTCCTTGTCCACCCAGGTGTGTCCACATCTAAGGTTTTACTGTTTATCTGAAACATCTAAACTTGTCTCAAGTCCAGAGACACAAACCAGAGTTTTATTACAGGCTGAACCATCTGCAGCCACCCTCTTGAGGTGGTTCTGGTTCTGGGACTTCTGGTGGCTTTCTGCTGTTGAAGGCCTGGATGAAGTGGCGGTGGTTGCCTCCTTTCCTTGTCCGTGGGTAGCAGTTCAGGATTAGCCGCAAGAGGACCGGTCCGCATCCGCAGACAGCACGTC
Organism: Hirundichthys speculiger; assembly: GCA_018398805.1. Taxonomy (NCBI): domain Eukaryota; kingdom Metazoa; phylum Chordata; class Actinopteri; order Beloniformes; family Exocoetidae; genus Hirundichthys; species Hirundichthys speculiger. The sequence goes on along the minus strand of JAGFBZ010002176.1, from coordinate 420,001 downwards.
GACACCCAACCGCAAAATCACCACACACCGGGCACAAACTGGAGCGTCCAGTGTCGCAGGGATAAGTCCCCCGGAGCAGCAGCGAGTAGCCTCCATGCCAGGGGTCGATATACCCAGATAATACTCTGATAATACCCTGATAATACTTTGATAATACCCTGATAATACCCTGATACTCTGATAATACCCAAATAATGCCCTGATAATACCTAGATAATGACCTGATAATACTCTGATAATACCCTGATGATACACTGATAATACTCTGATAATACCCAGATAATGCCCTGTTAATACTCTTATAATACCCCGATAATACTCTGATAATACCCTGATGATACACTGATAATACTCTGATAATACCCTGATAATACTTTGATAATACCCAGATAATACCCTGATACTCTGATAATACCCAAATAATACTCTGATAATACCTTGATAATACTCTGATAATACCCAGATAAACTCCTGATAATACTCTGATAATACCCAGATAATGCCCTGTTAATACTCTTATAATACCCTGATAATACTCTGATAATACCCTGATGATACACTGATAATACTCTGATAATACCCAGATAATGCCCTGTTAATACTCTTATAATACCCCAATAATACTCTGATAATACCCTGATGATACACTGATAATACTCTGATAATACCCAGATAATGCCTTGATAATGCTCTAATAATACCCTGATAATACTCTGATAATACCATAATAATACTCTGATGATACCCTGATTATACTCTTATAATACCCTGATAATACTCTGAAGATACACTGATGATACACTGATAATACTCTGATAATACCCAAATAAACCCCTGATAATACTCTGATAATACCCTGATAATACCCAAATAATGCCCTGATAATACCCAGATAATGCCCTGATAATACTCTGATAATACCCTGATAATACTCTGATAATACCCTGATAATACTCTGATAATACCCTGATAATACCCAGATAATGCCCTGATAATACCCAAATAATGCTCTGATAATACCCTGATAATACTCCCCTGATAATAACCAGATAATACTCTGATAATACCCAGATGATACTCTGATAATACCCCTATAATACTCTGATAATACCCAGATAAACTCCTGATAATACCAAGATACTGCCCTGATAATACTCTGTTCATACCCTGATAATACTCTGATAATACCCAGATAATACTCTGATAATACCGAGATAATACCCTGATAATACCTAGATAATGACCTGATAATACTCTGATAATACCCTGATAATACCCAGATAATACCCTGATACTCTGATAATACCCAAATAATACTCTGATAATACCCTGATAATAATCTGATAATACCCAGATAAACTCCTGATAATACTCTGATAATACCCAGATAATGCCCTGTTAATACTCTTATAATACCCTGATAATACTCTGATAATACCCTGATGATACACTGATAATACTCTGATAATACCCAAATAATGCCTTGATAATGCTCTAATAATACCCTGATAATACTCTTATAATACCCTGATAATACTCTGATGATACACTGATAATACTCTGATAATACCCAGATAATGCCCTGATAATACTCTGATAATACCCTGATGATACACTGATAATACTCTGATAATACCCAAATAAACCCCTGATACTCTGATAATACCCAGATAATGCCCTGATAATACCCAAATAATGCCCTGACAATACCCAGATAATGCCCTGATAATACTCTGATAATACCCTGATAATACTCTGATAATACCCTGATAATACTCTGATAATACCCTGATAATACTCTGATAATACCCAGATAATGCCCTGATAATACCCAAATAATGCTCTGATAATACCCTGATAATACTCCCCTGATAATACCCAGATAATACTCTGATAATACCCAGATGATGCTCTGATAATACTCTGATAATACCCTTATAATACTCTGATAATACCAAGATAATGCCCTGATAATACTCTGTTAATACCCTGATAATACTCTGATAATACCCAGATAATACTCTGATAATACCGAGATAATACCCTGATAATACTCTGATAATGCCCTGATAATACCCAGATAATGCCCTGATAATACTCTGATAATACCCTGATAATACTCTGATAATACCCAGATTATACCCTGATGATACTCTGATAATGCCCTGATAATACTCTGATAATACCCAAATAATACTCTGATAATACCCTGATAATAATCTGATAATACCCAGATAAACTCCTGATAATACTCTGATATACCCAGATAATGCCCTGTTAATACTCTTATAATACCCTGATAATACTCTGATAATACCCTGATGATACACTGATAATACTCTGATAATACCCAAATAATGCCTTGATAATGCTCTAATAATACCCTGATGATACTCTGATAATACCATAATGATACTCTGATGATACCCTGATAATACTCTTATAATACCCTGATAATACTCTGATGATACACTGATAATACTCTGATAATACCCAGATAATGCCCTGATAATACTCTGATAATACCCTGATGATACACTGATAATACTCTGATAATACCCAAATAAACCCCTGATACTCTGATAATACCCAGATAATACCCAAATAATGCCCTGACAATACCCAGATAATGCCCTGATAATACTCTGATAATACCCTGATAATACTCTGATAATACCCTGATAATACTCTGATAATACCCGAAATACTCTGATAATCTGATAAAGCCTGATAATACCCCTCTGATAATACCCTGATAAACTCCCCTGATAATACCCAGATAATACTCTGATAATACCCAGATGATGCTCTGATAATACTCTGATAATACCCTTATAATACTCTGATAATACCAAGATAATGCCCTGATAATACTCTGTTAATACCCTGATAATACTCTGATAATACCCAGATAATACTCTGATAATACCGAGATAATACCCTGATAATACTCTGATAATGCCCTGATAATACCCAGATAATGCCCTGATAATACTCTGATAATACCCTGATAATACTCTGATAATACCCAGATTATACCCTGATGATACTCTGATAATACCCTGATAATACTCTGATAATACCCAGATTATACCCTGATGATACTCTGATAATACCCAGATAATACACTGATAATACTCTGATAATACCTTGATTATACTCTGATAATAACCTGATAATACTCTGATAATACCCTGATAATACTCAGATAATACCCAGATAATGACCTGATAATACCAAGATAATATCCTCATAATACTCTAATACCGAGATAATATCCTGATAATATCCTGATAATACCCAGATAATACTCTGATAATACCCAGATAATGCCCTGATAATACCGTGATAATGCCCTGATAATACCTGATATCGACCTAATATCTGGTACACATACCTGTTGAGACTTGATTTAGTCCACAGACCAGCAGAACAGTTTATTTTCTGATGTGTCCATTTCAACCTGGCAGGTCATTTAGGTCACAAAGTTATGTTTAGATAATTTTAATTGTAAATAAAATACAGGACATCAGATAATTAAGCAGAAACTCTCACAGTCTTTTTAAATGTAAGGTTTGTTTATCGGGAGTTAATAGAAGCCTTTTGGTCTGAAAATGAGGTCAGATGAACCTCAGATGAACAAGATGATGTGTTGTACCATTTCATTATCATTTACTGAAGAAAGACAAGAAACAAAAATGGGAAGAAATCCTAAGTAAGTCCTGCTGCTGAACCTCAGCCAGGAGCTGCTGATCATCAGTCCTTTGTGAACCAGCAGGTGTGAAGACCTCTAGAGAAAGCAGATGTTTTCTGGTCTGGAGCAAATGCCAGATGTGAGGACATCTGTGTGACTACTGAATCTTGGCTCAAGCTGGATCAGTGATCTCCAACAAACTCTTCCACCAGAACAGACATGAAGAAGACATTTCATTGGTCAGCAGGTGATGTGACATCAGCAGAACCATTCTTTGGTACTGAGCCAAGACTCTGAACTGATGATGACTTCCTGATCTGGAAAATGGGTGACCCCTGATGGACAGACAGGAAGCATGTCGGTCAGAGATGGACCAGTCCTGATCAGATACATACCAGCTAATGTCTTCTCACCACAATCAGGGACTGGACAGATGGAGACTTCCTCAGTAGGCCGCTACACTTCCTGCTACCTGAGGGAGTGTGGTCTGGGTCTGGGGGGCGCGGCTTTGAAGTGAGCCGGTCCAGACTGCAGGTCCTGATCATTCTGACAGAGGACAGGAGATGACGTAGAGACCGACGAGAAGGTTGGTCTCTGCCTAAGCTGGGGGGAAAACAAAGTTCCATTAGAAACAGGAACAAAACTGATCCTAGACCACCTTTACTCATCAAACTGGGTCAGATAAAGGAACCAAGCCATTTCTAGACCAGTTATCAACCTCTTCAAGAAACAAGAACAAACCCTTCCTAGCGCAGTTCTAGATTGAGAGTAGACCAGTTCTAGACATCAACATGTTGCAGAAACAAGAACAAACCCTTCCTAGCGCAGTTCTAGATTGATAGTAGACCAGTTCTAGACATCGACCAGTTCTAGACATCAACCTGTTGCAGAAACAAGAACAAACCCTTCCTAGCACAGTTCTAGATTGATGGTAGACCAGTTCTAGACATCAACCTGTTCCAGAAATAAGAACAAACCCTTCCTAGCACAGTTCTAGATTGATAGTAGACCAGTTCTACACATCAACCTGTTGCAGAAACAAGAACAAACCCTTCCTAGCACAGTTCTAGATTGATATTAGACCAGTTCTAGACATCAAACTGTTGCAGAAACAAGAACAAACCCTTCCTAGCGCAGTTCTAGATTGATAGTAGACCAGTTCTAGACATCAATCTGTTGCAGAAACAAGAATAAACCCTTCCTTGTGCAGTTCTAGATTGATGGTAGACCAGTTCTAGACATCAACCTGTTCCAGAAACAAGAACAAACCCTTCCTAGTGCAGTTCTAGATTGATAGTAGACCAGTTCTAGACATCAATCTGTTGCAGAAACAAGAATAAACCCTTCCTTGTGCAGTTCTAGATTGATGGTAGACCAGTTCTAGACATCAACCTGTTCCAGAAACAAGAACAAACCCTTCCTAGTGCAGTTCTAGATTGATAGTAGACCAGTTCTACACATCAACCTGTTCCAGAAACAAGAACAAACCCTTCCTAGCACAGTTCTAGATTGATAATAGACCAGTTCTAGACATCTACCTGTTGCAGAAACAAGAACAAACCCTTCCTAGCACAGTTCTAGATTGATAGTAGACCAGGCTTACACATCAAACTCTCCAAAAACAACAACAAACCCTTCCTAGCGCAGTTCTAGATTGATAGTAGACCAGGCTTACACTGCAAACTGTTCCAAAAACAAGAACAAACCCTTCCTAGCACAGTTCTAGATTGATAGTAGACCAGTTCTACACATCAACCTGGTTCAGAAACAGAAGCCAAGCTCAGTTAAAACTCACTGTTTGCTATGTGAAGTGTCGTCTCTCTGGAGCTCCAGTCTGATTGGCTGTTTGACCTGTCCATCACTGGTGTCTGAGCTGGGCCGATCCTGGTGTTCAGCTGTGAACCAGAGAAAATTCTGTCATTTTGTGTTTGGAGGTTTGGTTATGTTGTAGTGGTGAAGGTGACCTAATCAATGATCTGATCATATTAGATGAATTAAATATCTGGATTAGCCTCTGGAAGGAGTCCACCAGAACTCTGACAGATGAACTTCAACATCACTGTTTAAAAACCTGTGAGAGATCTCCCAGGTTGCACCCAGTTCTGCTGATACAGTCTATGAGACTGTTCTGGTTCTGGTTCTGGTGGAGGTTTCTTCCCATTAGAAGGGAATTCTTCTCCACCGGGGACTCGTAAATATTCAGGACAGACAGCTGAATCCAGACTAAGATTCTGTTTGGGTCCTTAGCTCAGCTCTTTCTATCAATAAGGGTTGTGTCGTTTAGAATTGGACTCTGTTGGGTCACTATAGATGTCCACATACCACATACACCACCAGGTGACTAAAACATCTGCATAAGACTGAGGATAACCTTAAATAACTCGGCTATGACTAGAGTTTCGGTCAGTTTAATAATTATAATAGCAATACAAGTGTTTTAAAGAACAGAACTAGAAAACGTGAGACAAAACATATGAAGCCCTTAGAAATAAGATCCTGCAGGTGTGAAAGAGAGGAACTAAAAGAAATGAGACATGATAAAAGGTCCCTGGCTGGAACTAAGTCCACCACTCTCAACAGTTAGACGACAACAAACTCCTGGAAGATGATGCTGACATTCCTCCACAGATGTGGAGTGTGTAGGATGGTGCTTCATGCAAGCCCCCGTTCACACCAGAGCCCAGCAGCCAGATATAAAGCAGTGAAGTTGACCTCCAACTGTTGCTCAGCATCAACCAGTGAGAACATCTGGAGCTGCAGACTGGATCACAGCTGGTCCTGCTGTGTTGGCTCAGTGTGTTCTGTGAAAGCATCTTCAGTGGTCCCTGGACTAGACGTTGTTGTCATGCAGGGAGGGCACCAACCAGGAAGAGTGTCCACCAGCCCCACCAGAAGACAAGACGCACCCCTCCCCATCGCAGAGGATAAGTGGGGGGGTGGGGGTGGGGGCAGAGCGAACCCCTCACCACCACAACAACAAACTATACACACAGAGAGTTCCTGAGAGTTAAGCCTCCATGTACAACAAGACAGACAAAAAGGGACGGTGAGGGGGGGCAGGGACATGAAAACACCCAGGACCACTTCAACTGTCCCCAATCTTTCCTTCCTTCCTGACCAAGCAGGTCAGCACCACAGCTGCCTGGAAGCCCAAACCAATAATCAATAACCTCTACAGCAATGGCTGCTTTCTAACCGGCAAATCAGGAGACAGAGTGTTTCCTGTGAACCTCAGTTGAAGTGATTAAGAGAGGTGCCTGCGTTAAAATGATCACGCATGGGTCACAGTTCAATTCAATTAAATTCAGTTCAGTTCAATTCAATTCAATTCAGTTCAATTCAATTCAATTTTATTTGTATAGAGCAGGGGTGTCCAAACTTGGTCCTCGAGGGCCGCTGTCCTGGATGTCTTAGAGGTTTCCTTGACACAACACACCTGATTCTAATGAATGAATCATAACCAGCTTATCATCCAGGTCTGCACAGGTCAGTTAATGACCCATTCATTTGAATCAGGTGTGCTGAAGCAGGGAAACATCAAAGACATGCAGGACAGCGGCCCTCGAGGACTGGAGCTGGGCACCCCTGGTATAGAGTCTGTTTCAATGTCAATTGTCTCCAGGTCAGCCTCTGGTGGTCGGTAGAGGAACTGCAGTCTCCAGTGGTCAGTAGAGGAACTGCAGCCTCTAGTGGTCAGTAGAGGAACCGCAGCCTCTAGTGGTCAGCAGAGGAACTGCAGCCTCTGGTGGTCAGTAGAGGAACTGCAGCCTCTGGTGGTCAGTAGAGGAACCGCAGCCTCTAGTGGTCAGCAGAGGAACTGTAGCCTCTAGTGGTCAGTAGAGGAACCGCAGCCTCTAGTGGTCAGCAGAGGAACTGCAGCCTCTGGTGGTCAGTAGAGGAACTGCAGCCTCTGGTGGTCAGTAGAGGAACCGCAGCCTCTAGTGGTCAGCAGAGGAACTGTAGCCTCTAGTGGTCAGCAGAGGAACTGTAGCCTCTAGTGGTCAGTAGAGGAACTGCAGCCTCTAGTGGTCAGTAGAGGAACTGTAGCCTCTAGTGGTCAGCAGAGGAACTGCAGCCTCTAGTAGTCAGTAGAGGAACCGCAGCCTCTAGTGGTCAGCAGAGGAACTGCAGCCTCTAATGGTCAGTAGAGGAACTATAGCCTCTAGTGGTCAGTAGAGGAACTGCAGTCTCTAGTGGTCAGCAGAGGAACTGTAGCCTCTAGTGGTCAGTAGAGGAACTGCAGCCTCTAGTTGTCGGTAGAGGTACCGCAGCCTCTTGTGGTCGGTAGAGGAACCGCAGCCTCTAATGGTCAGTAGAGGAACTGCAGCCTCTAGTGGTCAGTAGAGGAACTGCAGCCTCTAGTTGTCGGTAGAGGTACCGCAGCCTCTTGTGGTCGGTAGAGGAACCGCAGCCTCTAGTGGTCAGTAGAGGAACTGCAGTCTCTAGTGGTCAGCAGAGGAACTGTAGCCTCTAGTGGTCAGTAGAGGAACTGCAGCCTCTAGTTGTCGGTAGAGGTACAGCAGCCTCTAGTGGTCGGTAGAGGAACAGCAGCCTCTAGTTGTCAGCAGAGGAACTGTAGCCTCTAGTTGTCGGTAGAGGTACCGCAGCCTCTTGTGGTCGGTAGAGGAACCGCAGCCTCTAGTGGTCAGTAGAGGAACTGCAGCCTCTAGTGGTCAGCAGAGGAACTGTAGCCTCTAGTTGTCGATAGAGGAACTGCAGCCTCTAGTTGTCGGTAGAGGTACTGCAGCCTCTAGTGGTCAGTAGAAGAACCGCAGCCTCTAGTTGTCTGTAGAGGAACCGCAGCCTCTCGTTGTCGGTAGAGGAACCGCAGCCTCTAGTGGTCAGTAGAGGAACTGCAGCCTCTAGTGGTCAGTAGAGGAACTGCAGCCTCTAGTGGTCAGTAGAGGAAGCGCAGCCTCTAGTGGTCCCTAGAGGAAGCGCAGTCTCTAGTGGTCAGTAGAGGAACTGTCCTTTCGTCTTACCTGAGGTCTTGTCTGAGGAGGAAGAGGAGTTCTTGGCTGCGTCCAGACCTCCATCCTCCAGATGAGGCTTTCTCTCCTTCATTCCTGACCCAGGTTGGGGCTTCGCCCCCTCCTCCTGGTTCTGAATTAGTTCCTTTTCTTCCGTGCCATTGATCCTCTTAATCTGTGACATCAGTGATGATGTGACAGGAGGTGGAGGCAGTGAGGAGGAATATGTGAGGGAAGTGGAGGATACAACATAGGGATAGGGGTTGATTGGCAGATCAGTAGTGGGTGAGGCTGGTAGGCTGGCCCTCCGTCTCACTTGCATGTAAGAGGCAGAGGAAGCTCCACCCCCTTCCTGGCAGGTGTGAGAAGCTGAGGCGGAGCCAATGTAAGTATCTCTGAGCAGCTCTGTCTGCAAGTTGAGGCGGTGCCTATTCAGGCTCCGCCCCCTTTCCACCTCCAGTTTGGTTCCACCTCCCCTCACTGCTCCACACAGCTCAATGTGCCCTGCCCTTCTCACCACAGTCTCCGCCTCTCTCTGCAACAGTACTGCTGGGCTGTTCAGGTATGGTCTAGACACCAGGACACCTGTGCCCCGCTGCTCCGCCCACCTCCTCTGCTGCTGTCGCTCCAGGTAGCGAGTCTCCGCCTCCGTCTCTGTCTCATCCTCGAACCGCAGACGGCGAGTTGGAGAGGATGATGTCTGTCTCCGTGGCGACGGTGCGGTGAGGGCACAGGTAGATGAGTCTCTCAGGTGTCCCGACAGCAGAACCACCTTTTCTGACCTCACCTGCTGTCCTGATGTGACCCCAGACCTGGAATGGACCACAGAACCCAGACTGGTCAGGATTCATTTATAACTGGAATAGATGAGGGCTGGATCTGGATCAGAACTGAACAAGTGAACAACTGTGGTTGGTCTGGAAGGATCTGGGGACCCAGGTTAGCTTAGCTTAGCTTAGCCGTGCTAACGGCAGCAGTCCTTTCATGTCTCCACCTAAACAGCATTAGAGACCGGAGGTCCCACCGTGAAGGTTAGGGTTAGACTAGGTCCCGGTGGCTGGGAAGATGACTGCAGGTCCCGGTAGAAAGAGTCTTCACTCTACTCTGCAGGGCTCGGCCCGCTGCAGAGGCTAATGCTACGCTAGCTGATCCGATGAACGGCCTCTCGGTTAACGGAGCCAGTGGATCATTTCAGGACTCGGGTCAGTCACTGTGACTGCCTCATCCAACTGGGGCCCTGCAAGACCGGCCTTGGTTTTCCAGCAGCCACCTGAAGACTGCTAGTGAGTCTCTAGCGGGACGTCTAGTCACACTGAGCTGAGCCGTGCTGATCTGAGCTGTGCTAAGCTGAGCCTTGCTGTTCAATAAAAACCGGGCTTCAAATGCTGTCTGTACAAATGTGTGGGTCACATGACCTAATGGCATGTGTATGCGTGTTACCTACGGCGTATGTGTGTCAGGGGTCAGCAGGTTGTGGTCTCCTCTCAGAGGAAAACGACGACTCTTCATATGAACGCTGTCTTCATGCTGTCATCACAACAACAACGCTGTGGTGCAGAAGAGGATGAACGGGGTGGGGGGTGCTCAGAGGATGACATCATCACCTCTGATTGGCCCGTGTGACAGAAGGAGGATTAAACTGAGCAGCTTGTCTAAACTAATTAATCTGAAGGAGCAGACTGTTGAAATCAGCAGGTGTTTGTTCTGGTCTTTGTTACTGCAGGAGGACTGTTTCTAGTACCAGACCTTCAAGAGACCAGTAGACCCTTTAGAGACCAGTGGACCCTTTAGAGACCAGTAGACCCTTTAGAAACCAGTAGACCCTTTAGAGACCAGTGGACCCTTTAGAGACCAGTAGACCCTTTAGAGACCAGTGGACCCTTTAGAGACCAGTGGACCCTTTAGAGACCAGTGGACCCTTTAGAGACCAGTAGACCCTTTAGAGACCAGTAGACCCTTTAGAAACCAGTGGACCCTTTAGAGACCAGTAGACCCTTTAGATACCAGTGGACCTTTCAATAACCAGTAGACCCTTTAGAGACCGGTAGACCCTTTAGAGACCAGTAGACCCTTTAGAGACCAGTGGACCCTTTAGAGACCAGTAGACCCTTTAGAGACCAGTGGACCATTTAGAGACCGGTAGACCCTTTAGAGACCAGTGGACCCTTTAGAAACCAGTGGACCCTTTAGATACCAGTAGGCCCTTTAGAGACCAGTAGACCCTTTAGGGACCAGTGGACCCTTTAGATACCAGTAGGCCCTTTAGAGACCAGTAGACCCTTTAGAAACCAATGGACCTTTCAGTAACCAGTAGACCCTTTAGAGACCAGTAGACCGTTTAAAGACCGGTGGACCCTATAGAGACCAGTGGACCATTCAGTAACCAGTAGACCTTGTGTTGTCTGAGTCTGGTTCAGGGAACAGGCTCAGTCCAGAGTATGTTCCACCTGAAGTTAGTGAAACAGTTTCTAAAAGCTCAGTCGCTTTTATTTGAAGAGATGTGTATTTTTTTTTTACAAATGTCAGGGTTTAGGGGGTTAGGGCTTAGGGTTTAGGGGTTACAGGGTTAGGGGGTAGGGGTAGAGTTAGGGTTTAGGGGGTTAGGGAGTAGGGTTAGGGGGTTAACATTTTTTCAAATTGTGTGTCTTATGCGATTTGAGCACACAAAAACATGCTCAATAGCGTCACCTGATTTATGAGCCCTACCAGACACTTACCAAAAAAAGTGTTTCTTTATTTCATCTTTTTCACAGTGAACATACAAATATAACATGAGTGTTTGAAAAAAAAATTGAAAAAATAAATATTGGTCTGGTAATATTTGGGCAGAGCCTGTATGTGCATAAATAATCAAAATTAGAGATGAGATGCAACTTTTGAAATGCAAAAAGATATTTATTTACAGAAAAAAGAAGGCATAAATGACAGACTTAAGCAGCAGTCTGGGACCTTTCTGAGCTGATGAGGGAAAGATCGAAAAACAAAGAAATATGCAGGCTTTTTATAGCCTCTATGTAACACCTTTCCAAACTTCAGTTTCACAGGTGTAACCAGTTAAACATCATATGACAGATTTACATACAGACTAGCTACTATATTTCTCCAACCTAAACAATACACTGACACATCAGTATAGGCAGTTTTACACACCCATATCGCCCCAAATTCCTAAAACAGACAAGGAATGAACTCATTGACTCTATAGAATGTCCTTAACTCAGTGAACTCCTGCAAAGGCCTTAAAATGTTTGCTTCTTTAGAGAACATCAAAACTTATAAGTATATATTAAAGATCATAATGTTCAGACACTACATATCTCCCCCTTTGAGACTATGCAGAGTCTCGAAAAAGTAAAGAAAGAAAAACACACAATTATGAAATATGATAATAAGATACATGAACTCAAAATCATAACTCTCACAGAGAATGGGAGCAAAAACCTGCCGGCAGATACAACTTTCAAAAAACCATTATTCCTTCAAGGCATGAAAAACCTCCCACAGCGTCCTCTGCCTTGGATCACCACTGTACCAGCCCTCCAGACAACAAAAAGATTACATAATGAGCAATATGCATGAGAACCTCAGAAAAGAATGAAATAACTGTCTGAAGCAGGCCAGCTATCCTGTCGAACCCACATTCAGACCTATGCCTGCCTATCCCCTCTATCCTGTCTGATAAAAGAATAAAACACCTGAGGCCCCACACATACCGCACAAAACAACATCAAAAGAATATAACTGAATCACAAATTTATAATGAATCATAACATCAGCAAGGATATACTTTAACTATAATGAATACTAAATATTTCTCGACTGAAAGAACAACCCCCCAAGAGTTCCATAGTCATAGAAGAAGCTCCTGAAGAATCCAGGTGTATCGACGACGTTGTCAGGACAATGTCGATGTTGGAGTTTAACAGTCCATGTTGTCAAGATTGAATGGAAATGCTTGATCCAGCAGTCACCCCAGGTGATTTTCCCATCAGTACTGAGAAAAGAAAGAAGTCACTGACCAGTATCTTGTCCAAGTAAAAAAGAACATTTTCAAACAAGTGATTAAAAATAAGTGAAAAAGAATCAAAACCATATTTCAGTGTAAATATTCATATATGAATATCAAAACTCAACCTCTAAAAGGGGCTTATTTCAACTATGACATCGTCCACTATCTCCTCATCTTTGTCATCAGTAACAGGTCTATGTAATTGTGGCATCTGAATGTTGTCACCAGGTATCACTACGCCTACCCATCTCATAATCATGCTTTCAATTGTCAACTGGGAAAAGAAGCTGCAATTATTGAAGGTGAAATCAATGTGGTATGAGTAGTCAGATCCACATAGTCGTCGTCTCGCAATACTACTAAAGTCACCACATGTATGTCATAAATCATCGCTGACTATATAGCAATCTGTCTGTCCTTCTGAGATGGAACAAGAAAGACAATAACATTTATAATCACCTTAATCATCCACTTGAAGTCTACGGAAAATAGATTATAGTCTCCTACAACAGTTGGTCTCCTACAAAAGTTAAGTAACATTTAAACCAATGACTAAAAAATAAGTAGCACAAATGTCTTGGGTCTGTGAATGATAAACTGTTCCGAGTCGCTATTTAATCTCTAATTTCTAAAGAATCAATCGCACTGTTTTATCCACAAATTCTTTACCGTTGTCAGAGGATATGCAAACTGGCAATCCCCACCTGCTTATGACCTTCTGGCACAAAAACTTAGCAACAGACTGAGCACCTTTGTGTCTGGAATCGGTAAAAGTTCAACTGAAAATTACAATGTTGCATCTTATTAAAATAAAATCTTCTTGTTTCAAAAGCTTATGATAACCTCTCAGTCTTGTCATAATCAGAATATATTTGTTAAAGTTCAAAAGGTTCCGTAGGTTATGATGAGTCAGAATAGTATCTGGATAGTCAACAGTAACAAATGATGCTTCACCATATATCAATATTTGTCTCTAACAGAGTTGGACACATATAGCAAAAAGTCTCCTTAGAATAATCTGAAATTGTCAGTATTGGAGCCTCCAGCATCTTCGTTTCCACCAACTGCATCTGAGTGAGTTTTCTCAAGACATCTCGGTCTTGTTGTTTCTTTCTCTTCTCCCTTTTCCACTTGATGTGCAATGTGTAGACACTTTTCGTCATGTGTCCAAGTCCAACCACTTCTGCCAGCTTGCTTCTCACTGGCCGGGGCAATCCTTCCTGAATCTTGTTTCGTATGATCGCTTGTTCCATTTGAATTCCTTCTGGATCATATCCTTTAGTGTTTCTCCATAATTCTCTCTTTACATTCTCAAGTATCTATTTAGCTTGAATAATTTTGTAAGTATTTCACTTTATTTTAATAGTATCACTTATTGTTTATATTCCCTTCTTTTCTTATTTTGTATTACTAATTCTTTCACTTTCACTCTTTAAATCGGTGTCTTTAATTGTCCAAATTGCTGCTCATTTAATTTCGCAATTTCAGAAATTGTCCAGCAGAGGGAGACTCAAAATCAATTCACAATGTGGCCACTAGAGGGAGTCAATACAAACTGCATAAATTCAATAGGCCACTAGAGGGAGTCAGAGTAAAATTTCAAATACAATATCAACCCATGTCCACTAGAGGGTGTAAATGGAAAACTATTTTACATCATAATCTGAGAACTATTAAATCCAATCAGTGATTGTAAACTACAATTAAAGAACAAATAAAGTGTTGCCAACTCCAGAGGAAATAAAAAAGATAAAAACTCAGAATCGTGTCAAAAAATAGTATTCAATCAATCAAACAAATACTCATAAAGTCAAATGATCTTAATCAATAAATGCAAGTTAAACACATCATAAGAAAATCAAATATTTTAAATGGTCAGTCAGTTCCGAAGCCTTTATGGATGTTTATAATTCATGCGTATATATAAATATCACACAAACTCATACTCTTATGCATGAAATAAGCAAAAATATGTGTTCAAACTTTATTAAAACACACACACTTGTGTAAAGCAGGTTTTGGCTTGATCTTTGTAGATAAAAAAGAAGCGAATCGCCTGTTAAATTCAGTCAGTTTTCCGGGCCGGTTGTCAACAGGGACAGTCTTCTCACTCTGAGATTTTTTCTCACTTCCGGTGGTACAAGTCTCATTTGTTCACAGTGAAAACAAAAAAGAAAAAAGAGAAAATGTAAATTTATGGTTACATGACAACAGTTCAGTGATTCTATCAAACAGTCAGAACAACTTCCAACGCAGGAAACTAAAAACTGTCAGTATAACATTTATTTACTGTCAATGTTTATTTTTCTCAATTATTCTATCATATTCTGACAGCATTTTCATCTTTAAGGTTACATACAGTGTGAATAAAAAAAAACATTAAATGGTCTTATTCCAAATCCATCTTCTTCTGCTGCTCCCCTTTTCTCTCAAAAATGAACAGTGTTGGGTGTAACGCGGTACAAAGTAACGCGTTACCGTAACGGGATAACATTCGCCAGTAACGCAGTAATGTACCGCGTTACAGTTGTAATTTGTGTAATCACATTACAGTTACTCTTAGACAAAAAACATTCCGTTACTTTAGTTACTTTAAGCTGCTTTAAGCAGCTATATGCAGAGCGGGAGGAAAGAAAAAAAAAATCAAACATCCCTTTCATGCATGTTCACGGGCTGCGCAACACTTGTCTGATCTCAGCAACGTGATTTTACGTGACCTAGTGACTGAAGCGCGATTTCATGAAGGTGGAGAAGAAATGATGGCAGGGCTGCTCAGGACGTCTTTTGACTGGTGGAGATACGCGCACTACTTCGAATTTGTTGTGGTAAAGGGAAAGAATGTGACTGTAAAGTGTAAACTATGCGCTGGCCAGAAGCAACTATCCACTGCCACAAACAGCACCTCAAATCTGTCCAAGCACCTACATCGGCAACATGCTAACACCAAGCTAGTGGCTAAAGAAGGACGGACCCCGAGTGACGCTGAGGAAAACATGCTGACACCATCGAAGCAGACGAGGCTTGATTTTCAACATGTATCGACAAAAGTTGAGATACAGAGGCTTGTAGCAGCATACGTCGTGGAGGAAATGCTGCCTGTTTCGACAGTGGAATCGCCGAGTTTCGGTAACATCCTAAGCAGAATACAGGTGAGGAGGCCGCTATCATCAGACAGGAAAACTTTTGCAAACTAACTGGATAAGTGTTATGTAAAGATGGAAACTGAGCTCAAGAAAACCTTTGAGAGCTTAGAGTATGTGTCAACTACTGCTGACATCGGGATTAGCCACAATAAAAGCTATTTAGGTATGACTGCCCACTGGATTAACCCAAACAATGTCCAGCGTGAAAAAGCTGCAACTGCCTGCAGAAGAGTAAAAGGACGACACACTTATGATGTTGTAGCCGGCGAAATTGAACAGGTTCACTCAGCGTATGGATTGTCTCACAAGGTGACTGCTACTGTAACTGACAACGGGTCAAATTGTATTAAAGCTTTTAAAATATATGAGCCAGCGCCAGATTCAGACAAGGAGATTGATGAAGATGTGAGGTTCATAGATGTTGAAAGTGTGCTCTCTAGCAGTACTGATTCAGAGGGACAGTTTTCTCTGCCCCCCCACCTGAGATGTATGTGCAAAAGGTACTCATAGTACCAACAACAACAAGATGGACATCCTTCCATGATGCCCTGTCCCGCATCACTGACATTCCCATCTCAGAGTTGAACACTCTCTGCAGTCGACTAGAAATGAAAGCCTTCACTGAACGGGAATATCAGTTCCTTAAGGAATACTGCACAGTCATGAAACCACTCACAGTGGCTTTGGACATATTGGACATATTACAAGGCATATTACATATTACAATCTTGAATTTAAAAGTCAAAAGCACGATTTTATGAATTTGATGTATGAATTTATTTTTATTTTATTGTTTATATTTTACAGGGACAGCACAAATTTAAAGTAACCGCATCAGAGTTAACTAACAGCTAATTATTAAGATAATAGAATAAATAAAAAGTCTATTCATGTGGACACCACATACATATAAAAAAATCTAATGTGAATGTACACTACATGAAGCACCATAAAATGTCAATTCATAAATTTTTTTAAACTTTTTTTAAGTGAATCCACAGATATGTCACAATCCCTCATTTACTCACATGGCAACTACAGCTGAGTAGCTTAATCTTATACTATGCACTGCAAATTATACTGTACACAGCCAAGCTCATCAAATCTTTACCGAGACCCAGATCATGACCCCCGAGCAAATATCATTAACTAAAAAATAACATTGAATCCTAAACAAGGTAAAAAAAAAAAAAACTCCCATGGAGGGAGAAAAAAAAAAACCTTTAAGCCAAACAGCTTAAAGGTACTTGCAAGGAGAACGGACAGAGTTCATTTACAGTCTCCAACCCGCTCTGAGTTACTTCTGCCCAAACTCTCTTTTATTCTCTTAGGACGTCTCTGATTACATGGGATATGCAACTCTAAGGGTTTTGGGGAGTGACTAACTGCATATCTTAATCTGACCTATCTAAGTACACTTATCAGTACATAGCAGTACAATTGCCCAATGTTCCTTCGTGCAGTTCCAGTTCCCGGTTCTTCTCCTTCTGTTCGTATGATAACTCTCACACTCTTACACAGCATGTTTTCCAACAATTACCCAAGTAATTTTAAAGGTGACACATACTTAACTTCTTTCAGTAGTTCTTCACTAGACAGTTTACAGTTCAATAGCAAATGTGTGATAACTATATATAATTATTCCAACAGATCTTTTCTGGAGAAATTGACTCTCGGACATAGATTACAGTGATAATAACTACCCAAAATAATAAAAAATACCTTGGACCTTGAGTTTTTACTGTCACTGTTTTTGCAGGACTTGTAACCTGTAGCTACTACAGTCAGACAAAACAGGGAATACTTTCAATGAACTACTCGGTACATCTGCTGTTAGTGATACATGCCGTGATAACTGGACCGTACTGAAGTACCCAGATGACTGATTCTGTCCCTGCTCAGTGATGAGGACTGTCATCATGGACCAGTACTGGACCGTACTGAAGTACCCAGATGACTGATTCTGTCCCTGCTCAGTGATGAGGACTGTCATCATGGACCAGTACTGGACCGTACTGAAGTACCCAGATGACTGATTCTGTCCCTGCTCAGTGATGAGGACTGTCATCACGGACCAGTCCTGGACTGTACTGAAGTACCCAGATGACTCTGATTCTGTCCCTGCTCAGTGATGAGGACCGTCATCACGGCCCAGTCCTGGACCGTACTGAAGTACCCAGATGACTGATTCTGTCCCTGCTCAGTGATGAGTACTGTCATCATGGACCAGTACTGGACCGTACTGAAGTACCCAGATGACTGATTCTGTCCCTGCTCAGTGATGAGGACTGTCATCATGGACCAGTACTGGACCGTACTGAAGTACCCAGATGACTGATTCTGTCCCTGCTCAGTGATGAGGACCATCATGCACAGCTGCAAGATTTGTTTCTGCTTACGATAAGAAAGATTAGACAAGAAAAACCTTTTTTCATCCCACAACGGGAAAACTGCATTACAGTGCAATAGCAAAGTACAGACTTGCAACATATGTGTGGTCTTGTGTATTCTGGTGTGTTCTGTTAAAACAATTGTATTACTGATGCTCTTGATCATTCTTCATCGATCTCCTGAGATGTATGTATGCAATGATATTAAAGTTCACTGTAATCTAGTCATTGCCAACTCTTAGGGTTGTATATCATTTATTCCACTACAGCTTCTTCAGACGCTACAGGAGCTCCTTCTTAAACCATCTACAATGAAGAGACTTCATAAATGACCATTACTTTCAGGGATTAATAAAATATTATTGAGCTAAATATCCATGCGTCATCCATGGGATTCAGGGATCTGCTGGAGTCTATCCCAGCTGTCTTCAGGTCTAAAGGCAGGGGTCCACCTGGACAGGTCTCCAGTCCATCACAAGAGCACATGTAGATGGACAACCGTGCACACTCACAATCACTCCTACAGGTAATTTATAGCCACCAATTAACCTGACATGCATGTGAGCTAAATAAAATCTTGTATTTAATTTAGTTTACACCTACTGACCACACGCAGCCCTTGATGTATTCTAAAATGGAATTGAGTAAAATAAACATATCTAACTTATTCTACCAGCACACTCTAATGTAACTGACTAGAACCGGTCCAGTTCAGTGTTTTGGTCAATAAATTTTTTTTTTCTTTTTCGGATTAATACAAATAAGTAAGATAGTATGTGTTTTACCCTGTAAAAACGCTCCTTAACCTTTGTGTCGTGTTCGTTTCTCCCCCCTTACTTTAGTGTTCCCGGTCAAATTTGACCGGCCTGTTTTAACTGCTCCTACATAAACAGAAAAACCACTGATCTTCACCAAATTTTATTTAACTCCTTTTTAAGCTGTAAACAGTGTCTCAGACCACTGATTTATATGAATAACTGCAGTGAATATACATAAAATAGACACAGAAATAGTAAATTGCATTCGAAAATGAAAATTTATTGTAAAAAAAAAAGTAACAAAAGTCAAAACAGTGACCAAATTCACACAACATCAACATGAGCCTATCATTTGTATGTGTGTGTGTGTGTGCATGTGTTGGGGAGGGGGGGGGGGGGGGGGGGGGGGGGGGGGGTTCTCTGCTCTGCCTGCCTCCTCTTTCCTGGGTGGATGAATACCAGAGCAAATTTCCATCCTTGGACTGGAATATCACAGGTGCCTCTTCCTCAGGTGTGTCTTCCTCTGGAGCCTCTTCCTCGCCATCTGTTGACTGGTCGGTCTCACAATGGTCTGGATCAAAATCAGGATCAATGATGTCTTCTATTTCTGAGACATCCTCCTCTATTTCTGGTTGAACTTCAATCCCCTGTTCATCAGGTTGAAATAAAAGGTCCAGAGCCTCTCTGACAAGAAATCATCTGATTGGGCGCCTAGTCAACGTGTTCATAGTAAAACGAGGGCAATGCACACAAAAAAAAAAAAATATATATATAGGGGGTCTCTGAGAAGATATGATACATTTTGTATAGGAAAGTGCGGTTCACGTGGGGGGATGGGCACATAAGCCTTGGAAAGGGATAATTCCCATAACAAACACCTAATTGTTGACTTTGAAATGTGGAACAAGTGTTATTGTTATACATTTAGTTTGGAAAGTGTTGTTCATGTGGGGGGGATGGGCACATAAGCACCGGAATGAAGTGGGAAGAGGAGACACCTATTTGTTCAGTCTGAAAGAGGTTCACGTGGTGTGGTGTGTGTGTGTGTGTGTGTGTGTGTGTGGTAGTGTATTTGTGGTTGTGTACAATCTGATGGATGAACACAATCCAGTGTCACCCTTTAATTTCCTATGGCGGTCATTTTTGACCGGGAACACCACAGGTGTTACAAAGTTGAATAAACTACTCAAAATTCAGAGAAAGTGGTGATCAGCATACATGTTCAACATGTTATACATGTTCAAATGCCTAGTGTGGAGGATATCATAAGGCCCTGAGACACTCAAATGTAAAACACAATATTTATGATTGATGAAAGTAGGAAATCGGTCAGATTTGACCCGAACACGACAGAAAGGTTAAATCCTGCTAACGGAGACTCCTACATCTCCCAGAATGCCCCGGGCGCAGCAGCGGATGTGATGTCTTGCCGTTTCCGCCTCCGTTTTGTTCTGGTTCTGGCTGTTTCCCGCGGCCATGGCGGCTCCTCTGGAGGTGGTTCTGAGCTCGGATGCTTCTTCCCAGCTCTGGAACGTTACCGTGTTCGACCCGCTCAGCGGCTCCAGCCTGCTGTCGTTCCGCGGCGGGAACAGCGGCGCCCGGAGCCTGGCGGTGCTGCGGGGGGAGTTCCTGCTGTCCGCGCAGCTGGGGAAGAACTTCATCAACGTGTGGGAGCTGCAGAGGAAGGTAGGGGGCACCGCTGGATGCTACACCCCCACCTGGGGGCTCAGGGCCGGGAGGGTCCAGAGTCTGTTCTCAGAGAGGACCAAGCTGAAGTCTGCTGGCTGTAAATCCTCCCTGAAACTTATTACCTGCTGGGTCCAGGTGGGAGGGGTCACGAGGACCTCATCTCCACCCCGATCTCCAGCTCTGATGCTGTTATCCAGGTGTACCTCCGAACACACGTGTTCTGCACTTTGATGGCTTCTATTTTGAAAGGGTTCCTTTTTTAATGGCTTTTATTTTGAAAGAGCGCCCTCTTTAAAATCTTTTATTTTGAAGGGGTAATCTTTTGAAGAGTTATCCTTAGAAGCCCTTTATTTGAAAAGGTTACATTTTTAATGGCTTTTATGAGATAATGTTCTCCCAGTAATAGTTTTAAGTTTGGAATGGTCACCTTTTAAAGGCTTTTATTTTAAAAGGATCAGCTGACAGGGACAGGTGACCACAGACAGGTGTGTTGCTCACGTGACTATCTTGTTTTTAGGATCAACTGCAACAGAAGATTGTGTGTCCAGGTGTGGTCACCTGTCTGAGCGCCTCACCTGACGGCTTCTACCTGGCCGCTGGCGTGTCAGAGGCTGTATACCTGTGGGAGGTATGTACCTGCTGCTTCTTTCTAGGGTCGTTGAGCCTGTGGTTTCCATGTTTTCACTCACCCTAACCCTCAGAATGGATATTTATAGAGGGTCTCCTGTGATTGGTGCAGGTGTGCTCAGGTAAGCTGGTGGCAGTACTGAGTCGACACTACCAGGATGTCACCTGTCTGAAGTTCACAGATGACAGCAGCCACTTCATTTCTGGAGGGAAGGACAACCTGGCACTGGTGTGGACCATGAGCAGGTAATGCACCTGGAGAACACCTGTACAAACGCCAGTTGGGACAAAGCAGTGGATACCTCTGTTAGTGAATGATGAACCTCTAGGACAAGGGTCACTAACTGGCGGACCGCGGTCCGAGTCCGGACCCAGACAGCGTCCTATACGGACCCGGACCTATAACCAGTAAATTATTAAGGGATTTTAAATTTTGAGGGGACACTTCTATTTTAACCGGCGCAACTTTACTAGTCTTTACGGCACCGGTTTAGCGGATCAGGAAACGCACAAACCAATTGCGTGCGAGTTAATCCATCCCACGTGATGCTACCCAGCCAATCACATCTCTGCACTGCGGGCGATTACCATAGCAACTCTGACTGCAGTCAGATGAGAGGTGAGAACCGAACGGGAAGACGATTAAAAAATAGAAAGTAAGAAAGATAGAGAAGGAAAGAAGCGATTCAGGGAGAAAGGACGGAGAGGTGAGTGAACGAAAGACAGGGAGAAACAAAGAGGAGGAGATGAACTAGCGGCATAGGAGAGTGAGAGAAAGACGGGGAGAAACAGAGGAGGAGACGAACTAGCGGCAGAGGAGAGTGAGAGAAAGACAGGGAGAAACAGAGGAGGAGATGAACTAGCGGCATAGGAGAGTGAGAGAAAGACGGGGAGAAACAGAGGAGGAGACGAACTAGCGGCAGAGGAGAGTGAGAGAAAGACGGGGAGAAACAAAGAGGAGGAGACGAACTAGCGGCAGAGGACAGTGAGAGAAAGACGGGGAGAAACAAAGAGGAGATGAACTAGCGGCAGAGGAGAGTGAGAGAAAGACGGGGAGAAACAAAGAGGAGACGAACTAGCGGCAGAGGAGAGTGAGCGAAAGACGGGGAGAAACAAAGAGGAGGAGACGAACTAGCGGCAGAGGAGAGTGAGAGAAAGACGGGGAGAAACAAAGAGGAGACGAACTAGCGGCAGAGGACAGTGAGAGAAAGACGGGGAGAAACAAAGAGGAGATGAACTAGCGGCAGAGGAGAGTGAGAGAAAGACGGGGAGAAACAAAGAGGAGACGAACTAGCGGCAGAGGAGAGTGAGACAGAGTGAGCGAAAGACGGGGAGAAACAAAGAGGAGGAGACGAACTAGCGGCAGAGGAGAGTGAGAGAAAGACGGGGAGAAACAAAGAGGAGACGAACTAGCGGCAGAGGAGAGTGAGAGAAAGACGGGGAGAAACAAAGAGGAGACGAACTAGCGGCAGAGGAGAGTGAGCAAAAGACGGGGAGAAACAAAGAGGAGACGAACTAGCGGCAGAGGAGAGTGAGAGAAAGACGGGGAGAAACAAAGAGGAGACGAACTAGCGACAGAGGAGAGTGAGCGAAAGACGGGGAGAAACAAAGAGGAGGAGACGAACTAGCGGCAGAGGAGAGTGAGAGAAAGACAGGGAGAAACAGAGAGGAGGAGACGAACTAGCGGCAGAGGAGAGTGAGAGAAAGACGGGGAGAAACAACGAGGAGACGAACTAGCGGCAGAGGAGAGTGAGCAAAAGACGGGGAGAAACAAAGAGGAGACGAACTAGCGGCAGAGGAGAGTGAGAGAAAGACGGGGAGAAACAAAGAGGAGACGAACTAGCGGCAGAGGAGAGTGAGCAAAAGACGGGGAGAAACAAACAAGAGGAGACGAACTAGCGGCAGAGGAGAGTGAGAGAAAGACAGGCAGAAACAAAGAGGAGACAAACTAGCGGCAGAGGAGAGTGAGCAAAAGACGGGGAGAAACAGAGAGGAAAAGACAGCAGAGAAAAATAACTACTCATGGCGCTCTTCAAGAAGAGAAAAGTGGAGAGTGAAAACAGAGCTTTCAACCCAGAATGGACAGACTCCTTCATGTTCATTCTTCCCACTGGGAGCACAAAACCAGTGTGTCTCATCTGCTCAGAGACTGTAGCTCTCATTAAAAGTGACAATGTGAAACGCCACTATGAGACAAAGAACAAAGTTTTTGACCAAACATCCCCCCCGAAGTCTGAACTAAGGTCACAGAAAATAAGCAGTCTCAGAGCCCAGTATGACCAGTCCACCAGAGTCCTGACCCATTCATTCACTGCCCAACAACGTGCTCATGAATGTTCCCTTAGAGTTGTTTGGATTTTGGGTCAGAACCAGGGGCGATTCTAGGGTCAGAGCTTTAGGGTTGCTGAGCACCCAATGAGCCCCACCACGACCCACAAGTAACGTTAGTGAGAAGAGGACGATACCATTAGGCGGGGTCGTTGTCATTTTCATTCTTAAAATATAAACTTAAACCACAAACTATGGATTCAGTTTTGGACATTATCTAAGCCTGTCAAATACGAACTAAAATTTTAGAATAACAACATTTCTTACTCCAGGTTTTTGAGGTGCTGAATTTCAATTTAAGGGTGCTGGAGCACCTGTAAAAAAGGGCTAGCCTCGCCCATGGTCAGAACAAAAAACCATTCACTGATGGAGAGATTGTTAAGGAGTGCATGAGTGCAGTCACTGAAACCTTACTTGAGGGAAAACAAAAAGAAGAGCTTTGTGACAAAATAAAGCAAATACCCATGTCAGCATCATCAGCCACAAAGAAATGTGAAGTACTGACCCAGGATGTGCTGGCCCAGCTGGATGAAGCCATTCATAAGGCACCATGTGTAGGCTTAGCTGTAGATGAGTCCACTGATGTGTCTGACAATGCTCAGCTGTTAGTTTAAAAAATATTTTCTCTATTTCATTTTTAAATTCAAATCTGTCTGGTTTAATCTTAAAGGTGGGGTAGGTGTTCTTTTTTTGCAGCACGTTTTACAGTATTGCCTGAAACCTTTTCACATTCCCATTGCACCCACTGAAATAAAATGTTTGCAAAAAAACTAAATGTTTTTGTCCGGTCTAGAGGGTATAATCAGAGAAAAACTCTGACCAATCAATGTACTGATCATCTTTACATTTATTGGCTGCCTAAAACGTCCATCAAATATCAATGCACTCCCCTCCTTCCCTCCCTGTGGTTCATGTAGTCTTGAATAGTGTGAAGGCGTGGTTTCGAGGGGTGAGCTGAAGAGGAGGAAGCGGAGCCTTTGGGAGGAGGGAGGGAGTGTATATTTTCAAAATCTCAATTGAGTTGGATTGCTGGAACTGTTTTTCAAAGAACACCCACCCCACCTTTAAGTGACAATAAATACTGTCAAAATGTTTTTGAATTGTACTTTCTTTATTTGATCAGATGTTGATTACATGCAGATGTTGATACAACTACTCGGCTACTTCAGTATATATCACACAAATCATAAGGTTATGACATTATGGTGTTCTGGACCTTTGCTTTAGGAAATTTTCTCCAACCGGACCTCTTTGAATTTTAGTTGAATACCCCTGCTCTAGGAGGTTGGGACAGAGCAGTGGATACCTCTGTCAGTGAATGATGAACCTCTAGGAGGTTGGGACAGAGCAGTGGATACCTCTGTCAGTGAATGATGAACCTCTAGGAGGTTGGGACAGAGCAGTGGATACCTCTGTTAGTGAATGATGAACCTCTAGGAGGTTGGGACAGAGCAGTGGATACCTCTGTCAGTGAATGATGAACCTCTAGGAGGTTGGGGCAGAGCAGTGGATACCTCTGTTAGTGAATGATGAACCTCTAGGAGGTTGGGACAGAGCAGTGGATACCTCTGTCAGTGAATGATGAACCTCTAGGAGGTTGGGACAGAGCAGTGGATACCTCTGTTAGTGAATGATGAACCTCTAGGAGGTTGGGGCAGAGCAGTGGATACCTCTGTTAGTGAATGATGAACCTCTAGGAGGTTGGGACAGAGCAGTGGATACCTCTGTTAGTGAATGATGAACCTCTAGGAGGTTGGGACAGAGCAGTGGATACCTCTGTTAGTGAATGATGAACCTCTAGGAGGTTGGGGCAGAGCAGTGGATATCTGATGAGGAGGTGGATACCTCTGTTAGTGAATGATGAACCTCTAGGAGGTTGGGGCAGAGCAGTGGATACCTCTGTCAGTGAATGATGAACCTCTAGGACAGCGGTTCCCAAACTTTTTTAGCCGCGCACCCCCTTCTGTGTCTCAACCGGGTTGACGCACCCCCGATCCCCCACCCCTTAAAAAAAACGCAACAAGCTTTATTATAGCCATATTAAAGTCGCCATGTTTATTCATGCTAAAATGACCAGAACACACATATAACATAATAATCACAATCACAAAAATGTGCTTTCGCATTTAAATTAAACTGAAACACTGTAACACAGTTCCAATATAATGAAACAAAGTTATGCGCAGGCTTGCACTTTTAAGAGCAAAGAGGATGGATGACATGCTCAGACTCAGTGGCAGAAAGCAGATAAGTTGAGGAAAATGTTTGAATATTTTCAACATTGAACAAAAATTTAAATGTTGATGGATGTTTAAATGACCGTGGAACTAACACAACCCGTCATCATAACACAGGTTATGGAAATAAAATTTGAACGCCAGTAATTTAATTCTATTCCAATAAAATTCCAATAAAGATATTTTCCCTGATTTCAGCCAATTGAGCATATTTCCCAGAATGAATAAAGTAGAGGCCACAAACTAGGTGCAAATGCAGTGGTAGAAGAATATAACTTCTTCTTCTACGCTTCACTTTAAGATGACGTGCATTTTGAATAGCCTGCATTTATTTATTCATTAAAATTACAGTTTTTGATTTAAAATTTTACAAAGGAAATGTTTATTTACACATCGTTATTGTGTAAAAACAAAAAAAATTATCAGACCGCCATTACATTTTTCATCTCGCGCACCCCCTAGAGGCAGCTTGCGCACCCCTGGGGGTGCGCGCACCCCACTTTGGGAATCCCTGCTCTAGGAGGTTGGGACAGAGCAGTGGATACCTCTGTTAGTGAATGATGAACCTCTAGGAGGTTGGGGCAGAGCAGTGGATACCTCTGTCAGTGAATGATGAACCTCTAGGAGGTTGGGGCAGAGCAGTGGATACCTCTGTTAGTGAATGATGAACCTCTAGGAGGTTGGGACAGAGCAGTGGATACCTCTGTTAGTGAATGATGAACCTCTAGGAGGTTGGGACAGAGCAGTGGATACCTCTGTTAGTGAATGATGAACCTCTAGGAGGTTGGGGCAGAGCAGTGGATACCTCTGTTAGTGAATGTTGAACCTCTAGGAGGTTGGGGCAGAGCAGTGGATACCTCTGTCAGTGAATGATGAACCTCTAGGAGGTTGGGACAGAGCAGTGGATACCTCTGTCAGTGAATGATGAACCTCTAGGAGGTTGGGGCAGAGCAGTGGATACCTCTGTCAGTGAATGATGAACCTCTAGGAGGTTGGGACAGAGCAGTGGATACCTCTGTTAGTGAATGATGAACCTCTAGGAGGTTGGGGCAGAGCAGTGGATACCTCTGTCAGTGAATGATGAACCTCTAGGAGGTTGGGACAGAGCAGTGGATACCTCTGTCAGTGAATGATGAACCTCTAGGAGGTTGGGACAGAGCAGTGGATACCTCTGTCAGTGAATGATGAACCTCTAGGAGGTTGGGCAGAGCAGTGGATACCTCTGTTAGTGAGTGATGAACCTCTAGGAGGTTGGGACAGAGCAGTGGATACCTCTGTCAGTGAATGATGAACCTCTAGGAGGTTGGGGCAGAGCAGTGGATACCTCTGTTAGTGAATGATGAACCTCTAGGAGGTTGGGCAGAGCATGTGGATACCTCTGTCAGTGAATGGACCTCTAGGAGGTAGTGGGGCAGAGCAGTGGATACCTCTGTTAGTGAATGTTGAACCTCTAGGAGGTTGGGGCAGAGCAGTGGATACCTCTGTCAGTGAATGATGAACCTCTAGGAGGTTGGGACAGAGCAGTGGATACCTCTGTTAGTGAATGATGAACCTCTAGGAGGTTGGGGCAGAGCAGTGGATACCTCTGTCAGTGAATGATGAACCTCTAGGAGGTTGGGACAGAGCAGTGGATACCTCTGTTAGTGAATGATGAACCTCTAGGAGGTTGGGGCAGAGCAGTGGATACCTCTGTCAGTGAATGATGAACCTCTAGGAGGTTGGGACAGAGCAGTGGATACCTCTGTTAGTGAATGATGAACCTCTAGGAGGTTGGGACAGAGCAGTGGATACCTCTGTTCAGTGAATGATGAACCTCTAGGAGGTTGGGACAGAGCAGTGGATACCTCTGTTCAGTGAATGATGAACCTCTAGGAGGTTGGGGACAGAGCAGTGGATACCTCTGTCAGTGAATGATGAACCTCTAGGAGGTTGGGACAGAGCAGTGGATACCTCTGTTAGTGAATGATGAACCTCTAGGAGGTTGGGACAGAGCAGTGGATACCTCTGTCAGTGAAGTTGATGAACCTCTAGGAGGTTGGGACAGAGCAGTGGATACCTCTGTCAGTGAATGATGAACCTCTAGGAGGTTGGGACAGAGCAGTGGATACCTCTGTTAGTGAATGATGAACCTCTAGGAGGTTGGGGCAGAGCAGTGGATACCTCTGTCAGTGAATGATGAACCTCTAGGAGGTTGGGGCAGAGCAGTGGATACCTCTGTCAGTGAATGATGAACCTCTAGGAGGTTGGGACAGAGCAGTGGATACCTCTGTTAGTGAATGATGAACCTCTAGGAGGTTGGGACAGAGCAGTGGATACCTCTGTCAGTGAATGATGAACCTCTAGGAGGTTGGGACAGAGCAGTGGATACCTCTGTCAGTGAATGATGAACCTCTAGGAGGTTGGGGCAGAGCAGTGGATACCTCTGTTAGTGAATGATGAACCTCTAGGAGGTTGGGGGAGCAGTGGATACCTCTTCAGTGTGATGATGAACTCTAGGAGGTTGGGACAGAGCAGTGGATACCTCTGTAGTGAATGATGAACCTCTAGGAGGTTGGGGCAGAGCAGTGGATACCTCTGTCAGTGAATGATGAACCTCTAGGAGGTTGGGACAGAGCAGTGGATACCTCTGTTAGTGAATGATGAACCTCTAGGAGGTTGGGGCAGAGCAGTGGATACCTCTGTTAGTGAATGATGAACCTCTAGGAGGTTGGGGCAGAGCAGTGGATACCTCTGTCAGTGAATGATGAACCTCTAGGAGGTTGGGACAGAGCAGTGGATACCTCTGTTAGTGAATGATGAACCTCTAGGAGGTTGGGACAGAGCAGTGGATACCTCTGTTAGTGAATGATGAACCTCTAGGAGGTTGGGGCAGAGCAGTGGATACCTCTGTTAGTGAATGATGAACCTCTAGGAGGTTGGGGCAGAGCAGTGGATACCTCTGTCAGTGAATGATGAACCTCTAGGAGGTTGGGCAGAGCAGTGGATACCTCTGTTAGTGAATGATGAACCTCTAGGAGGTTGGGACAGAGAGCAGTGGATACCTCTGTTCAGTGAATGATGAACCTCTAGGAGGTTGGGACAGAGCAGTGGATACCTCTGTTAGTGAATGATGACCTCTAGGAGGTTGGGGCAGCAGTGGATACCTCTGTCAGTGAATGATGAACCTCTAGGAGGTTGGGGCAGAGCAGTGGATACCTCTGTAGTGAATGATGAACCTCTAGGAGGTTGGGGCAGAGCAGTGGATACCTCTGTTAGTGAATGATGAACCTCTAGGAGGTTGGGGCAGAGCAGTGGATAACCTCGTTAGTGAATGATGAACCTCGGTTGGACAGAGCAGTGGATACCTCCTGAATGATGAACCTCTAGGAGGTTGGGGCAGAGCAGTGGATACCTCTGTTAGTGAATGATGAACCTCTAGGAGGTTGGGGCAGAGCAGTGGATACCTCTGTCAGTGAATGATGAACCTCTAGGACAGCGGTTCCCAAACTTTTTTAGCCGCGCACCCCCTTCTGTGTCTCAACCGGGTTGACGCACCCCCCGATCCCCCACCCCTTAAAAAAAAAACGCAACAAGCTTTATTATAGCCATATTAAAGTCGCCATGTTTATTCATGCTAAAATGACCAGAACACACATATAACATAATAATCACAATCACAAAAATGTGCTTTCGCATTTAAATTAAACTGAAACACTGTAACACAGTTCCAATATAATGAAACAAAGTTATGCGCAGGCTTGCACTTTTAAGAGCAAAGAGGATGGATGACATGCTCAGACTCAGTGGCAGAAAGCAGATAAGTTGAGGAAAATGTTCGAATATTTTCAACATTGAACAAAAATTTAAATGTTGATGGATGTTTAAATGACCGTGGAACTAACACAACCCGTCATCATAACACAGGTTATGGAAATAAAATTTGAACGCCAGTAATTTAATTCTATTCCAATAAAGTTCCAATAAAGATATTTTCCCTGATTTCAGCCAATTGAGCATATTTCCCAGAATGAATAAAGTAGAGGCCACAAGCTAGGTGCAAATGCAGTGGTAGAAGAATATAACTTCTTCTTCTACGCTTCACTTTAAGATGACGTGCATTTTGAATAGCCTGCATTTATTTATTCATTAAAATTACAGTTTTTGATTTAAAATTTTACAAAGGAAATGTTTATTTACACATCGTTATTGTGTGAAAACAAAAAAAATTATCAGACCGCCATTACATTTTTCATCTCGCGCACCCCCTAGAGGCAGCTTGCGCACCCCTGGGGGTGCGCGCACCCCACTTTGGGAATCCCTGCTCTAGGAGGTTGGGACAGAGCAGTGGATACCTCTGTTAGTGAATGATGAACCTCTAGGAGGTTGGGGCAGAGCAGTGGATACCTCTGTCAGTGAATGATGAACCTCTAGGAGGTTGGGACAGAGCAGTGGATACCTCTGTTAGTGAATGATGAACCTCTAGGAGGTTGGGACAGAGCAGTGGATACCTCTGTTAGTGAATGATGAACCTCTAGGAGGTTGGGACAGAGCAGTGGATACCTCTGTTAGTGAATGATGAACCTCTAGGAGGTTGGGACAGAGCAGTGGATACCTCTGTCAGTGAATGATGAACCTCTAGGAGGTTGGGGCAGAGCAGTGGATACCTCTGTTAGTGAATGTTGAACCTCTAGGAGGTTGGGGCAGAGCAGTGGATACCTCTGTCAGTGAATGATGAACCTCTAGGAGGTTGGGACAGAGCAGTGGATACCTCTGTCAGTGAATGATGAACCTCTAGGAGGTTGTGGCAGAGCAGTGGATACCTCTGTCAGTGAATGATGAACCTCTAGGAGGTTGTGGCAGAGCAGTGGATACCTCTGTCAGTGAATGATGAACCTCTAGGAGGTTGGGACAGAGCAGTGGATACCTCTGTCAGTGAATGATGAACCTCTAGGAGGTTGGGGGAGGTTGGGCAGAGCAGTGGATACCTCTGTCAGTGAATGATGAACCTCTAGGAGGTTGGGACAGAGCAGTGGATACCTCTGTTAGTGAATGATGAACCTCTAGGAGGTTGGGGCAGAGATGTGGATTCCTCTGTCAGTGAATGATGAACCTCTAGGAGGTTGGGACAGAGCAGTGGATACCTCTGTCAGTGAATGATGAACCTCTAGGAGGTTGGGACAGAGCAGTGGATACCTCTGTCAGTGAATGATGAACCTCTAGGAGGTTGGGACAGAGCAGTGGATACCTCTGTTAGTGAATGATGAACCTCTAGGAGGTTGGGGCAGAGCAGTGGATACCTTTGTTAGTGAGTGATGAACCTCTAGGAGGTTGGGACAGAGCAGTGGATACCTCTGTCAGTGAATGATGAACCTCTAGGAGGTTGGGACAGAGCAGTTGATACCTCTGTTAGTGAATGATGAACCTCTAGGAGTTGGGGCAGAGCAGTGATACCTCTGTCAGTGAATGATGAACCTCTAGGAGGTGGGGGGAGCAGGTGGATACCTCTGTTAGTGAATGATGAACCTCTAGGAGGTTGGGACAGAGCAGTGGATACCTCTGTAGTGAATGATGAACCTCTAGGAGGTTGGGACAGAGCAGTGGATACCTCTGTTAGTGAATGATGAACCTCTAGGAGGTTGGGACAGAGCAGTGGATACCTCTGTCAGTGAATGATTTAACCTCTAGGAGGTTGGGGCAGAGCAGTGGATACCTCTGTTAGTGAATGTTAAACCTCTAGGAGGTTGGGGCAGAGCAGTGGATACCTCTGTCAGTGAATGATGAACCTCTAGGAGGTTGGGACAGAGCAGTGGATACCTCTGTCAGTGAATGATGAACCTCTAGGAGGTTGGGACAGAGCAGTGGATACCTCTGTCAGTGAATGATGAACTCTAGGAGGTTGGGCAGAGCAGTGGATACCTCTGCAGTGAATGATGAACCTCTAGGAGGTTGGGACAGAGCAGTGGATACCTCTGTTAGTGAATGATGAACCTCTAGGAGGTTGGGCAGAGCAGTGGATACCTCTGTCAGTGAATGATTGAACCTCTAGGAGGTTGGGGCAGAGCAGTGGATACCTCTGTCAGTGAATGATGAACCTCTAGGAGGTTGGGACAGAGCAGTGGATACCTCCTCTGTTAGTGAATGATGAACCTCTAGGAGGTTGGGACAGGCAGTGGAACCTCTGTCAGTGAATGATGAACCTCTAGGAGGTTGGGGGACAGAGCAGTGGATACCTCTGTTAGTGAATGATGAACCTCTAGGAGGTTGGGGCAGAGCAGTGGATACCTCTGTCAGTGAATGATGAACCTCTAGGAGGTTGGGACAGAGCAGTGGATACCTCTGTAGTGAATGATGAACCTCTAGGAGGTTGGGACAGAGCAGTGGATACCTCTGTTAGTGAATGATGAACCTCTAGGAGGTTGGGGCAGAGCAGTGGATACCTCTGTTAGTGAATGATGAACCTCTAGGAGGTGGGGCAGAGATGTGGATACCTCTGTCAGTGAATGATGAACCTCTAGGAGGTTGGGGCAGAGATGTGGATACCTCTGTCAGTGAATGATGAACCTCTAGGAGGTTGGGACAGAGCAGTGGATACCTCTGTCAGTGAATGATGAACCTCTAGGAGGTTGGGACAGAGCAGTGGATACCTCTGTTAGTGAATGATGAACCTCTAGGAGGTTGGGGCAGAGCAGTGGATACCTCTGTTAGTGAATGATGAACCTCTAGGAGGTTGGGACAGAGCAGTGGATACCTCTGTCAGTGAATGATGAACCTCTAGGAGGTTGGGACAGAGCAGTGGATACCTCTGTTAGTGAATGATGAACCTCTAGGAGGTTGGGGCAGAGCAGGGACGTGGATACCTCTGTCAGTGAATGATGAACCTCTAGGAGGTTGGGACAGAGCAGTGGATACCTTTGTTAGTGATGATGAACCTCTAGAGGTTGGGGCAGAGCAGTGGATACCTCTGTCAGTGAATGATGAACCTCTAGGAGGTTGGGACAGAGCAGTGGATACCTCGTTAGTGAATGATGAACCTCTAGGAGGTTGGGACAGAGCAGTGGATACCTCTGTTAGTGAATGATGAACCTCTAGGAGAACCTTAGGAGGTTGGGAGCAGAGCAGTGGATACCTCTGTAGTGAATGATGAACCTCTAGGAGGTTGGGGCAGAGCAGTGGATACCTCTGTTCAGTGAATGATGAACCTCTAGGAGGTTGGGACAGAGCAGTGGATACCTCCGTTAGTGAATGATGAACCTCTAGGAGGTTGGGACAGAGCAGTGGATACTCGTTAGTGAATGATGAACCTCTAGGAGGTTGGGGCAGAGCAGTGGATACCTCTGTTCAGTGAATGATGAACCTCTAGGAGGTTGGGGCAGAGCAGTGGATACCTCTGTCAGTGAATGATGAACCTCTAGGAGGTTGGGGCAGAGCAGTGGATACTCGTTCAGTGAATGATGAACCTCTAGGAGGTTGGGGCAGAGCAGTGGATACCTCTGTCAGTGAATGATGAACCTCTAGGAGGTTGGGGACAGAGCAGTGGATACCTCGTTAGTGAATGATGAACCTCTAGGAGGTTGGGACAGAGCAGTGGATACCTCTGTCAGTGAATGATGAACCTCTAGGAGGTTGGGCAGAGCAGTGGATACCTCTGTTAGTGAATGATGAACCTCTAGGAGGTTGGGGCAGAGCAGTGGATACCTCTGTCAGTGAATGATGAACCTCTAGGAGGTTGGGACAGAGCAGTGGATACCTCTGTTAGTGAATGATGAACCTCTAGGAGGTTGGGGGCAGAGCAGTGGATACCTCTGTCAGTGAATGATGAACCTCTAGGAGGTTGGGCAGAGCAGTGGATACCTCGTTAGTGAATGATGAACCTCTAGGAGGTTGGGGACAGAGCAGTGGATACCTCTGTTAGTGAATGATGAACTCTAGGAGGTTGGGGCAGAGCAGTGGATACCTCTGTCAGTGAATGATGAACCTCTAGGAGGTTGGGACAGAGCAGTGGATACCTCTGTCAGTGAATGATGAACCTCTAGGAGGTTGGGACAGGGACTCAGAACCTTGGTGGTGTGTGTGTGTGTGTGTGGGTGGGGGGGGGGGGGGGGGGGGGGGGGGGGGGGTGGCAGGCAAGGAACAGCTTGACTGCCATCTATTGGAAAAACATGTATTTTCTCCAGTGATAATTCTCCCTCTTCCAAATATGACAAAGACGACATCATGGGGTTAAAAAAAAGATGGCTGGGTAGAAAATTTAAAGCCTCAGCTCTCAAATGAAGCCCAGAAATCAGAAAATTTGTGACTGATAGATCAAAACCAGTGCACAGGCTCATTTAAAGAGCCTGTGCAGTTTTCTTTGGTCACTGGGAGACAAATGCGCCTGTTCTGGTTTTCTGTTGTTGACATGGGCAGATGTCAGGGGCTGGATCAGAATTCTAAAAAATCATGGAAAAATGAACAACTTTTGAATTCACATCTAATATAAATTGTGAACAATGATGTAATATTATATGACATGAAATGCAATGTGTGTAAATGTGTACCTCAATACTGGAGGGTCAAAACAGCAGAGCAGAGCTCATTAATGCTGTTCAGAGCAAGAGAAACATTTAGGTAGACTCCTTGGGGGGGTCGCTGGAGCTGTGAACCACCTGCACCCTGGCTCCTGGTGGACCTGGACACACCCATCCTCCCTGAAACCTGTTCAAACAGCTGATGTGAAACAGAGATACTTAACCAAATAAAATTACAGTCATGATGTCACAACTAAACCTGTCTCTCACCTCTCTCGCAGCGTTGTCCAGTTGGATTTAAGCCACGCCCCCGAGCCTCGTCATGTTCTGTCGCGTCACTCTCTTCCAATCACGGACCTGCACTGTGGCATGATGGGAATCCAGGCTAGAATAGCTACCGCGTCTCTGGACCAGACGGTCAAGGTGAGATGCTAAACACACCTGTGTAACCTCAGACAACAGTGTTGTGATTACATCACAAGGCATAAAATTAGAATTTTTACCAAGTAGCCCCTGGCTACCAGGTTTTTAAAGTTGGTAGCCAGCTAGCAGTTTTGGTCGCCAGTGTTTTTCGTCACCCCATACGCTCCCGTAGACTGCTGAACTTATCATGGGCGCTCTGGCTTCAATGGCCTCTAGCATCTGTAGTAGACATTTCTCCAGCACATCCTCAGTAAATTCATCAGGGAAACGCTATTGTACTAGTGTGGGATATTCTGAAACATTTGTACCGCCTCACTATATCTGCCAGGAGATCTAAGCTTCCTGGAGAAAAACTGTAATCTGCATGAAAGAAGCTACAAGTTTGGAAGTCTGTTTAACAGTCATGCAGTAGCTTTTTCTGCCCACATGAAGTCCCCCAGTGGTTTGACATTTTAGACTCCCAGCATGTTACACAGACTTGAAACAGACTTACTTGTACAACTCAGATCATCTAGCAACAATGCAAACACAATTTGGAATTATAATTTATAAAAAGCAAATGTACGAAAGTCACTTGTTCTATGCTGCGTGTGAGTTATATCATGTATATTGTTCTGTTTGTTTTACCTCTGTGTGTATGATAGACAGAATTTCAATAGGAAAATTTCATCAGTTCACTATTGTTTTATATAAAATGGGTTTTTTTAATCAATGTCAATATGATCAAGAATAGCTTGTGGGTCTACCTATATAATGAATATATGGTGATAGAAAAGTTTTGACAGATCGCGTATGAAAAACCTCTATTATCGCCCACTAACACTACATTTCAGAAGCATTTACAAGCATGTGTTGTAAGGTAGCCTAGCCCTTTAAGGGGAGTAGCCTGATGGGTAATGTAGTTTGTGAGGTGCGGGCGGCTGAACGGAGCAAGTGAAGTGAGCATGAGCAGTGGCCGAGTGTTATGGATTTACATCCTCCGTTGACTGACAGGAGCCGAAAAATACAGACTGTAACGATGTCAGTTCCTGAATAAAGTGCCGTTCAAAGCAGAGAAAAAAAGTGTTCTTCCCAGTACAGTTCTGTACTGGGAAGCTGGACACAGAAATTAAGATATTAGATCAAAGTACCCAGATGTGTGACATTAGTAAATACCTTCTACTGTGAAACATACCTCTACCACAGGTTACCCTGTTTCCAGGGTTCAAGTTCAGTCCTGTTCTATAGCCGTGTTGTGTTCCCTTACAGCTGGTCTGTGTCATGTACCTGTACAGGTGTGGGAGCTGTCTTCAGGTGAGCTGCTGCTGTCTGTCCTCTTTGATGTGGAGATCATGTCCATCACCTTTGATCCCTGCGAGTACTTCCTGTTCTGTGGAGGAAGTGATGGAAACATATTTCAGGTGTCTCTGTGCAGTCAGGTAAGAAACCTGACACCTGAATGATTTTATCCTAACATCCTTTGAACTCATGTTCATCTTGCCTGCTGTTGAAGATTAACCATTTCAGATGTTTGTTCTGCAGAACCTAAGTCGGGAAAAATCCTTCCAGTCTGACGGTGAAGGAAATCAGGTGTTTAAAGGACACAGGTGACTCCACAGGTGTTGTGAAATTGACAAAGGTCCTTTTACAGTTGACAGAGGTTCTTCACCAGTTTAGCAGGGATGTCAATTTTCCACGGATCTGCGGATTTCTGAGTTTTTTTTCCTTCCTGGGGGTCATTTTTGAGATACGTGTATATCCGGTTTAATATTTTTCACTTCAGAGTTTTTCCCCAATTTCCTGTTGACATCCCTGGTTTACAGAAGGTCCTTAATAATTTCTGGATTGTCTCAATGATTTTAAGGACAGTCTCTACCAGTTTCAGGAGGGTCTCTACCAGTTTCAGGAGGGTCTCTACCAGTTTCAGGAGGGTCTCTACCAGTTTCAAGAGGGTCTCTACCAGTTTCAGGAGGGTCTCTACCAGTTCCAAGAGGGTCTCTACCAGTTTCAGGAGGGTCTCTACCAGTTTCAGGAGGGTCTCTACCAGTTTCAGTAGGGTCTCTACCAGTTTCTGGAGGGTCTCTACCAGTTTCTGCAGGGTCTCTACCAGTTTCTGCAGGGTCTCTACCAGTTTCAAGAGGGTCTCTACCACTTTCAGGAGGGTCACTACCAGTTTCAGTAGGGTCTCTACCAGTTTCAGTAGGGTCTCTACCAGTTTCAGTAGGGTCTCTACCAGTTTCTGGAGGGTCTCTACCAGTTTCAAGAGGGTCTCTACCAGTTTCTGGAGGGTCTCTACCAGTTTCAAGAGGGTCTCTACCACTTTCAGGAGGGTCACTACCAGTTTCTGGAGGGTCTCTACCAGTTTCTGGAGGGTCTCTACCAGTTTATGCAGGGTCTCTACCAGTTTCAAGAGGGTCTCTACCACTTTCAGGAGGGTCATTACCAGTTTCAGCAGGGTCATTACCAGTTTCAGTAGGGTCTCTACCAGTTTCTGGAGGGTCTCTACCAGTTTCAGGAGGGTCTCTACCAGTTTCTGGAGGGTCTCTACCAGTTTCTGGAGGGTCTCTACCAGTTTCAGGAGGGTCTCTACCAGTTTCTGCAGGGTCTCTACCAGTTTCAAGAGGGTCTCTACCACTTTCAGGAGGGTCACTACCAGTTTCAGTAGGGTCTCTACCAGTTTCAGTAGGGTCTCTACCAGTTTCTGGAGGGTCTCTACCAGTTTCTGGAGGGTCTCTACCAGTTTCAAGAGGGTCTCTACCAGTTTCAAGAGGGTCTCTACCACTTTCAGGAGGGTCACTACCAGTTTCTGGAGGGTCTGTACCAGTTTCTGGAGGGTCTCTACCAGTTTCTGGAGGGTCTCTACCAGTTTCGAGGGTCTCTACCAGTTTCAAGAGGGTCTCTACCACTTTCAGGAGGGTCATTACCAGTTTCAGTAGGGTCATTACCAGTTTCAGTAGGGTCTCTACCAGTTTCTGGAGGGTCTCTACCAGTTTCAGGAGGGTCTCTACCAGTTTCAGGAGGGTCACTACCAGTTTCAGGAGGGTCACTACCAGTATCAGGAAGGTCTCTACCAGTTTCTGGAGGGTCTCTACCACTTTCAGGAGGGTCATTACCAGTTTCAGCAGGGTCATTACCAGTTTCAGTAGGGTCATTACCAGTTTCAGTAGGGTCTCTACCAGTTTCTGGAGGGTCTCTACCAGTTTCAGGAGGGTCTCTACCAGTTTCAGGAGGGTCACTACCAGTTTCAGGAGGGTCACTACCAGTATCAGGAAGGTCTCTACCAGTTTCTGGAGGGTCTACCAGTTTCTGGAGGGTCTCTACCAGTTTCTGGAGGGTCTCTACCAGTTTCTGGAGGGTCTCTACCAGTTTCTGGAGGGTCTCTACTAGTTTCTGGAGGGTCTCTACCAGTTTCAGGAGGGTCTCTACCAGTTTCTGGAGGGTCTCTACCAGTTTCTGGAGGGTCTACCAGTTTCAGTAAGGACTCTACCAGTTTCAGGAGGGACTCTACCAGTTTTAGGAGGGTCTCTACCAGTTTCTGGAGGGTCTACCAGTTTCAGTAAGGACTCTACCAGTTTCAGTAAGGACTCTACCAGTTTCAGGAGGATCTCTACCAGTTTGCAGATTATCTTTACTAGTTTATGGACGAGCTCTACCCAGGGTATCTACCAGTTTAGGAATGTTATTTACTCGTTTGCAGAGAGTCTGAGTTTATGGAGGATTTTATGGTCTAGATTGGTTCGTCTTTCTTAGACCTCCAGATCCATCAGTTTAGAGCCAGCAGTCTAGATTAGGAGCCAGATCATGGGTGAATTCCAATTCCTCCCTTAAACCTCAATCTCAACCCTCAATCTCAAAAATGCGCTCTTCCGCTAAGGACAAGTGCTGTCCCAATTCTAAGAACGTCAAATTAAGGGACAATTTTGAGGGCTGTATCGCCCTCAAAATTGAGATTCTCCGCCACTACCCTTGAAAGTAAGGGCTACCCAGAGGGCACTGGGTAATTTAGCCAAGACATCTTCAAAAAGGATGGCGACAAAAAAAGCTAGCTACAAATGTAAGTATCTTCGTAGCTCTTAAAGATATAAATATTACGAAACCATCTTATTATCTTTGTTTGAGACTTTTTTCATGAATTAACATTGTTGCTGCGTAATATTTATTTTTTTACTTTACGATGTTTGCTGCCGGACTGGTGGTCCCGGCCAGCTTCACATTACTTGTATACCTTGTTGTGTAGCGATGGAGGACTGAATAATGTATCCTCTATTGTGTTATTTGCTAATATTATTTGGAGAATATACGACGCTCGTTTCAATGTTATCCGTTACTTTGGATGGTTAAGATTAAGGGCGAGGGTTGAGATCGAGAGTTAAGGGAGGAATTGGAATTCACCTCATGTTCCTGATCTGCTGATCAGAAACCTGGTTGTCCATCAGGACTGTAGAATGCTGCTGATCATCGTTCTGAACTGTTGATCGTCTTTAGGAACCTGGTGACTTGTCTCTCGGTGTCGATGGACGGGACCCTCCTCCTCTCTGGGTCACATGACGAGACAGTCCGGCTCTGGGATATTCAGAGTAAACAGAGCGTCCGCTGCCTCGCCCACAAAGGTAAGCTCCCCTCGCGCTGATGTCACACTTAACCTGTAGACCACGTCAGTGACGTCTAGAAGTCTATGATGGGTTTTCTTTGCCAAGTTTTCAAACCACTAGACAAGTCCAGCAGGTGCCAGCGTTGGCAGCAACAATCCAGCATTTGGGAAAACTCCTGATGAGTCTTCTCATCTCTGGAGGAGTTACGGTCCAGTCTTCTCTGCAGGATAGTTTTCATTCAGACACATTGAAGGATTTTCCAGCATGAACGGCCTGTTGGAGGTCACGTCACAGCTTCTCAGCTGGATTTAAATCCAGACTTTGACTAGACCACTCCAGAACCTTCATTGTGGTTTTTGATGCATTCAGAGCTGGACTTGGTGGTGTTCTTCAGATCATTGTCATTGATGGACATTCTCCTCCATGACTGTCTGGTAGAGAGCAGAATTCATGGTTCCTGAAGCAGCAGTTCCCTTCTGTTTTCTTAGAAGTCTCTGGGATCATCCAGATCTTCTGGGTCTGTGTGTGTTGTTTCTGGTCAGCAGTGGTTCTGGTCCTGGAACTCCTGTCATGGATCCATTTCTGTCCAGTCTCTTTTTGTTGGTTGAACTCTGACCTTAACTGAGGCCAGTCAGGCCTGGAGAGCTTTAGATGTTGTTCTGGGTTCTTCTGGGACCTTTTCCAGGCTGACAGACGTCAGTGACCTTGTTTCTGTTTCTTTAGAGCGGCTGTGGTGTGAAGCTACTTCATGTTGTCAGGCAGGTTATATGGTCTTGATGTGGTGCTGGAAATGGACTCAGCTTTACAACAAATGCGGTTGATTGCTTTAGTAATGATTTAACTACGGGAGCAATTACTTTTTTACATAGGGCCAGGTTGGTTGAAATCATCATTTAAAATCTGCTTTTTATATTTACTCAGGCTTTTTGTTTTGTCAAATATCGATATTAGTTTGATTATGTGGAACACGTGTGGCAAAGAAATCTGCAAGGGGGCAAATACTTTTCCAGAGCTGTGTACTTTCATTAGAGGGTTAGGGTTAGGGTTACTGTTGGAGTCCACTCATACGATGGACCTCCTTCATGAAATGTGAGCAGAACAGTATTGTTCAGAAATTGTTCTCAGAGTTATTTCACCAGTTTCAGTGTTGGTGAAGATGTTCTGGAATAAACGTCGTCCTTCTTCCAACCATGAACAGCTGCTGGAAACAGGGAAAGACAGAAACATCAGAAACATCAGAAATCTAAACCTTTTCAGTTGTATCTGTCACTGGGTCGATTAAATGGACCTGATCTGGTGACACACAGACTCTGATCATTGAGGCACCAGTGGAGTCATGAAGGTGATTCCTCACTTAAGTTCCTGCTGTCTGCTTCCAACATCATGTCAATCCATCTTCTCCTGAATGCTTCTGTGGACAGAAGACAACAATAAATATCAAGATTAAGTCCTGGTCTACCGCTGAACAGAACCACTCCAGTACTTGTGCTGCATCCTCAGATCTCACTGGGAGCATTTCTAAAGTGGAGCAGAGGGAGAACCAGAGCAACCGAAGGAGAACCAGAGCAGCCGAAATAGAACCAGAGCAACCGATGGAGAACCAGAGCAACCGAAGGAGAACCAGAGCAGCTGAAGGGGAACCAGAGCAGCCGATCGAGAATCAAAGCAATCGAAGGAGAACTAGAGCAGCCGATCGAGAACCAAAGCAATCGAAGGAGAACCAGAGCAGCCGATCGAGAACCAAAGCAATCGAAGGAGAACCAGAGCAGCCGGAGGGGAACCAGAGCAACCGGAGGAGAACCAGAGCAGCCGAGGGAGTCCCAGAGCAGCCAAAGGAGAAGCAGAGCAACCAAAGGAAAAGCAGAGCAACCAAAGGAGAACCAGAGCAGCCGAAGGAGAACCAGAGCAGCCGAAGGAGAACCAGAGCAACCGAAGGAGAACCACAGCACCCAAGGTGAGCCCCAGAGCAGCCGAAGGAGAACCCGAGCAGCCGAGGGAGTCCCAGAGCAACCGAATGAGAAGCAGAGCAACCGAAGGAGAAGCAGAGCAGCCGAAGGAGAAGCAGAGCAACCAGAGGAGAACCAGAGCAACCGAGGGAGTCCTAGAGCAGCTGAGGGAGAACCAGAGCAGCAGAGGGAGAACCATATTTTGATTGATGATCTCTTTACGGTCACATGTCCAATAGTGGATTTAAATGTATGTTGAAATTGGGTTTTTACTTTAGAACCCAGTCTGTCCTCTGATTTGATGACCCTAAGAGACCAGTCAACAAACCTCTGGAGGTTTCTGTCTTCACTCACAGGACCTTCTGACTGGAGCTGAAGTCTTACCTGAGGTGGTTAAAATGCTGCTCCACACAGCTGGAACCAGAACCTTCAGGATCGGATCTCATTAATTCAATTCAATTCAATTCAATTTTATTTGTATAGCGTCTGTTACAATGACAATTGTCTCTAGGCGCTTTACAGAGACCCAGAGCATGACCCCCGAGCAAATATCATCAACTAAGATTATATCATTAAATCCAATCAATGATAATGGCAGGTAAAAAAACTCCCACGTAGGGAGAAAAAAAAACCTTTATGCCAAACAGTGGCAAGGAAAAACTCCACTTTAAGAGGAAGAAACCTTGAGCAGGACCTGGCTCATATGGGGGGACCTTCCTGCCGAAAGCCAGTCGGGTAGAGAAAGAAAAGAGGGGAGACAGGACAGAGAGAGGATGTAGGACAGAGAGAAGATGGAGGACAGAAAGAGGATGTAGGACAGAGAGAGGAGAGCACAGAAAAAGTAAAAAAAAATAATAAAGAAATAGTGGAATTGTTGTAAGGTGAATGCAAACGGGCTATGGAGGGCCCTTGGGCGTGTGGTCAGCGTAATGAGCCATGATAGGCTCTTGAGTATCAATAATGTGCTGATGGGGTGTAGGTGAGGTGTGTGCGAGAAAAGGGGGAGGAGGGGGGGAGGAGGGGGTTTGGGTTTAAGAAAAGAGAAGGGTAGGATTTCAAGCAAAAGGATGCGATATATAAACATAAACAGATGGAGGCAGCAGCACTGGGATGAGATGGCCAGAGGACCAGGATCACCAAAAAGGATCACCACGCCAGTCGGCACCCAAACACAAGTGGAGGAGAACCCCGGGATGGACAGAGGATGGAACTGCAAGTCAGCATGAAACCCAGGAAACTCTGGCCTGCAAATACACAGAAAGAAAAGGGGGCAGAAACAGCACAACAAACACAGGAAAGCAAAGAAAATGGAGCACAGTTTCAGTAACAGGGTGCTCCCAAATAATTATAAATGAGCTGGAGGAGGAGGAAGGGAGGAGGAAAGGGAAGGAAAGGAAGAAGAGCAGTGGAGACACCACCCAGCAGGTCATGTTGGTGTCCCCCTGT
Organism: Hirundichthys speculiger; assembly: GCA_018398805.1. Taxonomy (NCBI): domain Eukaryota; kingdom Metazoa; phylum Chordata; class Actinopteri; order Beloniformes; family Exocoetidae; genus Hirundichthys; species Hirundichthys speculiger. Next base: position 377,284 of record JAGFBZ010002176.1, on the reverse strand, counting down.
AGCGTAGGCCTATAGCAGCATAACTATGACGAAGCTGTGATTAAGACGAGCTACTTAAGTCTTACTACTACAACTATAGTTATAACCATTAGCCCCTACACACTATAGTTTAGACTAATTGAAGGCTTTACTGAACAGAAATGTTTTCAATTTAGTTTTAAAAATGGAGGTGGTATCAGCCTCCTTAACCCAAACTGGTAGCTGGTTCCATAATAAAGATGCCTGGTAGCAGAAGGCCCGTCCTCCAAACCTACTTTTAGATATTCTAGGAACGATGAGTAATCCTGCACTCTGAGAGCAGAGAGCTCTATTAGGAGCATAACGTGCTATCAAGTCTTGTAAATAGCGCGGAGCTAGGCCATTAAGGGCCTTATATGCAAGAAGCAGAATTTTAAACTCAATTCTAAATTTCACGGGAAGCCAATGGAGGGAGGCTAACACGGGAGAGATGTGATCTCGCTTGCGGATTCCTGTCAGCACCCTCGCTGCTGCGTTCTAGATCAATTGAAGGCTATTTAGCGAGCTTTTCGGACATCCTGCTAACAACACATTACAGTAATCCAGTCTAGAGCTAACAAACGTGTGGATTAATTTTTCGGCATCACCCTGGGAGAGGATGCTGCTGATCTTGGAGATATTTCTGAGATGAAAAAAGGCAGTCTTGCAAACCTGATATGCTGCTTAAATGACATATCCTGATCAAAAATGACTCCAAGGTTTTTCACAACTGTGCTGAAAGCCAGCGTAAACCCAGTTAATCCATTCCTCAGGTGTTTGGGACCAAAGACAATAACCTCTGTTTTATCCGAGTTTAGAAGCATTACATGATAGAGGCTCACGTGTTACATTTGGGGGTTTTTGCAGACATGAGCACTTTCAGTAAATATAGCAACAGGACAAAACAAGCTATACAGATCATTGATTGGAGGTCTTCTACCTTCAAACAACCACGGTGTACTCCAGCGATGCTGCCGAGTCTAATCCAGATCCAGAGACTCTCCACATCTGTCCTTCATCATGATGTGGCTGAAAGATCTCTGCAGAGAAGATGGAGGGAACTGATTCAGCGTGAGAAGAAGAATTGGACGTGCTGAACCTGCCTGAACTGTTAAATGTTTAACTCCAGAAACAGAGATAGATGCACAGATGCAGTTGTTTCTATCACAGAGGCTGATACAGGATTTACAGATGAAAACTATCCGGCTCAACAATGGATCAGGATAATACAGCAAACGGTTCTGAAACCATCTTTAAATGAATCAGCTCCATCAGTGGAGCCCCTCCCCCATCATCGCCACTGGGACTGGAAATGAAGCGAATCGTCTGCTGACTTCAAACGGACTGTCAGAGGGAGATAATCCTCTGGCTGGAGAGACTCGTCATCACCCCCCCGCCAGTTTCACGCTGGTCTCTGCAGCCGCCGCCGCCGCTGCTCGCCACAAGGCAGATGAACTGTTGAAGGAAAACGCTTCCTGACAGCAGCGGTTCCAGCCAGTTTATCTGAGCAGGAGGTAGAGGTTGATATCTGTTACCTGGAATCACACCTGAGCCCCTCCGCAGTCAGGAACTAGTCTGGCCCGCTGATCGGACGTGTTTACTTCTGTCCCGCAACAATCACACCACAACCATCTAAACAGAACCATGTGATCAGAATCTCCAAACAAATTTTAGCACCACTCCCAGTTGTATGTGAGACTGGTCCTACTGGCTCTACTGGTTCTATCTGTCCTACTGGTTCTACCTGTCCTACTGGTTCTACCGGTCCTACTGGTTCTACTGGTCCTACTGGTTCTACCAGTCTCACTGGTTGTACTTGTCCTACTGGTTCTACTGGTCCTATTGGCTCTACTGGTCCTACTGGTTCTACTGGTTTTACCGGTTCTACTGGTTCTTCTGGTCCTACTGGCTTTTCTGGTCCTACCGGTTCTACTCATATATCTGATGTGTAAGGGAGCAGAACCCATATTCTCAGGTACGTGGTTCAGGTCCAGATGATTTGTTCATGTCCAGATGACTTGTTCAGGTACATGGTTCAGGTGCAGGTATGTGGTTCAGGTCCAGATGACTTGTTCAGGTACGTGGTTTAGGTGTGAGTATGTGGTTCCGGTCTGGATGACTTGTTCAGGTCCAGGTATGTGGTTCAGGTCCAGATGATTTGTTCATGTCCAGATGACTTGTTCAGGTACATGGTTCAGGTGCAGGTATGTGGTTCAGGTCCAGATGACTTGTTCAGGTACGTGGTTTAGGTCGGGGTATGTGGTTCCGGTCTGGATGACTTGTTCAGGTCCAGGTATGTGTTTCAGGTCAAGAAGAGTCATTCAGGTCCAGGTGCGTGGTTCAGGTCCTGATGAGTTGTTCAGGTCCAGGTGCGTGGTTCAGGTCCAGATACGTGGTTCAGGTCCAGGTGCGTGGTTCAGGTCCAGGTACGTGGTTCAGGTCCAGGTACGTGGTTCAGATCCAGGTACGTGGTTCAGGTCCAGGTGCGTGGTTCAGGTCCAGGTGCGTGGTTCACGTCCAGGTGCATGGTTCAGATCCAGGTACGTGGTTCAGGTCCAGGTGCATGGTTCAGGTCCAGGTACGTGGTTCAGATCCAGGTGCATGGTTCAGATCCAGGTACGTGGTTCAGGTCCAGGTGCATGGTTCAGGTCCAGGTACATGGCTCAGGTCCAGATGCGTGGTTCATGTCCAAGTATGTGGTTCAGGTCCAGATGAATTGTTCAGGTCCTGATGAATTGTTCAGGTCCTGATAACTCCTCCAGGTGGGCCCCTCACAGAAGCTGCAGTGTTCTGGCAGCTCTCCGACCCACTCAGCCTGATTATCTGGCGTGGGACCGCATTTGGACCTGATTTGCAGCATTAGTGGTACCAGCAGGGATCAATATCTGTGATTGAGGGGAGATGATCCTCCCATCTGCTACCAGACTTCAACAAGCTTTATTAAGAACATGGCAGGTTTGCTGTTCTTCCCAACTGACCCGATTCAGTCTTCAGATCTCCTGAGAGGGTCTCAGAAACCTGGATGGAGCTGGACTCCCCCGCTGCAGACGTCCCCCTGTCCGTGTTCGGGGTTGGGGTTAGGGGGTAGGGGTTAGGGGTTAGAGGGTAGGGTTGGGGTTGGGGTTAGGGGTTAGGGGTTAGGGGGTAGGGGTTAGGGGTTAGGGGTTAGGGTTAGGGGGTAGAGGGTAGGGGTTAGGGGTTAGGGTTAGGGGTTATGGGTTGGGGTTAGGGGTTAGGGGTTAGGGTTAGGGGTTAGGGTTATGAACTCATAATTCAGTCAGTGATGTCTGGCTGCTGTAGGAACTCCCTCCCACCTCCTCTGGAACAGACAGGAAGGAGGGTTTGGACCGTAAATCCTCTCAGGTTTCTGGCTGTGACCAGCTTGGGACTGATGGTGGTTTCTGGCTGGATCAGAGGTTTTGTTGGCAGCACATCAGCTCAGCTGCTGATTCACTGGAAGTAACAGCAGACTGTTTCACACACAGTATGTCACAGATACTGGTCCCTGTCTGTCTGACGTCTGGACAAGGAAGACGTCCCAGTCAGAAAAGGCAGGACTTGATATTCTGTGATGAGAACTGGAGATAAACTTCCCGTGACGTGACTTCCTGTATGTGTCCTGGTCCCGTGACTCGACTTCTTGTCTGTGTCCTGGTCCCGTGACTCGACTTCTTGTCTCTGTCCTGGTCCCGTGACTCGACTTCTTGTCTCTGTCCTGGTCCCATGACTCGACTTCTTGTCTGTGTCCAGGTTCTGTGATGTGACTTCTTGTCTTTATCCTGGTCCCGCGACTCGTCTTCTTGTTTGTGTCCAGGTCCCGTGACTGGACTTCTTGTCTGTGTCCAGGTCCTGTGACTCGTCTTCTTGTCTGTGTCCAGGTCCCGTGACTCGTCTTCTTGTCTGTGTCCAGGTCCCGTGACTCGTCTTCTTGTCTGTGTCCAGGTCCCGTGACTCGTCTTCTTGTCTGTGTCCAGGTCCCGTGACCAACGCCGTCATCATGGCGGCTCCAGCCAACATGTTCTTGCCGGACAGTCGTCCTGCCGTCCCACTGCCACGCTTCAGCCGACACCTGCACGGCTCTGAAGGTGACAGCGGAGAGTCGGGGGACGTCTGTGTCCGTCCTGGTCTGTACACACAGGTGAGAATCTGCTCTTTTATAGTTAGATTTAGATTGAAGCAACGCGCTGCTGCTGTCACATCCTGCTCTGGTGTTTCCAGGTGGAGGAGGAGTCATACCTGCAGAAAGCTGAGAAGCTCCATTCACTCATGAATGCTGTTACTGATAAGGTGAGAGGGGGCGGGGCTTCAGCTTCAGCTGACAAGAAGTGATGTCTAAAACCACGGACGCATGGATACATAACTCAGCCTCGTTATGGATCTATGTGACGGTGGTTTTAGTAAAGTTTAACTTCAGTGTGTGAAAGAAGGGGCTTGGGCAGGGGCCGGGGCCGGGGCCGGGGCCGGGGCCGGGGCCTGGGCCGGCTCCGGAGCTGACTCCTGGGGCCACGTCTGGGGCTTGGTCCGGGACTTGGTCCTGGGCCGGCTCCGGGGCCGGGGCTGGGTCCGGGGCTGGGGCCGGCTCCCAGGCTCGGTCCAGCTCCCGGGCCACGTCCTGGGCCAGCTCCCGGGCCACGTCCTGGGCCAGCTCCTGCGCCGCGTCCTGGGCTGGCTCAGGGTCCTGCGCCGCATCCTGGGCCGGCTCCGGGTCCTGCGCCACGTCCTGGGCCGGCTCCGGGTCCTGCGCCACGTCCTGGGCCGGCTCCAGGTCCTGGGCCGGGTCCCGGGCCTGGTCCAGAGCTGGGGCTGGCTCCCAGGCTGCGTCCGGCTCCGGGGCCGGCTCCGGAGCTGGCTCCTAGGCTGGACCTGGGGCTGCGTCCGGGTCCTGGGCTGGCTCCGGGTCCGGGGATGGGGCTGGGGCTGGCTCCCAGGCTGGGTCCGGGTCCTGGGTCGCGTCCGAGGCAGAGTCTGGGGCTGGTGCTGGCTCCGGGGCCGGGTCCTGGGCCAGCTTCCGGGCTTGCTCCTGGACTGGCTCCTGAGCTTGGTCCGGGGCTGGGGCTGGCTCCTGGGCTGGACCTGGGGCTTGGCCCGGGGCTGGGCCCGGGGCTGGGGCTGGCTCCCGGGCTGGCTCTGTGGCCTGGTCCTGGGCTGGCTCCAGGGCTCTGAACTGGATCTAGAGTAGGAACTTGTTTCAAGTTGGGTAAAAGAGGGTGAATGTGGTCCAAGTTTCTGGACACCATGATGGGTGCAGGTGTAGTAAACGGACCTGGGTTTCGAAGGGGGAAACTGTGGGTCTCATTCAGTTTCAGTCCCATATTCCCACATTAAAGAAGTCCAAATGGACACATTCAGGACCAGAAAAGACCAGCAACTAAACCCACTGAGACCAGTTTTATGTTCAGGGTAGGTTAGGGTGTGAAGGAAGTGATGTCAGCAGCATCCTCACCCCTCCCCCCTAATGTGTGTTTGTCTGTTTGTTGTAGTCGGTGTTCGGGGACGGTGAAAACACGAAGGTCCGCATCGCAGAGCTAGAAGAAGAAGTTCAGACTCTGAAGAAAGTCAACAAAGATTTGTACGACTTCTCCACTCAGCTGCTCACCAAACCCATATGAACATATTTCTTTCAAAATAAAAGCTTTTTTTTGGACAACTTCCTGTCTGAGTTTGTTTCAGCATCTCACGAACCACTGGTAACATCTCAGATCATCTGTGCTTCCTGTTTGACCCACAGACTCATTCAAACCCAGAACAAAGATCTGAGGAGTCCTCTGGTGACCACCCTAACTTTAACTAGTCTAAGCATAAGGATCCATTTACACCTGGAGATACAACCAAAACTACCAGCCTTCACTGGCATTAACCTCATCTACATGCTGATACCAAGCTAGGGTCTTCTGCTGGTCTAAACTGGTCCATAACCTTCTGAACAGAGTTCAAGATGGAAAAGTGAAACGTCAGGGGACCATGAATCTAAGGGTAGAAGTCACCAGAACCTGAACCCCACATTTTCCTCTGTAGACAAGCAGGTCCATGATGGGTCCAGACTGGTCCAAACGATGGACAGTTTCACTGATGTCACACATTCAGGTACTTTGACCATTTCAGTGTCCAGCTTCCCAGTACCGAACTGGTTCTTCATTAATTCCAGAGCAGCCACAGATTCCTACGATACTCACATCAGTCATCAGAAACTGATGAAGATCATCAGATGATGACACCCAAACTGCATCAGACGGTAAAAGAAAAAAGCAGGAAGTACGTGGACCTCCTGCTGTACACCTACCAGTTTCTGAAGGTCCACCATCAGTTTCTGGAGGTCCACCACTAGCCTCTGGAGGTCCAGCACCAGCCTCTGGAAGTCCACCATCAGTCTCTGGAGGTCCACCAGCAGCCTCTGGAGGTCCACCACCAGCCTTCGGAGGTCTACCACCAGTTTCTGAAGGTCCACCACCAGCCTATGGAGGTCCACCACCAGTCTCTGGAGGTCCACCACCAGTTTCTGGAAGTCCACCACCAGTCTCTGAAGGTCCACCACCAGTTTCTGAAGGTCCACCACCAGTTTCTGGAGGTCCAGCACCAGTTCCTGGAGGTCCAGCACCAACCTCTGGAGGTCCACCAGCAGCCTCTGGAGGTCCACCACCAGCCTTCGGAGGTCTACCACCAGTTTCTGAAGGTCCACCACCAGCCTATGGAAGTCCACCACCAGTCTCTGAAGGTCCACCACCAGTCTCTGGAGGTCCACCACCAGCCTCTGGAGGTCCAGCACCAGTCTCTGGAGGGCCACCAACGGTCTCTGGAGGTTCACCACCGGTCTCTGGAGGTCCACCACCGTCTCTGGAGGTTAAGCATTCGTTTCAAGGTCCACCACCCATCTCTGGAGGTCCACCACTGGCCTCGAGGTTCACCACCGGTATCTGGAGGTCCACCACCAGCCTCTGGAGGTCCAGCACCAGTCTCAGGAGGGCCACCAACGGTCTCTGGAGGTTCACCACCGGTCTCTGGAGGTCCACCACCGTCTCTGGAGGTTAAGCATTCGTCTCAAGGTCCACCACCCATCTCTGGAGGTCCACCACTGGCCTCGAGGTTCACCACCGGTATCTGGAGGTCCACCACCAACTCTGGAGGTCCACACCGGTCTCTGGAGGTCCACCACCGGTCTCTGGAGGTCCACCACCGGTCTCTGTAGGTCCACCACCGGTCTCTGGAGGTCCACCACCGGTCTCTGGAGGTCCACCACCGTCTCTGGAGGTTAAGCATCGTTCTCAAGGTCCACCACCCATCTCTGGAGGTTAAGCACCGGTCTCTGGAGGTCCACCACCATCGGTGGAGCTTAAGCTCTGGTCTCTGGAGGTCCACCACCGACTCTGGAGGCCCACCACCGGTCTCTGGAGGTTCACCACCGGTCTCTGGAGGTTCACCACCGGTCTCTGGAGGTCCACCACCCATCTCTGGAGGTTAAGCACTGGTCTCTGGAGGTCCACCACCGTCGGTGGAGCTTAAGCTCCGGTCTCTGGAGGTCCACCACCGGTCTCTGGAGGTCCACCACCAACCTATGAAGGTCCACCACCAGTCTCTGGATACCCATCACCAGCCTCTCGAGGTCCACCACCAGTTTCTAAAGGTCCACGTCTCTGGAGGTCCACCACCATCTCTGGAGGTTAAGCACCAGTCTCTGGAGGTCCACCACCGTCTCTGGAGGTTAAGCTCTGGTCTCTGGCGGTCCACCTCCGGTCTCTGGAGGTCCACCACGTCTCTGGAGCTTAAGCTCCGGTCTCTGGAGGATAAGCATGAGTCTCTGGAGGTCCACGATCGGTCGATGAAGGACCACCACCAGTCTCTAGAGGCTAAGCACTGTCGAGTGAGGCATGGATTTTGAGATCATGTTGGCTATTAAAGAAATATTTAAGAACTATTCTCTAACTGTGAAATAAGGCAGTGTGTCTGAATGCAGAGTGAGTGTTATCTGTACTGTTGGGGAATGTAAACAAAGTGAGATAGCCGGCTCTGTGTGCCACGTTGGAAATGTAAACAACTCCTTTCAATGAAGAAAACGAAAGGAAAGTTGGAAACATGGGTTGTTAATTGAGAAACATTTCTTTTGAGGAGAAAAGTTAAACTGGATTATTCAAAACAGCTCTATGTGCCTCTAGACCTTGACAAGATAAGGAAACTCTCCGCCACACACACAGCTGAGTAGCCGCTGTTAGTACACGATAGCGAGAGAAAACCAGGGGCGAATAGCCTTGAGGCTTCAGGCAGGGGGTTGGTTATGTAAGACTGAACATGGACCAGTCAGAACGATACTATGTTAATATGATTACGCATGCCACTGAAAAACCAATCGTGAATGTTATGTAAATATGATTAACCATGCCCTCCTGTGTGAAACCAATCAGAACGTGTGAATCCTGAACAAACAAGGACTTGGGGGGCTGGAGTAAGTCAGGCGTGGCCAGCCAGGAGGCATAAAAGCTGAGGTTTTCAGAGAAATAGGGTTAATTCTGTGGAGCGTTCTTCGAAGGATGATCGGCTGGGACCAGGAGCAAACCACCAACAAGGGATTACTGGGAAATTTATTTTTCAAGACAAGAACAGAGAAAGGAGACGCTCGGAACAGAATAACCATTTTCCCATTTCTTGAGGAATATATTTGGAGGTTTTCAGATTTTCCCTAGCTCACTGCAGGAGAGGAGAAGGAGCCGGATACCAGAGTTTCCAGGAGCACCCACCCTGTTATTGGAAGGACCTGCCTTGACACCTCGCTTAGCTGCCTTGGATAAGAGCAATTTGGCCACTTGCTCATAACAAACCAGCCTGAATCCATTCAAATAAACAAATATAATTGGAATTATAGGCCACAGCTCACACCAAACCAACCTGAATCAATTCAAATGAATAAGATTGGAATTACAAGCTACAGTACTTCCAACCAGCCTGGATTCCATGGAAATAACTGGAATTACAAGCCACGGCCTGGATTAACCCAGAAGAACAGAGTTGCCAGCTGTAGCATTATTGTGGAGTATTAGTTTTGTAATGTTCAATCAATGTTTAATCAATGTGTAATCAATGAAATGCTGTTGCTTAACCCTGCTTACCTGTTTAATAAATATAAAATTAACACAAGACGTTGTGGTTGATATTGAAACTGTCCCCACAAGTGTACACAGGTGTGCCTCTGCATAACAACACAGGTTCTGATTGGTTACTCTAGCCCAACATTGTTACAGACCCTTAGGGCTTATTGTCCAAGCCACTAAACTTAACCTAGCCAGTAACAAGAGCCCAGATCATAAGGGGGGAGCTGCAGTTAATGAATGTGGCTGATAACAGTACCTAAAGCCAGGCTATTCCTTTAGGGTAGTTATCAGAGTAGGCAGGGTAGACATTTGGATGGAATGATGCAGTGAGAGCTAGGCGAATCTTCCCCAACACCAGCTTAAACAAAGTTGAGGAATCCTAGCAAGTGAACCCCCCTAGACCGCAACTTCAGACCCGTAGGATGGAGAGCTGGTCCCGGTGACAGACTCTGCTGGTCAGAGACTGAAACCATCACCTGGGGGATCTAACAGCACCCATCTCTGGAGGATAAGCACTGGTCTCTGGAGGTCCACCATCGGTCTCTGGAGGTCCACCACCGGTCTCGAGGTTCACCACCAGTCTCTGGAGGTCCACCACCATCTCTGGAGGTTAAACACCAGTCTCTGGAGGTCCACCACCCATCTCTGGAGGTCCACCACCGTCTCTGGAGGTTCACCACCATCTCTGGAGGTGAAGCACCGGTCTCTGGAGAATAAGCACTGGTCTGTGGCAGTCCACCACCGGACTCTGGAGGTCCACCATCGGTCTCTGGAGGTTGAGCACCCATCACTGGAGGATAAGCACTGGTCTCTGGAGGTCCACCATCAGTCTCTGGAGGTTCACCACCAGTTTCTCCAGGTCCACCACCAGCCTCTGGAGGTCCACCACCATCTCTGGAGGTCCACCACCCATCTCTGGAGGATAAGCACTGGTCTCTGGAGTTTCACCATCGGTCTCTAGAGGTCCACCACTGTCTCTGGAGGTCCACCACCGGTCTCTGGAGGTCCACCACCGGTCTCTGGAGGTCCACCAACCATCTCTGGAGGATAAGCACTGGTCTCTGGAGTTTCACCATCGGTCTCTGGAGGTCCACCACTCAGGTAGACAGAGGTCTCAGGTGAAGACCTCTGTCAAGTGGATCTGGATCTGGTTCTGGCTGAACTTGGGCAGTCTTCACCTTAACCCTGGAAGACTTCATGGTGAAACGTCCAACATGGGTAATTCCTACAGAGGAACACATCTGTCAGATCCTCAACATGGGTATCCATGGGGGCTTGGCTGTGAGGGTAGACCAGGTGGTTCAGGTGCCAGGAGAGTCGTTGACCCCCCTGGCTGAAGTGCCCATGAGCAGAATTAGCTACATACAGTGATCCCTTGCCACTTTGCGGTTTGAGTAGAGCGGTTTTAGTGCTTTGTGGATTTTTTTCAGAAATATATTATAATAAAAAAATCAAGAAATAATCACTGTTCTGCGAAAATCGACCCCACAGTAAACAAGAGGCCGCAGTTGCCAGCGAAACATCAAACAATGATTCACAGCCTCCTGTAAGCAACACCAGAAACACAGACGGTCCAAAACTCTAGAATCTGTGCGCTGATTGACAGAGGTGCATTTACTACAGTTCAGAGACCGAAGGCTGTGAGGGAGACTTGTCCCTGCGGCACTGGACGCTCCAGTTTGTGCCCGGTGTATGGTGGTTTTGCAGTCCGGTGTCAGCCTGCTGTCTGCGGGTGTGGATCGGTCCTCTTGCGGCTGGTGGAGGCATGCCGCCGCGGGCGTGGATGCTGTCGCTGGGGGCCGGTTCGGGGAGGCTGAGTGGTCCTGGGCTGCTGCCCACGGCAGCCACCACCGCTGGATCCAGGCTGCGGCGTCGGCGTGGCCAGCGGGTGGTTGCTGCCTCTGTCCAGCGGTCTGCACGCTGGAGTGGGTCGGCTGGCCTGGCGGGAGCCATCTGGAGACCTGGTGGGGCCCGGCGCAGTTGGGGGAGACGCCAACAACCTGGTCCACATGATGAGCCGGGCTCACGGACGGTCCGCTCACCGGACTGATGGAGCTCGGTCTTCCCAGAGGAGACAGTTTGGTTCATCAGTGTTTCCTTCTCTGACTTGGATATATCTCACTTGTCATCATTATGGAGATATACTGGTTCTAACGGCTGTTAACTGGAGTTAGCACTCGGACCACATGAACGGGACATGAAAAGGAGTGCTGGATGCCGGCAGCTCAAGTACACCAGACTGGACTGTACTGAAACTGAATTTCCCCCTTGGGGGATTAATAAAGTATATTTGAATTTTGAATTTGAATTTGAAACAGAAAGACCACAGTTTAGCCTTTGTCTTGTTTCACTGCAGTGTCTCGCTACTTTTTTGCCCTTTAGGCTCGGGGGGGGCTCCGGCTCCAGTTCGTGGATTTTGATTGTCACGACAAACTAAGGGATCGCTGTACTGCTACCTACACGTCCTGAAGCAGGAGCTGTTGCTCCGCAGCATCTGCTTTCAGAAAGAAACAGCTTCAAACATGAGACAGAAAGTGTTTGTTCTTCAGCTGAGATCAAAGACTTCCTGTTAATTCATGATCACTTCTGTGGTGGACTGAGCGTGCACGTGTGTGTGAGTGTGTGTGTGTGTGTGGGTGTGTGTGCGTGTGTGTGTGTGTGTGTTATATAACAGCTCTCTGATGTTGCAGGATGACGAATTGAAGCTCGGTTGAACAGCAGCTGGATTCTCCTCAGCAGAACCTGAGTGTCTCAGTGGAACCTGGAGGTGAACTGCAGGAGTAGCAGAGCTCAGTTGGACCAGAACCTGCAGGTCTGAGTGGGTTCCAGCCTGGATCAGTCCCTCAGTCCTGGCTCTGATCATTATCGCTTATTCTGGGATGGTGTCCTGGAGGGTTCTGGTGTGGATGGAGGTTGGAGGGACCTGAGACCTGCAGGAAGTCTGGCAGGTGTTTCAGATGAACACCTCCATTTTTCCTCTCAGTCATCAGTCTGCTGTGATGGTAGACCAGAACCAGAACCAGAACCAGCTCCAGTGGACTCAGGATCTCATCTCTTCTCCTCCTTTTTAGTCTCTTCACCTTCTCTGTCTCTTTTTCTTTCTTCTTCATTTCTTCTTCACCTCCTCTTCCTCCACCTACCCCCCCCCCCCCCCCACACACACACACACACACACTCTCACACATTTCACTCCCACTCCCCTCTCTCTCCCCATGTCAGGATCTCTCGTTCTGGGGCACATCTTCCTCCTCCTCCCTATGACTCTCCTCTGTCGGAGCGTCAGGAGTGAGGAAGAGTCTCTCCTCTGTCGGAGCGTCGGAGCGTCGGAGCATCAGGAGTGTCAGGAGTGAGGAAGAGTCTCTCCTCTGTCAGAGGGTCGGAGCGTCAGGAGTGAGGAAGAGTCCTCTGTCAGAGCGTGGGAGCGTCAGGAGTGAGGAAGAGTCTCTCCTCTGTCGGAGCGTCGGAGCGTCAGGAGTGAGGAAGAGTCCTCTGTCGGAGCGTCAGGAGTGAGGAAGAGTCTCTCCTCTGTCGGAGCGTCGGAGCGTCAGGAGTGAGGAAGAGTCTCTCCTCTGTCGGAGCGTCAGGAATCAGCAGAGATGCTGAGCGAGCAGCAGGATGTCCCTCACCTCCTCCTCCTCCTCCTCCTCTTCCTCCTGGGTTGTCCTCCTGGTCCTCATGTCCCCGTGTCTCCCCCGTCCTCAGCCGTGTCTCCTCCTGGATCAGACCCGGCATGCGCTGCGTGTGGGCATCCTGCTGCCGGCACAGCGGGAGACCCGAGTCCAGGTCCAGGTAGCGCTGAACCGTGTGAAAGCTCTGTTGAGCCGGAGCCAGGACCAGAACTGGGAGAAACACTGGGACCAGTACAGAGACCAGGACTGGGATCAGGGTCAGGATTCAGAGCATGACCAGTACCAAGAGCATTACAGAGATCAGGACCTGTACCAGAACTGGGACCAAGATCGGTATTCAGATCAGGACTTGGATTCAGACTGGGACCAGGACATGGACAAGGTCAACTTCCTGCCCTACAACCTGAGTCTGGAGCTGGTGTCCCGGCAGCTGGACTCTGCAGACCCAGAGTCTCTGGCCCGGTGCGTATGTGAGCGTCTGCTGGTTCAGGGGGTGTCGGCCGTGCTGGCGTTCCCACAGAGCCATGAGGAGCTGCTGCAGCTGGACCTGCTGGCCCTGGTTCTGGAGGTCCCCTTCATCAGCATCATGGAGCACGAGGAGCCGCTGCGCATGCAGGTACAGGGTCCAGGTTTACCTGTGGAGACTGAGCCGGTTCTGTTCAGCTGGGTTCTGGTTCAGTCTAAAAAACTTTCAGGTTGTCTGTGGAGCATATTAGCTCTTTAAAAAGGAAACTTAAACGTTATGAGACCCATATTCTAACTTCAACGATCCAAATATGTTAGAAAACCCTTTTGGATCACAACCCAGATGGTCCATATCTGAGTTCTACTTTCAGTTCTTCACAGAAAACTTCAGAAATGGTCTTTTTTAGGAGTCTACAGATGGAGACACTTGATTTTAAATCTTCCTTGATCAAACTGAAGCTGGACTTGGGGGGCCTCTTGTGGCTACAGATGGAACTACATCTGACTATCTGAATACAGACTAAACAGCAGCCATCCCACAACGGAAAGAGGTTTAGATGCAGTCCTCTACTGACCACTAGAGGCTGCGGTTCCTCTACCAACAACTCGAGACTGTGGTTCTTCTACCGACAACTAGAGGCTGCGGTTCCGCTACCGACCACTTGAGACTGCGGTTCCTCTACCGACCACTAGAGGCTGCGGTTCCGTTACCGACCACTAGAGGCTGCAGTTCCTCTACCGACCACTAGAGGCTGCGGTTGCGTTACCGACCACTAGAGGCTGCGGTTCCGCTACCGACCACTAGAGGCTGCGGTTCCTCTACCGACCACTAGAGGCTGCAGTTCCGTTACCGACCACTAGAGGCTGCAGATCCGCTACCGACCACTAGAGGCTGCAGTTCCGCTACCGACCACTAGAGGCTGCGGTTCCTCTACCGACCACTAGAGGCTGCGGTTCCGTTACCGACCACTAGAGGCTGCGGTTCCATTACCGACCACTAGAGGCTGCTGTTCCGTTACCGACCACTTGAGGCTGCGGTTCCTCTACCGACCACTACACTAAAGGCTGCGGTTCCACTACCGACCACTCGAGACTGCGGTTCCTCTACCAACTACTAGAGGCTGCGGTTCCGCTACCGACCACTAGAGGCTGTGGTTCTGTTACCGACTACTCGAGACTGCGGTTCCTCTACTGACCACTAGAGGCTGCGGTTCCTCTACCAACCACTAGAGGCTGCAGTTCCTCTACCAACAACTCGAGACTGTGGTTCCTCTACCGACAACTAGAGACTGCGGTTCCTCTACCGACCACTCGAGACTGCGGTTCCGTTTCCGACCACTCGAGACCGCGGTTCCTCTTCTGACCACTAGAGGCTGCGGTTCCGTTACCGACCACTCGAGACTGCAGTTCCTCTACCGACCACTAGAGGCTGCGGTTCCGCTACCGACCACTCGAGACTGCGGTTCCTCTACCGACCACTAGAGGCTGCGGTTCCGCTACCGACCACTAGAGGCTGCGGTTCCGTTACCGACCACTAGAGGCTGCAGTTCCTCTACCGACCACTAGAGGCTGCAGTTCCTCTACCGACCAATCGAGGCTGCAGTTCCTCTACAGACCACTGGAGACTGCAGTTCCTCTACTGATCACTAGAGGCTGCAGTTCCTCTACCGACCAATCGAGGCTGCAGTTCCTCTACTGATCACTAAAGGCTGCAGTTCCTCTACCGACCAATCGAGGCTGCAGTTCCTCTACAGACCACTAGAGGCTGCAGTTCCTCTACCAACCACAAGAGACTGCAGTTCCTCTACCGACCACTAGAGGCTGCGGTTCCTCTACCGACCACTAGAGGCTGCGGTTCCTCTACCGACCACTAAAGGCTGCGGTCCCTCTTCCGACCACTAGAGGTTGTGGTCCCTCTACCGACCACTACAGGCTCCGGCTCCTCTACCGACCACTAGAGGCTGTGGTTCCTCTACCGACCACTAGAGGCTGTGGTTCTTCTACCGACCTCTACAGGCTCCGGTTCCACTACCGACCACTACAGGCTCCTGTTCCACTACCGACCACTAGAGGCTGCGGTTCCTCTACCGACCACTACAGGCTCCGGTTCCACTACCGACCACTACAGGCTCCTGTTCCACTACCGACCACTAGAGGCTGCGGTTCCTCTACCGACCACTAGAGGCTCCGGTTCCACTACCGACCACTACAGGCTCCTGTTCCACTACCGACCACTAGAGGCTGCGGTTCCTCTACCAACCACTAGAGGCTGCGGTTCCTCTACTGACCACAAGAGGCTGCGGTTCTTCTACCGACCACTAGAGGCTCCCGTTCCTCTACCAACCACTACAGGCTGCAGTTCCTCTACACACCACTAGAGGCTGCAGTTCCTCTACCAACCACAAGAGACTGCAGTTCCTCTACCGACCACTAGAGGCTGCGGTTCCTCTACCGACCACTAGAGGCTGCGGTTCCTCTACCGACCACTAAAGGCTGCGGTCCCTCTTCCGACCACTAGAGGTTGTGGTCCCTCTACCGACCACTACAGGCTCCGGCTCCTCTACCGACCACTAGAGGCTGTGGTTCCTCTACCGACCACTAGAGGCTGTGGTTCTTCTACCGACCTCTACAGGCTCCGGTTCCACTACCGACCACTACAGGCTCCTGTTCCACTACCGACCACTAGAGGCTGCGGTTCCTCTACCGACCACTAGAGGCTCCGGTTCCACTACCGACCACTACAGGCTCCTGTTCCACTACCGACCACTAGAGGCTGCGGTTCCTCTACCAACCACTAGAGGCTGCGGTTCCTCTACTGACCACAAGAGGCTGCGGTTCTTCTACCGACCACTAGAGGCTCCCGTTCCTCTACCAACCACTACAGGCTGCGGTTCCTCTACCAAACCACTACAGGCTGCGGTTCCTCTACCGACCACTAGAGGCTGCGGTTCCGCTACTGACCACTAGAGGTTGCAGTTCCTCTACCGACCACTAGCGGGTGCGGTTCCTCTACCGACCACTAAGGTTTGTGGTTCCTCTATCAACCACTAGAGTGTGTGGTCCCTCTACCGATCACAAGAGGCTGCGGTTCCACTACCGACCACTACAGGCTCCGGTTCCACTACCGACCATTAAAGACTGCGGTTCCTCTACCGACCACTAGAAGCTGCGGTTCCTCTAAGACCACTAGAGGCTGCGGTTCCTCTACCAACCACTAGAGGCTCCGGTTCCTCTACTGACCACTAGAGGCTGCGGTTCCTCTACCAACCACTAGAGGCTCCGGTTCCTCTACTGACCACTAGAGGCTGCGGTTCCTCTACGGACCACTAGAGGCTGCAGTTCCTCTACTGACCACTAGATGCTGCAGTTCCTCTACTGACCACTAGAGGCTGCAGTTCCTCTACTGACCATTAGATGCTGCAGTTCCTCTACTGACCACTAGAGGCTGCAGTTCCTCTACTGACCACTAGATGCTGCAGTTCCTCTACTGAGCACTAGAGGCTGCGGTTCCTCGCCCAAACCACTACAGGCTGCGGTTCCTCTACTGACCACTAGAGGCTGCGGTTCCTCTACGGACCACTAGAGGCTGCAGTTCCTCTACTGACCACTAGAGGCTGCAGTTCCTCTACTGACCACTAGATGCTGCACTTCCTCTACCGACCACTAGAGGCTGCGGTTCCTCTACTGACCACTAGATGCTGCGGTTCCTCTACCGACCACTAGAGGGTGCAGTTCCTCTGCCGACCACTAGAGGCTGCAGTTCCTCTACTGACCACTAGAGGCTGCAGTTCCTCTACTGACCACTAGAGGCTGCAGTTCCTCTACCGACCACTACAGGCTGACTCCAACAGTGAGTTAATCTCCAATGACCTTCATGTAAAAATGTCTAATTTTAAACGGTCTGCAACAGTAACAGAACACGACTGTAGACTGTTCTCCTCATTAATGACATCATAAACCTCTCTCACTTTATCATTCTGATGTCACTGCTGTGTTAATGACACACCCAGTTTCCCTCCCTTTCAGACCCACAGCCACACACCTCTACACGAATGATTGGTTTATAGGTGAAGGTTCACCTCTGGTCTCCTCCTTTTATCTTTATGATTTATTTCATTTCCTGTCAACAAACTGTTCAGTCAATAGCTGCAAGAGTAAAGGAGATGATCCATAAGTCAGACTGTGTTTCCTCAATGATCAATCAATGATTATTATTTTACAATTATATTCTTTAAGATGCTTGAGTGAAAGCTGCTCAGCAGGTTTGCTTGTTGGATTTAATGTTTTAGTAGTTCCTGAAGGACTGGGATTACCTCTGCAGGGTTTTCATTTCCATGCAGGGAACAATCTGGTTAAAGCTGGTTTAAGTCTTTAATCTTGTTCTTCATGGAGCTGAAAGCAGACTAGATGAAGTCCTCCCCCTCACACCGCTGGGTCTTCAGACAGCAGCTGCACCTGGACCAGAACCAGGAATCTGAACTGAAAATAGGAGCCTGGACTGGGATCAGGAGTGTGGAGCAGGATCAAGAACCTGGACAAGCAGGTGTGTCAGAGTGACAGCAGAGTGACAGCTGGGTAATCCTGGCTGATCAAAGAGCCTCTGAAGGCTGATGACATGTTTGTGAAGGATTTCACGTCTTCTCCTCCCTCTGGATTCATTTAGTCCTGAACAACAAGTCTGAGAAGAACCAAACTGCTGCAGAATACAGCAGGTTGTCTGAGGACACGACGCAAGAAAACTGATGAAACTGGAAGAAATCCAGCTCATAGGGGCTCTCTGAACACGATAACATGTCTGCTGCTTCTGTGTTCCACTTCATCTGCTCTGGTCTCTGAATGTGGACGTCCCAGGAATCATGTCTTTGTTTGTTTCGGACCCCAGCCGGGTCGCTCAGACGGGTCGCTCAGCCGGGTCACTCAGCCGAGTTGTGCAGACGGGTCACTCAGCCGGGTCGTGCAGACGGGTCATTTAGACTGGTCCCTCAGCCGGGTCGCTCTGACGGGTCATTTAGCCGGGTCGCTCAGACGGAATGTTCAAACGGGTCGTTCAGAGGGGTCGCTCAGCCGGGTCGTTCAGATGGATCGTTCAGACGGGTCGTTCAGCCGGGTCGTTCAGCTGGGTCGTTTAGCCGGGTCGCTCAGACGGATCGTTTAGCCGGGTAGCTCAGACGGCTGAAACAAGGATGCTGGAAGAAGAGCTTCAGCGTTTATTCTGCCATCATCAAAGTCAGAGACATGATATATCCCCCACCCTAGCATCTATCAGGAGGTCTTAACGCCTGCCACCCCCCGTCTCAACTGACAGATGATGGATGGATGGATATATAATGGATGGATGATGGATGGATGGATATATGATGGATGGATGATGGGTGGATATATGATGGATGGATGATGGATGGATGGATGGATGATGGATGGATGGATGGATGGATGATGGATGGATGGATATATGATGATGGATGATGGATGGATGGATATATGCTGCTGGATGGCTGATGCTCTCTCTGGCTGGCTGATGGATGGCTGGCTCTTTGCTGGCTGGATGGCTGGATGCTCTGGTGATGATGGCCTCTGGCTGGATGCTGGCTGGCTGGCTGCTGGCTGGCTGGATGGCTGGATGGCTGGCTGGCTGGCTCTCTCTGGCTGGCTGCTGGATGGCTGGCTATGGCTGGCTGGCTGGATGGCTGGCTGCTGCTGGCTCTCTCTTGGCTGGCTGCTGGCTGGCTGGCTCTGGCTGCTGGCTGGCCTGGCTTGGCTGGCTCTGGCTGGCTGCTGGCTGCTGGCTGGCTGCTGGCTCTCTGGATGGATCTGATGGATGGCTGGATGGCTGGCTGATGATGGATCGGCTATATATGGATGGCTGGATCTCTGATGGGATGGCTGGATGGCTATGATGATGGATGGATGGCTGATGGATGGATGGATGGATGGATGGATATCTGGATGGATGATGGATGGATGGATGGATGGATGGATGGATAGATGGATGATGATGGATGGATGGATGGATGGATGGATATGATGGATGGATGATGGATGGATCAGTATATGATCTATGGATGGATATATGATGGATGGATGGATATATGATGGATGGATGATGGATGGATCAATATATGATCTATGGATGGATATATGATGGATGGATGGATATATGATGGATGGATGATGGATCGATATATGATGGATGGATGATGGATGGATGATAGGTAGATTGGAAGAAGTTAATGTGACACACACGATCAAAGGTTCCCTACTTGATATACTGTGTTAAGAGGTGAAGATAAACGTCTTAACTGGAGAAACGTTTCTATTAAATGGACTCAACATGGAGGGTTGGGTTTCTGGGATGGTCTTGAGCCTGGCTGCATGTCTGAACTGTCTCAAACAAATCCCCTTTTCTCCAAGATGCCTGTTTCTCTCCACAACATCATTGGTGACCCCACATGGTGATTTTGGAAATGACACACAACAGACCCCGGGGGCTTGCTGCCCCACCCTGACGGCCCGGTTGAACAGGGCAGGGTAGGACAGTTTCCTGTCATTGGTCAGGGTCTGTCTGGGGGACAGTGGGGCTGCCCGCGGTCCCTGGAGAGAGGCAGACTTGGGTGTGCTTCAAGCTCAGAAACAATGAAAAAGCCTGCAGGGAAAGCTGTTGGAAAATTGCAACTCTTTATATTTGTTGAGAAGCTGGGTCCTGGACCATCTGGACCATCTGGACCACTTGGCAGGTACAGCAGCTGAGGTGTTAGTGATTATCGTTGCTAGCCCACTGGCTGACAAACAGACTGATAACTCCAACTAGAAAATTTCGGAGAAATTTTGAGGCGTGGCCAATTAAGCCGCCAATTAAGCCGCCCGTCAACGCAGTGACGAGAGTGGCCTGCAGAGTCCTGACCAAAACCTGATAGAAGACTTCTGGGATATTGACCTTCTGGGCCAACATCAGTGTGTGACCTCAGAAATGCACTTCTGGAAGAATGGCTCAAAAATCCCCAATAAACACACTTCCTAGAAGTGTTTAAGCTGTTCATGCTGCAAAGGGTGGAGCCACATCATATTGATTAGGAATGGGATGAACTAAAGCTCATATGTGAGTCAAGGCTGTGATCATTCTCATAATATATCATTTACTGTGCCTGAAGAACAGGCAGAAAGGGGCGGGGCTTCAGGAGAGGCAGTCACATGTGCGGCTCCTCCTGCGTGTGTATGTGTGTCTGTGAGAAAAGGGAGAGAGAAAAAAAAGGCAGCGACCTCCTAATTACACTGTCCAGTCAGTCCAAACCTGGATTTTTGTGTTCGAACAAACGGCTGTAATTTAAAAGCTGAATAAGTTTTTCTAAAAATTCTTGAACCGGAAGCGCCACAAGGGTTTCAGCTACACGGTGATATATATTTTATGTCGTCAATGTTTTCCGTTTTTAAACTAGAGCAGTTTTAAAAAGTATAAATTTATCATCTGGAGCTGGCAGCCTGTGTATTCTGTAAAAATCCGATTTTCCATGTCCCGAACAAACTGCTGTAATTTAAAAGCTGAATAAGTTTTTCAAAAAATTCTTGAACCGTGAGCGCCACAAGGCTTTCAGAATTCCAGGGATATATTTCTTGTTTCGCAAATGCCTACGGTTTTTAAATTACGGCAGTGTAAAAACATGAAACATTTTCTTGTCAGACGAGAGAAATCAGAAATGTCCCCATTGAAATACAATGGAGTTGGGAAGGAGCACCTTGAACTCTAGGTTGATTTGACGAAAAACTAAACACCACACAGACACAAAAGTCACATCATCTGAAAGAGGACAAAAATGCCTACGTTTTGATGTATAATTTATGTAGGTTGAGCAAAAGGAGTGGACGTGAAAGAGGAAAAGGCAGTTTTAATTTTTTTTTTCTTCTCTCCTCAGAGCTAGAGTGCGTGATGACATCACTAGAGTGAGGAGGGTTTTTTGAAGATTTTGTAAAAATCATAAAACGTAAATCGCGATTTCTCAAAGACCGTAAATCACAACAATACACGGCTTCAGTATGTTATAGGTCAAAGTCTTGTGACCCGTTTAAACTTCGAATGGTGTCTCTGTGATGAAATATGGCCGTGCTAGACAGGTCCAAAGAGGGGTGGGTTTTGGGTTTTCTTTTTCCTGGAATTCTGACAAATCCCATTCATTCCTATGGGACAAAAACTCGCCGTTTTTTGGGATTTTCGGGAATACCGTTCGACGGAACGCCACCAAAAGTCATAGCACACCGATCCCGATCAAGCCGGTCGTTTTGATGTATTTTTTGTTGGGTTTTTCTCAAAGCTGCGGGCCGTGAAAACCGTCAAAATTCTTGACGGAATACGGAAGAATAAGTTACGAGAATAAATAATCTAGCAGAATAGTAATAGGTGTGGCTTCAATGCTTGCATTGGCCATGCTTCGCATGGCCAATGCTGCGCATTGGCCACGCCTAACTAGAGCTGATTTCATTGAAAGAAATCAGGGTGCTGGGTCAGTCTGACAGAGTCCCGAGGGAGTAGGGTTAGGGTTAGGGCTAGGGCTAGGGCAAGGGCTAGGGTGTCTTCAGGTGTGTTTCCAGAGTTAGGGGTTCTGGGATAAAGGCTGGATGTCAACAGAACTGATGTTCCGGTGAATCTCTCCAATAGAGCTGAGATGATTCCAACTTTCTCCGGGTCACTTGACACGGGGGAGCGGACGAGTTAACCCTAACCCTAAATGGTCCCAGTGGGACCTGAGAACAATCTGAGGAGCATCATGAACTGATTTCCCCTCTGTCAGTGTGATTTAAGGAATTAAAACATCTGATTTTGCTCCATAACCTGAATATTAGAGCATATATTTTTTACATACAGTCACATGATGCTGATCAAAGCTGACTGACAAGTAGAAACCTTCCTGCTACTCCAAAACCACCGACAAGAAAAAGGTGGCTGATTTCTCAAATGTTGTGTTTCCAGAATGTTCTGAATTCTAGAAATCTTTTTTAGAAGGTTCAGAAAGTTCTGGTTTGTGAAATGTTCTGTGCAGTTTTCCAGGTTCTAATTTCTTCTGGTTCTGTGTAGAACCGGTTCCACCTGCAGATGGTGACGGGGCTTCCTGAGTCAGCTGTGTCCAGCCTGCTGCTGGCGGTTCTGCGGCAGTCCGGTTGGAGGGAGGTAACAGCGGTTCTGTGTCCAGGCTGGGAAGAGGCCCATAGTCTCCTGCAGATCCTGGATGGTCTGGGCAAAGCCCCCTGGCACCTGCGGGCTCTCCTGGACCTGACGCAGTCAGCCCATGATGACACGCAGATCCACGACTCTCTGTCCAGGTACTTCAAGCGGAAGCAGCCTCCACCGGTGACGGTGCTGCTGTTGGGGTCCGAACCTCAGTGTATGGCAGCAGTGCTGCGCGGCGCCCACGACCTGGGCCTGAGGCCTGCCGGCGGTGCAGTGGGTTCTGACCCGGCCGCTCCGCCCCGACATGCTGCACGTTTTTGGGTTGCCGCTTGGCTTGCTGGCGTTTGGGGAGGTGCAGCAGAAACCGCTGGACTTCTATGTCAGAGACGCCCTTCAGCTCATCACCAGGGCCGTAGCTGCAGCAACCATGGGGAGGCCCAACCTGGTTCCGGTCCAGAACATGGTAAACTGCTACGACAAACCAAACACACCTGCAGGGCTGTCGTCAGGACCCTACCTGTCCAGGTAACATCCACACAATATTGCATGTGACTACAAGAATGATTATTACTGTAGTCTACTTCTATTCTGTACATTTTATTTTATCTGTTATTAATTTAGTCTGTGTTGATTCATCCATCTAACCTGGCTGCTATGAGAAACTACTTTCCCTCTGGGATCTATCTATCTTTCCATCTATCCATCCATCCCAGTCAACTTGTCCATTTTCGACATGTTCAAAAAGACAAGCCAGTCCATCCAGGACCAGGATCAGGTCCAGAATAGGTCCTCTGTCTTCCTCACAGACCCAGCTGCTGGTGTAGACTCATGGTAACCATCGTTTCTCCAGTTTCTATTGGTAGTCTGTGACCTCCTACAGTTGGATCTCTCTCTTCAGAACCTACAGGCAGGACATTCAATTCACTTTGGTTGTGAAGCACCAGTTCACAACGATGTCATCTCAAAACACTTCACTCAGAAAACATTCTGACTTTACAAAGCTAAATATAATTCAATTAAGTTCTAATTGTATTCAATTTCCGTCCGGTTCAGTGTATTTCATGTGTGATCCAGTTGAGTTCAGGTCGTAGATGACGGTAATAATGGCAGATGTTTTCTAGAAGAGTTTATCTGCCGTGTGGTAGTGTATCAGTCGTATCATGGACCTGTCATCAAAGTCATGGTAACAATGGTAACAATGGTAACTCTCAAAGGGTTGAATCAAGTCCAGCTGCCTTGATTCAGCCTCTGAGAGTTAAAGATCCAGGTATTAAAATCTGACTGTGAAGCCAGTTGGACATGGACCTGACCTATCCACTTCTTTAGTTCAGATGTAAGTTAATTTAGACTCATACTGTCCGCTGCCTCTGAATTAAAGACCAACACTAAAAAATCCATCCATCATCTTCCTCATCTCCAAGAGCAGGTGATGGAGGCAACAGTCGGAACATAGATTCACCTAACCCAAACAGACCAGTCCACATTACTGTAGATGTAGATCTCCTGCTCCACTCTTCCATCACTCCTCAACAAGACCCTGAGAAACTTTAACTCCTCCGCTTGAGGTAGGACCTCACTCCCAACCTAGAGACCATCCTGAACCATCTGGACCATCCTGAACTATCTGGACCATCCTGAACAACCTGGACCATCCTGAACCATCTGGACCATCCTGAACCATCTGGACCATCCTGAGCCATCTGGACCATCCTGAACCATCTGGACTTTCCTGAACTATCTGGACCATCCTGAACCATCTGGACCATCCTGAACCATCTGGACCATCTTGAACTACCTGGACCATCCTGAACAACCTGGACCATCCATAACCATCTGGACCATCCTGAACAACCTGGACCATCCTGAACCATCTGGACCGTCCTGAACAACCTGGACCATCCTGAACCATCTGGACCATCCTGAACAACCTGGACCATCCTGAACAACCTGGACCATCCTGAACCATCTAGACCATCCTGAACCATCTGGACCATCCTGAACAACCTGGACCATCCTGAACAACCTGGACCATCCTGAACCATCTAGACCATCCTGAACCATCTGGACCATCCTGAACAACCTGGGCCATCCTGAACCACCTGGGCCATCCTGAACCATCTGGGCCATCCTGAACAACCTGGACCATCCGGAACCATCTGGACCATCCTCTTCATAACACATTTGAGGATCAAAGGAGCAGTAGTTCCCATCTTCTCTCTCGTCGCTGCAGGATGGAGAGATTTAGGAGGTCTTTTGTTCCTGCAACAATTAGACTTTAGAATTCTTCTGTTTAATTTTTCACTCTGTTTAAAATATTATTAATGATGTTATTGATGAGCTGATGAGATTTTGAATTTCCTTCTTGGGGGATGAATAAAGTAGATCTAATCTATCTAATCTAATTAATGAAGAAAGTGCTGGAATGAAACATTGTAGCTCCTGACAGAAAGAAATCCAATACTCTCAGATGGAGAAATAAACCCAGAGAGACGTGAAGGGAAAGAGAAACACCAGCGATCTAAAGGGAAGTCAGATCAGAGTCGTCTCTCAGCAGCTCACTGGCGTGTTAGGAATCACACACAAGAGAGGAATATCCATTTAGTTGGGTTTTAATGAACACATTCAACTCAGCACGTACATGTCCATCATGGTTGTCTCTCTATTCTTCTAGTCTCTTCTGATCTTCTGATTATGAGAACACTACATCTTCCCTCTTTAGAATAATGAAATTCCTGGAGGTAGACTTAAAGAAAATAATCCATATCTACATTAATGGAGCTATGCTATGTTGAAACTTAACTATGACATCAGCACTGTATGCTAAACCAATCTTATTTCAACATGTTAACATAAGTGTTCTTTTCTTTTCGAGATCACAATGAAAATAAACTTGTTTTAAACTAAACTTAAAATAATTCATCCTTTCCTCTTTTTAAGCATCAAACTCATGCTCCTTTCCTGTTTTCCGTCAGTAGAGTTAAAGTTCAGGTAGACATCACGTAGAGCGGACACCAGTGGACTTCACCGGAACATCAGGTGACGGTACTGCTGTCGTAGGCTCTGGATCTATGGGGGGAACTGAGACGAACTCAGCTGGTGGCGCTGAGGCTGACATTACTTTTGAACTTCTTCACATGAGAGCCATTCCTCATTTTGGGAGGACTGTTTTCCCTCCACATTTCCTTGTTTGCTGATGACTTCATATGGGTGTGATTCAAAGTTGGGGTCCAGCTTGTTGGACTTGTGAAGATTCTTGAAAAGAACGATGTCTCCTGGTTTTATTTCCTGATCCTTGGCTCCTCTTCTCTGATAGCAGCAATCTTTCTTGCATCATTGTCATGAACCCCCTCTGAAGGGGTGCTGCATGGGGTTCCTCATACAGACATACCGGTGAAGCTGGGCAGTTGGTCACGGAGCACTCTGTTCATCAACAGCTCTGCTGGGGTCACTCCTGACTGTGAGGATTGGTCCGGTAGTGGAACAGGAAACTCTTCAGTGCAACTTTCCAATCTTTCTTTTCAATCTTGGCTATTGAACTTCTCCGTTTGACTGAGGCCAATATGGTAGTCCTTTCAGCTGCATGATGCCATGCATGGTGAGGTAATCATGGAACTCTCTGGATGCAAACGGTTGTCCTTGTCACTTCTCAGATACTTGGGATAGCCATGAGTTTGGAACATCATTTCTAGAGCATTGATCACATTGGTGGCATTTGTGACTTTCATGTAGGCAACATCAGGCCACCTGGAGTAGTAGTTGACTACAGCAAGCAGGTAGTTATGGGGCGCCTTTTGTAAAGTTGGTCATGCTGAAAATAACAGCAACATTTTGTCACATTTAGCTTCAAATCATATTTTAAAAAGTGGTGTGAATTTTTGAAAGTCACTTTTAACACAATATTTGTTAACTTTTAAAATTAAGTCAATATTTAAATCTAAATATAAATGTTTAATCTAAAAGTTAAATCTAAATGTTATGCCTAAAGGTTAAATCTAAATCTAAATCAAAAAGTTACATCTAAATCTAAAAGTTAAATCTAAATGTTTCATCTAAGTCTAAATGTTGAATCTAAATATTTAATCTAAATCTAAATGTTAAATCTACATCTAAATGTTAAATGTTAAATCTAAATGTTCTGGATGAAACTAAATATTTAGCTAACATGCAAATTCAAGTTGCCGATAACCAGAAGTACCAAAATAAAAGCTCGAGGAGGTCAAAGTCTGTTCGTAATGTCAAATAACGAATAAAAGAGCCACAAACCAGCCTTCACCCATCACCTCTACCACACAGAGCCACAAACCAGTCCCTGGTGAGAGGTCCCAGCAGCCCCCAGAAGACTAAGACCCATCACCATTTGGACTTGACAAAGAGGACAGGGTTTCTGCTGGATCCTGCTGGGAAACGGACGTTTCCCATTGGTCTTTAATTCAGAGGTCAACCAGACTGTAAAAAGCTCTTCTACATGTCAAACAGCTTCTTTTAACAGTGAGGTTCCTTTAGTTCAGTGGGACACCACTTCCTGTCCAGTTACTGCAAGTTCTCTTCCTGTTTCTGGACTGAACCGAGTAGCTCTGGATCGAACCAAGTAGTTCTGGACTGAACGAAATAGTTCTGGTCCGAACCAAGTAGTTCTGGACTGAACCAAGTAGTTCTGGACCGAACTAAGTAGTTCTGGACTGAACCAAGTAGTTCTGGACCGAACCGAGTAGTTCTGGACCAAAACAAGTAGTTCTAGACTGAATGAAATAGTTCTGGACTGAACCAAGAAGTTCTGGACCGAACCAAGTAGTTCTGGACCGAACCAAGTATTTCTGGACTGAACCAAGTAGTTCTGGACTGAATCGAGTAGTTCTGGACCGAACCGAGTAGTTCTGGACCGAACCAGGTAGTTCTGGACTGAACCAAGTAGTTCTGGACTGACCCAAGTAGTTCTGGACTGAACCAAGTAGTTCTGGACCGAACCAAGTATTTCTGGACTGACCCAAGTAGTTCTGGACTGAATCGAGTAGTTCTGGACCGAACCGAGTAGTTCTGGACCAAACCAGGTAGTTCTGGACTGAACCAAGTAGTTCTGGACTGACCCAAGTAGTTCTGGACTGAATCAAGTAGTTCTGGACCGACCCAAGTAGTTCTGGATTGAACGAAATAGTTCTGGACTAAACCAAGTAGTTCTAGACTGAACCAAGTAGTCCTGAACTGAACCAGGTTGTTCTGGGCCGAACCGTTCATCGTTGTTGAACTGAACTTTGTCTGTGTCAGGTGTCCAGAGGTAAATGTTACCTGTGCAGAGGCTTCACCCCCGCTCACCTGCTTTTCTTCTCTTGCAGGTTTCTGTTAAACACATCTTTCGCTGGACTCACGGGTCCAGTCCAGGTCCACCAGAACCAGTCTCGCGTCCTGACCCGGCACCGGTTCCACATCTGGAGCCTGCGGCGTGACGCGCTGGGCCAGCCCACATGGGTGACAGTGGGCAGCTGGGAGGGAGGCCGGCTGCAGGTGGAGGACCAGGGGGTGTGGTGGGGGTCCAAACTCCAGCAGAGGGTTGAGGGCAGGAGCGGCAGGTCTGGGGCCCGCTGGAGGCCCGGTATGGCGGTCGCAGGGACCCGGGTCCGGGTGGTGACCCTGGTGGAACACCCGTTTGTGTTCACACGGGACGTGGACAGTGACGGCAGCTGCCCTGCCGGGCGGTTCTGCCTGGACGCCGGCACCAACAACTCAGACACCCTGGACCGGTACTTCAGGGAGGTGGCAGTGGCCAACAGCAGCTCCCCACCTCTGAAGAACAGGAAGTGTTGCTACGGTTACTGCATGGACCTGCTGGAGAAGCTGGCTGAGGACCTGGGCTTCCAGTTTGACCTGTACATCGTTGGAGACGGGAAGTACGGAGCGTGGAAGGGGGGCCGCTGGACCGGGCTGGTGGGGGAACTCCTCAGCGGTCTGGCAGACATGGCCGTCACCTCCTTCAGCATCAACTCCGCCCGCAGCCAGGTCATGGACTTCACCTCGCCCTTCTTCTCCACCAGCCTGGGGATCCTGGTGCGCAGTAAGGACACCGCGGCCCCTATCGGGGCCTTCATGTGGCCCCTGCACTGGTCCATGTGGGTGGGCATCTTCCTGGCGCTGCACATTACGGCACTCTTCCTGACGCTGTACGAGTGGAAGAGTCCGTTTGGGATGACCCCCCACGGCCGGAACAGGGTCAGGGTGTTCTCGTACTCATCGGCTCTCAACCTCTGCTACGCCATCCTGTTCGGACGCACCGTCGCCTCCAAGACGCCGAAGTGCTGGACCGGCCGCTTTCTCATGAACCTGTGGGCCATCTTCTGCCTGCTGGTGTTGTCCAGCTACACCGCCAACCTGGCCGCTGTCATGGTGGGTGAGAAGACCTTTGAGGAGGTCTCGGGGATCCACGACGCCAAGGTGAGACGATGATATCAGATATCAGTTTCTGCTGCAGGTACTTGAAGCCGTTTAATTCGTTCCTACCAAGACAGATGCTGCAGATCAGTTGAGATTCATTCAAGTGAAGAAACAGCTTCCCCTTTACAGCGAACTCTGAATTCAGTCGTATCTTTGGTGTTTTAACCATCAAAAACCAGATTCCTGTGGAAATACTCCACTAGATTCATGGAATTACAAGAATCTGAGACAAACCAGAACCAGTTTTCATCTCAGACGTTTCAGTTAGCAGTAGTTGGGAAAAACCAAGCCATTATCTGGGAAACAAACAATCTTTTCTCCGTTCTTATTGGATAAGGGCTGAAGGGACATCCGCCGTTCCTGAGATATGTCCTTGTAAACACCCACAAACTGAAGATACACTAACACAAACAAACCAGAGCCGTTCTGTTTGAAATATTAATTCACACATCAACTAAAACTAGTTTTGTAGTTTAGTTCCTGAAGAACCTCGGTGACAGGTGTCACCTCCGTCTGAACATTCCTCTTCAGAAACCTCAAACTTTGGTCCACAGCAGGAACACCAGTCTGCTCCAATAAACGCTGAGATGTTCTAGAAATAAATCCACAGAGATATGGGCTCTGAAAGCTCTGGTCTGCTAACATCTGTGGAATCTCACATGTGTCTTATTTTAATTAAACACCAGATTTAGTCACTTACACCTGTAGTTGAAGAGACAAACGAATTCCAGAAGGAACACTGGAAAACAAGTTGCCACTCGGGGATAATAAAGTTACAAATTAAATGAAATAAAATAGATGAGATGTCATTTTAAAGCAGGAGCTTCAGAAACAGACGTGGTTAGGAAGAGGAACACAGGAATGATAATGTAAAGGTTATAAATAATACAGACGTTCATCAGTCCTGTAGGGAAATGTTGGTTTGAGCAAATCATTTCGACCTCAGCGCCAACGTTTGATGACAGTGATGAAATGGAGTCACATGACTGGCTGGTGCTGATTCCTGTCCTGGAACAGGAACAGATTCAATTTGTTCTGTCTGGTAATAATTAGCTTTTAATTGAGCGGCTGACTGGAGCGTGAAACTGTTCTGGGAGGGTTTGTGGTGTCGGCACTAAGTTCAGGGGCTTTAATCAGACGTCCTCCTGATTCACGTTTGATGTTCCAGTCTGTGAACTTTAACCCCATTAATCCAGAGTTTACTGAACACATTAGAAATCACCAAGGAAGAAAGGAAAGTTCTTTTTAGGGTCTTATTTTGAGAGATCCAGCAGTTCTCAGAAGGATGATAGATTTACTGGAGGATGTTCCTGCCACAGACACCTGCAGCCACAGACACCTGCAGCCACAGACATCTGCAGACTCAGACATCTGCAGCCACAGACATCTGCAGACTCAGACATCTGCAGCCACAGACATCTGCAACCACAGACATCTGCAGCCACAGACATCTGCAACCCCAGACATCTGACATCTGCAGCCCCAGACATCTGCAACCCCAGACATCTGCACCCAGACATCTGCAGCCCCAGACATCTGCAACCCCAGACATCTGCAGCCCCAGACATCTGCAGCCCCAGACATCTGCAGCCCCAGACATCTGCAGCCCCAAACATCTGCAGCCCCAAACATCTGCAGCCCCAGACATCTGCAGCCACAGACATCTGCAGCCACAGACATCTGCAACCCCAGACATCTGCAACCGCAGACATTTGAAGCCGCTGACATCTGCAGCCCCAAACATCTGCAGCCCCAGACATCTGCAGCCGCAGACATCTGCTGCGTCCCAGACATATGCAGCCCCAGACATCTGCAGCCCTAGACATCTGCAGCTGCAGACATTTGCAGCCCCAGACATCTGCAGCCGCAGACATCTGCAGCCCCAAACATCTGCAGCCCCAGACATCTGCAGCCGCAGACATCTGCAGCCCCAAACATCTGCAGCCCCAGACATTTGCAGCCCCAGACATCTGCAGCCGCAGACATCTGCAGCCCCAGACATCTGCAGCCCTAGACATCTGCAGCCCCAGACATCTGCAGCCGCAGACATCTGCAGGCCCAGACATCTGCAACCCCATACATCTACCGGATCTAAACTGGATGATCTGCAGATCTACTGATAGATATCTATGTATAAATGAAAGACCTGCAGATCTACTGTTAGATATCTATGTTTAAACCGGAGGACCAGCTGATCTACTTCTATATATCTACGTTTAAACTGAAGGACCTGCAGATCTACTGCTTGATATCTACATTCTATCTGAAGGACCTGCAGATCTACCGGAAGATATCTATGTTAAAACTGGAGGATCTGCAGATCTACTGGTAGATATCTATGTTTAAACTGGATGATCTGCAGATCTACTGATAGATATCTATGTTTAAATGAAAGACCTGCAGATCTACTGTTAGATATCTATGTTAAAACTGGAGGACCAGCTGATCTACATCTATATATATTTACGTTTAAACTGAAGGACCTGCATATCTACTGCTTGATATCTACATTCTATCTGGAGGACCTGCAGATCTACTGAAAGATATCTATGTTTAAACTGGAGGACCTTCAGATCTACTGCTAGATATCTATGTTTAAACTGGAGGATTTGCAGATCTACCGTTAGATATCTACGTTTAAACTGGAGGACCTACAAGTCTACTGCTAGATATCTATGTTTTATCTGGAGGACTTGCATATCTACTGCAAGATATCTACGTTTAAACTGGAGGATCTGCAGCTCTACTGCTAGATATCTACGCTCTATCTGGAGGACCTGCAGATCTACTGCTAGATATCTACATTTAAACTGGAGGACCTACAAGTCTACTGCAAGATATCTACGTTTAAACTGGAGGATCTGCAGCTCTTCTGCTAGATATCTACGCTCTATCTGGAGGACCTGCAGATCTACTGCTAGATATCTACATTTAAACTGGAGGACCTACAAGTCTACTGCTAGATATCTATGTTTAAACTGGAGGACCTGCAGATCTACTGTTAGATATCTATGTTAAAACTGGAGGACCAGCTGATCTACATCTATATATATTTACGTTTAAACTGAAGGACCTGCATATCTACTGCTTGATATCTACATTCTATCTGGAGGACCTGCAGATCTACTGAAAGATATCTATGTTTAAACTGGAGGACCTTCAGATCTACTGCTAGATATCTATGTTTAAACTGGAGGATCTGCAGATCTACCGTTAGATATCTACGTTTAAACTGGAGGACCTACAAGTCTACTGCTAGATATCTATGTTTTATCTGGAGGACTTGCAGATCTACTGCAAGATATCTACGTTTAAACTGGAGGATCTGCAGCTCTACTGCTAGATATCTACGCTCTATCTGGAGGACCTGCAGATCTACTGCTAGATATCTACATTTAAACTGGAGGACCTACAAGTCTACTGCAAGATATCTACGTTTAAACTGGAGGATCTGCAGCTCTTCTGCTAGATATCTACGCTCTATCTGGAGGACCTGCAGATCTACTGCTAGATATCTACATTTAAACTGGAGGACCTACAAGTCTACTGCTAGATATCTATGTTTAAACTGGAGGACCTGCAGATCTACTGCTAGATATCTATATTTGAACAGGGGATCTGCAGATCTACTGCTAGATATCTACTTTCTATCTGGAGGACCTGCAGATCTACTGCTAGATATCTACGTTCTATCTGGAGGACCTTCAGCTCTACTGCTAGATATCTACGTTTAAACTGGAGGACCTTCAGATCTACTGATAGATATCTACGTTTAAACTGGAGAACCTGGAGATCTACTGTTAGATATCTATGTTTTAACTGGAGGACCTGCAGATCTATTGCTAGATATCTACGTTTAACTGGAGGACCTGCAGATCTATTGCTAGATATCTACGTTTAAAACTGGAGGACCTGCAGATCTACTGTGAGAAATCTATGTTTAAACTGGAGGACTTGCAGTTCTACTGTTAGATATCTGTGTTAAAACTGGAGGACCTGCAGATCTACTGTTAGATATTTATGTTTTAACTACTGGACCTGCAGATCTACTGTTAGATATCTATGTTTAAACTGGAGAACCTACAAGTCTACTGCTAGATATCTATGTTTAAACTGGAGGACCTGCAGATCTACTGCTAGATATCTACATTTAAACTGGAGGACCTACAAGTCTACTGCTAGATATCTATGTTTAAACTGGAGGACCTGCAGATCTACTGCTAGATATCTATATTTGAACAGGGG
Organism: Hirundichthys speculiger; assembly: GCA_018398805.1. Classification (NCBI taxonomy): domain Eukaryota; kingdom Metazoa; phylum Chordata; class Actinopteri; order Beloniformes; family Exocoetidae; genus Hirundichthys; species Hirundichthys speculiger. The sequence continues at coordinate 344,291 of JAGFBZ010002176.1, read as the reverse complement.
ATCTGCAGATCTACTGCTAGATATCTACTTTCTATCTGGAGGACCTTCAGCTCTACTGCTAGATATCTACGTTTAAACTGGAGGACCTTCAGATCTACTGATAGATATCTACGTTTAAACTGGAGAACCTGGAGATCTACTGTTAGATATCTATGTTTTAACTGGAGGACCTGCAGATCTATTGCTAGATATCTACGTTTAACTGGAGGACCTGCAGATCTATTGCTAGATATCTACGTTTAAAACTGGAGGACCTGCAGATCTACTGTGAGAAATCTATGTTTAAACTGGAGGACTTGCAGATCTACTGTTAGATATTTATGTTTAAACTGGAGGACCTGCAGATCTATTGCTAGATATCTGTGTTAAAACTGGAGGACCTGCAGATCTACTGTTAGATATTTATGTTTTAACTACTGGACCTGCAGATCTACTGTTAGATATCTATGTTTAAACTGGAGAACCTGCAGATCTACTGTTAGATATCTATGTTTAAACTGGAGGACCTGCAGATCTACTGCTAGACATCTACGTTCTATCTGGAGGACCTGCAGATCTACTGACAGATATCAATGTTCCATCTGAAGGATCTGCAGATCTGCTGTCAGATATCTATGTTTAAACAGGAGGACCTACAGATCTACTGATAGATGTTTAAGATTGTAGGACTTGTAGATCTGGTAGTAGATGTCTGTGGGTGGAGTCCACTCATTGTTCTGCTTTCTCTCTTCTTCTTCGTTGGTGCATCCAGCTGCAGCATGTATCCGTGGGGTTTCGTTTTGGGACAGTGAGAGAGAGCAGCGCTGAGGATTACATGAAGGAGAGTTTTCCAGAGATGCATGAATACATGAGACTCTTCAACACACCGACCACGCCAGAAGGAGTCGCAACCCTCAAGTAAGATGAGCCACACCTCTTAGTTCTGGTTCTGGTTATGATATGGTATGATTATCTCCTCGTACTATTTGGGTTTTGGTTGTTTGCATATCTCCCCGTGTCTGCATGGGGTTCCTCCAGGTACTCCAGTTTCCTCCCACAGTCCCGACATGTTGTTGAGGCTAGTTGGCAGAGGTGGGACAAAGTCATCCTTTTGCAAAGCTCAATTAAGTCTCAAGTCTTGAGTCCAGACAGTCAAGTCTCAATTGCAAACAGTCAAGTCTCAAGTCGTGACAGTCAAGTCTCGAGTTGAAACAGTCAAGTCTTGAGTCCAGACAGTCAAGTCTCGAGTTGTGACAGTCAAGTCTCAAGTTGAGACAGTCAAGTCTCGAGTTGAGATAGTCAAGTCTCGAGTTGTGACAGTCAAGTCAAGTCTCAAGTTGAGACGGTCAAGTCTCAAGTCGAGACAGTCAAGTCTCGAGTCAAGATAGTCAAGTCTCGAGTTGTGACAGTCAAGTCAAGTCTCAAGTTGAGACGGTCAAGTCTCAAGTCATGACAGTCAAGTCTCTAGTTGTGACAGTCAAGTCTCAAGTTGAGACAGTCAAGTCTCGAGTCGAGATAGTCAAGTCTCGAGTGGTGACAGTCAAGTCTCAAGTTGAGACAGTCAAGTCTCGAGTCGAGATAGTCAAGTCTCGAGTTGTGACAGTCAAGTCAAGTCTCAAGTTGAGACGGTCAAGTCTCAAGTCGTGACAGTCAAGTCTCTAGTTGTGACAGTCAAGTCTCGAGTTGAGACAGTCAAGTCTCGAGTTGAGACAGGGGTTAGGGGATAAGGGAGGAGGAGGGGGAAGGGGGAAAGAGTTAGGGTTAGGGCGTAAGGGAGGGGGGGGGGGGAGGGGAGGGGGGAGGGTTGGGATTTGGGGGGGTGGTAAGGAACGGGAGGGGGAGGGGAAGGAAGGGTGGGATTATGGCAGTCCTTCTCAAATAGTGGGGCGGGACCCATTGGGGGGGCGCTGTGTGATGCCGGGGGGGGGGCGCATGTGACCCCAGGGAACATGTTTTTCTTTTTTTTTGCCGTACTGGAATAAAGTGTAATTGCACGCATACTCCAGTAGGTGGCAGTGGCGCTCTCATTGTCCCAGTGGGTTCAGGGAGTATTAGCTATATTGTGTCGGGTTTTTTGCACGGATATGTGTGCACGCAGCACAGAGCCGGAGATAGGAAGTGACACCACTCAAGAGACACCAGGGAAAAATATTTAACAGGGATGAAAACAAAGACGGAGAGAGACAGAGATAATGAGACAAACGAAAGTCACCAGAAAGTTAAGACGAGGAAATATGACGATGCTAATGTAGCGCTGCTTCACTGACTACGGTGGGATTGATGCACTTTACATCTTTACAGACTAAAAAATTTTCATAAAGCTTATCTTTGTTATAAGTTGATCTATATTTCTTTTTTTTTGTTTCTCTTAATTTTAATAAGGATACCCTGTTATGCAGAGGTGTACTTACAATAATTTTATAGACAAATTATACTGTTTATAGTCACAGTGGGGAGGAGGGGGGGCGCGAAATGTTTTCTTCTTCCTAGGGGGGCGCAGCAGAAAATAATTGAGAAGCACTGGGTTAGGGTTAGTTGAAGGAGGTGGGTTGGGGGGTAAAGGGTGTACAGTAAAGGGAGTGGGTTTGGGGTTAAAGGAAATATTGGAGGGACAGGGAGCTATAAAATGAATGGAACCAGATTTTAAAGGTTCCATCTGTGCAGGTGGGCAAGTAGTGAATGGTTGATTTGAAAGGGGAGGGAAGTCCTGAGGGGAGAAGTGAGCCAGAGGAGTGTCCCGGCCTCCCCCCATCCCAGGACCCCCAGTAAGGAGGTCCGTCAGGGTGGTCAAGGAGGAGGCAGTGAGCTTCCGTTTGTATCTCACTCTCCCCCACAGGACAGCCCTATCAAAGGCTATGGGGTTGAAGGGGGGGGGGGGGGGGGGGGGGGGGGTCCTTCCAGCTCCGCAGCAATCACTTGGTCATAATGTTCCTGGAGAATGATCATGTTATTGTGCATCCAAATGTTTGTGTTATGTTGAACCTTGTCTCTGATAACGTCATTAGGTGAAGCAGGTTTGATGAAGTCAGTCAGTCGCCTGACTTTCCTCATCATCCCTTGTGGATAAATTCCTAAGGAGAATGTTTTATTGAGAATTTCTGAATGATGGATTGCCTGTAAGAGTTAAGGATTTCTGGTACTAATCTATGTGAAGTAGGTTGGTGAGTGCCCAAATCTGGGGAGGTGGGATGTGGAGGGGGGCAGGAATTGTCATTTCCCCCCTCTTTCTTCCTGCTCTCTGGCAGAGGCGGACACTTTTTCTGTGAGCTCCTCTCTATCTGATCCTGCTGCTTCTCTTTGTCTTGTCTGCACTTTTTGGAGCCCCACACGGATAACATCTAAATATCCAAATCTAACCATGGATCTGGTCAGCTGGTTTCTCAATGCAATCAATCAAATTTTCTCGACTAGAAGAGAGGGCAAAGGAGAGCCCTCCTGTCCCGATGGAACACACGCAGCCGGTTATGTTCAGGATTCATGGTCGAAATGAAGAATGAGCTGCCTGTCTCCTCTGTTCATTGAGGACACCGAAGATGTCTCCATTTTTGGATTTATGATCACGGGATTCCTGCTGTTTGGAGTTGGTGGATACCTGATGTATCGGAAAATTAAGCGCACGGATGCTGCCATCCCTGACCTGGTCTCCGTGTGTGTGTCTGTGAGCCGTGCTGTGAGTGCCGAGACTGTTTAGCTTGACGAGCTGAATCGGAAATTCGATGTGATTCAGAATGTGAATCATAGACAAGGGATGATCTTCGAACTCATTTCAAAAATGGATTCCAACTTGGGAAAACTACATGCACTGCTCAGGGAGAAGTGACCTGAAATTCGGCTATTTGGATTGATTTCCCTCCGAGATGAAACCAACAAGGCCTTAAGGCAGACGGAATCTCATGTCAGCCTGGCCCAAAACAATTCTCTTATCTGAATCTGGCTCCCCCAAGAGGCCTTCACTCAAGGCCGAATGCGAAGAACTCTTATGCGTATCAGGCTCTTACCCAACCCCTCCCCCGCTCCTTATCCCTCCCCTGAGTGCTCAACGTCTTCGCTGGCTCCTGCTGTCTCTCTCTCCCCCCCACGCTGGGCGGACTGACTGCGCTGCGCGCCAATGGTGGCTGCGCGTGCATGGATTGCTTCGCTGGACACCCCCTGCACCCTCCTCCCTCTCCCCTCTCTGATGTCTTAGTCTAAGTTTGTTATGCTTAAATTTCTTTGTGCTGAGGTTTTATTTGTAAATCTCACAACATGCCCCTCAAGGACATGTTGTGCGAGACACTTTTTTTTTTACCCTCTCCCCCTCTCCCCATGTGATCTTATTTTCTTCTGATAAGAAGGCGGCGCCACTATGTGGCAGCAGCCCCCAGACACCATCGACCCATGTCCAATATGTTGTTGTTTGTTTCTGTATGTTTTCTTGGACGATGTACTGGAAATGTAATTTCACTGTGTTGGGACGCTGGCTCAGTGACAATAAAGGCATTCTGTATTCTGTATCTCCTCCCCATCACCAATCCCCCCCAGAGGGGCATTTAATGGTGTGAATCTATTAGATAATGAGATGACCATGACTGATGCAGAGCTGGGAGGGTCCAGGGAAATCCCAGCTCATTAAAATGCTCCCACGGGTAAAACAGTGGTTTGGTCCCACACCGGGAGCACGGCTGGCTGAATCAGGGAAAGGGAGCCCGTTTTATGAGGAAGGGAGATAAAAATGAAAGGGGGAGGGGAATATGGGTAAGGGAGGGAGAAGGAGAGAAAAAAACGAGGGTAAAGGGGGAGCCTATTCAAAGTGGTTATCAATAAAGGAAAGAGCTCACCTTACGGTCAATGGCCTGGTCCTTTTGATGGCCTGAAAAGGTAAGACTTTAAGAGGTTAAGGGAGGCTGTAAAAATAGCCTCCCTCTATTGAACTCCCAGTAATAAAAGCAGGTTAGGGTTAGGTTAGGGTTGGGTTAGGGTTAGGGTTAGGGATAGGATTAAGTTGGGGTTGGGGTTGGGGTTAGGGTTAGGGTTGGGTTAGGGTTAGGGTTAGGGTTAGGGTTAGGGTTAGGTTTGGGTTAGGGTTGGGGTTTGGGGTTGGTTGGGGTTGGGGTTGGGTTGGTTGGGTTTGGTTGGGTTGGGTTGATAGGGTTGGTTGGTTTTTTTTTTGGGTTTAGGGTTGGGTTTGGGGTTGGTTGGTTTGGGTTTTGTTAGGTTTGGGTTTAGGGTTAAGTTGGGGTTTGGGTTTTGGGTTGGGTTGGGTTGGGGTTGGGTTAGGGTTTTGGTTAGGGTTGGTTAGGGTTTTGGGTTGGGGTTGGGGTTGGGGTTTTGGGTTGGGGTTTGGGGTTGGGGTTGGTTGGGGTTGGGTTTGTTGGGGTTGGGTTTTGGTTGGGTTTTTTTTGGGTTGGGGTTGGGTTGGGTTGGGGTTGGGGTTGGGGGGTTAAGTTGGGGTTCGAGTTGGGGTTGGGGTTGGGGTTAGGGGTTAGGGTTAGCGTTATAATCTCAGGTGACAGATGGGGATAGCCCACAGAACGTGCGATGCCGCCGGTTCTTGGGGTCTGTAACAAATGCCACCTGACTTGTCCTCAAGTGACTTAATCTTAGGAGGGGAGTTCAGTTGTTGGATGAACCCTCCCTAGATCGCTCTTCCTCAACCTCAGCGACTCAGTACAAATCAACAAAAGTGATTCAAGCTTTTATGGATGACTTTAATATTACTGATCCTTGGTGTTTTTTTATTCCACACAAAAGGGAGTATTCTTTTTCTCTCATATTCACCATACCTATACACAAATTGACTTCTTCCTTGTAAATAAACTGTTGTCTTCAAACTCTGGCTGTAAATATGATCCAGTTGTCGTATCAGACCACGCCTCTACCTCTAGGCATGTACACTTTCAAAAGTTCAATAATTCGAGGCCACCATGGCGTTGGGACTTCACATTTGTCTCAGAGTAATTCGAATTCTTCTCTCAGGTTAATAAAACTCCAGGTGTTACTGCTTCATCATTGTGGGAAACAATGAGCGTGTTTATTAGGGGTGAAATAATTTCTTACAAGGCCCATCGCTCAAAATCTGAGACAGAAATATACTAAACTCATTGTACTTCTAGACCCATCATCGGCCATCAACATCTACAAGGAGCAGATGACTTTACAAGCTAAACATGATCTAACTATCTCACAGCACATGACTGAACATCTACTACATCTACTGTTTTATGAACAGGGTGATAGGACTAGTAAACACACTGATTAAGTCAAATACCTGCATCTCAGCTGATACCCTGAACTGAGACTGGCTCAGGTGTTACATCTGACTCCTGGAAATTAATAAAACCTTTCAGGAATTTTATAAAAAGTTATATTCATCTAATTGCTCTAATGCTGTTGCAGAAATGCTTTCCCTTTTTAAAAGACTTAACACTCCCACTCTGAGCCAGGCAGAAAGCGCAGAACTGGAACGTCCTATCACGGCAATCGACCTCGAGGTGGCAGTTAAGTCGTTACAGAGCAGTAAGACGGGCTTTCCAGCCCAGTTTTACAGAACATTCTGGAAATAGAGCACCTCTTGGATATGCTCAGCGAGTCTTTAAGTCGGGCACACACCCCCAGTCTCTGGACCAGGCTTGTTTCTTTCTTCAGAAAGGTAAAGACCACTTTTATCTGGTTCGTAGCAACCTATTAGCCTGCTTAATGTTGACTTCAAAATATCGTCCAAGTTGCTGGTGGAGGTTTAGAGGCTGTTTTCCCCTCTGTCATATCTCTGGATACCGGGTTCATCCGTAACAGACACTTCTACTTTAATCTCAGGAGGGAGTTCAGTTTAGTTTATAATCCTCCTCCAAGTGCACTTCTTGAAGCCCTGATAGCTTTGGACACTGAGAAGGTGTTTGATAGGACAGAGTGGCTCTATCTGTTTTTTTAGTTTGGAGAAGTTTGGCTTTGGGAAAAATGTTGTTGCAAAATAGTTGTACATCTTATTTTACCTGTAATTTAATGGTTTCCAGAGAGGCAGTTCAGACAACAATTAGATGACGGTACAACAACGGGAGTGCAGGTGAATTTAATCCCCGTCACATACAGAACAAGCTGATGCCAGAATGGCAGCGAGAAACTAACACAAGCACTGTCTTAATAACAACGAAACCATGAGATGATTCTCCAGACGACTACGTGTCCCAAAATCACACAATGAACATCTGAGTGACGATATTTCACATTCCAGAGAAATGTCACAGCCGTAAAACTTCACATTATTCAAAACAACTACGCTCACTGACATGTGGACCTGTAAGGCACCACTTTTCCATCACACATGGGTTAGATTGCTACATGCTTTACCTCCAGCCATGATCAGAACAAACTCTACCAACTCTGATCACGTTGGTTTGCATCGTTCTACCAGACAGGGATTTCCCCTGAGTCTGCTTTTATCTGCTATTGTAATGGAAGCTTTGTCAGTTGCTTAGCGATCACACCTGATATAACTGGAATAACGAGGAATGGTGTTGAGCTGAAATTAGCGCTGTATGCTGACAACCTACTTTTGCTTTTGTCTAATCTGTCACGTTCAATCCCTGCGCCCCTTTCAGTTCTGGAGGAGTTTGGGAAATTCTCTGGTTACAAGCTTAATCTTGACAAAAGTGAAATGATGATCGATGGAAAGGTAGATGGGAACCCACCTGAACTCCACAGTTTTCCATTCAAAATAGGGAGCTCTGGCTTTGTTTATCTTGGGGTATATACTGCTAAAAGGTTTGCTAATCTTTTTAAAGAAAATGTTCTTGTCTTACTCTTCAAGACTGAACTAGACTTTGACTGATGGTCCCTTCTAGGGGTGCACGATAACTATCGGACCGATAACTATCGGGCTGATAGTTATCGAGCCGATAACAGGAAATTGTGACGTCATCCCGATAAGTCCGATATCACGACGAATAGCCCCAATAACATATATTTCTGTCAACACGGCAGTGCCTCGCTCCCTCTGAGCCTTGAATGATCGGCAGTGAATGTTATGTTCAAGTGATGTCGGCATAATCAGAAAAACGATTACTCAATAGGTAAAATCAAGAATACCCCCTCATGCCAGAAAACAACTCGTTAACTCGGTCATAATTTTGGTAGTTGCTGACTTAAATTGATATTCACAGTATTTTCCCACATGTTACACATAAAAAAGAAAAAAATAGAAAAGGCTGAAAGAACGACTAGCAAACGAGGAAACGTTGGAATTTACGTTACACCTTGAATGCAGCCTGCAGCACAGCGCTGATCACAACAAACATGGCGGCGTGGAATTTCGTTAAAGTTTCAGAAGAAGATAGTTTGGTGGTTATTTGTGACGAATCCTCCAAGTGAATTCTACGAAGAGGGAAGCGCAAGCTTTAATACGTTAAACCTGATCAGCCACCTACAACATAACAATCACTTCCATGGAGTTTTGAAATCGCACTAATGTGAGCTAACGGAAGCTAATGCTAACGTGCGGAAGCCAGCAGCAGTCTACCCTCCCCTCTCCCTCATTCCTCTCATCTAAAGCTTCCATGAGATTAAAAAATAAAAAGCAAAAACTACTGAACCTCATTTACTTTAATTAAAGGTATTTATTTAAATGGAATCACAAGCCAAAATCCTTTAAATGTTAATCTTTTTCAGTTTGTAATTCTGATGCATGTATTTCCATCAGTTCAAGGAGCCTTTATTTTTTTATATCAGTCAGTAATGAACTTTATTTAATTTAATGTGCGATATTAAATAGGTTTGTTTGATAGCTTTAAGAAAACGTTTGAGAGGCTTGCCAATAGTTTTTCATTGGAAAAAATAAATATCTGTTCATTTAAAAAGTCAAAACTATTTTTGATTTTGTTCATAGTATTGATGTAATGATCGTAGGTATATTTGTGTGTTATTGGTTATCGGTATCAGCCGGTATTGGTATTGGTTTTAAAAAACAGTTATCGTGCATCCCTAGTCCCTTCTGAATCGTTCTCCAGCTGCCAGAATCAACGCAGTCAAAATGAATATCTTTCCACATTTCTTGCACCTTTTTCACTGCATTCTGATCTTTGTTCTGCTCTCATTTTTCATAAGATTGACAGCCTTATTTTGGATTTTATATGGAATAAGAGGACTTCTAGGCTGCGTCTGCAGGTTCTACAGAGACTTAACCCTAACCCTCATCTGCAACTCTTTCCCTCAACTCCCTGCTCTCCCTTCACCATCAGACTCTGACATTTTTCTTTAGCGTCTCCAATCACTGAAGGGGGAAATCTCGCCAATTTCCTTAAATATCTGTAACCTCTGTCAGGGCTCTACCACTGCACTTAGAGCAGTTTGAGAAACAGATCTCAGAGAGGGGATTCGGGACGAGGTTTGGAAGGAAATTTATGGAGAGTTCATAAATCTTCAATTTGTGCAGGAGATAGCTTTATACAAGGTCGAATCCTCCATCAAGCCCATTATACTAATGCTTGGCTTGCCAAAACCTTTAACACAGTGTCTCCCCTCTTATTATCAGTGTAATCGATGCCATTTTGGTCTGAAATCTTTGGACTTTATCCAGGGTTGTTAGAGTAGACGTGATTCCCAACGCTTAACTGCCCTGTTTGGGGTTTGGTCCTCTCCTCTAAACCTTTCCCCAGCTAAAAAGCACCTCGGAACTTTCTCAACCCTGCTGGCAAGGAGACTAAACTCCCACCTACCTCTACAGGTTGGGCTGGAGATGTGCTTCCTTTTCTTAAACTGGAAAAGGTGAGACTCTCTGGGGTAAGGTGGCCCAGTTTCATAAAACTAGGAATCCATTTCTGTCTTATATTGATAGTACAAGATGCCAGTGAGCTGACTTCTGCAGACTTTATATTTACGTCTGTAGTTAAGCCCTTAACTTTGAAAAAAATTATTAATTTTATTTTAATTTTAATTGTTTGTATGTCCATTTCTTTCTTATTTTGTGTTTTTTTTGTCTTCACTTTGTTCACATACTCATTTCATTAGTTACTAGTAGATCCCCATACGTATGTTTTCGATAATATAATATAATATAATATAATATAATATAATATAATATAATATAATATAATATAATATAATATAATATAATATAATATAATATATTCGCTCCACCCAACTCAATATTAATTTTAGTAGCTTCCAACTGGCGACGATGAATGTCCTTACTGTCAACGTTTGTCCACAACCACTGTTGTGGAAAAAATAAGAATCTACCCCTGTATTTATTTTAAACCACTGTTGGTGACTAAAACATCTGAGCAAGACTGTTAAATAACAGTGACTGAAGGTTAGTGAATTTTATATCAATGTGAAGGTAAAGAGGTCATTACGTTTGCTGAGAGCTCATCTCATGACCAGAACCCAAGACCGGAACCTTAACCCAGGACCTGAACTCATGACTTGAACTCATGACCGGAACCCATGACCTGAACCCGAACCCATGACCGGAACCTGAACCCAAGACCTGAACCCATGACCAGAACCTGAACCCATGACCTGAAGTCATGACTGGAACCTGAACCCAAGACCCGAACCTGAACCTAAGACCTGAACCCATGACCTTAACTCATGACCGGAACACATGACCGGAACCTGAACCCAAGACCTGAACTTGAACCCAAGACCTGAACCCATGACCTGAACTCATGACCTGAACCTGAACCCAAGACCTGAACCCATGACCTTAACTCATGACTGGAACCTTAACCCATGACCTGAACCTGAACTCATGACCGGAACCCATGACCCCAAGACCTGAACCCAAGACCTGAACCCATGACCTTAACTCATGACCGGAACCTTAACCCATGACCTAAACCTGAACCCAAGACCTGAACCCATGACCTTAACTCATGACCGGAACCTTAACCCATGACCTGAACCTGAACCCAAGACCTGAACCTGAACCCATGACCTGAACCTGAACCCAAGACCTGAACCTGAACCCAAGACCTGAACCCATGACCTTAACTCATGACCGGAACCTTAACCCATGACCTGAACCTGAACCCAAGACCTGAACCTTAACCCATGACCTGAACCTGAACCCAAGACCTGAACCTGAACCCATGACCTGAACCTGAACCCAAGATCTGAACCTGAACCCATGAACTGAACCAATGACCTGAACCCATGACCTGAACCTGAACCCATGACCTGAACTCATGACCTGAACCCATGACCGGAACCTGAACCCAAGATCTGAACCTGAACCCATGACCTGAACCCATTACCTGAACCAATGACCTGAACCCATGACCTGAACCCATGACCTGAACCAGTGACCTGAACCCATGACCTGAACCTGAACTCATGACCTGAACCCATGACCTAAACTCATGACCTGAACCTGAACTCATGACCTGAACTCATGACCTGAACCTGAACTCCACCTGAACATGACCTGAACTCATGACCTGAACCCATGCCTGAACCCTGACCTGAACCTGAACTCATGACCTGAACCCATGACCTGAACTCATGACCTGAAACTGAACCCATGACCTGAAGACAAGAATTGAACCCATGACCTGAATTCATGACCTGAACCCATGACCTAAACTCATGACCTGAACCTGAACTCATGACCTGAACTCATGACCTGAACCTGAACTCATGACCTGAACCCATGACCTGAACTCATGACCTGAAACTGAACCCATGACCTGAACTCATGACCTGAACCTGAACTCATGACCTGAACCCATGACCTGAACTCATGACCTGAAACTGAACCCATGACCTGAAGACAAGAATTGAACCCATGACCTGAATTCATGACCTGAACCCAAGAACTGAACCCATGACCTGAACCGGACCATTATAACAGACGGAACCGTCTGTTACAATGTCAATTGTCTCCAGGTCTTTACAGAGACCCACATCATGACCCCTGAGCAAATATCATTAACTAAAATTTTAATATTAAATCCAATAAAGGATAATGGCAGGAAAAAAACCTTAAAGCCAAACAGAGTCAAGAAAAAACTCTACTTTAAGAGGAAGAAACCTGGACCAGGACCTGGATCATATGGGGGGACCTTCCTGATGAAGACCAGTTGGATAAAGAAAGAAAAAGAGAGGAGAGACAGGACAGAGAGAGTATGGAGGACAGAGTGGAGGGAGGACAGAGAGGATGGAGGACAGAGAGGATGGAGGACAGAGAGAGGAGAGCACACATCCTGGCAACAGTAAACTAGACAAAATGTATAAATAATAATTACCCATTAGCTTTCGCACTAAGAATTCCAGTACTTCTATTCTGACTGGTTCATTGTTAGTGCATGAACTACAGAGATGACTATATAAACAGATGCAAGTAGCAGCACTGAGGTGAGATGGTCAGAGGACCTAATTACCACCTAATAACCACCTAATTAACTATGATTACAGCTGAAGGGAGAAGAGGAAAGGAGGTGAAAATAGAGGGGTGAGGACACCAGTCATTGGATCATGTTGGTGTCTCCCTGCAGCGTAGACCTATAGCAGCATATCTGTGATGAGGCTATGTTTCAGACCAGCCTGCTCTAGTCTGGTCTTCATTCATTCCTGTAACTGTAGCTGTGACTATTAGCCCCTACACACTATAGTTTAGACTAACTGTAGACTTTACTGGACAAAAATGTTTTCAGTTTAGTTTTAAAGATGGAAGTGGTGTCAGCCTTCTGAACCTAAACTGGTAGCTGGTTCCATAGTAATGGTGTCTGATACCAGAAGGCCCGTCCTCCAAATCTACTTCTAGATATGATACAGTTCTGCAGCAGGTCTACTGTGGTCCTATTCTGGTTCTGGCCTGTCTTTAGTTCTCCTGTAGTTCTGCTCTGGTTCTGCTCTGGTTCTGGTGTCAGAGTCCTTCCATGGTGCTTTGAGAATGTTATAATGTCAACATTTTCTTTTAAATCTGTGTTCTTCAGGACAGATCCACCTGAACTGGATGCTTTCATCATGGATAAAGCTCTTCTGGACTATGAAGTCTCCATCGATGCTGACTGTAAATTGGCAACTGTTGGGAAGCCATTTGCCATTGAAGGTAACTCAACGTTCACTTGTTTCTGTCATGTCTTTGTTGGTTCTCCATGAGGACCGGCAGATCTGGATTTTTTGGAGTTTTTTCTGGTCAGTTATGTCCAAAAACTAGCAGTGTCCTCAGGAGGTCCAAACACTGATCTAAGAACAGATGTGTTTGTTTATATGTGAGTTTGTCTTCAGTTAGTGTTTTGTGCAGTTTCATCATCAAAAGCCAAGGACCAATCAGAGTACAGAAACACACCAACCTAGAGCTAAAAACCTTTGTCTACTATGCTGCTGTAGACTAAGTCATCCAGGTCATGGTGACCATGGTAACTCTCAAAGATTTGAATCAAGACAACCGGACATGTTTTTCTTTGTTTTTCTTTGTTCTTCAAGGGATTTCACCTTTATTCCAGAAAACTTTGCTCCAGATCATAAAAAGATGAGAATGTAGCAGAACACCATCACCAAGCTACAAACACCAGTCTGTTAGTGGTTTGAAGCTAAGCCGCTACACGCTACAAACACTATCCTGTTAGCGGTTTAAAGCTAAGCCACTACATGCTACAAACACTAGCCTGTAAGCCATTGAACCTAAGCTGCTACACGCTACAAACACTAGCCTGTTAGCAGTTTGAAGCTAAGCTGCCACATGCTACAAACACTAGCCTGTTAGCAGTTTAAAGCTAAGCTGCTACACGCTGCAGCCACTAGCCTGTTAGCCATTTTAAGCTATGCTGCTCCACACTACAAACAGCAGCCTGTAACCCGTTTATGCACAGCTGCTACATGCTACAAACCCTAGCCTGTTAGCCTTTTGAAATTAAGCAGCTACACGCTACAAATACTAGCATGTTAGCAGTTTAAAGCTAAGCTGTTACACACTACAGTCACTAGCCTGTGAGCCGTTTTAAGCTATGCTGCTCCACACTACAAACAGTAACCTGTAACCCATTTAAGCTCAGCTGGTACATGCTACAATTACCAGGTCTGTTCGCAGTTTAAAGTTAAGGCCTTACGGACCATTTCTTCAAATTTGCACAGAAGATTTTCTTTTATGTTAAAGCATGTTTCAGTTGAAGGACACTCTGATGACTGATGTCAGATTTATCTTCTCCCATCCCTCCTGTTGCTGGAGGTTGCCTAAACTGTGTATCATTTGACAATACTTATTCAGACATCAACAACGATGGATTGAGCTCACTGAGCTGCAGAGGACATCACACCTGTAGGAGGAGTCTCTCAGCTGAGATAACTTCTTGTAATGGCAAAATAATTGTAGCACTTCTTTAAAAGACCAGGCTGCTAATTTATATAACTATGCATAGGATTCTTACTCAAAGCTTCAGTTCACCCAAAAGCTGAAAACGGCGAGAGCCAAAAAATAATCTGATTTCCAAGCAGTTTAAACCACAGCTCACCTGGATATCTGCAGGTGGATCCTCCTCATATCTGTCCTCTACTCACCATCATTCCACCATAACTGGTCCAAGTACCTGGTGGTCACGCATCGCCAAGTGTGGCTGGCCCAGGCACCGATGTCGGATGACTGTCGACAGAGTTTACGTCATCTTCCCGTGGTGCCTGGGCAGTTGTTTGCACCGGAGTCTGAGAAGGCTCTGGACTGCAGGAAGCAGTCGAGCCAAGCCTCTGAGGTTTGGGGTGGTCAGAGGGGGGGCGTGCCACCCCCTGCTCCGCGTTCTGGGAAGCATGGCGCGCGGGATCCCAAGCGGTCATATCGGGTGATGCCTCCATCTCGGCAGCCTGCTGCGAGTTCTGCTGGGAGCAGAACCCACCCAGCCAGCCGCAACGTCCGCGGGGACAAAGCCAGCAACCCCCCAAACCTCCAGATAGAAAGCAGAACAGGGCCTGAGGGTCCGGGGCCGGTGGCTTACAGGTTCTCACAACGACACCTGGACTACTGGGCAGCCCACACCCAAGACGTGTGGGTCCTGCAAACTATGTACCAGGGTTACAGATTGCTGTTCCGCCGCCGGCCCCCACCCCCCTCCAGGATCAGGATGGCTTCGGTCACAGATCCTGCGAAGGCCCACGTTTTGCTGCAGGAGATATCCACGCTTCTGGACAAGGGGGCTATCAAAGCCGTGCCCCCTCGTACACGGAACGATGGGTTTTACTCCAGGTACTTCGTGATACCAAAAAAGAACGGGACAGAGCTCCGGCCCATTCTGGATCTCACGGGGCTCAACGAGTATCTGAAGGTCCTACTTTCCGCAAGCTCCATACCAGCAACGTTCTTCAGGCTGTTGCTCCAGGGGAGTGGTTCACCTCCATAGACCTGAGAGATGCTTATTTTCATGTGCCCGTTCATCCGGCCCACAGAAAATATCTCCGGTTCGGCTTTCAAGGACACGCCTACCAGTTTGCAGTCCTCTCATTTGGCCTGTCTCTGGCTCCTCGGATCTTTACGAGGTGTGTGAGGGTGGCTTTGACACCCCCGTGCCTCTCTGGGATCAAGGTCCTCCCATATCTCGATGACTGGCTCATTTGTGCCCCCTTGTTCCAAGAGGCGGAGCTAGCCACGGCTCGAGTTCTGGAGCACGTCGAAGCTCTTGTCAGTGAACCTCGAAAAAGAGCTCACTGACGCCCACCCAGCGGACCACCTTTATCGGACTTGATCTGTACTCTGTGTCCATGCAGGCATGGCGATGGAGCGAGTGGAGAGACTACAAGGCCTGCTCCACTCCTTCCATCTGGGGGTGCGTCTGAGCATCCAGGTGTGGCTCAGGCTGTTGGGGATGCTGACCGCAACTTCAGCCATAACACCCCTGGGGCTGCTGCACCTACGCCACCTGCAGCGGTGGTTCATCAGTCTCCACCTGGATCCCCATGTGAACCGGCAGGTTCTTGTCAGGGTGACCTGACCGTGCATGGCTCTTCTCTGGCGGTGTAGGGACCACCGGTTCCTCCTCCATGGAGTTCCGCTCTGCACAGAGTGTGAGAAGACACATCCACTTTGTTTACTGCCACTAGCAGTCATCCAGGAACTCATAGAACCATAGTTACCTATGTAACTTACATTACCCCTGCTGTTAACTCTCCTATTAACACTCCAGTTAACTCTAATGTTAACTCTGCTGTTACCCCTGCTGTTAACTCTCCTGTTAACACTCCTGTTAACTCTAATGTTAACTCTGCTGGTAACTCTCCTGTCAACTCTGTTGTTAACTCTCCTATTAAGTCTAATGTTAACTCAGCTGTTAACTTTCCTGTCAACTCTGCTGTTAACTCTGCTGATACCTCTGCTGTTAATTCTCCTGTTACCTCTGCTGTTACCCCTGCTGTTAACTCTGCTGTTACCTCTGCTGTTAACTCTGCTGTTAACTTTCCTTTTAACTCTCCTGTTAACTCTCCCGTTAACTCTGCTGTTAACTCTGCTGTTACCTCTCCTGTTAGCTCTGCTGTTAACTCTCCAGTTAACTCTAATGTTAACTCTGCTGTTACCCCTGCTGTTAACTCTCCTGTTAACACTCCTGTTAACTCTAATGTTAACTCTGCTGGTAACTCTCCTGTCAACTCTGTTGTTAACTCTCCTATTAAGTCTAATGTTAACTTAGCTGTTAACTTTCCTGTCAACTCTGCTGTTAACTCTGCTGATACCTCTGCTGTTAATTCTCCTGTTACCTCTGCTGTTACCCCTGCTGTTAACTCTGCTGTTACCTCTGCTGTTAACTCTGCTGTTAACTTTCCTTTTAACTCTCCTGTTACCCCTGCTGTTAACTCTCCTGTTAACTCGAGTGTTAAATCTCCCGTTAACTCTCCTGTTAGCTCTGCTGTTAACTCTCCTTTTAACTCTCCTGTTAACCCTGCTGTTAACTCTCCTGTTAACTCGAGTGTTAACTCTCCCGTTAACTCTCCCGTTAACTCTGCTGTTAACTCTGCTGTTACCTCTCCTGTTAGCTCTGCTGTTAACTCTCCTGTTAACTCTCCTGTTAACTCTGCTGTTAACTCTCCTGTTACCCCTGCTGTTACCTCTCCTGTTAGCTCTCCTGTTATCTCTACTGTTAACTCTCCTGTTAACTCTCCTGTTACCTCTCCTGTTACCTCTCCTGTTACCTCAATGGGTAAGTTAACCAGATGGATAACTCTGAGTCCTCCACTCACTGACCCCAGGTCTGTCCCATCCACAGGTTACGGTATCGGCCTGCCCAGAAACTCTCCTCTGAGCTCCAACCTCTCCGAGTTCATTAGCAGATACAAGTCGGACGGATTCATGGACCTGCTGCATGACAAGTGGTACAAGGTGGTTCCATGTGGGAACCGAGTGTTCGCCGTCACGGAGGTCAGTCTGGGTGAACAAGCATGTCCTCGGTGCACGTCCATGACTTTGTCTTTAATTCACAGATATGACCATGGTTACTGGCATCAATCAATCAATACTTTATTAATCATCGGGCCAGTGTCCGAACACAATGAAATTACATTTCTGCAACTTTGGGTGTGCCTCTGCATAACAACACAGGTTCTGATTGGTTACTCTAGCCCCCCATTGTTACAGACCCTTGGGGCTTGCTGTCCAAGCCACTAAACTTAACCTAGCCAGTAACAAGAGCCCAGATCATAAGGGGGAGCCACAGTTAAGGAATGTGGCTGATAACAGTACCTAAAGCCAGGCTGTTCCTTTAGGGTAGTTATCAGAGTAGTCAGGGTAGACATTTGGATGGAAGGATGCAGTGAGAGCTAGGCGAATCTTCCCCCACACCAGCTTAAACAAAGTTGAGGAATTCTAGCGAGGCGAACCCCCTAGACCGCAACTTCGGACCCAAAAGGATGGTGACAGACTCTGCTGGTCAGAGACTAAAAACCATCACCTGGGGGATCTAACACAGTACATTGTTCAAGAAATACATACAGAAACAAACATATTCAGACATGGGTCTACGCTGCCACGTAGCGGTGCGCCTTCTTATCAGAGTAAAATGAGATCACATGTGGAGAGGGGAGAGAGGGTAAAAAAGTATCTCTCCCAAGGGCACGTTGTAAGATTAGGAAAAAAACCTCAGCACAACAAAATAAGCATAGACAAACTTAAAACTAAGTCATGAGAGGTGGGTGGGAGGTGGGGGGGGGGGGGGGAGGGGGGGGGTGCTAGGTGGGGGGTGGAAACAGCAGGAGCCAGCAGAGGACGTTGAGCGGGGGGGGGGGGGGGGGGGGGGGGGGAGTGTGTGTGTGTGCATGTGTATGTGTATGTGTAAGCCAGTGCCTCCTGTCCCAGTTCAGTCAGAAGCCACAGGAGTTGTTTGGAAAGGGTTGGGGGGGGGGGGGGGGGGGGGCATCAGAGCAGCACAATTTATTAGGAGAGATTAGACAGAAGACATGACATGTCCAGAGGACCACGACATCTGTGGTCCTCAGTCCTCTGGACCACATCTGTAGACCTCAGTCTACAGATGGTCCAGGTGTCTAGGGGTCCAGGGGTCCAGGGTTCCAGGGGTCTAGGGGTCCAGGGGTCCAGGGGTCCAGGGGTCTAGGGGTCTAGGGGTCTAGGGGTCCAGGGGGGGTCTAGGGGTCCAGGGGTCCAGGGGTCCAGGGGTCCAGGGGTCAAGGGGTCAAGGGGTCAAGGGGTCCAGGGGTCCAGGGGTCTAGGGGTCCAGGGTTCCAGGGGTCTAGGGGTCCAGGGGTCCAGGGTTCCAGGGGTCTAGGGGTCCAGGGGTCCAGGGGTCCAGGGGTCAAGGGGTCCAGGGGTCCAGCAACCAGAAGCTGGATCAGGAACTCTCTTGCAATGGCTGGTGTGACCTGCAGAACTTCTGCACATAAGAGGAAAACCCCTTAACAAACCAGTACTCAGTCAAGGTTGATAGCATGACCCCCCTGGGTTGCGTGGTCCAACCCATGGGTTAGCCTAGCAAGATGGGAGGAAAATGTTTAGGCAGACACGGTCTCAAATCACCTGCACGCCACAGGCCATCAACCAGACTACAGCCGTCCCTCTGCCACAACCATTTCTCACCTGTGGAGGAGAATGACTGCATCGCTATCAGGGACGCGAACACACCTTCACCTGTCGACGCCACTGCAGAAACAAGAGAACAGTCATTGAGGCAAATATTATAACTTGAATGACTAAGTCTTGGATGTCAAGGGTGTAGTACCTTTTTCCAGACACTTAGTGTCGACAGAAAACTTTAGCAAGCAGTTCTTGATTGCAAAGAGCAAAGGACAGAAGAAAAAATGTGATGTGATGTGTTATCAGTATTTGTAATTGTTTTGTATCAGTATGTGATGATGTGAGGGGATCATAAGGTGGCACCTCAAGCAGGGGATAGGGAGAAGCTGTGGAGTCACTGCTCAGGTGAGAGGTTGTACATCTGGATAGGACGTCTCCTGGACGCCTCACTGGGGAGGTGTTTGAGGCATGTCCAACCAGGAGACGACCCTGAGGCAGACCCAGGACACACTGGCGAGACTACATCTCTCAGCTGGTCTGAGAACATCTCATTTTTCCATCAGAACATCTGGGGGAGGTGCTTGGAGCGAGGGACTGGACTGTTGCATCTGCAACATGAACCTGGATGAGAGGAAGATAATTGATGGATGGAGGGATGGATGGATGGATGGATGGATGGATGAATAGAAGGATGGATGGATGGATGGATGGGTGGGTGGATGGATGGGTGGATGGATGGATGGGTGGATGGATGGGTGGATGGATGAGTGGATGGATGGATGGATGGATGGATGGATGGATGGATGGGTGGATGGGTGGGTGGATGGGTGGATGGATGGATGGATGGATGGATGGGTGGATGGATGAGTGGATGGATGGATGGATGGATGGGTGGGTGGATGGATGGGTGGATGGATGGATGGATGGATGGATGGATGGGTGGATGGGTGGGTGGATGGATGGGTGGATGGATGAGTGGATAGATGGGTGGATGGATGGATGGATGGGTGGATGGATGGGTGGATGGATGAGTGGATGGATGGATGGATGGGTGGATGGGTGGATGGATGGATGGATGGGTGGATGGATGAAATGGTGGATGGGTGGATGAATGGGTGGATGGGTGGATGGGTGGATGGATGGGTAGATGGGAGGATGGATGGATGGATGGGTGGATGGATGGATGGATGGATGGATGGATGGATGGATGGATGGATGGGTGGATGGATGGATGGATGGATGGATGGGTGGATGGATGGATGGATGGGTGGATGGATGAATGGATGGATGGATGGATGATGGTCTTTCCTTCTCTTCCAGACTCTTCAGATGGGCATCGGCCACTTCTCTGGACTCTTCGTCTTGTTGTGCTTTGGAGTGGGTGGAGCTCTGCTGGCTCTCGCAGGTGAACATGGCTTTTATCGGCTCATTTTACCACACATCCGCCGCCGGCAGAAGCTGAAGTACTGGCTACACACCTCACAGGTGAGTCTGGGAGTTTCCAAGTGTTTCCGTCTTGGTTCCTGATCCGAGAACTGAAGCTGGTCTGTGTGTTCCCCAGAAGATCCATCGAGCTCTGAACATGACATATGAAGATGTGAAGAAGCAGCACGCTGAGAGACAGAAGAGGTTAGTGAGGTCCCATCAGGTGGACTTAGTTCTTGTAGAAGGGTATAACCAGGGATCACTCAAGCTAAGAACATGTCAACCTCTATAAGTTCTGTGTTTTTAACCAAACACCCCCGTTAACCAGTATCTGAAGGTGACAGCAGGTGTCCATTCCAAAGACCTGATCACTGGGCTAAACAGAAAGGTATTAAACCACTCCACATTACATTTCT
This sequence comes from Hirundichthys speculiger, assembly GCA_018398805.1. Classification (NCBI taxonomy): domain Eukaryota; kingdom Metazoa; phylum Chordata; class Actinopteri; order Beloniformes; family Exocoetidae; genus Hirundichthys; species Hirundichthys speculiger. The sequence continues at coordinate 323,558 of JAGFBZ010002176.1, read as the reverse complement.
GTTTCAGGTATTTTAGATGAACATCATCCAGCTTAAATACCTTTGAAAGGTGATCAGTCAAGGTTCTGCTACTGTCCACCTGGTGGTGATTTAGGCTTGGCTGAGATCCCAAAACTTGTTTCAGCCCACCCAGGGCCTCCTGAAATTCCCTTGAAACTTTCCATGTCAAAGGTTACTGATAAAGCTAACATTTGGATTCTGAAAATGTTTTTATTTTCTAATGATTTCCCCTATAAAGCACCATATAAAGATGTTGCTAATGGACAAATGGCCCCTTCAGTGACCCCTAGTCAATTAAGGTTATTTGACTTCCTGAAGGCATTTTTACATGGAAATTCTGCCGTGTGATGTCTGGATCACAACAAACTGGATGCCACTTAGCACAATGACCTGCAATGCTCCTGAAAGGAAGCAACCAAAAGAAGGTGCTGCAGGACAGAAACCTGAGATTCTGAATCATCTTTGTAACAGTACGATGAGTCTACATTTCATAGGCCCAAGATATGACTTGTAGACTTTAACATGTTTTTTTCTCAATCTCCATGTATTTTGATCTGCAAATGGACATGTTGCTGTAGGGGGACGGATGAGACAGCTTTTTTCTTTTTTTTGTTGTTGCTGCTCTTGACGAGTGTCGGGTCAACACATGTAGTTTTCAGGACTCTAGGATGTTGGGAAAAAAACTGCTTTATAATCTTCAGAATGGTCCTGATTTGTGTCGACCTTCAGAGTCTTTGGGATTTGGCTTATCTTTGGGGAGGAACATGCTCTATAACTGACCTTTAGGAGTGCAGAGTACCTTTCATTTCTGACTGAAAATCAGTGTTGGCGCCATCAGTTTGGGAGGATTCTGGGTATCTGTAACTGAAAAACCAAAGATGTTAGGAATCTGAGATTTCAGGACTATCATCTCCACCCACCTTGGCCTCCAAAAAACAGATTTTGTGGCTCTTGTGGCCTATATTGTCGCTTTACAGACAGAAAAGACGGGTATGGGGTGACTTGTAGGAGAGGGCTGTTGGCTGGGACTAGAGCCCGTGGCGGCGGCAGGAGGACTGTGGTCTTTGGATATGGGTCACCAGCTCAAACCACTGAGCTATCCAGCAGACGGAGTTATTAACACCGTCCATTCCTGGGTGTAGAGGGGCATTACCTTGGTTATAAAGACCAAGTCAGATATCCTGAGCCCCCTGTCCAGGTACTGAGACTAGACCACTGTTGTCCATTAAGTCCATGGTCATTATGCTAGTGGTACTGGAAATGGACAGTGTACAGCGGTGATACCGCTACACGTGGCATCCCACCATTCACTCAACTCACGATACGATTTGAATCACGATTCCAATCATGTTCAACACAAAATTAATTTACATGTAAATTACTGATATTTTATTTTTATTATTATTTCTCTGACACAAATCCAGTCTTTTCCTTTTTAACAATACTGTAGTGTTCATCTGACGCTCTTTTCAGTACAGTAGATTAAAACTAGCAGCTAATGAAAAATAAAACTGTGTCAGTTCTCCTCTTTTTTACAGTCTTGTTTTTTTATCTCCTCAGAGCAAATGACTGGAAAGTGGAAACTGTTTTATCAACTCTCAAATCTGTCCAATCCTGTTTTTGTTTTTTTCTTTTTTTACAATAGTCCTACTGTCCTGTTTTCAATAAATCAGTTCAGTATCAAGATTTTTTCCCTTTAGTCCGTAACAAGTCAACTCTACTTTAAACTAAGACATCATACAAACAGAACCAAACTGCTCTTTTCTTATACTCTTTCTAAATCAATACTGCATCAAGCAAAGTTACATTGAAAAGACAACTTTGTCAGGCGTCTACACAACGTTTTGATTTGGTTGAAAAGTCATCACTTCCCTTACTCCCACGTGCCTTTTCAGATCTGCCCACAAATGTTTGATGGGATTCAGATCAGGTTTTGTGATAATCAAAGACACTGACTTTGTCATCCTCCAGACACATTTTAACCATTGTGGGTTAGGGTTAGGGGTCAACAGTGTGCTGAGGGTCATTGTCCATCTGAAGACCCATTTGAGCCTTAGTTTTAGCTTCCCGGCCAGTTTCTTTTGACTTTCCCATGACGAACAAGGAAGCAGTGTTTGAGGTGTGGCCTTGATTACATCCCAAGGTGTGCCGTCATTATCTCACATGTTGTCATTTAACCAATCAGAAGCTTCCAAAGCCATGACCTCATCATCTGGGCTTCCCTACGTTGTTTAAAGACTTAGTACTTTTTGTGTATGTAAACTTTTGACCTTGAAGAAAATTCTTTTGGGTTAAATGTGGGCCACAACAGGACGAATAAACAGGTACGGGTTTTCAACATCTTCTTCTGGGCTAAATGTGGGCCACAACAGGACGGATAAACAGGGACGGGTTTTCAACGTCTTCTTCTGGGCTAAATGTGGGCCACAACAGGACGAATAAACAGGGACGGGTTTTCAACGTCTTCTTCTGGGCTAAATGTGGACCACGATAGGATGGGTAAACAGGGACGGGTTTTCAACGTCTTTTTCTGGGCTAAATATAGGCCAAACACAGGACGGCTAGACAGGGACGGGTTTTCAACGTCTTGTTTTGGGCTAAATGTGGGCCACTGATGTCCATTTCAAATAATCTGAACTCTAATTTAAAGATATTTGAAGTGGACACATTGTCATTTTAAGATATCTTAATAATGGGCCACAGGTACGTAAATTCAACAGTGAAAAATGACAATACCTTTACACTTGAATACCTGAGAAAGAGTGTTTAGCTATATGAAGAGGACGATGGATTGGACTGGAATATCTTTAATGCCCCCTACCTGCAATTTGATTCACAGCAAATAGCCAACACAACACCCAACCGTGTAAATTATGACAGAAAATAAATGAGGACATAAATACACATATAAAAGTTGTCAAAAGTATGTTTGAACAGCAGGGAATATAGAGTGTAAGTTTGTTGAGGAACCCAATGGCTGCAGGAACAAATGATCAAGTATCTGTTAGACCTGCTTCAGAAAGATCTACCTCCTCCCTGATGGCAACAGGCAACATGCTGGGTGAAGTGGATGACTAGCATCAGCTAAAATGGCCTTAGCCTTATAACCCTAACCTGTTCAACATCAATGTTCACGCTCTTTTGACAGATCTGAACCATTTTTACTGGCCTGTTTTTGTTTGTCACACCAAACCAACATATCATAACAAATGTTAAAAGTGACTCAGTAAAAGATTAATCCCACAAAGTGAACTGTGAACATTAGGGGTGTAGCGGTACATGTATTTGTATTGAACCATTTCGGTACGGGGTGCTCGGTTTGGAATGGAGGCGTACCAAACGAGTTTCCACACGGACATATTAAGTAGAGGACCGCATGTTGTGGAGCAGAGCATGCTGCAGCCGCACATGCGCAGTTGCGCGCACACGAGTTGCCAGAAACATACCCGATCTCGGATGAACAATGTTGGCAAACCACTTTGGTTTTATCAACTTCTCTTTGTCCCTGTTTATATTTCACCGGGGAGCCGAAGTGTTCCCAGACGGAAGACCTTAAACAGCCTTTCCCTGGTGAGTCAGGTCGGGCTAAAGCAATAACAAATACCGTTGGTGTTTTATAGCTGCAGATTTAAGACCCTAATCACCCTAAACACTGGCTTCAAACACATGATAAAGGCAGGGCTGGACTGGGACCAAAAAATGGCCCGGGCATTTTTGATCCCTGGCGGCCCACCATACACCGGTGATCAAAAATGCTGGTTATTTATACGATATGTGGAAGCACATGCTGCATGTTGTATACTATGTGCACATAGTGAAGTTTCAAAAATTAAAATAAATTATTTATCATGCATTTCAGCAAAGCAATGTTTCACTAATATTTTAACACACTTAACACTGTAAATTGGACACCAAATCTACTCAAAGCATTATTTGACAACAAAGACTAAACCACACACGCACACACACACACACACACACACACAGGTGATCACCTCCAAATAGCTATTCTGACCTCAATCTCGCCCTGCTGCTGGGTCTCATCTCTCTCCTCCTCCTCCTCCTTCTCCCTCTCGTCGTCCGCTTCTTCTCCGACAACCACCTGTTCACTCGACGGCCCCGCGGCCCCCCGCCCCCGAGCTTGTGGTTGAAAACATTTCCGTGATTTTGGCATATTCTGCTGCATCCACTTTTAATTTTTTTTGTCTCCGTTCTCTGAGCTTTTCTGCTCCTCCCTTTCGCTTTTGTGCTTTTTTCTCCATTTCCATACTCATCCACGAGCCACCACACTCTCCGGTCAGGCCAAACGGCAAAATTTGGTCAGGAGGGATGGGAGGGGCGGGCCAACGAGAGCTGAGAAATTTCATTGGACTAGCCCAATGTCCGTCAAGAAAATCAACCAATGGGCCACTTCGTGGCTTCGCAAGGTCCCGCCCCGCCTCCACCCCCTCCCTTCAGCAGAAAATAACGTTCATACTGCGTTCACATCAGCGCAGCACTGGAGCGCTTGTCTGATTAGCTGTCAGTGTCTCTTTCTTGAGTTTGTTGAGTGTGTGTCGTCGTCGTCGTCCCCCCCCCCCCCCCCCTCGGAGATTTTTATGAGCCGACTACCAGTCCGTTACCGTCGCGGTCAATAAAAACTATATACTTTTTTTTTTTTTTTTTATGACAGACCTGGGCCGGCCCACAGATGTGCGTCGGCCCACCGGGCATTGCCCGGTACGCCCGATGGCCAGTCCATGCCTGGATAAAGGTAATTGAGCCCCGATATCAATTACCTTCTCGTCCACATTTTGGCCAGAAAATCATACCGGGACTTTATGAAAAAATAAAATGATTTGTTTTTAAAGAAACAGTCTGAGCCTTATTCATGTTATTTAATCTGAGCAACAACTTGAAACTGTTCAGTGTTGCAACTGTTCAATTTTGCACATCAGATGGATATTTTCTTTAAGAAAAACTCTGAGCCAATGTTATTTTTATTTTGTTTTTCAAAATATCTACATTTCAGAATATTGTATTTATATTTTTTGGGCAAAATTCTAGCTTTGTATAGGCTAATGTTCCTATTTTTAAAAAGCACAAAAGTGTGTAATAAACAACTAGCACATTTATATTTTGCATTTTGTTTTCTTACTGTACCGAAAATGAACCGAACCGTGACCTCAAAACCGAGGTACGTACCGAACTGAGAGTTTTGTGTACCGTTACACCCCTAGTGAACATTGCAGTTCACATTAGGAACATTAGGATGAAGGTATCTGACACCGTCAAAAGCCACATAATTGGATACTGATATTTGGAATACAATGTGCTTTGTTAGATGCATCCTGTAGATGTTAACTTGTGCCATGTTTGGGATGATTGTGAGGCACTGATTGTTTTTGTGTGGAATTCTCCTAAACTCACTACACATTTGTAAGTTTAGTGGGACTTTGTATGCCTACAATTACCAAACTATAATCTTTTTTGAGCAGAAACTTTGGTCAAATTAAATCTCCCTAGTGACCTTTTAATGTCCTAAGTTTGGTTGGAATTAAACAACTCTTGATTTTTTTTGGCCAACTTCAACCATCTTGTCTGGTAGTCTAAGAGTTTACAAACTGTCACTGCCAGGTGTACGGTGCCACCACCTTTGTGTCCACTGCTGATATTCTGTGACCAATATTAAGGTATTGGAAGGTGTCCCCTTCCAGTACCTTGTGATTTGGCCAACGGTGTGGCACATGGACGCTGCTAGAGAAGCTGCCCATCCAGGGCTGTCCAATGACAGAACCCTTCAGACTGATGTGCAGCATCATTACTACTGATGTCTTTCCCTCTTGGCATTGGGTCTAACACTGACAAATCTTGTTCACCTGTTCTTGTTCAGCTGTAACCTGCAGAAGACTGAGGCCCCCCTGGGGCAACCGAAGCCTCCAGCCTCTGGGTCTTCCTCCAAGTGGAACAACAGCAGTGTTGAGACAACCAGAGACACCAGAGACTTCAGGCAAGTCCACTTCCAGCTGGAGACCCTCAACACCCGTTGCCTGCTCACTCGAATCACCACCTCTGATGCTGAGGGTGGGGAGGGGGGGCACAGAGAGTCAACGAAGCTGAGAGTGGGGCTGAACATCAGGCCATGTGAGAACGGAGGACCAGCAGCTCCATTGGCTGGTCTGCTGTCCCGCCTCACTCCTTTCTCTGCCCCTCCCCCTGCTGCTGCAGCCCCAACCCCCTCTGCTGTGGCCCCGCCCCGGCCTGGAGAACTGCAGGAGCTACAGGACCAGATTGAAGAGATGAGGGAGAAACTGAGGGGGGCACTAGCGAGGAGGGCAGAGATCCAGACCAGTCTAGATAAGCCTGTTGCCATGACAACAGGAGTCAATCCCAACCCTATACCCCCTGTCCCCCCAGCAGTGAACCTCCCACCCAACACAAAGAGCGTGACTACCATGACAGACGCCCCCCACAAAGTCCGTTCCAAAGTCCAACCCCTCCACTGCAGGCTGGCCAATCAGAGCAAGTGATGCTCTCTGGATACCTGACCTCCCTAAAGTCCACACAGATGACCTACCTGAACCCCCTACAGTCCACACAGATGACCTACCTGACCCCCCAACAGTCCACACAGATGACCTACCTGACCCCCCTAAAGTCCACACAGATGACCTACCTGAACCCCCTACAGTCCACACAGATGACCTACCTGACCCCCCTAAAGTCCACACAGATGACCTACCTGACCCCCCTAAAGTCCACACAGATGACCTACCTGAACCCCTACAGTCCACACAGATGACCTACCTGACCCCACGACAGTCCACACAGATGACCTACCTGACCCCCCAACAGTCCACACAGATGACCTACCTGACCCCCCTAAAGTCCACACAGATGACCTACCTGAACCCCCTACAGTCCACACAGATGACCTACCTGACCCCCCTAAAGTCCACACAGATGACCTACCTGACCCCCCTAAACTCCACACAGATGACCTACCTGAACCCCTACAGTCCACACAGATGACCTACCTGACCCCACGACAGTCCACACAAATAACCTACCTGACCTCCTACAGTCCACACAGCTGACCTACCTGACCCCCCTACAGTCCACACAGGTGACCTACCTGACCCCACTACAGTCCACACAGATGACCTACCTGACCTCCTACAGTCCACACAGATGACCTACCTGACCCCCCCTACCGTCCACACAGGTGACCTACCTGACCCCATGACAGTCCACACAGATGACCTACCTGACCCCTCTACAGTCCACACAGATGAGCTACCTGACCCCCCTACAGTCCACAGAGGTGACCTACCTGACCTCCATACAGTCCACAGAGGTGACCTACCTGACCCCCTACAGTCCACACAGAAGAGCTACCTGACCCCCCTACAGTCTACACAGGTGACCTACCTGACCCCCCTACAGTCTACACAGGTGACCTGCATGACCCCTCTACAGTCCACACAGATGAGCTACCTGACCCCCCTACAGTCCACACAGATGACCTACCTGACCCCCTACAGTCCACACAGATGACCTACCTGACCCCCCTACAGTCTACACAGGTGACCTACCTGAACCCACTACAGTCCACACAGGTGACCTACCTGACCCCTACAGTCCACACAGCTGACCTACCTGACCCCCTACAGTCCACACAGATGACCTACCTGACCCCACGACAGTCCACACAGGTGACCTACCTGACCCCACTACAGTCCACACAGATGAGCTACCTGACCCCCCTACAGTCCACAGAGGTGACCTACCTGACCTCCATACAGTCCACAGAGGTGACCTACCTGACCCCCTACAGTCCACACAGAAGAGCTACCTGACCCCCCTACAGTCTACACAGGTGACCTACCTGACCCCCCTACAGTCTACACAGGTGACCTGCCTGACCCCTCTACAGTCCACACAGATGAGCTACCTGACCCCCCTACAGTCCACACAGATGACCTACCTGACCCCCTACAGTCCACACAGATGACCTACCTGACCCCCCTACAGTCTACACAGGTGACCTACCTGAACCCACTACAGTCCACACAGGTGACCTACCTGACCCCCTACAGTCCACACAGCTGACCTACCTGACCCCCTACAGTCCACACAGATGACCTACCTGACCCCACGACAGTCCACACAGGTGACCTACCTGACCCCACTACAGTCCACACAGATGACCTACCTGACCTCCTACAGTCCACACAGATGACCTACCTGACCCCCCCTACCGTCCACACAGGTGACCTACCTGACCCCATGACAGTCCACACAGATGACCTACCTGACCCCTCTACAGTCCACACAGATGAGCTACCTGACCCCCCTACAGTCCACAGAGGTGACCTACCTGACCTCCATACAGTCCACAGAGGTGACCTACCTGACCCCCTACAGTCCACACAGAAGAGCTACCTGACCCCCCTACAGTCTACACAGGTGACCTACCTGACCCCCCTACAGTCTACACAGGTGACCTGCCTGACCCCTCTACAGTCCACACAGATGAGCTACCTGACCCCCCTACAGTCCACACAGATGACCTACCTGACCCCCTACAGTCCACACAGATGACCTACCTGACCCCCCTACAGTCTACACAGGTGACCTACCTGAACCCACTACAGTCCACACAGGTGACCTACCTGACCCCCTACAGTCCACACAGCTGACCTACCTGACCCCCTACAGTCCACACAGATGACCTACCTGACCCCACAACAGTCCACACAGATGACCTGTCTGACCTCCCTACAGTCCGACAGCCGTCTACTGTGTATGATAATCACCTAATTCAACCCGAACTAACCCTCTATAACAAATGCACGAGTAAGGGAGTGGATGCAGATTACCGTGTTTGCAAAGTAACGTTAACAGTGATATTATTTTAGATGATCTACCTGACCCCCCTACAGTCCACAGAGGTGACCTACCTGACCCCTCTACAGTCCACACAGATGAGCTACCTGACCCCCCTACAGTCCACAGAGGTGACCTACCTGACCCCCCTACAGTCCACAGAGGTGACCTACCTGACCCGCTACAGTCCACACAGATGAGCTACCTGAGCCCCCTACAGTCTACACAGGTGACCTACCTGACCCCCCTACAGTCCACACAGATGAGCTACCTGACCCCCCCTACAGTCCACACAGATGACCTACCTGACCCCCTACAGTCCACACAGATGACCTACCTGACCCCCCTACAGTCTACACAGGTGACCTACCTGAACCCACTACAGTCCACACAGGTGACCTACCTGACCCCCTATAGTCCACACAGCTGACTTACCTGACCCCCTACAGTCCACACAGATGACCTACCTTAACCCCCCCACACACAGTCCCTGGCGATGCTCCACAGTCATCACTGTCATCAATGATTGATTGTTGTGTACCTATCTGTAACTGTTTTGGATTCAATTCACATATGATTGATTTTAGACTTTAAGGCCACTTATAAATATATTTAAAGGGTTATATAAGCTTATTTCATCAAATGTGTAAAAAACAAAGTTCTGTATCTTCTTTTTTAACTCTTAAATCTTGAGACTTTAGGCAAATGTAAAGATTGTAATTTAACTTCTCTGTTGTTTGTCTGTTCCTTAAATATCATATAATACAGACATGCAGCTCACCAAATGAAACAGGGAAAGTACTGCTTCCATCCTATGAAGACCATTTCAACATAAACTAAACAGATTTCCAATACAACCACCACCATGTGCTGCCAGCACCAGCCTGTCAGTGACTGGAAGATACAACCGTGTCAAGATGACCAATCAGACTAAAACTCAACTATAAAATATAACTCAAATCTTTGGCTTGAGTCTTAGCTTTGGTGTTTCACCATTACAAATCAGATTTGAGTGGAATATTCCAGCAAGCCATTCAAGCAAGCCCAGGAATTTGGGCTCTCCCGTGTCCTTTGGCAGGTTGTGACTTCTATTCAGCTGCAGGAGACCGGATGTGGTGGACTAGAAACCAAGCAGGGACTAACGGACACGCTTGTGCTGCATGACTCATGAATGTCCCTCTGTAGAACAGTCCCAGCTCTGAGGGACCGCCAGGACCACTGCTACCACAGCTGGGACAAATAATGAATAAAAACTGAAAAACCCTATGTTGCCTAAGATCATTCTTGCTGGTCTCAACCCTGCACAGCTGGGGCTATCGGGCTCACAAACACATCCACACCTGACCCTGACCCTGACCCTAACCCTAACCCTAGCCCTGACTTCTCATGAACAAGGATTACTAAGTCATTAACTCTGTGACATGACACGGTGCAAGATCAGGACTCTCTAAAGTCTGAGGAAGGAAGACAACTGTGGAGTAAGTCTCTGATTCAGTAGAAGTTAAAATAACTGACCCTTACTTTAAGAAAAAAAAAAAAAAAAAAGTGTTTTATTTTGCCTCTGATTCTAAATATGTGTTCCCTGATCTAGGTCTAAGGTGCTCTAGCTGTTAGAAAAAGAAAATATATATATATTAGTGATGCAACGGTACTCAGTAAAATACGGTACGGTTCGGTACGACCAGCATGGGACACGGGACGCTTTTATGTCCCGCGGTATTTATGTTCCAATAACTTTGCATTGGACTTTTTTTTTTTTTTTAAACCACAGATCACGGCTTATGGGCTCTGCTGGAGAAGTCGCCCATCACTGGCTATCCAGACTGATGTGCAGCAACATTACTGCTGATGTCTTTCTCTCTTAGCATGATGTCTAACACTGACAAACCTTCTAGTTCACCTATTTTTGTTGAGTTGTAACCTTTAAAAGACTGAGACCCATGACGTCTCTTCCTCACAGACGAGGGTATGCTATGGCGTCCCACAGGGTTCAGTGTTAGGACCCATCCTCTTCACTCTATACATGCTGCCCCTGGAAATATTATCCAGAGACACGACATAAATGTTCATTGATACGCAGCTGTATTGATCCATGAAACCAAAGGAAACAGAACCATCAGACAAACTTCAGGCATGTCTGAAGAACATTCAGACCTGGATGTTCTCTAACTTTTAGCTTTTAAATTCTGATAAAACAGAGGTTATTGTCTTTGGTCCAAACACCTGAGGAACAGATGAGATGATTTTATGTTGTCCTCGGGTCCAACTGTGAGAAACCTCTGAGTTATTTTAGATCAGGATATGTGGTTTAAACTGCAGATTAATCAGGTTTGTCAGACAGCCTGTTTTCAAATCTGTAACATCTCCAGATTAGGAGCATCCTCTCCCAGGGTGATGCTGAAAAACTAATCCAGGCGTTTGTCTCTTCTAGACTGGATTATTGTAATGCGTTATCAGGATGTCGCAGTAATTCTCTGAACAGCCTTCAGATGATCCAAAATGCAGCAGTGATTGCTAATCTAACATGATCCAGTGGTACCCCCACCCCTCTTCTCTGCCCTCCTTCCTCTACTTTTTTCCTTCAGCTCAATTCATAGTTCATTAGGAGCACCACATGAATGAAACAGTGCTTCTTTGTTCCTGTATTTATTTCTGCTGTCCTGCCCTCCTTTTTCTTTTTCTGTATCTGTTTTCAATCGAGTTTCCATAGCAACATAATAACCTGCAGTTCCACCCTCTGAACATCTCAGCGTTGACCTCCACCCGTCTATGTAGACGTCATCCCAGCGTTGACCTCCACCCGCCTATGTAGACGTCATCCCAGCGTTGACCTCCACCCGTCTATGTAGACGTCATCTCAGCGTTGACCTCCACCCGACTATGTAGACGTCATCCCAGCGTTGACCTCCACCCGTCTATGTAGACGTCATCCCAGCGTTGACCTCCACCCGTCTATATAGACGTCATCCCAGCGTTGACCTCCACCCGTCTATATAGACGTCATCCCAGCGTTGACCTCCACCCGTCTATGTAGACGTCATCCAGCGTTGACCTCCACCCGTCTATATAGACGTCATCCCAGCGTTGACCTCCACCCGTCTATGTAGACGTCATCCCAGCGTTGACCTCCACCCGTCTATGTAGACGTCATCCCAGCGTTGACCTCCACCCGTCTATGTAGACGTCATCCCAGCGTTGACCTCCACCCGTCTATGTAGACGTCATCCCAGCGTTGACCTCCACCGTCTATGTAGACGTCATCCCCAGCGTTGACCTCCACCCGTCTATGTAGACGTCATCCCAGCGTTGACCTCCACCCGTCTATGTAGACGTCATCCCAGCGTTGACCTCCACCCGTCTATGTAGACGTCATCCCAGCGTTGACCTCCACCCGTCTATGTAGACGTCATCCCAGCGTTGACCTCCACCCGTCTATATAGACGTCATCCCAGCGTTGACCTCCACCCGTCTATGTAGACGTCATCCCAGCGCTGACCTCCACCCGTCTATGTAGACGTCATCCCAGCGCTGACCTCCACCCGTCTATGTAGACGTCATCCCAGCGTTGACCTACACCCGTCTATGTAGACGTCATCCCAGCGTTGACCTCCACCCGTCTATGTAGACGTCATCCCAGCGTTGACCTCCACCCGTCTATGTAGACGTCATCCCAGCGTTGACCTACACCCGTCTATGTAGACGTCATCCCAGCGTTGACTTACACCCGTCTCTATAGACGTTATCCAAGCATTGACCTCCACCTATCTATGTAGACGTCATCCCAGCGCTGACCTCCACCCGTCTATGTAGACGTCATCCCAGCATTGACCTACACCCGTCTATGTAGACGTCATCCCAGCGCTGACCTCCACCCGTCTATGTAGACGTCATCCCAGCGTTGACCTCCACCCGTCTATGTAGACGTCATCCCAGCGTTGACCTCCACCCGTCTATGTAGACGTCATCCCAGCGTTGACCTCCACCCGTCTATATAGACGTCATCCCAGCGCTGACCTCCACCCGTCTATGTAGACGTCATCCCAGCGTTGACCTCCACCCGTCTATGTAGACGTCATCCCAGCGTTGACCTCCACCCGTCTATGTAGACGTCATCCCAGCGTTGACCTCCACCCGTCTATGTAGACGTCATCCCAGCGTTGACCTCCACCCGTCTATGTAGACGTCATCCCAGCGCTGACCTCCACCCGTCTCTGTAGACGTCATCCCAGCGTTGACCTCCACCCGTCTCTGTAGACGTCATCCCAGCGTTGACCTCCACCCGCCTCTGTAGACGTCATCCCAGCGTTGACCTCCACCCGTCTCTGTAGACGTCATCCCAGCGTTGACCTACACCCGTCTATATAGACGTCATCCCAGCGTTGACCTCCACCCGTCTATATAGACGTCATCCCAGCGTTGACCTCCACCCGTCTATATAGACGTCATCCCAGCGTTTACCTTCACCCGTCTATATAGACGTCATCCCAGCGTTGACCTACACCCGTCTATATAGACGTCATCCCAGCGTTGACCTCCACCCGTCTATATAGACGTCATCCCAGCGTTGACCTACACCCGTCTATATAGACGTCATCCCAGCGTTTACCTTCACCCGTTTATATAGACGTCATCCCAGCGTTGACCTCCACCCATCTATATAGATGTCATCCCAGCGTTGACCTACACCCGTCTATATAGACGTCATCCCAGCGTTGACCTACACCCGTCTCTGTAGACATCATCCCAGCGTTGACCTACACCCGTCTCTGTAGACATCATCCCAGCGTTGATCTACACCTGTCTATATAGATGTCATTCACTGCGACCCCTTCTCAGTGATCAGAGATCATCTTTCAGGCTGAGCTGAGACAATGACACACCTGAAACAGGCAACTGCTGTTTTCAAACCTGGCGTTGTAACGAGCATGCACGTAGATCTAACCTCGTTATTTTTGATTAGTGGATGAGTTACCATCCCCTACCTCCTCCTCCCACTGTAACAACTGACAGGCAGATGAGCGACAGCTCAGACTCATCATGACTAGTGACAGTTTCTCAGGGTCAAAAATATCAAGGATGTAACTGAACTGGATAATTTTAATGTAACGACATGTTAACAGGCCTGTTTTTGTGCACCACCACTGGTACCGCCGCCACTCTGTCCAGGTCTTGGTAGCAGAAACACCACTGGTATTCATCACTGAGCTGTATGTTGAACTAAGCATTTACCCAGCTATCCCCCAAATGTAACTCAGTGGTGTGCAGGCAGAAAGAAGACATGCTGAGCTGGTGTGAAGTGGTTTTACTGGTTTTACTGGACAGTTAGATACATGTGGATGAGTTTCAGATCAACTAACGAGCTACAGTCATCCAGCAGAGAGGCACCAAGAGGAAACCACGCCCAGAATGTCAGTGTCACCCCCGCAGGCCCCGCCTCCTCCACCACTCAGCGGCCAGTCAGCACGATCGATCAGATCCAATGATCGCTCACAGAACAATCACGCCGTCGCTCGTTTTTCAGAATTCCTGAACGTGATGGTCACACCTTCTCCCAGGAGGCGGGGTCTGAGCCGTGACACAGCTGGCGTCATATTGCACAACCAATCAGCTCGCTCAGCCACTGAAAGTCTGAGGATTATTGATAAGGCATCCATTCTGGCAGGAAGTCCTGATCGATCACCACGGCTGACTTCCTGTTATGGAGGAGTCTCTTTTCAAAATAAAAAGCAGATGTGAAGAGTTCCATTTGTGCTTCAGTCTGTCAGAATCAGATCAATCACTCAGCTCAATACTCCAGCTGCCAGCAGTCACTGATTGATCCATGGAGCTCCTCTACTCCCAGGAACATTCTCCATCGACTCATTGGTTCATGAAACATCAGAACCTGAAGAATCCCTATTATTGATCATACATGTGAGAGCCTCTGTTATTGATAGGGAACAGGTGACTGATTTTCATTTCAAGGGTTAGCGGTTTTCTAGCGTTTCTAAGTGAGGGGCTGATCGGCTTCAGCCCCCATCAATCAATACGAGGATCAATTCTAGGACGTCTTCCAGGCAGAAACAAGTATTTATGGTCTGAATTCACATGTTTGTTTTTTTTCTGGGTCAAAGGTCAACAGTGTGTCCTGCCACATGGCGTCATGAGGTCGATCAGAAGTCTTCACCTGCCGTCCTCTGCAGGCCCCTCAGCCTCACCCCCACCCTCACCCCCACCCTCCAGGCTGGCCAACTGTAGACTGGTCGATCAGAAATGGAGGGGTGGGGAGGGAGTGGATCGATGATCCTGATCAGCTGACAGACTGAGCTCACAGGTGCGATGACGTCTCAGGAGGCGGAGCTCTGCTGGCGCTCAGGTGCTCTAAGGTTGCAGTCTGTACCTGAGCTCTGTGAGGGGGGGCAGTCTGTGTGCAGGGGGGCTGTGTCTAAAGGCTCCGCCCCCTGGAGCCCCCTTCCTGCAGGTGTGTCAGCTCCACCTCCTTCTGTGGGTTTGATTTCCACCAAGACGACGTTTGGATCTTCAGCTCCTCCTGCTGCTGCTGGCGACTCCCCCATGGCTCCTCCTCCTCCTCCCCCCATGGCTCCTCCTCCTCCTCCCCCCATGGCTCCTCCTCCTCCCCCCAGGTCCATGGTGGAGGCCAGTGCTCCAGTGATAATGGCGGCTGTCTGAGCAACCCAGTTCAGCTCCGCCCTTGGCTCCCCGGCCCCTCCTGCTGCTGCTGGGGCGGTGGAGGAGGGGTCAGGGTGGGCTGGGGAGGTTGAGGGTGCGTCTCCGGGGTCTGTGGGTTCAGGTTGAGGGGTGTCAGCAGGTCTTGGACCACCAACAGCATCACTGTTGTTGTTGTTGAGATTGTCCTGGAGATCCGTCTGGTTCTGGTCTCCCTGCTGGTTCTGGTTCTGTCCCCCCTGCTGGTTCTGGTTCTGAGCTCCCTGCTGGTTCTGCAGCAGCATCTCCTGTATCCGGATCTGCTGCAGGATGGCGGGGAGCTCATAGTGGTGGAAGAAATAGATCATGGAGTGCTGCGGGAGGACAGGAACAGAGGATTAGTGACGGTTCTGGTCGCTACATCGTGATGAAGGTGGTTCAGGAAGGATTCACCTTCAGACAGGTGAGGGTGAGGAGGTTCTGACCTGGATGAAGAGCCAGGAGGTGACCAGCGCCAGGCTGCTGTACTGACCGTTAAACCGGTAGTGGTAGGCGTAGAAGGCGAAGTGGTACAGATAGAAGAACCTGGAATACACAGACACCTGAAACATTCACCTGAACAGGTCATGTGACCAAAGCTGTTACTCAGAGCCTGGTGACCTGCACAGGTCATGTGACCAAAGCTGTTACTCAGAGCCTGGTGACCTGCACAGGTCATGTGACCAAAGCTGTTACTCAGAGCCTGGTGACCTGCACAGGTGATGTGACCAAAGTCTAATTACGGACCGGAGTGCACAGGCTGTTGCCAGAAACTTTCCAGAACAACCAGAAGCTTCCTGACAGCTGAAGGTTCTGGGATGGTCTGGGAGGGTCCAGGGCTCCAGGAACCAGCAGTCATGGTTTTAGATGAGTTTTCAGTAGTGACCAATCAGAGCACATTTGTTTTAAAGGCAAATTGTGGTGGATCTCTGTCTCTCCATGGATGGCCGTGTGAACGCCTCACCTGAGCCAGTGGCGTTTGCTGGTGTTGGTGTGGCAGCAGATGGCGTCGTACTGATCAGCCAACCAGACGATGAGGATGATGTAGAAGGCTGTGGTGGTGTCATTGAAGAACTCTGACATGATAGCCTCCATACCTGAAGACAGGAAGTGACCTCAATGAAAAGGTGGAGTCAAAAGTATCGCAGACGACCAACCAGGATCACAACATCGTGATCTACCAGGCCAGGAAAGTTAAAGTTCACCTTCAATGAGGAACGTACACTGACAGACAACACAGGTAGGTCTGAAGGAAACAAAAGGAAAGCAGACATCCTGGACTCAGGAACCAGGCCGCCAGGGGCCGCACAGTTGAGGACAAGAGGTACAGGAACTTGTGCATTACAGATCCTGGTCTAAAGGAAAGTGGCCTATTGGGGACTTGAGACCTTAACGGAAAGAGGGACTATAGACCCTGAACTGGGGGAACTGGCCTGTTAGATTTAGACAAAGATTATACAGTCATGGAAGAAATTATTAGACCACCCTTGTTTTCTTCAGTTTCTTGTTCATTTTAATGCCTGGTACAACTAAAGGTACATTTGTTTGGACAAACATAACGATAACCACAAAGATTGCTCATAAGAGTTTTATTTAAGAGCTGATATCTCACTATTTTCCATGGTTTTTTTGATTATAACCTAAATCACTTAAGTTTTTACATCAATAGCTATGGCGTTGTACTGCCAAAAACACTGCTTTTATGCATTCAGTGTTTTCTTTTCTGTCTGTTTTAGTCACATGATGAGGTTTAGTGGTACCAGGTATTAAAATGAACAAGAAAGTGAAGAAAAAATGGTGGTCTAATAATTTTTTCCATGACTGTAGATTTAAATCAATTCACTGTTATTCATCAAGCACCAACCCCAATCTGAAATCAATCTCAGGACTCTGTTAAGAAACCCAGAGAGTGCCCTCTGAGTTTCCCTCCAACTTACCAGAGTTACCTTCTGAGTTACCATCCCACTTACCAGTTACCCGAGTTACCCTCTGAGTTACCCTCTGAGTTACCATCCCACTTACCAGAGTTACCCGAGTTACCCTCTGAGTTACCCAAGTTACCCTCTGAGTTACCCGAGTTACCCTCTGAGTTACCAGAGTTACCCTCTGAGTTACCAGAGTTACCCTCTGAGTTACCCTCTGAGTTACCCTCTGAGTTACCAGAGTTAC
Organism: Hirundichthys speculiger; assembly: GCA_018398805.1. NCBI lineage: Eukaryota > Metazoa > Chordata > Actinopteri > Beloniformes > Exocoetidae > Hirundichthys > Hirundichthys speculiger. The sequence continues at coordinate 305,837 of JAGFBZ010002176.1, read as the reverse complement.
CCTCTGAGTTACCCTCTGAGTTACCAGAGTTACCCTCTGAGTTAATTGAATTGAAAATACTTTAATAATCCCCGAGGGGAAATTGGCTACCAGAGTTACCCTCTGAGTTACCCTCTGAGTTACCAGAGTTACCCTCTGAGTAACCCTCTGAGTTACCCTCTGAGTTACCAGAGTTACCCTCTGAGTTACCAGTTATTCTGAGTCACCAGAGTTACCCTCTGAGTTACCAGAGTTACTCTCTGAGTTACCCTCTGAGTTACCAGAGTTACTCTCTGAGTTACCCTCTGAGTTACCAGAGTTACTCTCTGAGTTACCCTCCGAGTTACCAGAGTTACCCTCTGAGTCACCAGAGTTACTCTCTGAGTTACCCTCTGAGTTACCAGAGTTAGGGTGAATTCCAATTCCTCTCTTAACCCTCAATCTCAACCCTCGCCCTTAACCTTCAATTTTTGGCCCTCAATCTTAACCCTCGAAAGTAAGTGTCAGGTCTATCTTGTGACTTAGAAATGGGACACCCCTCGAGTGCAGTTACGTCTTCAGACTGAAATGTATCAGAGCCCGTGTTGTCTCTGTTTTCCCTGAAATGACACAGGGATAACATTGAAAAGAGCGCTGTATATTCTCTAAATAATATTAGCAAATAACACAATAGAGGATACATTATTCAGTCCTCCGTTGCTACACAACAAGGTATACAAGTAACGTGAAGCCGACCGCCGACCGGGACCGCAGGCCGCCGACTGCCAACCGGGAACCGGTCCCAGGACGGCGGACCAGGACCGACCGGTCCCAGCCGGGGATCCGGCAGAAAACATCGTCAAGTAAAAAAATAAATGTTTAAGCAACAACGATGTTCATCCATGAAAAAAATCTCAAACAAAGACAATAAAATGGTTTCGTAACATTTATATCTTTAAGATATACGAAGATACTTACGTTTGTAGCTAGTTTTTTTTGTAATTATCCTTTTCAACGATGTCTTGGCTAAATTACCCAGTGCCTTCTGGATAGCCCTTACTTCCAAGAGTGGTGTCGGAAAATCTCAATTTTGAGGGTGATACAGCCCTCAAACTCGTCCCTCAACTTGACTTTCTAAGAATCGGGACAGCCCTTGCCCTTAGCGGGAGCGCGCATTTTTGAGACTGAGGGTTGAGATTGAGGGTTAAGGGAGGAATTGGAATTCACCCTTATTCTCTGAGTTACCCTCTGAGATACCAGACTTACCCTCTGAGTTACCCTCTATGACAGTTATAACATGGACGTTTCCAGGGCGGGAACTCACCTACGAGAGCCAGGATGACAGTCAGTAAAGGAGCTGCTGGGAAGGCGATGGTCATGTTCATCTCCAGCATCTGGAGAAGATCCACTGAAAGGGACGATGAAAACCTGGTCAACTCATTGTCCAGCTCTTAGACATGTTTTATAAGGGTTAGGGTCTGGTTAGTCTGGTTGTTCCCACTGGTCCAACTGATCTAATAGGTCTAGTGGGTCTAAATGTCTGTGCCACATTTTCAAGTCTCAAAGTGTTTCCGAGTGGACTAGACATGAAGGGATTACGTTTCCACAGCAACAGCGTATTAGCATGACTAGTCCAGGAACCACTTAAGGCGGTTTTCCAATGCATGCAGCTTTTTCTCACCATCTCTCATGCACGCAGATATTAGATTGATTTATTAGACCAAAGAATTATAACTACTCCAATTATTCCAATAATAACTCCTACAAATCAAACTACATTCCAGTAACATATATGGAGCCAGGCTGGTCTGGACCAGACCGGACCAGGTCACACTGAGCTGGTCTGGACCAGACCAGACCAGCTCAGTGTGACCTGGTCCGGCCCTGACTTGGCCATCAGGAAGTTACCGATGAAGACGAAGATCTGGTGGTGGGAGTATCTGAGCAGCATGGACACCGACAGAGTCTGGAAGACAAAATGGATGAAATCACTCAAGCAGGTACCTCCAATCAGACATCTCTGACATTTCCATGGACCAACGGTTGACTCACAAATATGACCATGATGACGAAAGCGGCCAGGTATGACGTCCTGGCCATCCACATACTGACGAAGCGGTAGTGTTCTCCAGAGACCACGTTCCTCAGGAACCCTGCAGACAGCCCACAGCAGAGTATGAGCTGGGCTGGTGTTCACATATGTTCATGCTCCAGTTGTGCTCTATAGGTATGGTGGGGGGCGTGTCTGTTTACCTTTGTTCTCCTCGTTCTCAGCCAGTGCCTTTACACTGGACATCAGGATGTCATCATAGCCCAAAAACTCGTCCAGCAGGAAGCGACTGAAGCCGTCTCCAAAACACTCGTCCTTGGTGGGGTCTGCATACAGACAGACAGCTTTAGAATAGTGGTCATGTGACCTGGTCCTGTGACCTGGTCATGTGACTAACCCAGAGTGACGACCATGACAGGGATGTTGAGTCTTTGTCTGGTGGTCTGAGACAGACGCAGGAAGCCGTACTCCAGAGAATATTCCACAATGTACTCCTCCTGAGGCCACACTGCAACCACAACAAACAAGGTCCAGTAAACACCCTCAGCTTTAACCACAACCATAACAGCAACACAACCGGACCCAGATCCACCATAAACCACCTACAGGTGGGGAGGAGGCAACGTCAGAGGAGGACGGCGGGTCATACCTTTACTGGTCTGGCTGAAGGAGATGTCCTGGCTGTCATTGGCTCCTCCTCCTGACCCTCCTCCAATCAGAGAAGGTTTCAGACGAGGCTCCATGTCCAGCTCAAACTGCAGACAGGTGAGACGAACAGGTGAGATGGACTTTAGCTCCAGCTTTAGCATGCTAGAGTTAATGTATCCTAGAGAATTCTATAGCTAATGCTAACGTTTCTTCACAGGCTTTAGCACACTGAAGATAATGTCTAAGTTTTGGTATGCTAAAGCTAATATTCTCAAATAAGATCTACGTTCTAAAACTAATGTCTTCCATAAGCTTTGACATGCTTACGCTAATATTAGCACATACGTTTTAGCATTCTAAAGCTAACTTCTCATTAATTTAGCATGCTAAGACCAACATCAACTCTCGAGCCTGGTACAAAAACAGTTAGGTAGAGTTTACCTCAAATCCAACCATTTTAGCTTAGCTTATGCCAATCTACGATGCTAATACTTTGGTGAGAACATATCTCATCAAATCATACACTGGTTCTCATCAAACTCATCCAATGTCAATATTGAAACATTTGAAAGGAGAATCAACGTTAGCATCATAGTTTAGCATGAGCTAAGCTACGCTAAATGGCTAGTCTGTGGTAACTGAGGTGATCTGTGTGCTTTGTCCCACCTCTTTGCCTGTTGTTGGGCTGATCAGGGGTTGAGTCTCTTCTTACCTGTATGGAGTTGTTGTCAAACATCTCCAGAGTCATCTCCTCTTCCTCTTCATCTTCCACCAGGCTTAGTGCCGCCACTGCTCCTCCTCCTGGTTCTCCTTCCAGCTCCTCTTGGATGTGGGCGGAGTCGTAGTGCTGCAGGTAGACGGGCACTCGGCTGGAGTTCCTCTGGATCTCCACACGTAGGATGCCGTCACGAGGCCAGCGCTCCCTCACCGCCTCCAGACAGTTGATGGGAGAGCGGGAGAAGGCTATGTGGATGTAGGCCAGGATGAAGAGGACAAAAAGCGCCTGAGAGGGACAAGTAGGTTAGTCACATGACCTCAGGAACGCTACCTGGGGTGTCATGTCTGAAGCCCCCCACCCCCCCATGTAGACCTGGTCCTGTTGGGACCATCAGGTGGAGATCTTCAGCTCTCACTGGAGCGGTTTACAGCTGAGTGTGAAGCAGCAGGGATGAGAACCAGCACCTCCAGATCTGAGACCATGGTCCTCAGTCTGAAAAGGGTAGAAGGTCTTCTCCAGGTTGGGAGAGAGGTTCTACCCTCCAGATCTGAGACCATGGTCCTCAGTCTGAAAAGGGTAGAAGGTTTTCTCCAGGTTGTGAGTGAGGTTCTGCCTCCAGATCTGAGACCATGGTCCTCAGTCTTAAAAGGGTAGAAGGTCTTCTCCAGATTGGGAGTGAGGTTCTGCCTCCAGATCTGAGACCATGGTCCTCAGTCTGAAAAGGGTAGAAGGTCTTCTCCAGGTTGGGAGTGAGGTTCTACCCTCCAGATCTGAGACCATGGTCCTCAGTCTGAAAAGGGTAGAAGGTCTTCTCCAGGTTGGGAGTGAGGTTCTGCCTCCAGATCTGAGACCATGGTCTTCAGTCTGAAAAGGGTAGAAGGTCTTCTCCAGGTTGGGCGTGAGGTTCTGCCTCCAGTGGAGGAGTTTTAGTATCTCTGGGTCTGGTTCACCAGTGATGGAGAAAGGAGCAGGAGATCTCCAGATGGATTGGTGCAGCGTCTGCTGTGGTTGTGACTCTGTACCGGTCTGTTGTGGTGAAGAGAGAGCTGAGACTCTGTTTCCTGGTAGATCTTTGTTCCCACCCTCACATGTGGTCATGAACTGTGGGTAGAGACTATCAGGCATGTCCAACCAGGGCAGACCCAGGATATGGGTGAGCTGGAAATGATATCTCTCTGCTGGCCTGGGAACACCTTGGTGTCCCCCTGGAAGAGCTGGAGGAGGTTTTAGTATGAAATCCATGCAAGTCTTTGGACTTGAAGTCTCAGGTCTTCATCTTGTCCTCTGATCCAGGGTCTCCGTCCAGTCCCCTGGTCGAGGTCTTTTTCTAAGCTAACATTATTCTGCGTCATCTAGCGTTCTTAAACTAAAGTTATCTCATATCCTTAACCGGTCTGAAGCTAACATTAGCTTGTGTCTTTTAACATTCTAAAGCTAACTTTAACTGTAGAACTTTGGTGTTCTGAAGCCATTATTCAGTATCATTCTGAAGCTAACTTTTAGCGGGATATTAGCAAAGCATCTCACCTTGAGGAGGACGAAGAACTCGAAGACTCTCCTGAAGGAGGGGGGAAAGAGGCGGGCATAGGTGACGGCCATCTTGAAGAAGAGGGCGTGAAAGAGGCGGTCCCTGACATTGATGAGTGGGTTCTGGTTAATGTTGGGGTTCCGGTTCCGGTTGGGCCCCATGTTGATGTTGTTGATGATTGGAGGGCCATTGTTGTTGTTGGTGTTGTTCTGGTTGTCCGACATGTTGCCGTCACCGCTGGGTTCACGCCGCTCAAACTTTCTGCAGCTGACAGTTCTAGGTTGCCATGGCTGCCGTCAGGGTGCTGAGAGTAAAGAGGCGGGTATCTGACAGGGACTCAGGCCCCTCCCTCTGACACCTGAAACTGACAGGAAACAACAAGACCGTCATTAGTTCTGACCTGAGGAGGTGTGGCTTACCCCTTCCCAACTCAAAGAGCGTGAAGCTACATTTTTGTTCTGTCTCAAGGTTGATTTATACTTCTGCGTGGAAGCGGCGCCGTCGCCTACACCGCAGGCTATGGCATAGCAACTGCACGTCACCTTCCCACCGCTACTTTATTTTCAAGTCGGGTCAAATTATAGTTTTCAGCAACGTCTGTAAAAACAACTGATGCTCAACATTTCCCAGCGCCAACTTGCGTAAAACAACGTTTCTTTGATCCACTGATGTATCTGAGCTACATACAGGAAGCAAACGAAACAAAACTACAGCGCTGCAGAAAAAGAACCCAGACTGCCGATGGTTGGTGGTGGATTTACAGGGTCAGGGTCAGGGGTCAGGGTTACGGGTTAGGGGTCAGGAGTCAATGGTCAGGGGAAGGAAACTGAACCCAACCCCACCTCATGCGGGAGGAGGGACGGGCACGGTCCATCCCCCAGCGTCCTCCCCCCTCCTAAATGATAAAGTTTGTTGGTGTGGCGGTGCACGGGGACGACCTCTGCGCCTCCCTTGTTGGACCACCGTCCACCCCCTGTCCTCCATGGACATGTTTTATTCTCTATTTAAATTAAATTAAATGATTTTAAAAAATATATATATATATAATGTAAAATTAAAGAATCAAAAGAAATGTGTGCCACGGAAGCAACGTTTCGACCCCCTGTGGGTCTTCCTCAGGTTGGGGCACAAAAAAAAGTTTATCAGGCTTGAGCTGTGATGTGTCTGCCTTCACTGACCAGCAGAACAGACTGAGAGTGGGAGGGGCTCTCCCTTTTAGACCCCTCCCCTTGGACTCGCGTTGCTTTCAAATGTTAAAGTTATAATCGCCTTTTTCCATTTCACTAATTTTAGTTCTGGTAGTCCAAGTTTTATGAAATAAATGTTCTTTTGACCCCCTATTTAATCTTATATCATGAATTTTATATTTTTTCTTATCAATTTTTATTCCATAATTCTTATTTTTAATCATTTTTATATCTATTAATTTTTAAATCAATTGGTATGTATTGTGTTTTTTATTACCCTGAAATGAAGCTAGGTTTTATTAAATAAATGTAGTTTTAACCCCTTATTTAATGTTATATCGTGAATTTTATATTTTTAACCAAATTTTATTATATAATTCAATATTTTTCTATTTTTTTATTTTCATTAATTAATTTTTTAATTAATTTATATTAGGGCTGGTCAACGTTTAAAATTTTTCATCGAGATTAATTGCATTATTTCCCTGATTAATCACGATTAATCGCATTGTATATGCAAAATCAAATAATGAATTCAAAAGTAGTGTAAAGGTCACTTTTATTTAAATGTTCTGCTGCCATATGAACTAAAGTGCCATAACATTTGCTGTTCAAACACTTTTAGCATCAGCACTTGTCAGTAACACACATTTAGTATAAATCTCATCTAAAAAAAATGTAAAACAAAATAAAGCTTATTGCCACTGCCAGGGAATTAAAGTCATCCTGTTTTTATAAAAAAAAAAAAAAAAGTCAACAAACAAAATCCAACAAAATGATTGTGTCTCAGCACAATCAGAACATTAAAACAGGTAATTTCTGAGGTAACAGCAGAAACTTTTAACGGGGAGTTCAACTTGTCAGTTGTTACAAATAACCTTGTTTCTGTTGAATCCTCCATTTGGGAGAACTTTAAAATGAAAATGTCCATGTTAAAGGTCAGTAACTTTACAATCCGTGTATCATTCAATCTTTCTATTTTCAATTGTCAATCAAAAATTTTTTTTTTTTTAAATTGACTTTCTATGATGTTTTTCGTTTTAATCTAACACAGAAAAAACTAAAAATAAAATGCCTGTTTTTTAATATATATTTCAATTTTAGACTTGGATCAAAAATACGAAATTAAAAAAGGAGCCACAGAACAGAATTTGTTTTATAATCGAGGACTGGACTTTCTGTTGTCATTACACATCTGTGCCACTAGATGGAACCGCACTGCAGTAACCAGCTAGAGAACAGCAGGACAGTGAACACGTGGAGCAGATCTGATGGAACATAGAGGAATGACGCAAAAATTTTGTTGCAGTCCAGATTTTTTTTTTTTCCTACACAGAATTGTTAATATTGCTACCTGAGTTTCTACCTGAACTGTAAAGTACATGGATTTTTACCGTTTTTAGCTTACCTGCCAATTCTTTTCCGGTTCCGCAGCAGCCAGTAACAGACCTTTCAAAACAAAAGCATGTAACATGCGTTAATGCACGATAAAATAATTGTCGGCGTTAATTAATTAATTAATTAAAAAAATTAATGTGTTAACACGTCATTATCGCGTTAACTTGCCTAGCCCTAATTTATATATATTGTTTTTTAATTCCCATGAATTGAGGACAGGGTTAGGCGATAGGGTTTTTTTTTAAGGGGTGGGATGGTCAGAGTCCAAATGATAATCCAAATCAAATCATATTCAGTCCATATGGTTTCCTGGTGTCCAATAATCTAATCCACTTTCTCTCCATCAGTTTCCTCTCCTTGTTCTTCCAAAATGAATTGCTTTCCATACCTGCCACTCTCAAATCCTGTAAACCATGAAAAATAAAATGACTGACAACAAGTAAATGAGTCTCTTTCTTGTATTTAATTTTGTACCTGTGTTGTGATAGTCGTGTAGCTATCGAATTTTTGGTTTCATCCACATATTGTATTCCACATTTGCCACAGAATATATAAATACAATTTTTAGATTTTAAAGTAAATTTCTGATGAATTTTAAAGACTTTTGTTATTATGAAAAATGGATATAGCCACTTGATAAAGGTCTGAGTTTTGCCTGAATCAAGATCCTGGAGAATCTTGTTTTTTTCTACAGGCCGAAATAATGGTACAATTCTGTAGAATTCCTTTGTTCCCTATAATATTTTTGAAGTTGTTTTTGATTGTTTGATTTATCCTAGTACTCACTGATGAAAAAGATGAGATAAATGGTATGAGATGTCCCTGATGTTTTTGTTTATTGTCTCGAAATGATTTGAAACATTGACGTAAAAAGGATCTTGAGTGTCCTTGTTCCCGAAGTGCCTTAAAAAGTATTGACACTGCCTCCGTGAAATCTGTCTGCAGTGTGCAAATACGGCTAAAACGGAGTAATTGAGATTTAACCAACCCTTTAAATGTATGTCGCGGATGAAAACCTGTTTTATACAATAAAGCATGTGTGTCTGTAACTTTAAGAAAAACTTTTATGTCCAATTGTTGGTTGTTTATGAATTTCGGTCCTTTATATACTGTAGTGTCTAGAAAATCAATGGACTGATAATTTGTAATGAATTTAACCTTAATTGAGGGGTCATGCCTATTAAGAATAACAATAAAAAATTTTTAATTTGTCCTCAGTCTCAGTCCAAATACCCCAAATATAATCCAAATATCTCAGATAGTGAAGAGGTTTATCTGGACACTTGGCTAATGTGCCATAAAAATATTTGCATAGGCAGGGGCAAACTTTTAGCACATTACCGTCCCTTTGACCTGCAGATAAAACCTCCCATCAAACTCAAAATCATTCCTCGACAAATTTATTTCCAATAATTTTTAAATTTCATCGTCTGGTCTTAATGCATCTGGATATTTTAGAAATGAATTACGAACTGCCAACAGCCCTGATTTTGTATCAATATTTGTATATAAGCTATCGATGTCGGTAGAAAAAAACAGATTCCCTTGGAATTTTTAATCCTTTGACAATATCTATAAAATGGTATGTATCTTTAATATACGATGGATGCCTAATGGACAATGGATTAAGATAATAATCTATATATTCAGCTGTTCGATATGTATCGCTATTGCAGTCCGACACAATCGCCCTACCGGGGGGGATTTCAAATGGTTTTGTCCAATCCTTTGGGTCCTTATGTATTTTGGGAAGGATATAGAATCTCCGTTCCCTGGGAGCTTTGTCCCCTTTTAAATACTGTTTTTGTTTCGAATTTATTAATTTCTTATTGTATAATGCAGTGATTCCCAAAGTGTGGGCCGCGGCCCCCTGGTGGGCCGTCGTGGTACTGCAGGTGGGCCGTGAGAGGTCATTAGAATTAAACAAATGTGTTTTAAATACTTGATCTTTTTTAAATATGTTTATAATTACTGTAAAATATTCATGAGACAATTTAAAAAATCATTAAGAAGTAATAAAACAAACCAGTTAAGTGTTATTCTACTGTCGTCTTAACTTAATATGACAAGTGTCGACTTGTTGACCCCTTACATTAATATCAGAACATAGCTTCTAGTCCTGTATGTTGGTCACAGTTGTAATTAAAGGTTTGGGTGAGCCGCTGAGATTTTTCACATTTCAAATCGGGCCTTGGTATTCCGAAGTTTGGGAATGGCTGGTATAATGAATCAATAATGTTATGGACTATAGGAATGGACTAAAAATAAATTGGTTCATCCAACTTTTTATAATAATTTGTGTCCCTTAATTGCTGTTCTGCCTCAAAAACATATTGATCACGACTAAGAATTACTATCGCGTTACCCTTGTCTGCTTAATTACAATATGCTTTGTATGCATAAGTTCTCTAAGCGCTTTGACCTCCTCCCATGCCAAATTAGGTTTTTCTTGATAAAATTTGTAACACTTCTTAAAATCATTCACATCCTTTTCAATTATTTGATTAATTTCCCCAGGTAATTAATCTAACGACGATATCCAAAGAGAAGGTGGCCTAAAGGGATGTGGCTTAGGTTATCAAAATATGCAGCCAATTTAGGTTTCCTATGATACTCCTGAATGTCTAATTGAAGCTGGTTCTTCTGATTTTTACCCAAATCAATAGTCGGAATAAATGTCAAACCCTTATTTAATAAGTCAAATTGTGCCGTTGTCAGAGTAAATTTTTTGCCAATACTACTACATTCTTTGACAGCAGGGAACGCGATCCCTCAATCCCCTGCTTCGGGAGGCTTACGGGGCTTTCAGTGATCCAACATCACCTGGGCTGTATCCCGAGTCCAATGAACCTTGTCCGTCTCCGTTTCAAAATACTCATCATCCAGAGGTGGGATGTATGTAGGTTTAGTTTATGAAGGTTCATCCGTTCCTTTTTAGGCAAGGAGTCTGAAAAATTGATCACTGGGACCCAGAGTTCTGCACAGGGGAATCACCTTTTGGCTGCCCTTATGGCCCCCTTATGGTCCCCTGTAACTGCTTAACAGCGGTTTCTTTTGCTTTCTGTCCCTGGCAGTTAATACCGAAAGACAGAACAACTTTCTCCACTACCACGAAACTATTAGCCTTTGAAACAATGGACTCCGCATGTCTGAAATTGGCTCCCGGATAAGCGTCCACCTGCAGGTCTGGTACCGAATAATCCAGCATCCTGCAAAGATTCGAGTCTCCTATAATGAGCCACTTCTTTGAAACAGTGAGCCCTCAGTCCACTATTTTTTGGTCTGTGTGTCTGTGTGACTGTGGTGTAAAGGTTGTTGAAGTCTGGTCCATAGAACTTGCGTCCTGTAAAGAGGTCCGCGGAGAATCCTCAGAGTGATATTGATCCAAAACATGAATGGCATCTGAGGGCTCCGATCTAGGGGTCCCATTTCCCACAGCAGGAGTCAAAGGACGCCTTCTTGAGGAATGAGAGTTCTTTTGGACCTCTCTAGGAAGGTCTCTAGAACCATTGCCCATTTTATTACAACTGAAATTGTACTTGGGAGGAGTATTTTCACCAGATATTTTGACCGGAGAGATTATAAAATACCAGACTTCGGCATATTTTACCAGACAAAGTCTGGCAATTACAGGACAACGGAAACCCTGGTAACAGGGCGTCTGGTCAACTTGCGTATGTGTAACAGGGCGTCTGGTGTACCTGCGTCTGTGTAACAGGGTGTCTGATCAACTTGCGTCTGTGTAATAGGGCGCCTGGTCAACCTGCGTCTGTGTAACAGGGCGTCTGGTCAACCTGCGTATGTGTAACAGGGCGTCTGGTCAACCTGCGTATGTGTAACAGGGCGTCTGGTCAACTTGCGTATGTGTAACAGGGCGTCTGGTCTACCTGTGTCTGTGTAACAGTGCGTCTGGTCAACTTGCGTATGTGTAACAGGGCGTCTGGTCTACCTGTGTCTGTGTAACAGTGCGTCTGGTCAACTTGCGTATGTGTAACAGGGCGTCTGGTCAACCTGCGTCTGTGTAACAGGGCGTCTGGTCAACCTGCGTCTGTGTAACAGTGCGTCTGGTCAACTTGCGTATGTGTAACAGGGCGTCTGGTCAACTTGCGTATGTGTAACAGGGCGTCCCGTCAACTTCCGTATGTGTAACAGGGCGTCTATCCCCACAAGTAGCCAACAACGCTTCCGCATGGTCAATAACCTTTTGTTTCAGGCGAGGCAAATTCCTCCGGGCCCATTTTACAGCCACCTGAAATGCAATCCTCCATTGTGGATCCAAATCCTTGGAGAGGTCCTCCAGAACACCCTTGTAGTGGTCAGGGTTAGAGGTTAGGGTCAGGGTGTAGGAAAACAATCACGATCAAGTATAAATGCCAGAGATGTGTCGGGGTCGTGTGTAACCCGAACCCTAACCTCCCGTTCAAAACCAGAACCCAACTGTGATTTCAGTCTGGTTTTGGAACATGTCACAGGACTGGATCTGCGCTACTAAAGGGTCATCATGACATCATCCCTGCTGGTTCAGGACATCCCACTAACTTCGTCCTACCGGATCTCTCTGCTGCTTTTATGGACCACAATGTTCTGATTTCTGGTCTGGACCAATATGTTGGCATTAGTGGGAGGCCATCTGACAAACAGAAGCTTCTGTGTCAAGATCGGTAACCGTGGTCCGGTTCTGAAGCGGGTCAGCACCGTCCTGGGGTCTCACAGGGGGCAGAACCACCATGGTCCATTTCTCTAGCGGTTCAGCACCGTCCTGAGGTCCCACAGGGGTCAAAACCACCATGGTCCATTTCTGCAGCGGTTCAGCACCGTCCTGGGGTCTCACAGGGGTCAGAACTACGGTGGTCCATTTCTGCAGCGGTTCTGCACCGTCCTGGGGTCTCACAGGGGTCAGAACCACCGTGGTCTGGTTCTGCAGCGGTTCTGCACAGTCCTGGGGTCTCACAGGAGTCAGAATCACCATGGTCTGGTTCTGCAGTGGTTCAGCATCGTCCTGGGGTCTCACAGGGGTCAGAACCACCATGGTCCATTTCTGCAGCGGTTCTGCACCGTCCTGGGGTCTCACAGGGTCCGGTTCAGCACCGTCCTGGGGTCTCACAGGGGTCAGAACCACCATGGTCCATTTCTGCAGCGGTTCTGCACCGTCTGCACCGAAGCTGGTCAGAGAAGGTCATCATCCACAGAGAAACCAGTCCTGGACCAACATGGACTGAAGGACCACTCATTAGAAGACATTACTCCAGAAGAGACAGAACAAAGACAGATTACAGTTTGGAGATGCTCACAGGGACAAAGAGCTTCATTTCTGGAGACATGTCCTGGTCTGATGGAGCTAAAACTGAACTGTTTGGACATGATGACCATCGTTACATATGGAGGAGAAAGACCTCAGAACACCATCCAGCTGTGAAGCACGGGGGTGGCAGCATCATGATGTGGGAGGGACTGGTGGACTTCACTAAACAGATGACATCATGAGGAAAGAACATTCGGGAGAAACACTGAAGCAACATCTCAGACATCCGCCAGGAAGTTAAAGCTTGGACACTAATGGGTCTCCAGATGGACGATGACCCTAAACACACCACCAGATTAGTTACTAAGAGGCTTCAGGACTACAGAGTCCATGTTCTGGAGTGGACACCACAGAGACCTGATCTCAGTCCTGGAGAACATCTATGGTCAGAGCTGAACAGGAGACCTCCAAACCTGACCCAGTTCCTCCAGTTCTGTCAGGAGGAATGGACCAGGATTCAGGAAACTACTGAGAGAAGCTTCTGGAAGGAAACCAGAACCACTGAGCCGAGACAGACGGTTTAGAGACAACGAGACCAGATACTGAAGAGATGATGAGACCTCTGACTCTGGAGGAACAAAGAACCAGTCCTGTCATGATTGTGACCAGTTAATAAAACTGGTCCCAGTAATCCTGACCTGAACCAGAAGTTTAGTCTGGTTCAGTCACAGTGACAATAAAAAGCTTCTGTGTTGTGGTTTCAGCTGGATCTCTGACGTCATCAGTTATTATTCTGACAGCTCTGGAGAACTCGACCAGCTCAGAGAAGGGATCACGTGACTCATAGGTGTTGCTAAGTCACCAATACTGATCGAGGCTAATCACGTGACTTACTGGTCAGATGCTGGAGTTGTGTTCCGAGCTGGTCACATGACTAAGGTGCGTTCGGGGCCCTAGGTCTGGATGCATGACTCACCTGTGGGCGACTCCGCGGTCACGTGTCCATGTCTCAGGTGTTTTCATCAGAACCGCAACTAGCCGTTAGCTCCCCCTCAGCGAATCCTCCGCTCGATGGAAATAAAGCAGCGGGGGGCAAACAAGTGAGTCCGACAGGTGAGGGTCTGGGAGAGGACGTCCTGAGTTCAGATACACGAAGAAGAGCTGAGATCCACTGCGATTGACGAAGAAAAGAGGAAGAAGAAGAAGATGGAGCTGCTACTAACGCTGCTAACGAGAAGCCACGGGGGAAGTACGTCACTGCACAGGAAGTACAGCCTTGGACGCTGCGTGTCCAGGGACGACTAAACCCTGAACCGAGTCTGACAGGAGACCGTGCCACTGAGTTCGGTCTGGTAGAAGACTGATAAAAACCCCGAGCCAAGGCTGACAGGTAACCACACAACCCTGAGTTCGGTCTGGCAGGAGACTGATAAAAACCCCGAGCCAAGGCTGACAGTAAACGAAAGACCACGAGCTTAGTCTGACAGGAGACCTAGGAGGCCTGAGTTTAGTCTGACATGGGACCACGGAACCCTGAGTTTAGTCTGGCAAGTGACTGATGAAAACCCTGAGCTATGGCTGACAGGAGACCAAAACCCTGAGTTTGGTCTGGCAGCAGCGCGATAAAAAAAAAACCCAGAGCCAAAGCTGACAGGAAACCACTTAACCCTGAGTTTAGTCTGGCAGAAGACTGATACAAACCCTGAGCTATGGCTGACAGGAGACCACGGATACATGAGTTTAGTATGGCAGAAGACTAATAAAAACCCGAGCCAAGGCTGACAGGAAACCACAGAACCCTAACTTTAATCTGGCAGGAGACTGATACATACCCTGAGCTATGGCTGACAGGAGACCACTGCCCTGAGTTTAGTCTGGCAGCAGGGTGATAAAAAAAAAAAAACCCAGAGCCAAGGCTGACAGGAAACTAAAGACCCTGAGTTTGGTCTGGCAGCAGGGTGATAAAAAAAAAAAAAAAAACCCAGAGCCAAGGCTGACAGGAAACCAAAGACCCTAGCTTAGTCTGACAGGAGACCAAGGAACCCTGAGTTTAGTCAGGCAAAGGACTAATATAAACCCCGAGCTTAGTCTGACAGGAGCCCACGGATACCTGAGTTTAGTCTGGAAGGAGACTGCTAAAAAACCCCGAGCCATGGCTGACAGTAAACCAAAAACCCTGAGCTAAGTCTGACAGGAGGAGAGACACACAACCCTGAGCTGAGCTTAGCAAACCCTGAGCTAGCAGGCAGGAGACTAATACAAACCCTGAGCTACAGCTGACAGGAGACCACTACCCTGAGTTTGGTCTGGCAGCAGGGTGATAAAAAAAACAACCCGAGCCAAGGCTGACAGGAAACCAAAGACCATGAGTTTTATCTGACATGGGGATAATAAACCCTGAGTAAGTCTGGCAGGAGATGATGAACCCTGAGCCTAGTCTGATAGGAAACCACGGATACCTGAGTTTAGTCTGACAGGAGATTGATAAAAAAAAAAACCCTGAGCCAAGACTGACAGGAAACCAAAGACCCTGAGCTTAGTCTGATGCAAGACCAAGGAACCCTGAGTTTATTTTGACATGGGACCACGGAACCCTGAGTTTAGTCTGGCAGGTGACTGATACAAACCCTGAGCTATGGCTGACAGGAGACCACGGATACATGAGTTTAGTATGGCAGAAGACTAATAAAAACCAGAGCCAAGGCTGACAGGAAACCACAGAACCCTAACTTTAATCTGGCAGGAGACTGATACAAACCCTGAGCTATGGCTGACAGGAGACCACTACCCTGAGTTTGGTCTGGCAGCAGGGTGATAAAAAAAAAAAAAACCCAGAGCCAAGGCTGACAGGAAACCAAAGACCCTAGCTTAGTCTGACAGGAGACCAAGGAACCCTGAGTTTAGTCAGGCAGAGGACTAATAAAAACCCCGAGCTTAGTCTGACAGGAGCCCAGGGATACCTGAGTTTAGTCTGGCAGGAGACTGCTAAAAAACCCCGAGCCATGGCTGACAGTAAACCAAAAACCCTGAGCTAAGTCTGACAGGAGACCACACAACCCTGAGCTTAGTCTGGCAGGAGACTAATACAAACCCTGAGCTACAGCTGACAGGAGACCACTACCCTGAGTTTGGTCTGGCAGCAGGGTGATAAAAAAAAAAAAAAAAAAAAAAAAAAAACCAGAGCCAAGGCTGACAGGAAACCAACGACCCTAGCTTAGTCTGACAGGTGACTGATACAAACCTGAGCTATGGCTGACAGGAGACCACGGATACATGAGTTTAGTATGGCAGAAGACTAATAAAAACCAGAGCCAAGGCTGACAGGAAACCACAGAACCCTAAAGTTAATCTGGCAGGAGACTGATACAAACCCTGAGCTATGGCTGACAGGAGACCACTACCCTGAGTTTGGTCTGGCAGCAGGGTGATAAAAAAAAAAAAACCCAGAGCCAAGGCTGACAGGAAACCAAAGACCCTAGCTTAGTCTGACAGGAGACCAAGGAACCCTGAGTTTAGTCAGGCAGAGGACTAATAAAAACCCCGAGCTTAGTCTGACAGGAGCCCACGGATACCTGAGTTTAGTCTGGCAGGAGACTGCTAAAAAACCCCGAGCCATGGCTGACAGTAAACCAAAAACCCTGAGCGAAGTCTGACAGGAGACCACGCTACCCTGAGCTTAGTCTGGCAGGAGACTAATACAAACCCTGAGCTACAGCTGACAGGAGACCACTACCCTGAGTTTGGTCTGGCAGCAGGGTGATAAAAAAAAAAACCTGAGCCAAGGCTGACAGGAAACCAAAGACCATGAGTTTTATCTGACATGGGGATAATAAACCCTGAGTAAGTCTGGCAGGAGATGATGAACCCTGAGCCTAGTCTGATAGGAAACCACGGATACCTGAGTTTAGTCTGACAGGAGATTGATAAAAAAAAAAAACCCTGAGCCAAGACTGACAGGAAACCAAAGACCCTGAGCTTAGTCTGATGGGAGACCAAGGAACCCTGAGTTTATTCTGACATGGGACCACGGTACCCTAAATTTAGTCTGTCAGGAGACTGATAAACAACCCTGAGTTTAGTCTGGCAGCAGAGTGATACAAACCCTGAGCCAAGGCTGACAGGAAACCAAAGACCCTGAGTTTAGTCTGACGAGAACAAGAAATCCTGAGTTTATTCTGACAGGATACCGTTGAATCCCAAGTTTAGTCTGGCAGGAAAATAAAGACCCTGAGTTTAGTCAGACAAGAGAACATGGAACCCTGAGCTTTGTCTAACAGGAGACTGATAAAACCTGAGTTAAGTCTGGCAGGAGACTGATAAAAACCCTGGGCCAAGGCTGAGAGAAACCAAAGACCCTGAGCTTAGTCTGCGAGAACAAGGAACCCTGAGTTTAGTCTGACAGGAGACCATAGAACCATGAGTTTAGTTTGACAGCAGGCCATTGAATCCTGATGTCATTCTGTTTGGTCAAAGTTAATAGATACATACAACATTAAATTGGTTCTGTCATTAGATTTCAACTTTGGGAAAATCGCAATTTTCTGACACTAAACTATGAATTTATGTTACAAAATTGCAAATTCTGTATATGTCCTAAAATTTTATAATTTTTATTTTTTTCTGTAAATTCTCAAATTCTCACAACTTTTTTTTATGTCAGTTACTTTTTGTCACAAACAAGCAAATTTTCAAAAATTTAAAATAAATGTTTAGTTTTATCATCACCAGTTTTAGCCGTAAAATCATGAATTAAGAAAATTCTTGGATTTGAAACTTGAAATTATTTTTTGTTCTCTAAATTTTGACTTTTGCAAATTTCAATTAAAAAAAAAGATCAATATTTCCACAATATAATTATCCTTGGCATAAAAAGCACATTTTTAAACTTTTTAAAATCTAAATTGACTGTTTGTTTTAAAGTCATAAATCTAATGATATTATCCATTTTTGCTGTAATTGTTTCAAATATTCATTGTAAAACGAAGCGTGTTTGCCAGACCAAAGGAGCGTGAAGCAGATCTGTAAAGTTGCTGCTCAGCTCACATCAGTCACTCAGGTTTCGTTTTCAGAACCGACTTGTTTGGACATAAATGTTCTTGTTTATGTTTGTTGTTTTGACGCAGTGCTGGAATCAGCTGAAGACTTCACTGCTCCACTGTTGTCTCTGATGTGGGATTATTCTTATTTTGTTAGTAACATCACTGCAGGGACAAGAACCTCTTCAGAGTAAAAGACACAGAGATGCTCCTGGCTGCTGTTGCCATGGCAACGCTGGTGGATGGTCTCCAGGAAACAGAGCAGGGATGGAGGAGGTGGGTGGTGTGAGACAGAGGGGGTGACAATCAGGCTAAAAACATGTTGTTATGAGTCCAGGGTTCAGGTTCTGACCCGGTTCCGCAGTAGCCCTCTGTCACCACCAGGTCCTGCTCTGACATGCAGATTTTTCTGAACAGTTCTGGTTTTTGGTTCTGGTCTGAAAGGTTCTGTTTGGGTCTTCATGGAGCTGCTGGAGATCAGGGGGACAGTCTGGAACTCAGAGGAAGGTTTCTGAAGGCAGCACTGTCAGGTTCTGGTTCTGTGGTCCAAATGTGAAACAAGAACCGTCCAGAACTAAGGTTCTGTTTCTGTCACCATAGCAACACAAACCAACATGTGATCTCTGATCTGAACATCAGCCATCATCTCAGTTACCATGGAAACTGAATAATGGACCTGAAGGACATGTTTGTGAGGATGTGTGGAGTTAGACAGTCCTCCTTGTCTTTAGTACATCACGAGGACCTTTACTCAGACCAGAATCTGGTCCCAGTGAACCAGAACCTCAGTTCTGGGATCCAGATCTGGGGTGAGAGTGGGATCAGGCTAAAACTTGTGGTTTTATTTCCTCTCTGAGTGCCAGCAGATATGTGGTACAACGAGATACCTGGTACAGAGCCAGTACCAGCGGAGGAAAAGCAGTCCTTTTTCAGCTCCTGTTGTCTTGGTTTCAGCTCCTGTTGTCTTGGTTTCAGCTCCTGTTGTCTTGGTTTCAGCTCCTGTAGTCCTGGTTTCAGCTCCTGTAGTCCTGGTTTCAGCTCCTGTAGACCTGGTTTCAGCTCCTGTAGACCTGGTTTCAGCTCCTGTAGTCCTGGTTTCAGCTCCTGTAGTCCTGGTTTCAGCTCCTGTAGTCCTGGTTTCAGCTCCAGTTGTCTTGGTTTCAGCTCCTGTAGACCTGGTTTCAGCTCCAGTTGTCTTAGTTTCAGCTCCAGTTGTCTTAGTTTCAGCTCCAGTTGTCTTAGTTTCAGCTCCTGTAATCCTGGTTTTAGCTCCTGTAGACCTGGTTTCAGCTCCAGTTGTCTTAGTTTCAGCTCCAGTTGTCTTAGTTTCAGCTCCTGTAGTCCTGGTTTCAGCTCCAGTTGTCTTGGTTTCAGCTCCTCTAGTCCTGGTTTCAGCTCCTGTAGTCCTGGTTTCAGCTCCTGTAGACCTGGTTTCAGCTCCTGTAGTCCTAGTTTCAGCACGTCTAGTCCTGGTTTCAGCTCCTGTAGACCTGGTTTCAGCTCCTGTAGTCCTGGTTTCAGCTCCTGTAGTCCTGGTTTCAGCTCCTGTAGTCCTGGTTTCAGCTCCTGTAGTCCTGGTTTCAGCTCCAGTTGTCTTGGTTTCAGCTCCTGTAGACCTGGTTTCAGCTCCAGTTGTCTTAGTTTCAGCTCCAGTTGTCTTAGTTTCAGCTCCTGTAATCCTGGTTTTAGCTCCTGTAGACCTGGTTTCAGCTCCAGTTGTCTTAGTTTCAGCTCCAATTGTCTTAGTTTCAGCTCCCGTAGTCCTGGTTTCAGCTCCAGTTGTCTTGGTTTCAGCTCCTCTAGTCCTGGTTTCAGCTCCTGTAGTCCTGGTTTCAGCTCCTGTAGTCCTGGTTTCAGCATGTCTAGTCCTGGTTTCAGCTCCTGTAGACCAGAGGGGTGTACTACGAAGCAAGTTCGACACAGCCAGGCTTTCTTTAGGTGAGCTGGCTTAACAAACCTGAAACTCACGATCAGAGATAACTGGTACCACGACGGTGGTTATCAACTATCTTTGTTAACCGCGGCTTTCTGCTTTCTGCTCTGTGCGCGTTCACACGAAAGGGGGCGTTTGACGCGTCATTTGACGCCTCTTCCGGATAAAATTGATAGATCGCGGTCCGTATATTTCAGTCAGGAGGAACAGGTTTTAATAATGCAGGGCTATGAGGATTTCAAAGAAATCTTTACGGCCAAAAGCAATACTGTTGGTGCGAATAAAGCCAGAGAGGAGTGCTGGCAAAAAATTGCAGATCGTGTAAATTCGTAATGTGACAGTGTGAGGTCCTGTCAGTGACCTCCGATTGATCACGTGTCCTGGCTACACGGCTAAGGGGATATCCCTTTGGCTGACTGGCAATTGTGCGTGACTTTCATCCAGGAATCTGGGGTTCAAACCCCGCCCGGGTCCTCTGTAGTGTCTCTTGCCACAGTAAATTATATCTATTTCACCACTTAATACACCTTAATTAATCTCCCTCCCTCTTTTAGAGCGCTTAAACTTTAAACTTAATGCAGCAGATGTAAACATTATATAGGTCTGACTGTCCCATTATGGATGATAAATAAAAATCACTTTAGTTTTTTGCTAAATCTATGTGAAATTAATTTAAGATTTAATATTATCTGTGATACCAATATACACTCACCGGCCACTTTAATAGGTACCCTATCACCCTGGGGAATCTATGAATTATATTACAACATTTCACATGAAATTCCACGTCACACTGATTATCAATATAATGGACTATTAATTTATGTTACCTGATTTAGTAAAACGCTTCTTTTATTTGAAGCGTGCAGATGGCCAGGGAATACTACAAACATATTCAGCAGTTCAGTAAGAACAAGTACAACCTTTATTCCAGTATTCTGGCTCAGATTTTCTGCATCACCAACTGAATGCATGTAGGTTCCCGCGGCAAAGAAACGCAAAGAAACGCAAAGAAACGCACACCGTTACTGTGAGCGCACGGCTGCGTTTGGTGGCGCTGCCAATATCTGGCTCTAGCAGATTACAAATGTAACGGATTCCCTCAACTGGAAATCTCTAGCGTTCATAGAGAATATGGTCATGGGAAGCCAGCAGATCAGTCCGGTCTCTGAATACTCTCCCTCCATTGCACAATCCTGGCGCTCAGGTCAACGGGATTGGGTGAAAGTGAAAGGGCGGCGCTTTTTAGAGCCGATTTGAGCCTAAACTCTGCACATAACCTGCTCCGGACCAGGATAAGTTTGAAGAGTAAGTTACCATGGTGATCTAGCCAGGTTAAAAGAGAGCCACCTTCGTGGTACCGGAAATCCTGGTTTTAGACTCAACATACCTCGCTAACCCTCTAATCTCGCTTCGTAGTACACCCCTCTGGTTTCAGTTCCTGTAGTCCTGGTTTCAGCTCTTGTTGTCTTGGTTTCAGCTCCTGTAGTCCTGGTTTCAGCTCCTGTAGACCTGGTTTCAGCTCCTCTTGTCCTGGTTTCAGCTCCTGTTGTCTTGGTTTCAGCTCCTGTAGTCCTGGTTTCAGCTCCTGTTGTCTTGGTTTCAGCTGCTGTAGTCCTGGTTTCAGCTCCTGTAGTCCTGGTTTCAGCTCCTCTTGTCCTGTTTTCAGCTCCTGTTGTCTTGGTTTCAGCTCCTGTAGTCCTGGTTTCAGCTCCTGTAGACCTGGTTTCAGCTCCTGTAGACCTGGTTTCAGCTCCTGTAGACCTGGTTTCAGCTCCTGTAGTCCTGGTTTCAGCTCCTGTAGTCCTGGTTTCAGCTCCTCTTGTCCTGGTTTCAGCTCCTGTTGTCTTGGTTTCAGCTCCTGTTGTCTTGGTTTCAGCTCCTGTAGTCCTGGTTTCAGCACGTCTAGTCCTGGTTTCAGCTCCTGTAGTCCTGGTTTCAGCTCCTGTAGACCTGGTTTCAGCTCCTGTAGTCCTGGTTTCAGCTCCTGTAGTCCTGGTTTCAGCTCCTGTAGTCCTGGTTTCAGCTCCTGTAGTCCTGGTTTCAGCTCCTGTATTCCTGGTTTCAGCTCCTGTAGTCCTGGTTTCAGCTCCTGTAGTCCTGGTTTTAGCTCCAGTTGTCTTGGTTTCAGCTCCTATAGTCCTGGTTTCAGCACGTCTAGTCCTGGTTTCAGCCCCTGTAGTCCTGGTTTCAGCACGTCTAGTCCTGGTTTCAGCTCCTGTAGTCCTGGTTTCAGCTCCTGTAGTCCTGGTTTCAGCTCCAGTTGTTTTGGTTTCAGCTCCTGTAGTCCTGGTTTCAGCTCCTGTATTCCTGGTTTCAGCACGTCTAGTCCTGGTTTCAGCACCTGTAGTCCTGGTTTCAGCTCCAGTTGTTTTGGTTTCAGCTCCTGTAATCCTGGTTTCAGCTCCTGTAGTCCTGGTTTCAGCTCCTGTAGTCCTGGTTTCAGCTCCAGTTGTTTTGGTTTCAGCTCCTGTAGTCCTGGTTTCAGCTCCTGTAGTCCTGGTTTCAGCTCCTGTAGTCCTGGTTTCAGCTCCAGTTGTTTTGGTTTCAGCTCCTGTATTCCTGGTTTCAGCACGTCTAGTCCTGGTTTCAGCACGTCTAGTCCTAGTTTCAGCTCCTGTATTCCTGGTTTCAGCACGTCTAGTCCTGGTTTCACCTCCTGTAGACCTGGTTTTAGCTGTCTAGTCCTGGTTTTAGCTCATTTATATATATTTATATAATTTTTACTTTTTTGTCCAAAAATCTGTATTTTTTTAAAGCACATTTTACAAAATCGTGTTTTTGTCATAAAATCCTGACTTTTATGGTATTTCACATTTTGGTCCAGTTGTTTTGGTTTCAGCTCCTGTAGTCCTGGTTTCAGCTCCAGTTGTTTTGGTTTCAGCTCCTGTAGTCCTGGTTTCAGCTCCTGTATTCCTGGTTTCAGCACGTCTAGTCCTGGTTTCAGCTCCTGTAGTCCTGGTTTCAGCACGTCTAGTCCTGGTTTCAGCTCCTGTAGTCCTGGTTTCAGCTCCAGTTGTTTTGGTTTCAGCTCCTGTAGTCCTGGTTTCAGCTCCTGTATTCCTGGTTTCAGCACGTCTAGTCCTAGTTTCAGCTCCTGTATTCCTGGTTTCAGCACGTCTAGTCCTGGTTTCACCTCCTGTAGACCTGGTTTTAGCTGTCTAGTCCTGGTTTTAGCTCATTTATATATATTTATATAATTTTTACTTTCTGTCCAAAAATCTGTATTTTTTTAAAGCACATTTTACAAAATCGTGTTTTTGTCATAAAATCCTGACTTTTATGGTATTTCACATTTTTGTTCGAAGAATGATTGATTTATGTTGTAAAACATTTGCAAAATTGTGACGTTTTGATGTAAATTTGCTGCTTTAAAGGTAAAGTAGCTACTCAGTGTTTCCTGCTGCTCTGCTCACCTCCATTATTTTCCTACTGATGAATCAAACATTCAGCTCATTATATTGTTTCATTAGTCAGTATTGTCTCAGATTTTTCTGCATCTATAATGCCCATGTGGTCAGGAGTGGTAATGCTACATAGGGTGGCTTTAATGTGTCTTAATGGGGTTCTGTGAAGAAAAGGCTGATCACTAAACATGATGAGGAACACCTTTTAATTAAAATTTCACAGCATGCAGCATCATGTCCAGTCTGACATAGTTTCATAGCAGCACTTTATTAGTTTTATATACACACATATGTGTGATTTTTTTCTTTTTTTTTTAACATTTCAGTCACATCACAAAGAGATTCCAGGTAAAGTCAGTCTTTTTAAAACCACTCCAACTTTAATCACATGCAACAGCACATACACAGTAACAGCACACATGATTGGCTGTTACATGCACACAGGTACACTCTCTGATTGGCCATCAGGACCTTAGTGGGCGGAGTTTTGGCTGGATTCTTACCTAAGTTGCAGACTGATTTCCAATAACAACTGGGGTTCTTTCATCAGAACTGGCTCATTCTGTTACAGCTGTGATGACTGTCAGCGTTCCATTATTACAAAGCTGTAGTCTCATTAACATGACTAGTTAACTGAAACCAGACAACTGTAGCTTTGTTAACATGACTAGTTAACTGAAACCAGATAACCGTAGCCTCGTTAACATGACTAGTTAACTGAAACCAGAAAACTGTAGCCTCGTTAACATGACTAGATAACTGAAACCACATAACTGTAGCCTCATTAACATGACTAGTTAACTGTAACCAGAAAACTGTAGCCTCATTAACATGACTAGTTAACTGAAACCAGATAACTGTAGCCTCGTTAACATGACTAGTTAACTGAAACCAGACAACTGTAGCTTCGTAAACATGACTAGTTAACTGTAAACAGAAAACTGTAGCCTCGTTAACATGACTAGTTAACTGCAACCAGCTAACTGTAGCCTCATTAACATGACTAGTTAACTGAAACCAGACAAATGTAGCTTCATTAGAAGGGGTAGTTAACGTCAACCAGATAACTGTAGCCTCGTTGACATGACTAGTTAACTGAAACCAGACAACTTTATCCTCATCAACAGGACAAGTTAACTGTAACCAGATAACTGTAACCTTGTTAACATGACTAGTTAACTGTAACCACATAACTGTAGCCTCGTTAGCATGACTAAGTAACTGAAACCAGATAACTGTGGCCTCATTAACATGACTAGTTAAATGAAAACAGATAACTGGAGCCTCATTAACATGACTAGTTTACTGAAACCAGACAACTGTAGATTCATTAACAGGACAAATTAACTGCAACCAGCTAATTGTACACTCAATAACATGACTAGTTAACTGAAACCAGACAACTGTAGCTTCATCAACAGGATTAGTTAACCGCAACCACATAATTGTAGTCTCATTAACAGGACAAGATAACTGAAATCAGACAATTGTAGCTTCATTAACATGACTAGTTAACTGAAACCAGACAACTGTATCCTCCTCAAGAGGACAAGTTAACTGTAACCAGATAACTGTAGCCTTGTTACCATGACTAGTTAACTGTAACCACATAACTGTAGCCTCGTTAGCATGACTAGGTAACTGAAACCAGATAACTGTGGCCTCGTTAACATGAATAGTTAAATGAAATCAGATAACTGGAGCTTCATTAACAGGACTAGTTAACTGCAACCAGCTAACTGTCTGGACATCTCTCATCTTACCTGCTATCAGCTGGTTTACAGGTGTTTGTTCATGTCGTGGTGTATTTCTCTGCAGATATCTGAGTTTCAGTGTTGGTTCAGACATCACTTCCTGCAGTCTACCCTGGTATGAGCCTGGACTTAAAGTTCCAGTCTTATTTTGAAATGTTCTGTTTTTCACCACATTTGATGAGATCAAGTTCCTGCCCTTGACTGAATTTCGAGATTTAAAACAATGTGCATGCACAAGTTAGCATTTGTGCATATCCATGTAAACTTGTGCATAAATTAAAAAAATATATAAATAAAAAAAAAATAACGAGTGAAATTTAATCTAAAACATTTAATGTGTATTTTGTCCGTGAGAAATACGATTTAAATAGTTAGGACCTTAAAAGAGTCTGAATAGTGATTTTGAATTGGTGTGCCCTCTTTTCCATAGATGACATGTGTGACCCTGTGGCATCATTTTGACAGTAATTTCTCACTTGTATATTCAAATTCGAAATAAAGACACTGAAACTGTAAAATTGTACCTTGTATGCGGAACCTTTTAAGGTTGAAACTATCATATTCTCACAGACAAAATGCAAATTAAATATTTTCTATATAATTTTATGCTAATAAAATTAATATTTCTTTAATTTACTCTTTTTTTCTCAAATGCACACGTTTAGATGAATATGCACGAATGCTAACTTGTACATGCACATAGTTTTTGACAGATGTCTGACTCCAGAAGAACCAGCCTGTGAAGTCCAGCGTTGCAGAAAAAAACCCCGCAGCCTCGGCCAATCAGAGAAGAGCCCACAGACGAGCATGCCCAAGGGTCACTATAGCAACGGAGCCACCACAACACCACAGCAACAACACATTCATCCAGGAAATGTACAACCAGAGTTCTGGTTCTGCAGTATGGCTCAGGTTCTGGTCCAGGTTGTGGTTCTGCAGCATGGCTCAGGTTCTGTTGTATGTTTGTGCTTCCAGAGTGGATCTTTAAAGTCATGTATGTGCTCTTCAGTTTCACGTTAAGGGGTGAACTAGCTGTCTCGGAGGTCTGGCACCATGGACGGGGTCTCCCCCAGACGGACTTCAGCGGGGCCGGTTCTGGAGCTTTGGTGTCCTGTGTAGTCATACTCAGGAGCGATGGGAGGAGTTTCAACCCTTAAACTGATCCGTGGTGATCAGGACAGGTTATTGATTGCTTTGAGACCATCAAGGATCCAGAAACTCTAATGTGATCTGTTTCTGATATCGACAACAGCACTACTTTAATGTTTAACATGGAATTAGCTATTTTA
The DNA here is from genome assembly GCA_018398805.1 of Hirundichthys speculiger. Classification (NCBI taxonomy): domain Eukaryota; kingdom Metazoa; phylum Chordata; class Actinopteri; order Beloniformes; family Exocoetidae; genus Hirundichthys; species Hirundichthys speculiger. Next base: position 279,689 of record JAGFBZ010002176.1, on the reverse strand, counting down.
CAACAAGGAAATAAGAGCAACAACAACATCCTTCTACATCTCCTTTCTAGTCCAGGAACTACTCAAGGAGCTTTGACGTTCTGTCACCGACACTGGGATCGATCGATAGTGAGATCGATTTATTGAATATATCAAATTATCCCTACAATTACCCCAATTATTCCAATAATGAAATTCCACTGTGGTTAATGTAAACTAAACCTAGACAGAACCTTCTAGAAGGGTCTGTGGTAACCACTGAAAGACCACCTGAACCTTCTAGAAGAGTCACTCTAACCACTGAAAGACCAGCTGGACCCAGATCCACCTGGACCTTCTAGAAGAGTCCGTCTGACCACTGAAAGTCCAGCTGGACCTTGATCCACCTGAACCTTCCAGAAGAGTGAGTCTAACCACTGAAAGACCAGCTGGACCCAGATCCACCTGGACCTTCTAGAAGAGTCAGTATGACCACTGAAAGACCAGCTGGACCCAGATCCACCTGGACCTTCTAGAAGAGTCAGTCTGACCACTGAAAGACCAGCTGGACCCAGATCCACCTGAACCTTCTAGAAGAGTCAATCTGACCACTGAAAGACCAGCTGGACCCAGATCCACCTGAACCTTCCAGAAGAGTCAGACTAACCACTGAAAGACCAGCTGGACCCAGGTCCACCTGAACCTTCTAGAAGAGTCACTCTAACCACTGAAAGACCAGCTGGACCCAGATCCACCTGAACCTTCTAGAAGAGTCAGTATGACCACTGAAAGACCGGCTGGACCCAGGTCCACCTGAACCTTCTAGAAGAGTCAGACTAACCACTGAAAGACCAGCTGGACCCAGATCCACCTGAACCTTCTAGAAGAGTCCGTCTGACCACTGAAAGACCAGCTGGACCCAGATCCACCTGGACCTTCTAGAAGAGTCCGTCTGACCACTGAAAGTCCAGCTGGACCCAGATCCACCTGAACCTTCTAGAAGAGTCCATCTGACCACTGAAAGACCAGCTGGACCCAGATCCACCTGGACCTTCTAGAAGAGTCAGTATGACCACTGAAAGACCAGCTGGACCCAGATCCACCTGGACCTTCTAGAAGAGTCAGTATGACCACTGAAAGACCGGCTGGACCCAGATCCACCTGGACCTGCTAGAAAAGTCAGACTAACCACTGAAAGACCAGCTGGACCCAGGTCCACCTGAACCTTCTAGAAGAGTCCGTCTGACCACTGAAAGACCAGCTGGACCCAGGTCCACCTGGACCTTCCAGAAGAGTCAGACTAACCACTGAAAGACCAGCTGGACACAGATCCACCTGGACCTTCTAGAAGAGTCAGTATGACCACTGAAAGACCAGCTGGACCCAGATCCACCTGGACCTTCTAGAAGAGTCTGTCTGACCACTGAAAGACCAGCTGGACCCAGATCCACCTGGACCTTCTAGAAGAGTCAGTATGACCACTGAAAGACCAGCTGGACCCAGATCCACCTGGACCTTCTAGAAGAGTCAGTATGACCACTGAAAGACCGGCTGGACCCAGATCCACCTGGACCTTCTAGAAGAGTCAGACTAACCACTGAAAGACCAGCTGGACCCAGGTCCACCTGAACCTTCTAGAAGAGTCCGTCTGACCACTGAAAGACCAGCTGGACCCAGGTCCACCTGGACCTTCTAGAAGAGTCAGACTAACCACTGAGAGACCAGCTGGACACAGATCCACCTGAACCTTCTAGAAGAGTCAGACTGACCACTGAAAGACCAGCTGGACCCAGATCCACCTGAACCTTCTAGAAGAGTCACTCTTACCACTGAAAGACCAGCTGGACCCAGATCCACCTGGACCTTCTAGAAGAGTCAGACTAACCACTGAAAGACCAGCTGGACCCAGATCCACCTGGACCTTCTAGAAGAGTCAGTATGACCACTGAAAGACCGGCTGGACCCAGGTCCACCTGGACCTTCTAGAAGAGTCAGTATGACCACTGAAAGACCAGCTGGACCCAGATCCACCTGGACCTTCTAGAAGAGTCAGACTAACCACTGAAAGACCAGCTGGACCCAGATCCACCTGGACCTTCTAGAAGAGTCAGACTAACCACTGAAAGACCAGCTGGACCCAGATCCACCTGGACCTTCTAGAAGAGTCAGTATGACCACTGAAAGACCGGCTGGACCCAGATCCACCTGAACCTTCTAGAAGAGTCAGACTAACCACTGAAAGACCAGCTGGACCCAGATCCACCTGAACCTTCTAGAAGAGTCAGACTAACCACTGAAAGACCGGCTGGACCCAGATCCACCTGGACCTTCTAGAAGAGTCAGACTGACCACTGAAAGACCAGCTGGACCCAGATCCACCTGGACCTTCTAGAAGAGTCCGTCTGACCACTGAAAGTCCAGCTGGACCCAGATCCACCTGAACCTTCTAGAAGAGTCCATCTGACCACTGAAAGACCAGCTGGACCCAGATCCACCTGGACCTTCTAGAAGAGTCAGTATGACCACTGAAAGACCAGCTGGACCCAGATCCACCTGGACCTTCTAGAAGAGTCAGTATGACCACTGAAAGACCGGCTGGACCCAGATCCACCTGGACCTTCTAGAAAGTCAGACTAACCACTGAAAGACCAGCTGGACCCAGGTCCACCTGAACCTTCTAGAAGAGTCCGTCTGACCACTGAAAGACCAGCTGGACCCAGATCCACCTGGACCTTCTAGAAGAGTCAGTCTGACCACTGAAAGACCAGCTGGACCCAGATCCACCTGGACCTTCTAGAAGAGTCAGTCTGACCACTGAAAGACCAGCTGGACCCAGATCCACCTGGACCTTCTAGAAGAGTCAGTCTGACCACTGAAAGACCAGCTGGACCCAGATCCACCTGGACCTTCTAGAAGAGTCAGTCTGACCACTGAAAGACCAGCTGGACCCAGATCCACCTGGACCTTCTAGAAGAGTCAGTCTGACCACTGAAAGACCAGCTGGACCCAGATCCACCTGGACCTTCTAGAAGAGTCAGTCTGACCACTGAAAGACCAGCTGGACCCAGATCCACCTGGACCTTCTAGAAGAGTCAGACTAACCACTGAAAGACCAGCTGGACCCAGATCCACCTGAAACCTTCTAGAAGAGTCCGTCTGACCACTGAAAGACCAGCTGGACCCAGATCCACCTGGACCTTCTAGAAGAGTCAGTCAGTCTGACCACTGAAAGACCAGCTGGACCCAGATCCACCTGGACCTTCTAGAAGAGTCAGTCTGACCACTGAAAGACCAGCTGGACCCAGATCCACCTGGACCTTCTAGAAGAGTCAGTCTGACCACTGAAAGACCAGCTGGACCCAGATCCACCTGGACCTTCTAGAAGAGTCAGTCTAACCACTGAAAGACCAGCTGGACCCAGATCCACCTGGACCTTCTAGAAGAGTCAGTCTGACCACTGAAAGACCAGCTGGACCCAGATCCACCTGAACCTTCTAGAAGAGTCAGTCTAACCACTGAAAGACCAGCTGGACCCAGATCCACCTGGACCTTCTAGAAGAGTCAGTCTGACCACTGAAAGACCAGCTGGACCCAGATCCACCTGGACCTTCTAGAAGAGTCAGTCTGACCACTGAAAGACCAGCTGGACCCAGATCCACCTGAACCTTCTAGAAGAGTCCATCTGACCACTGAAAGACCAGCTGGACCCAGATCCACCTGGACCTTCTAGAAGAGTCAGTATGACCACTGAAAGACCAGCTGGACCCAGATCCACCTGGACCTTCTAGAAGAGTCAGTATGACCACTGAAAGACCGGCTGGACCCAGATCCACCTGGACCTTCTAGAAGAGTCAGACTAACCACTGAAAGACCAGCTGGACCCAGGTCCACCTGAACCTTCTAGAAGAGTCCGTCTGACCACTGAAAGACCAGCTGGACCCAGGTCCACCTGGACCTTCTAGAAGAGTCAGACTAACCACTGAAAGACCAGCTGGACCCAGATCCACCTGGACCTTCTAGAAGAGTCAGTCTGACCACTGAAAGACCAGCTGGACCCAGATCCACCTGGACCTTCTAGAAGAGTCAGTCTGACCACTGAAAGACCAGCTGGACCCAGATCCACCTGGACCTTCTAGAAGAGTCAGTCTAACCACTGAAAGACCAGCTGGACCCAGATCCACCTGGACCTTCTAGAAGAGTCAGTCTGACCACTGAAAGACCAGCTGGACCCAGATCCACCTGGACCTTCTAGAAGAGTCAGTCTGACCACTGAAAGACCAGCTGGACCCAGATCCACCTGGACCTTCTAGAAGAGTCAGTCTGACCACTGAAAGACCAGCTGGACCCAGATCCACCTGGACCTTCTAGAAGAGTCAGACTAACCACTGAAAGACCAGCTGGACCCAGATCCACCTGGACCTTCTAGAAGAGTCAGTATGACCACTGAAAGACCAGCTGGACCCAGATCCACCTGGACCTTCTAGAAGAGTCAGTCTGACCACTGAAAGACCAGCTGGACCCAGATCCACCTGGAACCTTCTAGAAGAGTCAGACTAACCACTGAAAGACCAGCTGGACCCAGATCCACCTGGACCTTCTAGAAGAGTCAGTCTGACCACTGAAAGACCAGCTGGACCCAGAATCCACCTGGACCTTCTAGAAGAGTCAGTCTGACCACTGAAAGACCAGCTGGACCCAGATCCACCTGGACCTTCTAGAAGAGTCAGTCTGACCACTGAAAGACCAGCTGGACCCAGATCCACCTGGACCTTCTAGAAGAGTCAGTCTGACCACTGAAAGACCAGCTGGACCCAGATCCACCTGGACCTTCTAGAAGAGTCAGTCTGACCACTGAAAGACCAGCTGGACCCAGATCCACCTGGACCTTCTAGAAGAGTCAGTCTGACCACTGAAAGACCAGCTGGACCCAGATCCACCTGAACCTTCTAGAAGAGTCAGTCTGACCACTGAAAGACCAGCTGGACCCAGATCCACCTGGACCTTCTAGAAGAGTCAGTCTAACCACTGAAAGACCAGCTGGACCCAGATCCACCTGGACCTTCTAGAAGAGTCAGTCTGACCACTGAAAGACCAGCTGGACCCAGATCCACCTGGACCTTCTAGAAGAGTCAGTCTGACCACTGAAAGACCAGCTGGACCCAGATCCACCTGGACCTTCTAGAAGAGTCAGTCTGACCACTGAAAGACCAGCTGGACCCAGATCCACCTGGACCTTCTAGAAGAGTCAGTCTGACCACTGAAAGACCAGCTGGACCCAGATCCACCTGGACCTTCTAGAAGAGTCAGTCTGACCACTGAAAGACCAGCTGGACCCAGATCCACCTGGACCTTCTAGAAGAGTCAGTCTGACCACTGAAAGACCAGCTGGACCCAGATCCACCTGGACCTTCTAGAAGAGTCAGTCTGACCACTGAAAGACCAGCTGGACCCAGATCCACCTGGACCTTCTAGAAGAGTCAGTCTGACCACTGAAAGACCAGCTGGACCCAGATCCACCTGGACCTTCTAGAAGAGTCACTGACCACTGAAAGACCAGCTGGACCCAGATCCACCTGGACCTTCTAGAAGAGTCAGTCTGACCACTGAAAGACCAGCTGGACCCAGATCCACCTGGACCTTCTAGAAGAGTCAGTCTGACCACTGAAAGACCAGCTGGACCCAGATCCACCTGGACCTTCTAGAAGAGTCAGTCTGACCACTGAAAGACCAGCTGGACCCAGATCCACCTGGACCTTCTAGAAGAGTCAGTCTGACCACTGAAAGACCAGCTGGACCCAGATCCACCTGGACCTTCTAGAAGAGTCAGTCTGACCACTGAAAGACCAGCTGGACCCAGATCCACCTGGACCTTCTAGAAGAGTCAGTTTAACCACTGAAAGACCAGCTGGACCCAGATCCACCTGGACCTTCTAGAAGAGTCAGACTGACCACTGAAAGACCAGCTGGACCCAGATCCACCTGGACCTTCTAGAAGAGTCAGTCTGACCACTGGAAGACCAGCTGGACCCAGATCCACCTGGACCTTCTAGAAGAGTCAGTCTGACCACTGAAAGACCAGCTGGACCCAGATCCACCTGGACCTTCTAGAAGAGTCAGTCTGACCACTGAAAGACCAGCTGGACCCAGATCCACCTGGACCTTCTAGAAGAGTCAGTCTGACCACTGAAAGACCAGCTGGACCCAGATCCACCTGGACCTTCTAGAAGAGTCAGTCTGACCACTGAAAGACCAGCTGGACCCAGATCCACCTGGACCTTCTAGAAGAGTCAGTCTGACCACTGAAAGACCAGCTGGACCCAGATCCACCTGGACCTTCTAGAAGAGTCAGACTAACCACTGAAAGACCAGCTGGACCCAGATCCACCTGGACCTTCTAGAAGAGTCAGTCTGACCACTGAAAGACCAGCTGGACCCAGATCCACCTGGACCTTCTAGAAGAGTCAGACTAACCACTGAAAGACCAGCTGGACCAGATCCACCTGGACCTTCTAGAAGAGTCAGTCTAACCACTGAAAGACCAGCTGGACCCAGATCCACCTGGACCTTCTAGAAGAGTCCGTCTGACCACTGAAAGACCAGCTGGACCCAGATCCACCTGGACCTTCTAGAAGAGTCAGTCTGACCACTGAAAGACCAGCTGGACCCAGATCCACCTGGACCTTCTAGAAGAGTCAGTACTGACCACTGAAAGACCAGCTGGACCCAGATCCACCTGGACCTTCTAGAAGAGTCAGTCTGACCACTGAAAGACCAGCTGGACCCAGATCCACCTGGACCTTCTAGAAGAGTCAGTCTGACCACTGAAAGACCAGCTGGACCCAGATCCACCTGGACCTTCTAGAAGAGTCAGTCTAACCACTGAAAGACCAGCTGGACACAGATCCACCTGGACCTTCTAGAAGAGTCAGTCTGACCACTGAAAGACCAGCTGGACCCAGATCCACCTGGACCTTCTAGAAGAGTCAGTATGACCACTGAAAGACCAGCTGGACCCAGATCCACCTGGACCTTCTAGAAGAGTCCAGTCTGACCACTGAAAGACCAGCTGGACCCAGATCCACCTGGACCTTCTAGAAGAGTCAGTATGACCACTGAAAGACCAGCTGGACCCAGATCCACCTGGACCTTCTAGAAGAGTCAGTATGACCACTGAAAGACCAGCTGGACCCAGATCCACCTGGACCTTCTAGAAGAGTCAGACTAACCACTGAAAGACCAGCTGGACCCAGGTCCACCTGGACCTTCTAGAAGAGTCAGTCTGACCACTGAAAGACCAGCTGGACCCAGGTCCACCTGGACCTTCCAGAAGTCAGTAACCACTGAAAGACCAGCTGGACACAGATCCACCTGGACCTTCTAGAAGAGTCAGTCTGACCACTGAAAGACCAGCTGGACCCAGATCCACCTGGACCTTCTAGAAGAGTCAGTCTGACCACTGAAAGACCAGCTGGACCCAGATCCACCTGGACCTTCTAGAAGAGTCAGTCTGACCACTGAAAGACCAGCTGGACCCAGATCCACCTGGACCTTCTAGAAGAGTCAGACTGACCACTGAAAGACCAGCTGGACCCAGATCCACCTGGACCTTCTAGAAGAGTCAGTCTGACCACTGAAAGACCAGCTGGACCCAGATCCACCTGGACCTTCTAGAAGAGTCAGTCTGACCACTGAAAGACCAGCTGGACCCAGATCCACCTGGACCTTCTAGAAGAGTCAGTCTGACCACTGAAAGACCAGCTGGACCCAGATCCACCTGGACCTTCTAGAAGAGTCAGACTAACCACTGAAAGACCAGCTGGACCCAGATCCACCTGGACCTTCTAGAAGAGTCAGTCTGACCACTGAAAGACCAGCTGGACCCAGATCCACCTGGACCTTCTAGAAGAGTCAGACTAACCACTGAAAGACCAGCTGGACCCAGATCCACCTGGACCTTCTAGAAGAGTCAGACTGACCACTGAAAGACCGGCTGGACCCAGATCCACCTGAACCTTCTAGAAGAGTCAGACTAACCACTGAAAGCCCAGCTGGACCCAGATCCACCTGAACCTTCTAGAAGAGTCAGACTAACCACTGAAAGCCCAGCTGGACCCAGATCCACCTGGACCTTCTAGAAGAGTCAGACTGACCACTGAAAGACCAGCTGGACCCAGATCCACCTGAACCTTCTAGAAGAGTCCCTCTAACCACTTAAAGACCAGCTGGACCCAGATCCACCTGGACCTTGTTGTCATAATTTTATGTCAACACATACGATCTCCTGAAACTTGATATTTTACAACAAAAAGTTGGGGTATGAAGTTAAAATATTTTTTCAACAAATATTTGTAATTTTAATGTGTAAGTTGACATTTTATGACAAACTGTTGTCATATCAAATTAAAAGCTTTTTTGAAATTTGTGATTTTTTCCAGTTGTACGAAACTCACAATTTAATAAGATAGTTGTAATTTTATGTGAAAAGGTGCCATCTCAAGACTCAATATTTCAGTGAAAAAGTTGAAGTTTTGTGAAAGTCGTGATTTTACGAGTAAATGATGTGATGATGTGAGAAAACCCACAGCTTTACAATAAATATTATTAATATCCATTTAGCTGTAGCTAGCTGAGCTAGCACAACGGCTAACTACTTTATAAAGTCACAAGTTTGTGAAGGAAAACAGAATTTCTGACTGAATCCATATTACACGTTTACTAGACAATAAATAGGACTTTTCGTCACAAAATAACTGTTTTCTGTTGTGAAAAGGCAGAAAAAAGCAACTTTGTTGCAAATTTTGCAACCTCGACTTTTTCCAAACATTTGTTTTGAACAAAACTCATATTTGTTGTAAACTGATTAATTTGTGCCTTTTAGTCATAAACAAGTTTTTCTCAGAATCCTGACTATTTAACCTAAATTTGATCTTTTGTCATTAAATATCGGCTTTTGAAAAATCACATTAGAAATAAAATGTATTATTTACGTTGTTAATGTGAACGTCGCAACTTTTTGTCCAAATAATATTTTTATTGTGAAAACACAAATTTAAAAAAAGCGTGTCTGTTAGAATATTAACTTGATTTTAAGATTTATCTACTTATGTTTTTGCTAAAAATGTAACTTTCTATGGTGAAAATTTGAAACTTTTTGCTAAAAAAAAAAAATCCCAAATTTTTCTTGTAAAATCTGCATTTTTTTGTCAAAAGGCCATAAAATGAGCACTTTTGCAACACTTTTCCTCCCATAATTACAGCTTTTGTTGTACAATTAAGCATTTTTCAACATTCAAATTAACATTTTTGTTTGTCTCAACTTTTACAAAATTGGAACATTTTGACAAAAATAGTTTTTGTTGTAAAATCTCAACTTTAGTGGAATCGTGTTTTGCTCCAGAATAACGACCTTCACCAACGTGGACATCTACGTCTACAGAAGCAGCCTGTTGGAGCACTTCTGGAAGTTTCTAGTCATAATAACATTTTCTCATCTCCAACTAATCAAAGTGAAGCAGTATCATGGAGTATCTCATCCCTCAGAGTGACCTCACAGCTGGTCACGTTAACATTAAGCTTTAACAGGACTGGAGAACGTTGTTTCATGGTGATGGTCATGAACTGCTTTGGTTCAGTAGTGAGACCTGCAGATCTACTGCTAGATTTCTATGACTGGAGAACCTGCAGATCTAGTTTACGTGGTCCGCACCAGAAACAGCGATAACACGAGAAGGTTGACCTTCTCGTGTCTACAGGTATGGCTATGACAGGAACCGGCTCTGCTGGAGGGTAGGGTTAGGGGGTCAGTGTTGAATTTTGGAGCAGGAAGTCAGAACCTCCCGGATGGAAACATTCAGAGCGCCAGCTCGGTACTGCCGGCTGTCTCATCCTGTCAGTGGTCTGTTGCAGAATAAGGCTTTTATTTTGAAAGGGTAAAAGACTAGTCCTTGAAACGCCCCTCCTGCAGGCTCTTGTAGTAGTTCTCCTGTTCACTCTGGTTCCGGATCTCCCGGTCCAGTAGGATCAGCGCTGTCTTGCGCCTCATGGCGGTGGCCTCCACCTCGTGGGCAGGCCGCGGCGAGGCGGCACGTGGCGAGATGGAGCGGCGTGGACAGAAGGAGGAGTCTCCACGCTGCAGCCTGGTGAGGTCGTAAACGTCGCCACCATCAGATGCCGCCGCCCACTCCCATGGATTTCCATTACCTGCTAGGGGTGGGGCCTGAGGAGGGGGCGGGACTTGAACGACGGGATGGTGAGGGGCATGTGCATCCACAGTGACGATGCCGGGCCCCTCCCGCTGAGGCTCGGCAGCAGAAGAGGCCCCAGAGCAGGTGGAGGTGGTCTCGGAGGAGGAGGAGGGGAGGAGCCCCTGCTGCTTCGACATGGCGATCACCTGCACGAGGCGGGGCTGGCCAGCGGCGGCGCGGGCCGACCCGTCCCCGCTCGTCTTCTCCCTTATGGCGAGCCACTTGGCCCGTGTCACAGCGCTCTTTGGGGACACCGGAGGAGGTCCAGCTTCAGGGATCTGTGGGGGTCTGGGAGTCGCCACAGCCTTGGCGCCACCTGGAGGTGGAGTTGGGTTGCGGTCGGACCTCCCAGATGGGCCAGTGGACTGGTAGAGGCCCCGGTCATCATTCTCAGAGCCGTCCTCGCTGCTCAAGCCTCGCATCTCCATCGACTTCTGCTTCCACTCCGACACCAGCTGCTGCGCCCGCATCGGATCCAAAGGCACCTGCACCGCCTTGAGGCGCCGCTGCACCGGCAGCACCGGCAGCACCGGTTCCTCCGGGTCCTCTGGCTCCTCGTTTGAGTTGATGACCCCGTCGACCTTCATGCTGGCCCTCGGCAGGGTGTTGCTGAAGGTCAGCATGGTCTCCTTCCCCATAGGGCTCCGGGGGGCCAGCAGCTCCACGTCCACACTGGCCCTCTTCAGGCTCCCCATGGACCCCTTTTCCCTCTGCAGGGGCCCCAGGCCTTCCAGCCGGTCCAGGGGTACTGGGGCCGCAGCTATCTCATCATTGCTCTCAGACGCCGATGCAGGGCCCTTGTTGTAGACGGACTCGTGTCCCCGCTCTGTCAGTGCGCGGAGAGGGTCCTGCTTCGGTGGCGGTGGGGGCGGAGCCTGAACGACATCATCAGAGGACTTGAAGTTGGAGACAGCGTGAAGTGCCTGGAGGAGGAGAATCAGATCATTACTGACTTTGAAGGGACAGCATTAGGCTGGTTTAAGTCAGACCTATCTGACAGGTTCCAGTTCGTCCATGTTAATGACGTTTCTTCTACACGGACTAGGGTCTGCTATGGCGTCCCACAGGGTTCAGTTCTGGGACCAATCCATACATGTTGCCCTTGGGAAAAATTATCCAGAGCCATGGCATAAACTTTCATTGCTACACTGATGATACGCAGCTGTACTTATTCATGAAACCAGAGGAAACAAAACCTTTGGCTAAACTTCAAGAGTGTCTTAATGACATTAAGTCCTGGATGTCCTCTAAGTTCTTACTTCTAAATTCAGATAAAACAGAAGTTACTGTCTCTGGTCCCAAACACCTGAGGAATGGATTAACTGGGTTTACGCTGGCTTCCAGCACAGCTGTGAAAAACCTTGGAGTCATTTTTGATCAGGATATGTCATTTAAGCAGCATATTAATCAGGTTTGTCAGACAGCCTTTTTTCATCTCTGAAATATCTCCAAGATCAAGAGCATCCTCTCCCAGGGTGATGCTGAAAAATTAATCCAGGTGTTCAGTTCTAGACTGGATTATTGTAATGCGTTGTTAGCAGGATGTCTGAAAAGCTCGCTAAATAGCCTCCAACTGATCCAGAACGCAGCAGCGAGGGTGCTGACAGGAATCCGTAAGCGAGATCACGTCTCTCCCGTGTTAGCCTCCCTCCATTGGCTCCCCGTGAAATTTAGAATTGAGTTTAAAATTCTGCTTCTCACATATAAGGCCCTTAATGGCCTAGCTCCTCGTTATCTACCAGACCTGATAGCACGTTATGCTCCTAATAGAGCTCTACGCTCTCAGAGTGCAGGATTACTCGTCGTTCCTAGAATATCTAAAAGTAGGTTTGGAGGACGGGCCTTCTGCTACCAGGCACCTTTATTCTGGAACCAGCTGCCAGTTTGGGTTCAGGAGGCTGACACCACCTCCATCTTTAAAACTAAATTGAAAACATTTCTGTTCAGTAAAGCCTACAGTTAGTCTAAACTATAGTGTGTAGGGGCTAATAGTTATAGCCACAGTTGTAGTAGCTCAGACTAGAGTAGCTCGTCTTAATCACAGCTTCGTCATAGTTATGCTGCCCCAACATGATCTGCTGAGTGGTGTCTCCACTACTCTTCTCCCTTTCCTTCCCTTTCCTCCTCCCTTCCTCCTCCTCCAGCTCATTCCATAGTTTATTAGGAGCACCTCGTTACTGTAACTGTGCTCTATTTTCTTTCCTGTAGTTTGTTGTGCTGTTTTCCCTCCTTTTTTCTCTTTTCTTTCTGTGTTTTCAGGTCAGAGTTTCCTGAGTTTCATGCTGACTTGCAGTTCCCTCCTCTGTCCATCCCAGCGTTTACCTCCACCTGTGTGTGTAGATGTGTTCAGGGTGTCGGTTGCCGTGGTGACTGGTGATCTAGTCCTCTGACCATCTCACCTCAGTGCTGCTACCTGCATCTGTTTATGTTTATGTGGTCATTATATTCAGTCATTTGTGTCTCTCCTCCCTCTGTCCTCCATCCTCTCTCTGTCCTCCCTCCTCTCTCTGTCCTCCATCCTCCCTCTGTCCTCATCCTCTCTCTATCCTCCATCCTCTCTCAGTCCTCCATCCTCTCTGTCCTGTCTCTCCTCTCTTTTCTTTCTTTATCCAGCTGGTCTTCATCAGGAAGGTCCCTCCATATGATCCAGGTCCTGGTCCAGGTTTCTTCCTCTTAAAGTGGAGTTTTTTCTTGCCACTGTTTGGCTTAAAGGTTTTTTTCTCCCTCTGTGGGAGTTTTTTACTTGCCATTATCATTGATTAGGATTTAATATTATAATTTTAGTAAATTATATTTGCTCGGGGGTCATGATCTGGGTCTCTGTAAAGCGCCTAGAAACAATTGGCATTGAAACAGACGCTATACAAATAAAACTGAATTGTATTGTATTGAATTGAATTGAATCGAATTGAATTGAAGCACCATCGCTGCTGATTTACATCCGGCTCATCCTGTCGCTATTGATCCACCCGTTTATATGATTTTAATCTGGGTCTGATCACATCTGTCCAAACACCCTCAGACCTCACCAGGTAGGCAGCAATGAAGGCTCCGATGAGAAAGCCCACGTAGACGTCCATGGGGTGGCTGCGGTGCTGGGTGATCTGGGTCAGACCGGTCAGCGCCGCGGCGATGGAAAACGCGAACACCAGGACGGGTTTCAGCAGCTTGGTGCTGTCAGAGATGGTGGAGTTAAAGTACATCTGGAGGGACAAAAGAAGGAAGAGAAGATGAGATGGACATCAGGACTGGATACTGATGTGACACCAGTGTCTGAGGTTCCTGTTCCACAGTTTATCTCAGCAACAACAGGTGAATGTGAATAAAGATCAAGAGAACACAGGTAAGATTCCAGCAAAACATAGAAATTTAAGTTTACCTGTCAGTCTGGAACAGTCTGGACCAGTGGTTCTCAGTCTGGAAAAATCTGGACCATTGGTTCTCAGTCTGGAACAGTCTGGACCAGTGGTTCTCAGTCTGGAACAATCTGGACCAGTGGTTCTCAGTCTGGATCAGTCTGGACCTGTGGTTCTCAGTCTGGAACAGTCTGGACCAGTGGTTCTCAGTCTGGAACAATCTGGACCAGTGGTTCTCAGTCTGGATCAGTCTGGACCTGTGGTTCTCAGTCTGGAAAAGTCTGGACCAGTGGTTCTCAGTCTGGAACAATCTGGACCAGTGGTTCTCAGTCTGGATCAGTCTGGACCTGTGGTTCTCAGTCTGGATCAGTATGGACCTGTGGTTCTCAGTCTGGAACAATCTGGACCTGTGGTTCTCAGTCTGGATCAGTCTGGACCAGTGGTTCTCAGTCTGGAACAGTCTGGACCAGTGGTTCTCAGTCTGGAACAGTCTAGTGGTTCTCAGTCTGGACCTGTGGTTCTCAGTCTGGAACAATCTGGACCTGAGGTTCTCAGTCTGGATCAGTCTGGACCAGTGGTTCTCAGTCTGGAATAGTCTAGACCTGTGGTTCTCAGTCTGGAACAATCTGGACCAGTGGTTCTCAGTCTGGAACAGTCTAGTGGTTCTCAGTCTGGAACAGTCTGGACCTGTGGTTCTCAGTCTGGAACAATCTGGACCAGTGGTTCTTAGTCTGGAACAGTCTAGACCTGTGGTTCTCAGTCTGGAACAATCTGGACCTGTGGTTCTCAGTCTGGATCAGTCTGGACCAGTGGTTCTCAGTCTGGAACAGTCTGGACCAGTGGTTCTCAGTCTGGAACAGTCTAGACCTGTGGTTCTCAGTCTGGAATAGTCTAGACCTGTGGTTCTCAGTCTGGAACAATCTGGACCTGTGGTTCTCAGTCTGGATCAGTCTGGACCAGTGGTTCTCAGTCTGGATCAGTCTGGACCAGCGGTTCTCAGTCTGGAACAGTCTAGTGGTTCTCAGTCTGGGACAGTCTGGACTAGTGGTTCTCAGTCTAGAACAGTCTAGACCTGTGGTTCTCAGTCTGGAACAATCTGGACCAGTGGTTCTCAGTCTAGAACAGTCTAGTGGTTCTCAGTCTGGAACAGTCTGGACCAGTGCTTCTGAGTCTAGAACAGTCTAAACCTGTGGTTCTCAGTCTGGAACAATTTGGACCAGTGGTTCTCAGTCTGGAACAGTCTAGACCTGTGGTTCTCAGTCTGGCAAAATCTGGACCTGTGGTTCTCAGTCTGGATCAGTCTGGACCAGTGGTTCTCAGTCTGGAACAGTCTGGACCAGTGGTTCTCAGTCTGGAACAGTCTAGACCTGTGGTTCTCAGTCTGGAACAATCTGGACCTGAGGTTCTCAGTCTGGATCAGTCTGGACCAGTGGTTCTCAGTCTGGAACAGTCTGGACCAGTGGTTCTCAGTCTGGAACAGTCTAGACCTGTGGTTCTCAGTCTGGAACAATCTGGACCTGTGGTTCTCAGTCTGGATCAGTCTGGACCAGTGGTTCTCAGTCTGGAACAATCTGGACCAGTGGTTCTCAGTCTGGAACAGTCTAGACCTGTGGTTCTCAGTCTGGAACAATCTGGACCTGAGGTTCTCAGTCTGGATCAGTCTGGACCAGTGGTTCTCAGCCTGGAACAGTCTAGACCTGTGGTTCTCAGTCTGGAACAATCTGGAACTGGCAGTCCAGTGGTTCTCAGTCTGGGACAGTCTGGACTAGTGGTTCTCAGTCTAGAACAGTCTAGACCTGTGGTTCTCAGTCTGGAACAATCTGGACCTGTGGTTCTCAGTCTGGAACAGTCTAGACCTGTGGTTCTCAGTCTGGAACAATCTGGACCTGTGGTTCTCAGTCTGGAACAATCTGGACCTGAGGTTCTCAGTCTGGATCAGTCTGGACCAGTGGTTCTCAGTCTGGAACAGTCTAGACCTGTGGTTCTCAGTCTGGAACAATCTGGATCAGTGGTTCTCAGTCTGGAACAGTCTAGTGCTTCTCAGTCTAGAACAGTCTAGACCTGTGGTTCTCAGTCTGGAACAATCTGGACCAGTGGTTCTTAGTCTGGAACAGTCTAGACCTGTGGTTCTCAGTCTGGAACAATCTGGACCTGTGGTTCTCAGTCTGGATCAGTCTGGACCAGTGGTTCTCAGTCTGGAACAGTCTGGACCAGTGGTTCTCAGTCTGGAACAGTCTAGACCTGTGGTTCTCAGTCTGGAATAGTCTAGACCTGTGGTTCTCAGTCTGGAACAATCTGGACCTGAGGTTCTCAGTCTGGATCAGTCTGGACCAGCGGTTCTCAGTCTGGAACAGTCTAGACCTGTGGTTCTCAGTCTGGAACAATCTGGACCAGTGGTTCTCAGTCTAGAACAGTCTAGTGGTTCTCAGTCTGGAACAGTCTGGACCAGTGCTTCGGAGTCTAGGACAGTCTAAACCTGTGGTTCTCAGTCTGGAACAATTTGGACCAGTGCTTCTCAGTCTGGAACAGTCTAGACCTGTGGTTCTCAGTCTGGAACAATCTGGACCTGTGGTTCTCAGTCTGGATCAGTCTGGACCAGTGGTTCTCAGTCTGGAACAGTCTGGACCAGTGGTTCTCAGTCTGGAACAGTCTAGACCTGTGGTTTTCAGTCTGGAACAATCTGGACCAGTGGTTCTCAGTCTGGATCAGTCTGGACCAGTGGTTCTCAGCCTGGAACAGTCTAGACCTGTGGTTCTCAGTCTGGAACAATCTGGACCAGTGGTTCTCAGTCTGGAACAGTCTAGTGGTTCTCAGTCTGGGACAGTCTGGACTAGTGGTTCTCAGTCTAGAACAGTCTAGACCTGTGGTTCTCAGTCTGGAACAATCTGGACCTGTGGTTCTCAGTCTGGAACAGTCTAGACCTGTGGTTCTCAGTCTGGAACAATCTGGACCTGTGGTTCTCAGTCTGGATCAGTCTGGACCTGTGGTTCTCAGTCTGGAACAGTCTAGACCTGTGGTTCTCAGTCTGGAACATCAGTCTGGACCTGTGGTTCTCAGTCTGGAACAGTCTGGACCTGTGGTTCTCAGTCTGGAACAGTCTGGACCTGTGGTTCTCAGTCTGGAACAATCTGGACCTGAGGTTCTCAGTCTGGATCAGTCTGGACCAGTGGTTCTCAGTCTGGAACAGTCTAGACCTGTGGTTCTCAGTCTGGAACAATTTGGACCAGTGGTTCTCAGTCTGGAGTCAGTCTCAGTCTGGAACAGTCTAGACCTGTGGTTCTCAGTCTGGAACAATCTGGACCAGTGGTTCTCTCAGTCTGTCTGGAACAGTCTAGACCTGTGGTTCTCAGTCTGGAATCAATCTGGACCAGTGGTTCTCAGTCTGGAACAATCTGGACCTGTGGTTCTCAGTCTGGATCAGTCTGGACCAGTGGTTCTCAGTCTCAGTCTGGACCAGTTCTCAGTCTGGAACAGTCTAGACCTGTGGTTCTCAGTCTGGAATAGTCTAGACCTGGTTCTCAGTCTGGAACAATCTGGACCTGAGGTTCTCAGTCTGGATCAGTCTGGACCAGTGGTTCTCAGTCTGGAACAGTCTAGACCTGTGGTTCTCAGACTGGAACAATCTGGACCAGTGGTTCTCAGTCTGGAACAGTCTAGTGGTTCTCAGTCTGGAACAGTCTGGACCAGTGCTTCTGAGTCTAGAACAGTCTAAACCTGTGGTTCTCAGTCTGGAACAATTTGGACCAGTGGTTCTCAGTCTCTGGAACAGTCTAGACCTGTGGTTCTCAGTCTGGAACAATCTGGACCTGTGGTTCTCAGTCTGGATCAGTCTGGACCAGTGGTTCTCAGTCTGGAACAGTCTGGACCAGTGGTTCTCAGTCTGGAACAGTCTAGACCTGTGGTTCTCAGTCTGGAACAATCTGGACCTGAGGTTCTCAGTCTGGATCAGTCTGGACCAGTGGTTCTCAGCCTGGAACAGTCTAGACCTGTGGTTCTCAGTCTGGAACAATCTGGACCAGTGGTTCTCAGTCTGGAACAGTCTAGTGGTTCTCAGTCTGGGACAGTCTGGACTAGTGGTTCTCAGTCTAGAACAGTCTAGACCTGTGGTTCTCAGTCTGGAACAATCTGGACCTGTGGTTCTCAGTCTGGAACAGTCTAGACCTGTGGTTCTCAGTCTGGAACAATCTGGACCTGTGGTTCTCAGTCTGGATCAGTCTAGACCTGTGGTTCTCAGTCTAGAACAGTCTAGACCTGTGGTTCTCAGTCTGGAACAATCTGGACCAGTGGTTCTCAGTCTGGAACAGTCTAGACCTGTGGTTCTCAGTCTGGAACAATCTGGACCAGTGGTTCTCAGTCTGGAACAGTCTAGACCTGTGGTTCTCAGTCTGGATCAGTCTGGACCAGTGGTTCTCAGTCTGGAACAATCTGGACCAGTGGTTCTCAGTCTGGAACAGTCTGGACCAGTGGTTCTCAGTCTGGAATCAGTCTGGACCAGTGGTTCTCAGTCTGGAACAGTCTGGACCAGTGGTTCTCAGTCTGGAACAGTCTAGACCTGTGGTTCTCAGTCTGGAATAGTCTAGACCTGTGATTCTCAGTCTGGAACAATCTGGACCTGAGGTTCTCAGTCTGGATCAGTCTGGACCAGCGGTTCTCAGTCTGGAACAGTCTAGACCTGTGGTTCTCAGACTGGAACAATCTGGACCAGTGGTTCTCAGTCTGGAACAGTCTAGTGGTTCTCAGTCTGGAACAGTCTGGACCAGTGCTTCTGAGTCTAGAACAGTCTAAACCTGTGGTTCTCAGTCTGGAACAATTTGGACCAGTGGTTCTCAGTCTTGAACAGTCTAGACCTGTGGTTCTCAGTCTGGAACAATCTGGACCTGTGGTTCTCAGTCTGGATCAGTCTGGACCAGTGGTTCTCAGTCTGGAACAGTCTGGACCAGTGGTTCTCAGTCTGGAACAGTCTAGACCTGTGGTTCTCAGTCTGGAACAATCTGGACCTGAGGTTCTCAGTCTGGATCAGTCTGGACCAGTGGTTCTCAGCCTGGAACAGTCTAGACCTGTGGTTCTCAGTCTGGAACAATCTGGACCAGTGGTTCTCAGTCTGGAACAGTCTAGTGGTTCTCAGTCTGGGACAGTCTGGACTAGTGGTTCTCAGTCTAGAACAGTCTAGACCTGTGGTTCTCAGTCTGGAACAATCTGGACCTGTGGTTCTCAGTCTGGAACAGTCTAGACCTGTGGTTCTCAGTCTGGAACAATCTGGACCTGTGGTTCTCAGTCTGGATCAGTCTAGACCTGTGGTTCTCAGTCTAGAACAGTCTAGACCTGTGGTTCTCAGTCTGGAACAATCTGGACCAGTGGTTCTCAGTCTGGAACAGTCTAGACCAGTGGTTCTCAGTCTGGAACAATCTGGACCAGTGGTTCTCAGTCTGGAACAGTCTAGACCTGTGGTTCTCAGTCTGGATCAGTCTGGACCAGTGGTTCTCAGTCTGGAACAATCTGGACCAGTGGTTCTCAGTCTGGAACAGTCCGGACCAGTGGTTCTCAGTCTGGAACAGTCTGGACCTGTGATTCTCAGTCTGGAACAGTCTGGACCAGTGGTTCTCAGTCTGGACCTGTGGTTCTCAGTCTGGATCAGTCTGGACCAGTGGTTCTCAGTCTGGAACAATCTGGACCAGTGGTTCTCAGTCTGGAACAGTCATGACCTGTGGTTCTCAGTCTGGAACAATCTGGACCAGTGGTTCTCAGTCTGAAACAGTCTAGACCAGTGGTTCTCAGTCTGGAACAGTCTGGACCAGTGGTTCTCAGTCTGGAACAATCTGGACCAGTGGTTCTCAGTCTGGATCAGTCTGGACCAGTGGTTCTCAGTCTGGAACAGTCTAGACCTGTGGTTCTCAGTCTGGAACAATCTGGACCAGTGGTTCTCAGTCTGGAACAGTCTAGACCTGTGGTTCTCAGTCTGGATCAGTCTGGACCAGTGGTTCTCAGTCTGGAATAATCTGGACCAGTGGTTCTCATTCTGGAACAGTCTGGACCAGTGGTTCTCAGTCTGGACCAGTGGTTCTCAGTCTGGAACAGTCTGGACCAGTGGTTCTCAGTCTGGAACAGTCTGGACCTGTGATTCTCAGTCTGAAACAGTCTGGACCAGTGGTTCTCAGTCTGGACCTGTGGTTCTCAGTTTGGAACAGTCTGGACCAGTGGTTCTCAGTCTGGAACAATCTGGACCAGTGGTTCTCAGTCTGGAACAGTCTGGACCTCTGGTTCTCAGTCTGGAACAATCTGGACCAGTGGTTCTCAGTCTGAAACAGTCTGGACCAGTGGTTCTCAGTCTGGAACAGTCTGGAACAGTGGTTCTCAGTCTGGAATAATCTGGACCAGTGGTTCTCAGTCTGGATCAGTCTGGACCTGTGGTTCTCAGTCTGGATCAGTCTGGACCTGTGGTTCTCAGTCTGGAACAATCTGGACCTGTGGTTCTCAGTCTGGATCAGTCTGGACCAGTGGTTCTCAGTCTGGAACAGTCTGGACCAGTGGTTCTCAGTCTGGAACAGTCTAGACCTGTGGTTCTCCGTCTGGAACAAGTCTGGACAGTGGTTCTCAGTCTGGAACAGGACCAGTGGTTCTCAGTCTGGAACAGTCTGGAGTGGTTCTCAGTTCTCAGTCTGGATCAGTCTGGACCAGTGGTTCTCAGTCTGGAACAGTCTAGACCTGTGGTTCTCAGTCTGGAACAATCTGGACCAGTGGTTCTCAGTCTGGAACCGTCTAGAGGTTCTCAGTCTGGAACAGTCTGGACCAGTGGTTCTCAGTCTAGAACAGTCTAGACCTGTGGTTCTCAGTCTGGAACAATCTGGACCAGTGGTTCTCAGTCTGGAACAGTCTAGACCTGTGGTTCTCAGTCTGGAACAATCTGGACCTGTGGTTCTCAGTCTGGATCAGTCTGGACTAGTGGTTCTCAGTCTGGAACAGTCTGGACCTGTGGTTCTCAGTCTGGATCAGTCTGGACCAGTGGTTCTCAGTCTGGAACAATCTGGACCAGTGGTTCTCAGTCTGGAACAGTCATGACCTGTGGTTCTCAGTCTGGAACAGTCTAGACCTGTGGTTCTCAGTCTGGAACAGTCTGGACCAGTGGTTCTCAGTCTGGAACAATCTGGACCAGTGGTTCTCAGTCTGGAACAGTCTAGACCTGTGGTTCTCAGTCTGGATCAGTCTGGACCAGTGGTTCTCAGTCTGGAACAATCTGGACCAGTGGTTCTCAGTCTGGAACAGTCTGGACCAGTGGTTCTCAGTCTGGAACAATCTGGACCAGTGGTTCTCAGTCTGGAACAGTCTAGTGGTTCTCAGTCTGGATCAGTCTGGACCTGTGGTTCTCAGTCTGGAACAATCTGGACCTGAGGTTCTCAGTCTGGATCAGTCTGGACCAGTGGTTCTCAGTCTGGAACAGTCTAGACCTGTGGTTCTCAGTCTGGAACAATCTGGACCAGTGGTTCTCAGTCTGGAACAGTCTAGTGGTTCTCAGTCTGGAACAGTCTGGACCAGTGGTTCTCAGTCTAGAACAGTCTAGACCTGTGGTTCTCAGTCTGGAACAATCTGGACCAGTGGTTCTCAGTCTGGAACAGTCTAGACCTGTGGTTCTCAGTCTGGAACAATCTGGACCTGTGGTTCTCAGTCTGGATCAGTCTGGACTAGTGGTTCTCAGTCTGGAACAGTCTGGACCAGTGGTTCTCAGTCTGGAACAATCTGGAACAGTGGTTCTCAGTCTGGAACAGTCTAGACCTGTGGTTCTCAGTCTGGAACAATCTGGACCAGTGGTTCTCAGTCTGGAACAGTCTAGACCTGTGGTTCTCAGTCTGGAACAGTCTGGACCAGTGGTTCTCAGTCTGGAACAATCTGGACCAGTGGTTCTCAGTCTGGAACAGTCTAGACCTGTGGTTCTCAGTCTGGATCAGTCTGGACCAGTGGTTCTCAGTCTGGAACAATCTGGACCAGTGGTTCTCAGTCTGGAACAGTCTGGACCAGTGGTTCTCAGTCTGGAACAGTCTGGACCTGTGGTTCTCAGTCTGGAACAGTCTGGACCAGTGGTTCTCAGTCTGGACCTGTGGTCTCAGTCTGGATCAGTCTGGACCAGTGGGTTCTCAGTCTGGAACAGTCTGGACCTGTGGTTCTCAGTCTGGAACAGTCTGGACCAGTGGTTCTCAGTCTGGAACAGTCTGGACCAGTGGTTCTCAGTCTGGAACAGTCTGGACCTGTGGTTCTCAGTCTGGATCAGTCTGGACCAGTGGTTCTCAGTCTGGAACAGTCTGGACCAGTGGTTCTCAGTCTGGAACAGTCTGGACCTGTGGTTCTCAGTCTGGATCTCAGTCTGGACAGTGGTTCTCAGTCTGGACAGTCTGGACCAGTGGTTCTCAGTCTGGAACAGTCTGGACCAGTGGTTCTCAGTCTGGACAGTCTCAGTCTGGACCTGTGGTTCTCAGTCTGGATCAGTCTGGACCAGTGGTTCTCAGTCTGGACAATCTGGACCAGTGGTTCTCAGTCTGGAACAGTCTGGACCAGTGGTTCTCAGTCTGGAACAATCTGGACCAGTGGTTCTCAGTCTGGAACAATCTGGACCAGTGGTTCTCAGTCTGGAACAGTCTAGTGGTTCTCAGTCTGGATCAGTCTGGACCTGTGGTTCTCAGTCTGGAACAATCTGGACCTGAGGTTCTCAGTCTGGATCAGTCTGGACCAGTGGTTCTCAGTCTGGAACAGTCTAGACCTGTGGTTCTCAGTCTGGAACAATCTGGACCAGTGGTTCTCAGTCTGGAACAGTCTAGTGGTTCTCAGTCTGGAACAATCTGGACCAGTGGTTCTCTCAGTCTAGAACAGTCTCAGTCTGGACCTGTGGTTCTCAGTCTGGAACAATCTGGACCAGTGGTTCTCAGTCTGGAACAGTCTGGACCTGTGGTTCTCAGTCTGGAACAATCTGGACCAGTGGTTCTCAGTCTGGATCAGTCTGGACTAGTGGTTCTCAGTCTGGAACAGTCTGGACCAGTGGTTCTCAGTCTGGAACAATCTGGAACAGTGGTTCTCAGTCTGGAACAGTCTAGACCTGTGGTTCTCAGTCTGGAACAATCTGGACCAGTGGTTCTCAGTCTGGAACAGTCTAGACCTGTGGTTCTCAGTCTGGAACAGTCTGGACCAGTGGTCTCAGTCTGGAACAATCTTCAGTGGTTCTCAGTCTGGAACAGTCTAGACCTGTGGTTCTCAGTCTGGATCAGTTTGGACCAGTGGTTCTCAGTCTGGAACAATCTGGACCAGTGGTTCTCAGTCTGGAACAGTCTGGACCAGTGGTTCTCAGTCTGGAACAGTCTGGACCTGTGATTCTCAGTCTGGAACAGTCTGGACCAGTGGTTCTCAGTCTGGACCTGTGGTTCTCAGTCTGGATCAGTCTGGACCAGTGGTTCTCAGTCTGGAACAGTCTGGACCTGTGGTTCTCAGTCTGGATCAGTCTGGACCAGTGGTTCTTAGTCTGGAACAGTCTGGACCAGTGGTTCTCAGTCTGGACCTGTGGTTCTCAGTCTGGATCAGTCTGGACTTGTGGTTCTCAATCTGGAACAGTCTGGACCATTGGTTCTCAGTCTGGAACAGTCTGGACCTGTGGTTCTCAGTCTGGATCAGTCTGGACCAGTGGTTCTCAGTCTGGAACAGTCTGGACCAGTGGTTCTCAGTCTGGAACAGTCTGGACTTGTGGTTCTCAGTTTGGAACAGTCTGGACCTGTGGTTCTCAGTTTGGAACAGTCTGGACCTGTGGTTCTCAGTCTGGATCAGTCTGGACCAGTGGTTCTCAGTCTGGAACAGTCTGGACCAGTGGTTCTCAGTCCGGAACAGTCTGGACCTGTGGTTCTCAGTTTGGAACAGTCTAGACCTGTGGTTCTCAGTCTGGACCTGTGGTTCTCAGTCTGGATCAGTCTAGACCAGTGGTTCTCAGTCCGGAACAGTCTGGACCTGTGGTTCTCAGTCTGGAACAGTCTGGACCAGTGGTTCTCTAACGTTTAATCCGTTGTGTACCAGCTGAGAAACTGTTCAGCTCTCTGAGTACCACCATGATGGCCAACTTTAAAATATATTCATATGCCTTCTCAATTAGCTTTAAACACACAGAGATGTTTATTCCTTATTGTGGTTATTTATTACCTGAATTGTTAGTTTACTGAATCAGACATTTACAACTCTGTCTCACATACTCATACTCTCATACAGAGAAAATAAACACACTTAAAGGTTGTTACATCTGCACTGCAACTGAATATGCAACTATTTTTATTAGACAATTTTAGTTATCTCAAGCTACATATTTTCATTTGAAACATTGTATTTATAATGCATTGTATGTTTCTGATTTTTTTTAAAGTGAAAATGTGGAAAAAATGTGGAAAGTCATGATGTTCCCTGCGTACCACCAGAGAGCTCTCACGTACCACTGGTGGTACACGTACCACAGTTTGCACACCACTGGTCTAGAACAGCTCAATGTCTACTCCAATCCTTAGAGGAGGACTAGGGTTACGATCAGAGGAAAAAAAAAAAAAAATGAAAAATACTTTATTCATCCCAGAGGGGAAATTCAACACTGTAGCAAGGGCTCTTCTTCTCTCTCTTTTTTTTTCAACAATAGATAAATGACAGCAATAATAATATTAATACAGCAATAATAATAATATTAATTGATAATAATAATAATAATAATAATAATAATAGGTGTTAAGTCTTGTTGTGGAGGCTGATGGCTGCTGGCAGGAATGATCTTCTGTATCTTTCTGTCTTGCAACGGACCTGAAGAAGCCTCTCACTGAACACACTGTTTTTTGATCACTGTGTCGTGGAGAGGGAGTGAAGAGTCCTCCATCATCTTCATGGAGAGGGTGTGAAGAGTCCTCCATCATCTTCATGGAGAGGGAGTGAAGAGTCCTCCATCATCTTCATCAGCTTGTGCAGCATTATTTTTTGTACAATCAGCTCCAGCGGCTCCAGAGTTACACCCAGCACAGATCCAGCTTTCCTGATCAGTTTGTTGATTCTCTTCAGGTCTCTGGTTCTGATGCTGCTGCCCCAGCAGATGACTGCAAAGCTGATTGCACTTTCAACAATAGACCTATAGAAGATGTGCAACATCTTGGTGCAGACATTAAAAGATCTCAACTTTCTTAAAAAGTAGAGTCTGCTCTGACCTTTCTTGTAGATGTATTCTGTGTTGCATTTCCACTCCAGTCTGTTGTCAAGCTGAACTCCAAGATACTTGTATTCCTCCACCACCTCCACCTCCTTTCCCAGGATGGAAACACTGCTGTGTTGATTCTTGCTCCTCCTGAAGTCGACAATCATCTCCTTAGTTTTGCTAGTATTTAATACGAGATGATTGTTACCGCACCATTTCACAAACTGACAGATCAGTTCTCTGTACTCTGCTTCTTGTCCGTTGCTGATACACCCAACAACTGCAGAGTCATCAGAGTATTTCTGCAGATGACAGGACTCAGAGTTGGACTGGAAGTCAGAGGTGTAGAGCGTGAAGAGAAATGGTGAGAGAACAGTTCCTTGTGGTGCTCCAATGCTGCTGACCTCCATCTCAGACACACAACCTTTCAGTCTCACAAACTGTGGTCTGTTTGTGAGGTAGTCATAAATCCAGGAGGTTGTGGAGGAATCCACCTGGAACTGATGGAGCTTCTCACATAACAACGCAGGCTGAATTGTATTAAAAGCACTTGAGAAATCAAAGAACATGACCCTCAAAGTGCTGCCTGATTGGTCCAGATGAGAGTGGGCTCTGTGGAGCAGGTAGATGATGGCGTCTTCAACCCCAAGCCCATTACGATATGCAAACTGTAATGGGTCCTGAAAGGTGCTGACCTGCTTGTTGAGGTGGGCCAGTAAGAGTCTCTCCAGGACTTTCATGATGTGAGATGTCAGGGCAACTGGTCTGTAGTCGTTAGGTTCAGCTGGTTGTGGTTTTTTAGGCACTGGAACAAGGCAGGATGTTTTCCACAGCACAGGAACTGGTTTCTGTCTCAGACTGGTGCTGGAGAATTGGACATAGTTGCAATGAGCAGGTCTTGAGAACTCTGGGACAGACACCCTCTGGACCTGCAGCCTTGTTCTGGTTCAGTTTCTCTAGTTGTTTTTGGACCTGATTGCAGGAGACAGACAGAGTGGAGGGGGAGGCAGAGGAGGTCTCTGAGGTGGAGAAAGATGACGCTGTTTTCTGGTCCATGACTAAGCTGCAGGGTGACAGAGTGGAGGTGTGACAGGAAAGCTGTGGGCTCACTGAGGGTGTGAGGACTAGGGTTAGAGTAGAACCAGGTTTAGGGCTAAAGGAGGACTAGGGTTAGGATCAGAGGAGAAATGGGGTTAGAGGAGGACTAGGTTTAGGGCTAGAGGAGGACTAGGGATAGAGGAGGACTAGGGTTAGGGCGAGAGGAGGACTAGGGTTAGAGGAGGACTAGGTTTAGTGCTAGAGAAGGACTAGGGTTAGAGGAGGACTAGGGTTAGGGCTAGAGGAGGACTAGGGTCAGAGGAGGACTAGGGTTAGGGCTAGAGGAGGACTAGGGTTACGATCAGAGGAGAACTAGGGTTAGAGTAGGACCGGGTTTAGGGCTAAAGAAGGACTAGGGTTAGGATCAGAGGGGGATAGGGTTAGAGGGGGACTAGGTTTAAGGCTAGAGGAGGACTAAGGTTATGATCAGAGGAGGACTAGGGTTAGAGGAGAACTAGGTTAAGGGCTAGAGGAGGACTAGGGTTACAATCAGAGGAGGACTAGAGTTAGAGTAGGACCAGGTTTAGGGTTACAGGATGACAAGAGTTAGCTTAAGAGGAGGACTAGGGTTTGGGTTAGAAGAGGACTAGGCTTAGAAGAGGAATAGGGTTAGAGGATGACTAGGGTTAGAAGAGGACTAGGTTTAGGATTAGAGGAAGACTAGGTTTAGAGGAGGACTAGAGTTTGAGGATGACTAGGATTAGAGGGGAACTATCATTAGAGGTGACTAGGGTTAGCATTAGAGGAAGACTATGTTTAGAGGTGGACTAGTGTTAGAGGATGACTAGGTTTAGAGGATGACTAGTGTTAGAGAATGA
This sequence comes from Hirundichthys speculiger, assembly GCA_018398805.1. NCBI lineage: Eukaryota > Metazoa > Chordata > Actinopteri > Beloniformes > Exocoetidae > Hirundichthys > Hirundichthys speculiger. The sequence continues at coordinate 253,030 of JAGFBZ010002176.1, read as the reverse complement.
CTCGGTTTAGAGGATGACTAGTGTTAAAAGAGGACTAGGCTTAGAAGAGGACTAGGGTTAGAGGATGACTAGTGTTATAGGAGGACTAGGGTTAGGGTTAAGGATGACTAGTGTTAGAGGAGGACTATAGTTAGGATTAGAGGAAGACTAGGTTTAGAGGAGGACTAGTGTCAGAGGATGACTAGTATTAGAGAATAACTCGGGTTAGAGGATGACTAGTGTTAGAGGAGAACTAGTGTTAGAGGAGGAGTAGGGTTAGGGTTAGAGGATGACTAGTGTTAGAGGAGAACTAGTGTTAGAGGAGGAGCAGGGTTAGGGTTAGAGAATGACTAGTGTTAGAGGAGGACTAGTGTTAGAGGACTAGAGTTAGAGGATGACTAGTGTTAGAGGAGGACTAGGGTTAGGGTTAGAGGATAACTAGTGTTAGAGGAAGTCTAGTGTTAGAGGAGGACTGGAGTTAGAGAATGACTAGTGTTAGAGGAAGACTAGGGTTAGGGTTAGAGGATACCTAGTGTTAGAGAAAGTCTAGTAATAGAGGAGGACTAGTGTTAGAGGAGGACTAGGGTTAGGGTTAGAGGATAACTAGTGATAGAGGAAGTCTAGTGTTAGAGGGGGACTAGAGTTAGAGGAGAACTAGTGTTAGAGGAGGACTAGGGTTAGAGGATCACTAGTGTTAGAGGAGGACTAGGGTTAGGGTTAGAGGATGACTTGTGTTAGAGGAGGACTAGTGTTAGAGGAGGACTAGAGTTAGAGAATGACTGGTGTTAGAGGAGGACTAGGGTTAGGGTTAGAGGATAACTAGTGTTAGAGAAAGTCTAGTAATAGAGGAGGACTAGTGTTAGAGGAGGACTAGGGTTAGGGTTAGAGGATAACTAGTGATAGAGGAAGTCTAGTGTTAGAGGGGGACTAGAGTTAGAGGAGAACTAGTGTTAGAGGAGGACTAGGGTTAGAGGATCACTAGTGTTAGAGGAGGACTAGGGTTAGGGTTAGAGGATGACTTGTGTTAGAGGAGGACTAGTGTTAGAGGAGGACTAGAGTTAGAGAATGACTAGTGTTAGAGGAAGACTAGGGTTAGGGTTAGAGGATACCTAGTGTTAGAGGAAGTCTAGTGTTAGAGGAGGACTGGGTTTAGAGGAGGACTAGTGTTAGAGGAAGACTAGGGTTAGGGTTAGAGGATAACTAGTGTTAGAGGACGTCTAGTGTTAGAGGAGGACTAGAGTTAGAGGATCACTAGTGTTAGAGGAGGACTAGGGTTAGGGTTAGAGGATGACTTGTGTTAGAGGAGGACTAGAGTTAGAGGATGACTACGCAGACAACGCAGAGGTGCCCCCCACCCTACACAGAGACTCCCGTGCACCTCTCCAAAAAAGTAACTCGACGCAGACACTACACAGAGAGTGTAAAGAGGGAGAGGAGAGAGGAGCGAAAGGAGGCCTCTGATTGGTCAATTCTACATCCGTATAGAAAAGAGCGCATCATTGAAGAAATGAGGAAGTACCCACATCTGTACGATTCTAGTTCTCCACACCACAAAGACAGCACATGTTCTAGTAATTCATGGAGGGAGATTGCAATGAATGTGGGTCTGGATACGGCCGAGATGGTGAGGGAGTGGAAAAACGCAAGAGATAAGTTTAGTAAGTTTAGCTCGTTCTTGATTGTCGCTCTCGCATTGTGGTGTGGAATAACACAGTGGAGACTGCGTTTGGGCATAAATCCAAAATAACTGCGGCATACTGGCGACAAGATAACTGTGACACATTGCTGCGAGAGTATACACAACCCTTAAGAAGCATGATGAATTAAGCCCACAAAAGTACGGCAGTATTGGTGGACTTTTTCAAACTGATCGTCCCTCTTGAATTGTGGCTTGGAATAACATAGCGGAGACCGCGTGAGTATAAATCAATAGTGTCCGCGACAGGCTGACGGCAACACATTGACGCGAGAGTATACACGGCCCTTTAGAGGAGGACTAGTGTTAGAGGATAACTTGTGTTAGAAGAGGACTAGGGTTATTGGATGACTAGGTTTAGGGTTACGGGTTCACGGAGGACTGTTCAGAAAGAAGTTTACTGAGGTTCTTCAGGAGCCAACACTTAAAACTGGTCTCACCTGATATAAATGTTCACTTACTTTTCAGTAAAATCAGGATGTTTCAAGAAAGGTCACAATTTGATTTGAAAAAAGTTTAAATGTTTTTGGCAGAAAAACACATTTTATTCTATTTAGGGCTGTCAAAGTTAACATGTTATTAAAGCGTTAATAATACGTAAATGCAAATTCTGTTTAACGCTACTATTTTTTTAATGCGAGATTAACGCACACACGTTTCTGTAAATATGACCTTCGGCCAATAAGTGTATTGACAGTCAACGTGTGGGACAGACATGGAGACAGAAAAGGGTCTGATGAATGGTAGTTTAGCTATAAGGTGCTGCCAGGTGGGTCTGTTGACCAGAAAAAGGTTATTAGTATTTACTATCTCTGTGAACTGAGTTACCACCGTAGGATGGTAAAGTTAGTTTCACAACTGACATTCGCTTGTTTTCTTTCTCTTTACACTTTAATAGTGTCATGAAAACGGCACTCATTTCATCCAGGTTGGTATCATTTTGTAGATATCAGTGTGCCAGACATTTCACAAGTGTCATCAACCCTCCAAGCTCAGTGAGTGTGGCTAAAACTCTCAGGAACAGCGCTGAATGTCCTTCTGAGTACCTCGCTGCTGCCCTGGAGTTTAGGGACCGTCAGCAAATTACTGCAGTCAAGCAGCAGCCCGACAAAATACACTAAGAAGCTGATTTTTTAAGACCCCAAACAGTACGGCAGCATTGGTGGACTTCTGGTTTTCAAAATAAAGGCTTAAAAAAAATAAAGCAGATCCCCATGACCCTGTACAGGACAAAATGGGTGTAGATGATAGATGGATGGGTAAACAGAACATTAAAAAGAGGAGATTAATGTGCGATTAATTTCAAGTTATCTATGAAAATCTTTCGATTAATCGCGATTAAAAAATTTAATCGACTGACAGCCCTAATTTTATTACAATAGAACAGTTATGATTTTATGTAACAGTGGTGATTTTCTGAGAAAAAACAACAATTTCACATAAAATTTTTTTTAGTGAAAACAGTTGCTGTATTTAATGACCTATATTTTAGCTTCTATGTGCCGTTCTGTATTTTCTAGAAGGACGTATCTGAGGAACAGCTGATGGACCTGGATGAGCCAATGGAATCAGCGGACTCATCCACCTCACTGAAGACATCCAGTCAGAATGAAGGAAAGACAGGATGATCTGCTCATTATTACCTGAGTTTGTAGGTTTCTGATCCTGACGATGATCCCAGTTCATCTCAGACTCCAGTGGTTCCATGAATGGAGATCTGAGTTCTGATGGTGAAGCAGCAAAGCTGCCACTGAATCCAGAGCTGGGTTGTTTTTTTTGTGGTCATCCTCACCAGTGGTGGTGGAGTTGTGTTTAGGTTGTGGAAAAGTTCATCTTTTTCTGCTAGTTTGGTGTGTTGCATGTGGATGTTCAGTCGTGGTTTAAGTGAACAAAGCAGCTGAATAAAACAGCAACACTTACGGAAACATAAACAGCAGCGAAGGCCGACAGAGTTGCATGCTGGGAAGGAAACGTCCTCCTATCAGGAAACACAAGACATTAACCCATAACCAGCAGTGACTTATTGACAACTACACCGACAGGAAGTGATGTCAGCACCTGGCAGCTGTGATGGCGTGCTGGTCGTGTCCCGAGCAGATGTCTTTGGTGATGTAGGCATTTCTGTCACATGACGCGCCTGCCAGTGTGTAGTTGGGCTTGCAGACAGTGAGGAAGAAGGGGGCGTGGTAGCCCGTGGATAGCTGGATGATGTCAGTGAGCAGCGCCGTCGCACACAGTCCAAACATGTGGACACCTGCAGAGACAGACAGGTGTCAGTCCACGAACAGAGAGGGGTGGGGTCGGCGGGCACATCTTCCTACCTACCCACGAAGCGGACGGTCCTCCTCAGGAAGGAGTTGAAACTGCAGCCTCCAGCAGTGATGCTTCCTTCAGCCCTGCGGAGCTTCAGACGGGACTGAAGACAGTAGATGACCCCCTCTACCAGCATGATCTGGAGGATAAAACAAACCAACCCCTGAAAGAGCACGACCCCCTCTACCGGCATGATCTGGAGGATAAAACAAACCAACCCCTGAAAGAGTACGACCCCATCTACCGGCATGATCTGGAGGATAAAACAAACCAACCCCTGAAAGAGCACGACCCCCTCTACCGGCATGATCTGGAGGATAAAACGAACCAACCCCTGAAAGAGCACGACCCCCTCTACCGGCATGATCTGGAGGATAAAACAAACCAACCCCTGAAAGAGTACGACCCCATCTACCGGCATGATCTGGAGGATAAAACAAACCAACCCCTGAAAGAGCACGACCCCCTCTACCGGCATGATCTCGAGGATAAAACAAACCAACCCCTGAAAGAGCACGACCCCCTCTACCGGCATGATCTGGAGGATAAAACAAACCAACCCCTGAAAGAGAACGACCCCCTCTACCGGCATGATCTGGAGGATAAAACAAACCAACCCCTGAAAGAGCACGACCCCCTCTACCGGCATGATCTGGAGGATAAAACAAACCAACCCCTGAAAGAGCACGACCCCCTCTACCGGCATGATCTGGAGGATAAAACAAACCAACCCCTGAAAGAGAACGACCCCCTCTACCAGCATGATCTGGAGGATAAAACAAACCAACCCCTGAAAGAGAACGACCCCCTCTACCGGCATGATCTGGAGGATAAAACAAACCAACCCCTGAAAGAGAACGACCCCCTCTACCAGCATGATCTGGAGGATAAAACAAACCAACCCCTGAAAGAGCACGACCCCCTCTACCGGCGTGAGTCAGGTCAGAACCTGGTCAGGTCAGAACCTGGTCAGGGTCAGAGCCTGGTCAGGTTAGAACCTGGTCAGGGTCAGAACCTGGTCAGGTTAGAGCCTGGTCAGGGTTCCTACACAGCAATGACATCTGCAAAGATCCGGAACAGACCCGTGAAACGTACCCATATCGGGGTCAACTTGCACTCAGTGCCGGATCCGCTTTGGAGCCAGATTGGCGGACCTGCTGGCTCTACGCTGCGTCTGGTCCCCATCCGCGATTAATACTTTACTTCCGTGGCAGGTCCGCTCAGAACCCGCAAATGTGCTGCGGAACCAACAAACTGACTGGACAAACTGATCAATCCAAGTGTGTCTGAGTAGCTACAATGGTCAGACACACCTGGATTAATCAGTTTGTCCAATAATAACAGGTATTGATGCTCACAAACAGAATAGCCTTTATCTACTTGGTTGGTGGCTGTAGCTCAGTTGGTAGAGCGGGTCATCAAGTCATTGTAAGGTTGCCGGTTCGATTCCGGCTCCAACTGTCCAAATGCTAAAGTGTCCTTGGGCAAGACACTGAATCCTAACTTGCCCCCAAATTGTCTGGCAGTGCTTTGCATGGTAGAAGCTACCCACTGGTGGGTGAATGAGAGGCTGAGGTAAACCGCTTTGAGGGCAGTTGATGTCTTGACTTTTTCTGTTAGGTCTATATTGACAATAGTGTTCGGTTAAAGAACACAAGGCAATGCAGATTTGAGCTGTGGTGATATTGGTGTGGAAGTCAAGGTTAGGCATATATTTAGTTTAGTTTGCTATTTTATCTGGATTTTTAAAATGAGATGAATGGGTCCAAAACAGACCCGGGACAGAGGTTTTTCTGCGTCTGTTGTGGATCCATGGTAGATGTGCGGGTCCTGAATGGACCTGGCCCAGAGGTGTTTTATGAGTCCGTTGCGGACCCTTGGCGGATGTGCGGGTCCCCTCAGGAGGGGGTAAGGTTTTAATCGCGGATGCGGACCGGAAGCATCGCAGAGCCAGCACGGGTCCACAATCTGCCTCCAAAGCGGATCCATCACTGTGTGCAAGTGGACGGGTCCGTTTCACGAGTCCGTTCCGGATCTCGCGGTACCTCCGCAGCGGATCCGCAGTGGAGTCTTTTTTCTATCAGGGTCAGGGCCTGGTCAGGGTCAGAACCTGGTCAGGGTCAGAACCTGGTCAGGTTAGAACCTGGTCAGGGTCAGAACCCGGTCAGGTTAGAGCCTGGTCAGGGTCAGAACCTGGTCAAGGTAGAACCTGGTCAAGGTTAGAGCCTTCAGCAGTTCCTCTGGAGGACCAGCAGCAGTTCCTCTGAAGAACCAGCAGCAGTTCCTCACGAGAACCAGCAGCAGTTCCTCACGAGAACCAGCAGCAGTTCCTATGGAGGACCAGCAGCAGTTCCTCTGAAGAACCAGCAGCAGTTTCTCCGGAGGACCAGCAGCAGTTCCACTGGAGGACCAGCAGCAGTTCCACTGGAGGACCAGCAGCAGTTCCACTGGAGGACCAGCAGCAGTTCCTCTAGAGGACCAGCAGCAGTTCCACTGGAGGACCAGCAGCAGTTCCACTGGAGGACCAGCAGCAGTTCCACTGGAGGACCAGCAGCAGTTCCACTGGAGGACCAGCAGCAGTTCCTCTAGAGGACCAGCAGCAGTTCCACATGAGAACCAGCAGCAGTCTCTATGGAGGACCAGCAGCAGTTCCTCTAGAGGACCAGCAGCAGTTCCTCTAGAGGACCAGCAGCAGGTTCTCTGGAGGACCAGCAGCAGTTCCTCATGAGAACCAGCAGCAGTCTCTATGGAGGACCAGCAGCAGTTCCTCTAGAGGACCAGCAGCAGTTCCTCTAGAGGACCAGCAGCAGTTCCTCTAGAGGACCAGCAGCAGGTTCTCTGGAGGACCAGCAGCAGTTCCTCTGGAGGACCAGCAGCAGTTTCTCCGGAGGACCTGCAGCAGTTCCACTGGAGGACCAGCAGCAGTTCCTCCGGAGGACCAGCAGCAGTTCCTCTGAAGAACCAGGAGCAGTTCCTCTGGAGGACCAGCAGCAGTTTCTCCGGAGGACCAGCAGCAGTCCCTATGGAGGACCTGCAGCAGTTCCACTGGAGGACCAGCAGCAGTTTCTCTGAAGGACCAACAGCAGTTCCTCACGAGAACCAGCAGCAGGTCCACTGGAGGACCAGCAGCAGTTCCTCCGGAGGACCAGCAGCAGTTCCTTAGGAGGACCAGCAGCAGTTCCTTAGGAGGACCAGCAGCAGTTCCTCCGGAGGACCAGCAGCAGTTCCTCCGGAGGACCAGCAGCAGTTCCTTAGGAGGACCAGCAGCAGTTCCTCCGGAGGACCAGCAGCAGTTCCTCAGGAGGACCATCAGCAGTTCCTTAGGAGGACCAGCAGCAGTTCCTCATGAGAACCAGCAGCAGTTCCTCGTGAGAACCAGCAGCAGTTTCTTTGAGGTAACAGCAGCAGTTTCTCTGAAGGACCAACAGCAGTTCCTCACGAGAACCAGCAGCAGTTCCTCCGGAGGACTAGCAGCAGTTCCTCCGGAGGACCAGCAGCAGTTCCTTAGGAGGACCAGCAGCAGTTCCTCATGAGGACCAGCAACAGTTCCTCCGGAGGACCAGCAGCAGTTCCTTAGGAGGACCAGCAGCAGTTCCTCACGAGAACCAGCAGCAGTTCCTCCGGAGGACCAGCAGCAGTTCCTCACGAGAACCAGCAGCAGTTCCTCCGGAGGACCAGCAGCAGTTCCTTAGGAGGACCAGCAGCAGTTCCTCATGAGGACCAGCAGCAGTTCCTTAGGAGGACCAGCAGCAGTTCCTCAGGAGAACCAGCAGCAGGTCAGGCAGTCCTGGTACTCATACAGTTTATCCATAAAGGATGATAAATGGCGGTGAGGTTACCGAAGCGGCCGGGCCGGCGAAGGCGAGGCTCAGCAGCATCAGCAGGGGGATCAGCTCATCTCCACTGTCCACATACGGCATGCTGAGGTCTCTGTCGTGGCAGCGGAAGCCCACCTGAGCAGGCTGGACCAGGTCCGTCAGCTCCAGGAAATACAACGACACCATAGAAGAAGCCACGATGGGCAGCTGCCACGAACAACCAGAGCAAAGTCAGAACGTTCTGGTTCTGATAGTCCACATGTCACACATGAACAAAGGTAGATGTGTGTCTGGCATATGAAGCTGTGAAGATCACCAGAAACTGGAAACTAACTGATGAACTAACTAACTGACCAAACCAGGACCAGGCGGTGAGGTCAGTTAGTTGGATGTCCGTTGGTTTAGTTAGTTAGTTGGATGTTTGTTGGTTTGGTCGGTTAGTTGGATGTCCGTTGGTTTAGTTAGTTAGTTGGATGTTTGTTGGCTTGGTCAGTTAGTTGGATGTTTGTTGGTTTGGTTAGTTAGTTGGATGTACGTTGGTTTTGTCAGCTAGTTGGATGGTCATTGGTTTGGTCAGTTAGTTGGATGTTTGTTGGTTTGGTCAGTTAGTTGGATCTTCTTGGTTTGGTCAGTTAGTTGGATGTCAGTTGGTTTGGTCAGTTAGTTGGATGTTTGTTGGTCTGGTCAGTTAGTTGGATGTCCGTTGGTCTGGTCAGTTAGTTGGATGTCCGTTGGTTTGGTCAGTTCGTTGGATGTCCGTTGGTTTGGTCAGTTAGTTGGATGTTTGTTGGTTTGGTCGGTTAGATGGATGTCCGTTGGTTTGGTCAGTTCATTGGATGTCTGGGGTTAGGGTTAGTTGGATGGTTCTTGGTTTGGTCAGTTGGATGTTTGTTGGTTTGGTCGGTTAGTTGGATAGTCATTGGTTTGGTCAGTTAGTTGGATGGTCCTTGTTTTGGTCAGTTAGTTGGATGGTCAATGGCTTGGTCGGTTAGTTGGATGGTTCTTGGTTTGGTCAGTTAGTTGGAAGTTCTTTGTTTGGTCAGTTAGTTGGACGGTCATTGGGTTTAGTCAGTCACTTAGAAATTCTTGGTTTGGTTGGTTAGTTGGATGGTCATTGGTTTAGTTGGATGTGTGTTGGTTTGGTTGGTTAGTTGAGTGTTTTATCACCTCTACGAAGTAGAAACATGGCAGCAGCGTCAGGCTGTCCTTTGATGGTTTCTTCTTCATCTTCTCTGAGGAGGAGAAGGTCATCATCATCCTCATCAACCTGGAACACACAGCAGGGTCACTGTAACAACCGGGTCATGTGATCAGTCTAGAATGTTTCTGAAACCATCTGGAGTTCAGCGTTCAGCAGAGAATGATTATTGTTGAAGAAAGCTATCAGCTGTTCAGTTTCTACACTTTTATCTTTCAGCTTTGAGTTTATAAAGTAAGAAATTAAGATTATTTTAATGCAACTCAAAATTCTTGCAGATTTGCAACTTTTAAAGTCACATTTTATTTCCAAAATGATCACATTAACAATGCTTTTCATTAAAGTTTTTTAGGTTCTTTTTTTACTTAAAATCTTCAATTTCTGATTTTTGAGTTTTGTTATGACTTCATAATAAAAATATGTTTCTCAGATTTTAAACAAGAAAATGTGTGTTTGTAAAAATGCAATTTTTAAAAATTGCCTGATAAATTATTTAGGTTATGAAGTGAGATTTTCTGAGTTTTCCATATTAAATGTGCAATTTCTAAAAGTCTCAGTTTCTGATTTTTTTTCCTGCAATGTTTGGAGTTTATACATTCCAGATTTTTCTTATTGTCTTTCAGTTGTCTGAAATTTAATTAATATTTAATTAATAATTGAAACATGTTGCATATTTTTGTGTTAATAAAGCAATCATTTATGAGTATTTTAATACCAAAACTGGCTGTAAAAGCCACAATTTCTGCAATTTTGATGTTTTTTTTCTTAAAAGTTTTTGAGTTTGTGTTGGCACAATTTATATTTCATTTGTTTAGCTTCTAAAAATCCCTTTTACTGAGATTCATTCTCAAATATTGTTGATTTTAGAAAGTCACAAATTTGCAGCTCCTCAAAGCAACAACTTCTGAGTTTTTCTTGCAACCTTTTCAGTTAACAGAATTACAATTTATGAAATCTGTATTTTCTTTCAAATGTAAAAATTGTGAAATTTGGAGCTTTTTTCCCATTTGACCTCCTTCCTGGCTCAACTTCATTTGGTTTGTCTGGAACGTCACCAGGATCTTCAAGGCTCTGAACTCCCCAGTCACTGTAGTTTTACTGAGGGGGGCCCCTCAGGACTCTGCCCTGGGGCCCCTGCAGATGTACAACTGGCCCTGTTGCTGCAGCATTCTGGAGGACCATCAGGTCTTCTTCTACATTTGTGGTCCTGATCTGCTGAATAGAAGATCTGCAGGTGATGAAGAAGCTGCCTGCTTTGAATAAACTTTATTTAAAATTGCTTGTGACAGCTGAACAATGAAGATTTGTGAAGGTGGAGATGATTCTGAGAGGAGGAGCTGCTTCATCCCACAACCATCATCATGAACATGGTGATGGGTGTGGAGGGATTCCACAGACAGGTGTTCAGTCAGACAGACAGGTGTTCAGACAGACAGATGTTCAGTCAGACAGACAGGAGTTCAGACAGACAGATGTTCAGTCAGACAGACAGGTGTTCAGTCAGACAGATGTTTGAGCAGACAGATGTTCAGTCAAACAGACAGGTGTTCAGTCAGACAGATGTTTGAGCAGACAGATGTTCAGTCAGACAGACAGGTGTTCAGACAGACAGATGTTCAGTCAGACAGATAGATGTTCAGACAGACAGGTGTTCAGTCAGATATGGAATTAAGCAGAGGTGCCTTCAGTCAGACAGGCGTTCAGTCAGACAGACAGGTGTTCAGTCAGACAGACAGATGTTCAGCCGGACAGGCAGATGTTCAGTCAGACAGACAGGTGTTCAGTCAGACAGACAGGTGTTCAGTCAGACAGACAGGTGTTTAGTCAGACAGATGTTCAGTCAGACAGACAGATGTTAAGTCAGATATTGAGTTAAGCAGAGGGGCCTTCAGACAGACAGGTGTTCAGTCACACAGACAGGTGATCAGTCAGACAGGTGTTCAGTCAGATATTGAGTTAAGCAGAGGTGCCTTCAGACAGACAGGTGTTCAGTCACACAGACAGGTGATCAGTCAGACAGGTGTTCAGTTAGACAGACATGTTCAGTCAGACAGGCGTTCAGTCAGATATTGAGTTAAGCAGAGGTGCCTTCAGACAGACAGGTGATCAGTCAGACAGGTGTTCAGTTAGACAGACATGTTCAGTCAGACAGGCGTTCAGTCAGATATTGAGTTAAGCAGAGGTGCCTTCAGACAGACAGGTGTTCAGTCAGTCAGACAGGTGGCGTCAGACAGACAGATGTTCAGTCAGTCAAACAGGTGGCATCAGACAGACAGATGTTCAGTCAGTCAGACAGGTGTTGTCAGACAGACAGGTGTTCAGTCAGACAGACAGATGTTCAGTCAGTCAGACAGAAAGGTGTTCAGTCAGACAGGCGTTCAGTCAGATATTGAGTTAAGCAGAGGTGCCTTTAGACAGACAGGTGTTCAGTCACACAGACAGGTGATCAGTCAGACAGGTGTTCAGTTAGACAGACGTGTTCAGTCAGACAGGCGTTCAGTCAGATATTGAGTTAAGCAGAGGTGCCTTCAGACAGACAGGTGTTCAGTCAGTCAGACATGTGTTCAGTCAGTCAAACAGGTGGCGTCAGACAGACAGATGTTCAGTCAGTCAGACAGGTGTTGTCAGACAGGTGTTCACTCAGACAGACAGGTGTTCAGTCAGACAGACAGATGTTCAGTCAGTCAGACAGGTGTTCAGTCAGACAGAAAGGTGTTCAGTCAGACAGGCGTTCAGTCAGACAGGTGTTTAGTCAGACAGGTGTTCATTCAGATAGTTGTTCAGTCAGACAGGTGTTCAGTCAGATATTGAGTTAAGCAGAGGTGCCTTCAGACAGACAGGTGTTCAGTCAGTCAGACATGTGTTTAGTCAGACAGACCGATGTTCAGTCAGTCAGACAGGCGTTCAGTCAGACAGACAGGTGTTCAGTCAGACAGAAAGGTGTTTAGTCAGACAGACAGGTGTTCAGTCAGACAGAAAGGTGTTCAGTCAGACAGGCAGATGTTCAGTCAGTCAGACAGGTGTTCAGTCAGACAGACAGGTGTTCAGTCAGACAGACAGGTGTTCAGTCAGACAGGTGTTCAATCAGACAGAAAGGTGTTCAGTTAGACAGACAGGTGTTCAGTCAGACAGATGTTCAGTAAGTCAGACAGGTGTTCAGTCAGACAGAAAGGTGTTCAGTCAGACAGACAGGTGCTCAGTCAGACAGGCAGATGTTCAGTCAGTCAGACAGGTGTTCAGTCAGACAGACAGGTGTTCAGTCAGACAGGTGTTCAGTCAGTCAGACAGGTGTTCAGTCAGACAAGTGTTCAATCAGACAGATGTTCAGTCAGACAGGTGCTCAGTCAGTCAGACAGGTGTTCAGACAGTCAGAAAGGTGTTAAGTCAGACTGACAGGTGTTCAGACAGACAGACAGGTGTTCAGTCAGCCTGACAGGTGTTCAGACAGACAGACAGGTGTTCAGTCAGACAGGTATACAGTCAGACAGGTGTTCAGACAGATATTGAGTTAAGCAGAGGTGCCTTCAGACAGACAGGTGTAGACTGCGGTCCTGTAGTCACGTGACTGCAGCTCGGTTCTGAACCAGCTGGACCTGTTCAGGGTTTCATCTGTCAGGTTCTGATGCATCCATGCAGCACGAGCTCGCACGCACACGCGTACATGCCGTCCTTACCTCAGAGCGCGGGCCCGCGCTGATTCTGATGTTCTGCTGCAGAACCGGACCGGACCGCTGCAGTACCGACGCACCCGCCTGTCCGCCGCGGGTCGGAGCGGGTTCCGTTGGTGCCGGTTCAAGTCCGGTGCCGCGTATCAGAGACCTGCTGACGTTTTTAGTCTCGTGGAGGAGGAGCCGCTGCACGGCGCGTGCGTGCGTGCGTGCTTGAGAGAGAGAGCGCGAGCGAGAGAGAGAGAGGGGGGGGCAGCTGAATCCAGCCTCTCGCTGTTGTGTAGCAGAACCGACCAGAGACGTAACCAGCCGCCTGACGGCCCCTCATCCACAGAACCGCAGATGGACCAGTTCAGACCCGCTGCGTGTAGCCGGTGGGCCTGTATTTACTCAGGACCCGGATTTTTGTTGACAGCTTCTTGAGTTTTCAATAAGTCAAAATAAAATTGTTGCCACCGATACTTCTTCTCGCCCATTTTGGTAGATCGATATTTTTTTCACGTTACCTTTTTTCCGGCAAACAGAGCAGACAGCTACGTTCGGGGTCCGACTTACATGACGTCACTGCAGTTATCATCCAATGGGACGCTTGGAAGAAAAAAAAAACTTTGGAAAATGGCTGCTTGTAGCCTTATATACATGGTTTAAGAAGTCTTTTCTCTGTCTCCAATACATAACTTCGTCTCTACACGTTTACACTTCTTTTAAACAGTCTGTGTAGGAACCACGTATATTTTCTCTGTGAACTTTATACAAAATAAACATGTGATTTCACAAATTTGAGGTCTGTTATCTTGCTTGGGAACTTCACCTGTCATTTATCTGTCAAAATGATGAAACGTCATAAAAAAGGACCCCGCCACTAGATAATCTTTTTTTATTTGTTTGCTAGCATTACATTAGCAAAAGAAATGGAGTGCTGCATGCATATGATTAAGAAATATGGACTGATCACTCCTTTTACAGATACAGGATGGCAAAAATGTTTTAAATCAATGTTTGAGTGGAAAGATTTAGGCCCTGAAGAGAGTGTTATAGCTGAAGAGGCCGTGCAGAGATTTAGTTTTCACATCCAAGAACCTGCTGCATATGTTATACCAGCTAATGCTGGCTATCACAGGGACTGCTATGTCCATTTAACAAATATAACAAAAATAAAAGCAAGCTCAGAAGAGAAGAGGAAGCTTTAATTCAAAAGGAAACAGAAGGTTTGTATCAGCAGCACATGCAGTGTGAAACTGTAAATATGGATCTTGAACTTCAAATCCGAATCTTGAATGCTGAATCTGTGAACAGAGAAAAGAAATTAAGAGCTACAATGACATCCTCTCACACGATCAAGTTCTAAAAACTCATGTTTAATGTGTGTAATTCACTGTTCAGACTTAAGCTTTGTATTTCACTCTACTGAAATGAGCAAAACCCCAGTCAAAATCTATTTGATAAATCAGATCACTGTATTCTCACCCACCTGATGCCATCACAGGAGGGAGTCATTTGCCCATCTAGCTGCCGTGAACATTGTCTGCCTCAACTCTGTGATTAACGGAGGTTCCTGAAAGCAACATGTAGGCTGCAGTGAGTAGTTGGGAGCAGCTCTGCTAAATAAAAGGCTGCAGACAGACACAGCAGTTGTAGGACATCAGAGGGAAAACCAGAGGACATTTTCTCCATAAAATATGACCCAGTTTTGCCAAAATTCCTGTTTTGTGTGATACAAAAGACACTAAGATCACACACAAGTGACTTCCATACATGTGAGAGAGCACCACACCTGCTGCCAATACAATGTTTGATTTACAAACATGGAAAAATACAGATATGAAGCACACAGACGGAAGAGAATAAAAGAGAAACTTTCTCGGTGTGAAACACTTACTGCAGGGAAGTTACTTCTTGCTGCTGAAGAAAGACAGGATGAGTCTGCTACATATTCAGGACAAGGACCTAGTGGCGAGTGAGCCACGATAACACTTCTGTTTTAGAGACTAAACACCGTACCTGTCAAAAAAGAAAAGTGAGAACACAGAAAGCAACTTTTATGAGAATGGGAATGGCATTTCTGTAAAACTGTGATCGAGGAGAAGCTTGTTAAAAAATGGGAGGTGCTTCGACTCTCAAAGCTGAATATGCTTTTTAAGAATGTTGTTGTGGAAAGAGAGGGAGTTAACAATCCAACATACAAGGCCCACTTACTCAAGGCAAGACTCCAAAAGTCACATCCCTCCATGAGATTTCAAAAGGCATCTACAACTTATCTTGTGTATGTTGATGATCTGACAGCTGAGGAGATCATTCATGAAGTTGCTTCCTCCTCTTTCTCCTCGTCTGAAGACAGTGAAGGAGAAACATCAACAATGACTCAAAGATAGCCTGATAAATTAACATTGAATTGAATTAACATTGGAAGGGCTAAACTTATCAAAACTGGAAAGTGTTCTGAGAGACAACTACCTCCAAACAAAGACTCCTTTTACCAACACATCAAGCGGGCAAAGTTTCAGGCAGCATCAGGAGGAGCCTCGCCTCATGGCTGGAAGAGAGCAGTAATGGATGCCCCCCCCCATCCCATGCATTGCGCCTGTAAAAAAACCAACTGTTAATGGCAGATACACATGTAAACTGCATGAGCTGCCATGTACAAACCTGTATCAATGCACAAACTCTGGCTATGGAACTTTTGAAGAAGACTAGGCCAAGGTTATTATCGTTAACGAAAATGAACAAAATGTTATGCTTTCTTTCTTTGTTACAAACTAATGCTACACATGTGATTTACAATCAGTTCAAGCACTTTTCAAAAACCTTACTCTCTTCATTTAGCTGTTAGCTCGCTTCTGCTGTTTTCATTGAGGTTATGTGAGGAAACAACAGTTAAATGACAACATTGTTTACACATTATCTTTGCGTGTTTGCTTGGTTCATGACTCAGTGACGTTGGTCAGCAGATACTCTAATAAACGTGCAACAATCCCAGTTATTTCTACCAGAAGGACCTACGAGACCTAACGTAACCTAATGAGATTTTTTTTAAATTAGCATTTATTAGCAAGTCATGCTTTTACAAAAACCAACAATGTATACATTAATGCGGAACAGCACATACAATCTAATGACATATAAGATGCAAGCCACTTCAACTTCACGTTACCTGGAACGTGCATGAAGCTGCTAGTGAGCGCTTTTTTCAAAAGCTAACGCTAACGTCACTTTTACACTTGCAAAAGTCACCATACGTTTGAACTCAATACTGTACAAAACAAACAAGTTGCAAACATTTTTACTAACTTGTCTTGGTCTCGATCTTGTTGATCTTCCGCTTCCTCGTTGAACACCTGTGCTCAGTGTAGCTAAATCTGATAGGCTAACGCTGGCCCTCCCTCGAAATCTTAGCGTTCTATTGGTCAAACTGTTATAGTAGCCCGCAGCGTTTGCCTGCATATTAAACAAACTATAAATTATAATTGTGGAAAAAAGTGGAAAATATCGAGTGGTAACAACCCGTATTTGATGGAGAATAAAATAATCTCCACAAATTTACAAATCCAGGTTATCCCTGCGTGGGGATCATTATTTTGTAAAACTAAGGCAGATATGTGGCTTCAGCCTTGCATTAAGAATGAACACAGACACAATGCTTCTGTCTGGATGTCGGTTTGTTTACTGAATGAAAGAAGGAGCATGCATGGGTTTATTGCACATGTGCAGTGGCGCTGAACTGTACCAACAAACTTGTATCAACAGGGGGAGCCCTAGTATAGCATAACCTGTATTTAGTCAATACATTACAACTAGGACCTGGTCTAAGATGAATAAAAGTGGTCTAGGGTGACAAGGACCTGGTATAAAGTGATCAGGGCCTGCTCTGGAGTAACTAGGATGACTAATAATGACTAGGACTTGGTCTAGAGTGACTAGGATCTGGTCTAAGGTGACTAGGATCTGATCTAAGGTGACCAGAACCAGGTCTAAGGTGATTAGGACTTGGTATTTAGTAATCAGGACCTATTCTGGAGTAACTAGGATGACTAACGTTGGTCTAGTAGGATGACTAGGACCTAGTCTTGGGTGACCACTAGGGGTGTTAAGATAAACCGATTTGAATCGGTTATCGGTCTGTGACATATGAGATCCGAGTGCATCGGTCAGTGGAGAACTGGATCGGTAAAAATGCACTACAAACGGTCCGATGTCACATATTTACGGCCTCGAATCGGTTTTCCTGAGGTCCAACGACCCAGACCTGCTATTGTTGCGCCAACGGGCACGTGAACTCTCACGAGACTCCAGTGTTGACGTTTTACCTTAAGAGTCGTGACGTCAGCTATGCAGCTGAGAGAGCGGCTAGCAACATGTCAGACAAGGCAGATGAAATATACAGTGCTCCTCACCACTGGTAAACGTAGGTAGGAAATGTGAACAGACGCTCGTCTGCCTCGTCCCCGGCGTGGACAGCACTAGGTCATGCTTCTAGTCCCGCTAAGCAATGTAACCTCCGAGTACACATGAAAAATGATGATCTGACTGGAATAACGGAACAATCTGACCTGATTGTTTCTGGACAGGATTTACTGACCGTCCAAGTAACATTTAAAGAGCCAATTTCTGAAGTGCTCAGTTTGCTTATTAGGACAATTATATGATAATTAAATTTAAAAAATCTCCCAACTCCGACACCCGATTTTAAGTATGAGCAGAGTTTTGCAAACCTGTGAAGTGAGGCACACCAGATTACAAGTTTTGCGTTTCATTATGTAATGTTAAGTATTCCCCCAGGTATATTGTAAAGGCTTAAGTTAATGTCTGAATTTATGTTCAGTAGGCCTGGTGTACTGTCTCTTGGACATTAAATAAACAAAAGAATACTATTTTGAAATTAAATTTGAGTTTCTCTTTTTCTTCTCAGCAATAAAGCAAAATAAGTAGTTGGGGTTAAATTGTCAATTTTTATTGAATCGAACTGAACCGAATCAAATCATTTACTATTTCTTATGAATCGTCCCTGAATAAGATCATAGCCTGGGAATCGAGATTTAAATCGGATTGTTTTGTGAGTGAAAGATTCACACCCCTAGTGACCATGATCTGGTCTTAGATGACTAGAATCTGGTCTAAGGTCATCAGGACCTGCTCTGGAGTAACCAGGATGACTAACAATGACTAGGGCCTGGTCTAAGGTGACTAAGACGTGGTCTAAGTTGTTCAGGACCTGCTCTGGAGTAACTAGGATGACTAATGATGACTAGGACCTGGTCTAAGGTGTTCAGGATCTGCTCTGGAGTAACTAGGATGACTAGCAATGACTAGGACCTGGTCTAGTGTAAATAAGACGTGGTCTAAGATGTTCAGGACCTGCTCTGGAGTAACTAGGATGACTAATGATGACTGTGACGTGGTCTAAGGTGACTAAGACGTGGTCTAAAGTGTTCAGGACCTGCTCTGGAGTAACTAGGATGACTAACAATGACTAGGACGTGGTCTAGGATGACTAGAACCTAGTCTTGGGTGACTACGATCTGGTCTTAGATGACTACAATCTGATCTAAGGTGATCAGGACTTGCTCTGGAGTAATAGGATGACTAATGATGACTAGGACCTGGTCTAAGGTGACTAGGACGTGGTCTAAGGTGATCAGGACCTGCTCTGGAGTAACAAGGATGACTAACAATGACAAGGACCTGGTCTAGGATGACTAGAACCTAGTCTTGGGTGACTACGATCTGGTCTTAGATGACTACAATCTGATCTAAGGTGATCAGGACCTGCTCTGGAGTAACCAGGGTGACTAACGATGACTAGGACCTGGTCTAAGGTGACTAAGACGTGGTCTACGGTGTTCAGGACCTGCTCTGGAGTAACTAGGATGACTAACGATGACTAGGACCTGGTGTAGGGTGACTAGGACCTGGTCTAAGGTGTTCAGGACCTGCTCTGGAGTAACTAGGATGACTAACGATGACTAGGACCTGGTGTAGGGTGACTAGGACCTGGTCTAAGGCATTCAGGACCTGGCCTAGGGTGACTAGGTTCTTGCCAGACAGGTGTAAGTTTGTTCGGGAGAAACAAAGATTCATCGATGAGTTTGATCAGTTTTATTAGAAAAAGGATCCTATTTACAGCAGACACACAGAGGAAGACATGCTGGATCCTGGAGCAGCACCTGAACTAGGACACCTGAGAAACTGAGAGAGTCCAGTCCCGGTGGGTTCTTGCTACTCCCAGGTGAACTCCAGCTGTGCTCAGGTGAGCGTGGGGGGGATCCTCCTCCATAGACCTCCACACAGACAGTTCTTGATCCAGCGCTGCTCCCACTGCTTCATGGCGTTGGTCTTGTTGGGAGAACGAAGCATCGTCACACAGCCGCACCTGCAGGGGGAGGAGCTTCACTCATCAGAGCTCATCGCTTGAAAACATGACTGATGTTTCAATCTGAACCTGTTAGAGCATGTGGTGACATCAAAATGTGGACTCACCTGGTGCAGGCTTTACTCTCCTCGGTGGGACACACCCCCATGTGGACACAGCGCAGGTTATCCATCTTCTGAGAGCCGGGACTCCTGGACACAAACACACACCTGTCCAGGTAAGTGCAGGCCTCGATCTTTAAGGGTCCAGGCAAAGGTTCTGTTTATGGCCCCACTTTAGTTCAACTGCAGACTGAAGGAGGTTCAAACCTTGATGATGCTCTAATCCGTTCTACCTCAAGAAGAAACCAGCCCAGATCTGGAGATCAAATTAAAGCTGAGCTGAATAAACCTCAGCAGACAGAAATCCAGACAAGTATCTGAGGCTGCTGGGTATCTGTGTAGTCTGGGGGCCATAGAGCAGTTCTACGGATCTGTGTGGTCTGGGGGCCAAAGAGTAGTTCTACATATCTGTGTGGTCTGGGGGCCAAAGAGCAGCTCTATGTATCTGTGTGGTCTGGAGGCCATAGAGCAGTTCTATGTATCTGTGTGGTCTGGGGGCCATAGAGCAGTTCTTTGTATCTGTGTGGTCTGGGGCCCTGCAGCAGCTCTATATATATCTATCGTCTGGACACAGACCAACACCTCTGGTGGAGAGTTCAGGTGTGTGTTTGGTTAGGTTACCTGGTGAACACCTCCAGGGGGGCGGAGCCTCCTGCTCCAGGTAAGGAGGAAGCTTTTCCAAACTGGAGTCTGAGTGGATGTTTTCCCTGCAGCTTGACAATGACGCCGTCGTTGACTGGGAGCCAGTCCATACTGGGAACCAGGAGCTGGCTGGGCAGCAGGCAGCATTCGTCTATCAGGCTCTCATCGGGCTCCTGGGGGGGGCCCTCATCCCGGGCTGAAGGAGACCACACAGATACACTTCAACAAAACACAGGTAGACTTCAACAACATACAGCCACATCAACACTCTGCTGCTGCCTGGAGGAGATGCTGAACACCACTGTTGAGACTGAGCCCTGTTACTGTTGATCAGCTCCTCTCAGCTGGTCCCTCTAGAGGTCTCCATAGTGGATCATCTCCATCTACCTCTATCATCTCCATCTACCTCCATCATCTCCATCATCTCCATCTACCTCCATCATCTCCATCTACCTCCATCATCTCCATCTACCTCCATCATCTCCATCTACCTCCATCTACCTCCATCATCTCCATCTACCTCCATCATCTCCATCTACCTCCATCTACCTCCATCACCTCCATCATCTCCATCTATCTCCATCATCTCCATCTACCTCCGTCATCTCCATCTACCTCCGTCATCTCCATCATCTCAATCTACCTCCATCATCTCCATCTATCTCCATCATCTCCATCTACCTCCATCATCTCCATCTACCTCCATCATCTCCATCTACCTCCATCATCACCATCTACCTTCATCATCTCCATCTACCTCCATCATCTCCATCTACCTCCATCATCTCCATCTACCTCCATCATCTCCATCTACCTCCATCATCTCCATCATCTCCATCTACCTCCATCATCTCCATCTACCTCCATCATCTCCATCTACCTCCATCATCACCATCTACCTTCATCATCTCCATCTACCTCCATCATCTCCATCTACCTCCATCATCTCCATCTACCTCCATCATCTCCATCTACCTCCATCATCTCCATCTACCTCTAGCATCTCCATCTACCTCCACCATCTCCATCCATATCCATCATCTCCATCTACCTTCATCATCTCCATCATCTCCATCTACCTCCATCATCTCCATCTACCTCCATCTACCTCCATCATCTCCATCTACCTCCATCACCTCCATCTACCTCCATCTACCTCCATCATCTCCATCTACCTCCATCATCTCCATCATCTCCATCTACCTCCGTCATCTCCATCTACCTCCGTCATCTCCATCTACCTCCATCATCTCCATCTACCTCCATCATCTCCATCATCTCCATCTACCTCCATCATCTCCATCTACCTCCATCATCTCCATCTACCTCTATCATCTCCATCTACCTCCATCATCTCCATCTACCTCCATCATCTCCATCATCTCCATCTACCTCCATCATCTCCATCTACCTCCATCATCTCCATCTACCTCCATCATCTCCATCCTCCTCTCTTCATGTCCTCTTCCTCTACATCCATAAATCTCCTCTCTGGTCTTCCTCCAGACCTCCTGTTCCAGTTCCAGCCTCATCATCCTTCTCCAGATATCTTCTCCATCCCTCCTCTGTTCAGGTCCAAACCATCTCAAGTCTTTTTCTCTCCAGAACATCTACCAGGTTCTGTTCCTCTGATGTTCTCCATCCTGGTCTCTTCCCAAAGAGAACCTCAACATCTGAACCTCTGCTACCTCCAACTCTGCCTCCTGTCTTCTCAACCAACATCATCTCAGTCTGGTTCTTCTCTCCAGAACATCTACCAGGTTATTTTCCTCTGATGTTCTCAGGTTGATTCATCCACTTTGTAAAAACAGAAACTTTGTTTTGTAAAATGGTGACATTTTGAATAATTCACAATTTACCTAAAATTTCGTCTTTTAGCCCTAAAAATCAATCACAAGAAAAAAAAACTTCTAAGCAGATCTTCACAATTTCTCTTTCCTTAAACTTAAAATTAAGACTTTATAAAAGTATGAATTTATTATTATTTCAAAATTTTTCTGTTGAAAATGGGATTTTAAAAGTCTCAAATTCTGCCAAACTCATGACTTTATATCAGAAACAGTTCAAAACCAGACCAGGACCAGTTCACAGTCAGATTGGACCAGGACCAGGACCAGTTCACAGTCAGACCGGGACCAGACCAGGACCAGTTCACAGTCAGACCAGGACCAGTCTAGGACCAGTTCACAGTCCGACTGGACCAGGACCAGAACCAGTTCACAGTCAGACCGGGACCAGACCAGAACCAGTTCACAGTCAGACCGGACCAGGACCAGGACCAGTTCACAGTCAGATCGGGACCAGACCAGAACCAGTTTACAGTCAGACCGGACCAGGACCAGGACCAGGACCAGTTCACAGTCAGACCGGACCAGGACCAGGAGCAGGTGTCTTACAGCAGAGCCACAGCTTGGTGAGCAGTCTGAACAGCAGCTGCATGCTGTCCTGGTTGTCTGACGTGGCGGTGAAGATGGGCAGACAGCCGGGCTTCAGCAGCCCCCAGATCCGGATCATCACCAGCATCTCCCTCAGCATCCCCAGAGACGCCCCGTCCCTCATGAAGCCGAAGCCTGGCCGAACCATGGAGCCCTGCAGCAGAGGTCAAAGGTCACTGTGAACAAGTGAATGTGAATAAATGAATACGCATAATGTGAATAAATGAATACGCATAAGTGAATGTGAATAAATGAATGTGAATATGAATAAGTGAATGTGAATAAATGAATGTGAATATGTGAATGTGAATAAGTGAATGTGAATTAATGAATGTGAATAAATCAATGTGAATAAGTGAATGTGAATAAGTGAATGTGAATAAGTGAATGTGAATAAATGAATACGCATAAGTGAATGTGAATAAATGAATACGCATAAGTGAATGTGAATAAATGAATACGCATAAGTGAATGTGAATAAATGAGTACGCATAAGTGAATGTGAATAAATGAATGTGAATATGAATGAGTGAATGTGAATAAATGAATGTGAATAAATGAATGTGAATAAGTGAATGTGAATAAATGAATGTGAATAAGTGAATGTGAATTAATGAATGTGAATAAATCAATGTGAATAAATCAATGTGAATAAGTGAATGTGAATAAGTGAATGTGAATAAATAAGTACGCATAAGTGAATGTGAATAAATGAATACGCATAAGTGAATGTGAATAAATGAATACACATAAGTGAATGTGAATAAGTGAATGTGAATAAATGAATACGCATAAGTGAATGTGAATAAATGAATACGCATAAGTGAATGTGAATAAATGAATACGCATAAGTGAATGTGAATAAATGAGTACGCATAAGTGAATGTGAATAAATGAATACGCATAAGTGAATGTGAATAAATGAATACGCATAAGTGAATGTGAATAAATGAATACGCATAAGTGAATGTGAATAAATGAGTACGCATAAGTGAATGTGAATAAATGAGTACGCATAAGTGAATGTGAATAAATGAATACGCATAAGTGAATGTGAATAAATGAGTACGCATAAGTGAATGTGAATAATTGAATGTGAATATGAATAAGTGAATGTGAATAAATGAATGTGAATAAGTGAATGTGAATAATTGAATGTGAATATGAATAAGTGAATGTGAATAATTGAATGTGAATATGAATAAGTGAATGTGAATGAATGTGAATATGAATAAGTGAATGTGAATATGTGAATGTGAATGAGTGAATGTGAATAAGTGAATGTGAATAAAGGAATGTGAATAAGTGAATGTGAATAAATCAATCTGAATAAGTGAATGCGAATAAATGAATGTGAATAAATGAATGTGAATAAATGAATGCGCATAAGTGAATGTGAATAAATGAATACGCATAAGTAAATGTGAATAAATGAATGTTAATATGAATAAGTGAATATGAATAAAGGAATGTGAATATGAATAAGTGAATGTGAATAAATCAATCTGAATAAGTGAATGCGAATAAATCAATCTGAATAAGTGAATGCGAATAAATGAATGCGCATAAGTGAATGTGAATAAATGAATACGCATAAGTGAATGTGAATAAATGAATGTGAATTAATGAATGTGAATATGAATAAGTGAATGTGAATAAATGAAAGTGAATAAAGGAATGTGAATAAGTGAATGTGAATGTGAATAAGTGAATGTGAATAAGGGAATGTGAATAAGTCAATGTGAATAAGTGAATGTGAATAAATCAATGTGAATAAGTGAATGTGAATAAAGGAATGTGAATAAGGGAATGTGAATAAGTGAAAGTGAATAAATCAATGTGAATAAGTGAATGTGAATAAATCAATGTGAATAAGTGAATGTGAAACAGTAAATTAATTAATTTGTGGCACTATAAATGTCACGTTGTTTTCTTAAATTTCAAATCTTGGAATTTTTATTCCCAATTTAGAAATTTATCAAATCTTTGTCGTTTTGCAAACTGAATTTCCGAGTTGTTGTTTTTCTGTAAGATAATGTGAGAATTTAAAACGTTTTTTCTTAATGAATCAGTTCAATAAAGACGTGTGACCTCCAGAGTTTTTTTGTTCTTTCAGTAATTCAAACCTTAACTTTGTTTAGAAGTGTTTAAATGTGAGACGATGCAGTTACAGACATTCTCCTCTTTTCACATTAATGCACATTTACAGCCTTATAAAGTCAAATCTTCTTTTCTTTTTACCAATGTGTGAATACAGTTAAATTTTGCTTCTTGTTCGTTTTCTTTGATTAAATTCTCAAATTCTGATTTTTTTTTCCCACCAAATTTGAGAGTTATGAATTCAAAATTTCTGCATTTCTCTTTTTTAAATGTTTGAAAAATTATACATTTAATAATTCTAAATTAAAATTCTTTTTACCGGTTTACTAAGAATTACAACTTTTCAAGGCGCTTAAACTTTAAACACACAAACTATTTTTTATTTTTGACCATAAATTACCCTGAAAAAAAGGGGGAAAAAAGAAAGTAATATTCATCTAAGGTGCAACAGTCATTGCTCTCCAAGGGTCTGTCCTCTCCAAAGGTCTGTCTCCCCAACGGTCTGTCCTTTCCAAGGGTCTGTCTCTCCAACGGTCTGCCCTTTCCAAGAGTCTGTCTCTCCAACAGTCCGTCTTCTCCAACGGTCTGTCCTCTCCAAGGGTCTGTCTCTCCAAGGGTCTGTCTCTCCAAAGGGTCTGTCTCTCCAAGGGTCTGTCCTCTCCAAAGGTTTGTCTCCCCAACGGTCTGTCCTCTCCAAGGGTCTGTCTCGTTTCCAAGGGTCTGTCCACTCCAAGGGTCTGTCTCTCCAACGGTCCGTCCTCTCCAATGGTCCGTCCTCTCCAAGGGTCTGTCTCTCCAAGGGTCTGTCCTTTCCAAGGGTGTGTCTCTCCAACGGTTTGTCCTTTCCAAGGGTCTGTCTCTCCATGGGTCTGTCACCTCCAAGGGTCTGTCTCTCCATGGGTCTGTCACCTCCAAGGGTCTGTCTCTCCAACGGTCCGTCCTCTCCAATGGTCCGTCCTCTCCAAGGGTCTGTCTCCCCAACAGTCTGTCCTTTCCAAGGGTGTGTCTCTCCAACGGTTTGTCCTTTCCAAGGGTCTGTCTCTCCATGGGTCTGTCACCTCCAAGGTTCTGTCTCTCCAAGGGTCTGTCTCTCCAACGGTCTGTCTCTCCAACGGTCTGTCCTCTCCAAGGGTCTGTCTCTCCAACGGTCTGTCCTCTCCAAATATCTGTCTTCAAGTGTCTCTCTCTCCAAGGGTCTGTCTCTCCAACGGTCTGTCCTCTCCAAGGGTCTGTCCTCTTCAAGAGTCTGTGTCTCCAAGGGTCTGTCTCTCCAAAAATCTGTCTTCAAGTGTCTCTCTCTCCAAGGGTCTGTGTCTCCAAGGGTCTTTTCTCTCCAACGGTCTGTCCTCTCCAAGGGTCTGTCCTCTTCAAGAGTCTGTGTCTCCAAGGGTCTGTCTCTCCAAAGATCTGTCTTCAAGTGTCTCTCTCTCCAAGGGTCTGTCCTCTCCAAGGATCTGTCCTCTCCAAGGATCTGTCCTCTCCAAGGGTCCGTCCTCTCCAAGGGTCTGTCTCTCCATCACACTGAATCTTCACTGCAGAGACCTCAGACCCGAACCCTAAGCCCTCCAGAAACATTCAACTGCTTCTCCAGGCTTCACCTGACCACACCTGAAGGACCGCTGGTTCTCTCTGACTCACCTGGTTGGGCAGGTTGGCCAGCAGGTAGAGGACAAAGTCCCCCACCCACTGGATGAGCTGCTGCAGAGACTGCAGGGGGGGGCCGTCCAGTACGAACTCCTCCGTCTTCAGGTTGATCATCACCTTATCGATATCTGAGGAAGAAGAAAGTTGTGAGCCACCGCACGATGACGAGGTGACGGCGGCCGACGGCGCTCTTCGGTCTCACCTGTGTCTGTGTTCTTGCTGCAGATCTCGGTCAGACGGTCCCCTGGACTCTTGTCGGGGGTGTTGAGGACGTGCGGCCTCAGCAGGGACTTCAAGGTGGAGCTGATGGCAATCAGCAGCAGTTTAGCGTGGAAGTCGCACGCTCTGGCCGCCGTCGCCGTGGAGAGTTTACAGAGCGACGCCTTGACAGCCACGATCCGCGTCGCCAGAACCTGGAACAGACACCATTAGTGACGGCCGCCCGGCGACCCCCGCCCACTCACCTACCGGCATGGTGGCTGACCTGCTGCAGCGCCTGGTTCTGCCTCATGTACTCCTCATGCAGCTTCTCCACCAGGTTGTGGACCATGTTGGGCTGTACGTGCAGTAGCACATCCCACCAGTCATAACCCGTCACCATGCAGTACTCCAGCAGGAACAGCAGGTGGCGCAGCGTGGTGTTCATCTCCAGAACCTGGCCCATGGACGGAGACACCCGCAGCATGTGGAGCTGAAGACCAGTGAACCAGAGGAAGATAGTTACTGGTCAACTCATCGACCACCCTTCTGCTGCAAAAAACTGTCAAAGTCTACAGAGTCAGAGGAACCTGGAACCGACTGGTAAACAGAGTCAGAGGAACCTGGAACCGACTGGTCTACAGAGTCTGAAGAACCTGGACCAAACAGGTCTACAGAGTCAGAGGAACTTGGAACTGACTGGTCTACAGAGTCAGAAGAACCTGGACCAAACAGGTCTACAGAGTCAGAGGAACCTGGAACCGACTGGTCTACAGAGTCAGAAGAACCTGGACCAAACAGGTCTACAGAGTCAGAAGAACCTGGAACACAGTGGTCGAAAGAATCAGAAGAACCTGGAACTGCCTGGTCTACAGAGTCAGAAGAACCTGGACCAAACAGGTCTACAGAGTCAGAGTAACCTGGAACTGACTGGTCTACAGAGTCAGAAGAACCTGGAACCAACTGGTCTACAGAGTCAGAAGAACCTGGAACCGACTGGTCTACAGAGTCAGAAGAACCTGGAACTGAGTGGTCTACAGAGTCAGAAGAACCTGGACCAAACAGGTCTACAGAGTCAGAAGAACCTGGACCAAACAGGTCTACAGAGTCAGAAGATCCTGGACCAAACAGGTCTACAGAGTCAGAGGAACCTGGAACACAGTGGTCGAAAGAATCAGAAGAACCTGGAACTGCCTGGTTTACAGAGTCAGAGTAACCTGGAACAGAGTGGTCTAACAGAGTCAGAAGAACCTGGAACAGACTGGTCTACAGAGTCAGAAGAACCTGGACCAAACAGGTCTACAGAGTCAGAGGAACTTGGAACTGACTGGTCTACAGAGTCAGAAGAACCTGGACCAAACAGGTCTACAGAGTCAGAGGAACCTGGAACCGACTGGTCTACAGAGTCAGAAGAACCTGGACCAAACAGGTCTACAGAGTCAGAAGAACCTGGAACACAGTGGTCGAAAGAATCAGAAGAACCTGGAACTGCCTGGTCTACAGAGTCAGAAGAACCTGGACCAAACAGGTCTACAGAGTCAGAGTAACCTGGAACTGACTGGTCTACAGAGTCAGAAGAACCTGGAACCAACTGGTCTACAGAGTCAGAAGAACCTGGAACCGACTGGTCTACAGAGTCAGAAGAACCTGGAACTGACTGGTCTACAGAGTCAGAAGAACCTGGACCAAACAGGTCTACAGAGTCAGAAGAACCTGGACCAAACAGGTCTACAGAGTCAGAAGATCCTGGACCAAACAGGTCTACAGAGTCAGAGGAACCTGGAACACAGTGGTCGAAAGAATCAGAAGAACCTGGAACTGCCTGGTTTACAGAGTCAGAGTAACCTGGAACAGAGTGGTCTAACAGAGTCAGAAGAACCTGGAACAGACTGGTCTACAGAGTCAGAAGAACCTGGAACAGACTGGTCTACAGAGTCAGAAGAACCTGGACCAAACAGGTCTACAGAGTCAGAAGAACCTGGAACTGACTGGTCTACAGAGTCAGAAGAACCTGGAACAGACTGGTCTACAGAGTCAGAGTAACCTGGAACTGACTGGTCAACAGAGTCAGAAGAACCTGGACCAAACAGGTCTACAGATTCAGAAGAACCTGGAACAGACTGGTCTACAGAGTCAGAAGAACCTGGACCAAACAGGTCTACAGAGTCAGAAGAACCTGGAACTGACTGGTCTACAGAGTCAGAAGAACCTGGACCAAACAGGTCTACAGAGTCAGAGTAACCTGGAACTGACTGGTCTACAGAGTCAGAAAAACCTTGAACAGACTGGTCTCAACAATCAGAAGAACCTGGAACAGAGTGGTCTAACAAGTCAGAAGAACATTGGACAGAGTGGTCAAAAGAATCAGAAGAACCTGGACCAGACACCAGCAGAACTAATTAACTTGGGTCTGCGGAGATCTTCAGACATTCAAACTCAACATCTGAGAGGAAACTCAACATTCATGGTTTCAGCTGATGTACAAACATTCATCAACTCCTAAAATCATCCACTGATCTGTTAAATAATCCTCAGGACACCATCAACACCCAGACCAGGACTCAGAGAGGACAGTCCTCACCTTTCCGTGGTTGTCCACTCCCGCCAGAGCCAATGAGGTCCAGGAGAACTGCAGGGCCTTGAAGTGAAGGGCGGGGCCTGCAGTCCTCTGGCGTTTGATAGCAGCCTCATCTCCGGGTCGCTGAGCAGAGGAGGAGGAGCCATAGAACACCCCCATGGTGTGGAGGGAGAGGCGGTGAAGGATCTGAATGCTGCCGTCATGGAAGGCCAGAGCCAAACCTGGAACCAGGTGGACACAACCATTTACAACACCAGGACTGCTGGGGCACATCAACCTGGAAATGGCTCTAAAACAATTTAACTGTCTGGAGGTCAACTTTCTACAGTCAGAAAGATTATTCACAGAAGAGAACATCAGCTGCCAATCTTCCAGGAGAGGACGTCCCAGCAGATTGAAACCAACAACCCCAAACTCTGTATGAAACCAACATCGAAGCACATCTGAGGTTCACAAAATTGTATCTGAACAAAGCAGCAGGCTTCTGGAGCCATCTCCTCTGGACAGATGAGACCAAAGAGGACTCCAGGACCATGTCTGGAGGAAACCAGCATAATTAACACACAGTGGAAGCAGATCTACTTCAGGATGGATGAAGAACAGAATCAAGGTTCTGAAATGACGGGTCTACAGAGTCAGAAGAACCTGGAACAGACTGGTCCAAACGTCCAGACCTGAATCTGACTGAACATGATGTGCTCACCGAGCCCAGGGCAGAACTTGGTGTCCGACGCCACCTTCAGGTCAGTGTTGGAGATGGAGATGGGGAGTTTGGGCAGAGCGACGGCCGAAACCCGCTCCAGGTCGCCGGTGGTGGTCAAGATCCGCCACTTCAGTATGGTGGGCTGCTTCTCACCGACTGCAAAAGGAAGTCAGAGGTCAGAAGTGACTGGGCTATGGCATCTGTTCCAGTGGAACCGGCCAGCGCTGCTTACCCACTGGGGAGCGGTGCTGGAAGATGTTGTTCACAGGAAGTCCCTCCTTCCTCAGAGACCAACACTCCACGATGCTCCCACTCTGATTGGATGCACACAGCAGAACCTGGAACCGAACCAGAAGCCAGTCAGAACAGTCTCCCCCGCCGCCCTGAAGCCCGTCTGCCCCGCAGGAACCACACTCACCTGCTCTGAGTTCTCCCGGGTCAAGAACTTAAGGTGGGTCACCGCCGGGTACTTGTCCCTTCTGAGCGGGTCAGTGGTGCAGCGTAAGAACAGCGACGGCAGCAGCTCCGTGTCGATGCGGCACTTTTCACTGACCACACTGACCACCACCTGGAAGACCAACCTTCAAGTCAACACACGAACACATCAGGACCTTCAGGTCAAAGCATCAGTGTTGACCTCCACCCATCTATATAGACGTCATCCCAGCATTGACCTCCACCCGTCTATATAGACGCTATCCCAGTGTTGACCTCCACCCGTCTACGTAGACGTCATCCCAGCGTTGACCTCCACCCGTCTATATAGACGTCATCCCAGCGTTGACCTCCACCCGTCTATATAGACGTCATCCCAGCGTTGACCTCCACCTGTCTATACAGTGATCCCTTGCCACATTGCGGTTTGACTAACGCGGTTTTAGTCCATCGCGGATTTTTTTTAGAAATATATTATAATAAAAAAATCAAGAAATAATCGCTGAAATTCTGCGAAAATCCACCTCACAGCAGACGAGAGGCTGCAGCTGCCAGCGAAACATCAAACAATGACTCACAGCCTCCTGTAAGCAACAAAGAAACACAGACAGAACTCTAGAATCTGGGCGCTGTTTGGCTGAGACGCATTTACTACATTTACGCATTTACTGGGCGCATGCACGACGCAGCGTCCGGCAGCAGTGGGAAGCATGTCAGTTTTAAGTTTGTTATTTTTTACTTAAACTTTTAAACTCGCTGTGCACTTTGAATTGATCAACCTCACTTTTGTGTGATTAAGAGTGTCATGATTCAGTGACGTGGATCTGACTCTGATCTTTTTATTGGCGGTGCTGCATTCTCATGTCACCTGGGGTTGCTGACAGCTCCGTTCAATATTCCAGAGACTATCTGTTAAAATTCTCTAATCCCGTGATCAGCGGCCCACCAGCAGACCTAGTCTTTCCTGATCGAGCACGGGGAAGGCGACAACTTTGTACCTCCATGACGGAAACCGAGGAGGCGAGGCAGGAGAGGCGGCGTACAGGAGCGCAGACGGCAACACCTGTTGCGCATCCCCCTCCCTTCAATGATCCTGTCCAACGTCTGCGCTCTCCGCAATAAAACAGGAACTACAGGCTCTTGTTCGCCACCAGCATGTATTTAAAGAAGCCTGCATCCTGGTCTCTGAGACCTGGCTCGGGGAAAGGGACGTTGACGGTGATCTAGACGGGTTCGGAGGTCCGCTCCGCTCCTCCCCTCTGTCGGTGCGGAGCAGAGCGGACCTCCGTCTCCGTCTAGATCACCGCTCCGCACCGACAGAGGGTCTGCAACAACTGGGAAATCATGCGGAGTGTGTGTTTACATAAATGAACGTTGGTGTAAAAGAGACTTGGTACCAATTTAAGTTTCTACCATCAGGTTCACTGATTAGACTCTGTTTTGCAAAGACAAACAGATAAAAACACCCTTTTGTTCCCTCTGCTGTTGTTCTTTTAAATACCGGGAGGAGAAGATAGCGGGTGAAAAGCCCTCCCTCCTGACTACAGCTTAGGTCTTTATTATGAAAAAAAAAAAAAAAAGTTATTGATTGATTGACAGTTTGGAGACCAGAGGCTGTGAGGGAAACAAAAAGACCACAGTTTAGCCTTTGTCTTGTGTCACTGCAGTGTCTCGCTACTTTTTTGCAGTGTTTAAACATATTTTAGACACATTATTTAGGCTCCGGGGGGGGGGGGGCTCCGCCTCCATTTCGCGGATTTTGATTATTGCGGGGGGCCGCCGGTCCCCATTAACCGCGATAACTAAGGGATCACTGTATAGACGTCATCCCAGCATTTACCTCCACCCGTCTATGTAGACGTCATCCCAGCGTTGACCTCCACCCGTCTATATAGAGTCATCCCCACGTTGACCTCCACCCGTCTATGTAGACGTCACCCCAGCGTCGACCTCCACCCGTCTATGTAGACGTCCCAGCGTCCACCCGTCATGCGTTGACCTCCACCCTCCACGTTGACCTCCACCCGTCTAGACGTCATCCCAGCGTTGACCTCCACCCTGTCTATATAGACGTCATCCCAGCGTTGACCTCCACCCGTCTATATAGACGTCATCCCAGCGTTGACCTCCACCCTGTCTATATAGACGTCATCCCAGCGTTGACCTCCACCTGTCTATATATACGTCATCCCAGCGTTGACCTCCACCCGTCTATATAGACGTCATCCCAGCGTTGACCTCCACCCGTCTATATAGACGTCATCCCAGCGTTGACCTCCACCCGTCTATATAGACGTCATCCCAGCGTTGACCTCCACCCGTCTATATAGATGTCATCCCCCAGCGTTGACCTCCACCCGTCTATATAGACGTCATCCCAGCGTTGACCTCCACCTGTCTATATAGATGTCATCCCAGCGTTGACCTCCACCCGTCTATATAGACGTCATCCCAGCGTTGACCTCCACCCGTCTATATAGACGTCATCCC
This sequence comes from Hirundichthys speculiger, assembly GCA_018398805.1. Lineage (NCBI taxonomy): Eukaryota > Metazoa > Chordata > Actinopteri > Beloniformes > Exocoetidae > Hirundichthys > Hirundichthys speculiger. Next base: position 220,665 of record JAGFBZ010002176.1, on the reverse strand, counting down.
AGCGTTGACCTCCACCCGTCTATATAGACGTCATCCCAGCGTTGACCTCCACCCTGTCTATATAGACGTCATCCCAGCGTTGACCTCCACCTGTCTATATAGACGTCATCCCAGCGTTGACCTCCACCCGTCTATATAGACGTCATCCCAGCGTTGACCTCTACCTGTCTATGTAGATGTCATCCCAGCGTTGACCTCCACCCGTCTATATATGTCATCCCAGCGTTTACTTCCAACTGTCTATATAGACGTCTCTGGGATATCAACTAACATGCTGATCTGCAGTCTGATCCTCTGACCACCTCAGTGTTGCTACTACATCTTTTTATATAGTCATCTTCTCTCTGTCCTCTCTCCATCCTCTTTTCTTTCTTCATCCAGCTGATCTTCAGCAGGAAGGTCCCCCCTGATGATCCAGGTTCTGATCAAGATTCTTCCTCTTAAAGTACAGTTTTTTCTGCCTCTCTTTCTTTAATTAATATCTATTAATATTTGTTTATGGGTAATGACCTGGGTCTCTGGATTTATTCATTATTTAGATTAACGTAACAGATGTTATATAATTAAGGTTGAACTGAAATAAATTAAAAAGTCACCTTGAAAATTTCAAATTTCACAACAAAAAGTTTCTTCTTTACAAAAAATGCTTTTTTGACTGTTTTTTCCTAAATGTGTGATATTAGGGCAAAACCCTGCAGTTTCTATGGTTTTTGTTGTTTGTTTTTTTGTGAATTTGGGAAACAGCGTGACCAGAAGTCACAGCAGCAGTCCTAGTCAGACCGGCTGCTGTGGTGTTGGGTCTGCTGGTGTTCCTCCAAACTGTGGCTGCAGGAGAAGATCCTGCAGGAAGCGGTGCTGACCTTGTAGAACTGGACAGGGGAGGAGCTGCTGCCATCGGTGGCGGCCACCACGATGTTGCCTCCTCCCGTGAAGGCGATGTCAGCCAACGCCACACGCCCTCGCAGCCGGCACAGACTCTCGCTGGCCGTCAAGAGTGCGCCGCCGGGCTTCAGCAGCGACACGCTGACCAGACCGCTGACCGTCACCGCCAGCCACCCTTCCATGGGCTTACCCCCAAACAGGGTCAGCGATGGAGAGAACTTCACCCTGGAGAACTTCTCCCCGAAGTTGGTGGAGCCCGACTGGAGCGACAGGAGACACACACATGACGTCACACATGATGTCATTGATTCAGCAACAAACATTTCCAGTATAAATGCAAAACCCAGGGAAACGTAGAGAGGATGGTACAAAAGAAAAATAACAACAACCTCACTGAGTTCCAACCAACATGTAAAAATTCTGGCTTCATAAAATAATACATTTGGGAGAAAAAAGTTCTAATTCTCACTTTATACTCAGAATTAGATTTATTCATTATTGTTTCTAAATTGTGTAAATTTGAAAAACATCATGTATGAGATAAATGTTCTTATTTGTGGAGAACTGCACAGTACCACTTAGACAAAACTACGACTGTAAACAGTTCATTACTAATTTGTTAATTCCACTGTGAACTCTTAAAACAACACCAAAGTCATTTATTCTGCTTAGAACTCATCATTTACTTCCTGAGTATGTGTACTCTGAATTTCTATATGGATGTCTTAGTCAGCCAGTCATTTGAAGCTATGATCTTTCCCTTTCACAATAAAAGTCTGGTTTCCAGTCAGAACATAAACAGTCTGCTTTGATTCATCAGTTTATCTCCTCCTGGGTATTCATCAACAATCAATGACTCATCTTCATGCTTGATTAAGTGTCTCATATTCAGGTGTGTTTGGAAGTATTTTAATCTAAATTTGTTTCACACCCTCTAACATCTACCAGATCTGAACAGATCAGTGATTTATTTGCAGTGTTTTCTCAGTGCAGGACTAATCTCCCTAAAGAGACTAAAACCAGTTGAGCTATTTCAATAAAGCTGTTTGGGTTTTTTACATTCTGATCATTTATCAGTCATGGTAATCACCACAGAAACTTTCATTTATTTCTCTTCTTAAATCTATTCTTCCAGCCTAAAAAGATCAAATAGTTGCCTTGTATTGTTTTATTTTTGTTTTGTTTTATTTAACTTCCTTCACTGAGGCTGCAGCAGACTGCTGTACAACTCTTCACCTCGTGCAATATTTCTCTTTTTCTTTTTACACTTTCTTTATTTATGCCATATTTATTTATTATAATTGGTCCTTATAAAATATCCACCGCTCCATCTCATGTAAGGTATAATGTAAAATATCAACCACTTCACCTAGGGATGCACAATAACTGTTTTTTAAAACTAATACCGATACCTTTCAGCTCCTAAAGGCCGATACCGATACTGATAACTGATAACACACACATATACCTAAGATAATTACATTGATACTACGAACAAAACCAAAAACAGTTTTGACTCTTTAAATGAACAGATATTTATTTTTTCCAATGAAAAACTATTGTCAAGCCTCTCAAACATTTTCTTAAAGCTATCAAACAAACCTATTTGATATCTCACATTAACTTAAATAAGGTTCATTACTGACTGATATAAAAACTGATGGAAATACATGCATCAGAATTACAAATTGAAAAAGATTAACATTTAAAGGATTTTGGCCTGTGGTTCCATTTAAATTAATACATTTAATTAAAGTAAATGAGGTTCAGTAGTTTTTATTTTTTAATCTCATGGAAGCTTTAGATGAGAGGAATGAGGGAGAGGAGAGACTGCTGCTGGCTTGCGCACGTTAGCATTAGCTTCCGTTAGCTCACATTAGCGCGATTTCAAAACTCCATGGAAGTGATTGTTATGTTGTAGGTGGCTGATCAGGTTTTACATATTAAAGCTTGTGTTTCCCTCCTCGTAGAATTCACTCGGAGGATTCGTCACAAATAACCACCAAACTATCTTCTTCTGAAACTTTAACGAAATTCCACCCCGCCATGTTTGTTGTGATCAGCGCTGTGCTGCAGGCTGCTTTCAAGGTGTAACGTAAATTCCGACGTTCCCTCGTTTGCTAGTCGTTCTTTCAGCCTTTTCTATTTTTTTCTTTTTTTATGTGTAACATGTGGGGGAATACAGTGATCCCTTGCGGTTTGAGTACCGCGGTTTTAGTGCTTCGCGGATTTTTTTCAGAAATATATTATAATAAAAAAATAAAGATATAATCGGTGAAATTCTGCCAAAATGTGTCCTGTGGTTCTCTAGTACTTCTGAGACCACTGTGGTTCTCCAGTACTTCTGAGACCACTGTGGTTCTCCAGTACTTCTAAGACCACTGTGGTTCTCCAGTACTTCTGAGACCACTGTGGTTCTCCAGTACTTCTGAGACCACTGTGGTTCTCCAGTACTTCTGGACCGCTGTGGTTCTCCAGTACTTCTGAGACCACTGTGGTTCTCCAGTACTTCTAAGACCACTGTGGTTCTCCAGTACTTCTGAGACCACTGTGGTTCTCCAGTACTTCTGAGACCACTGTGGTTCTCCAGTACTTCTGGACCACTGTGGTTCTCCAGTACTTCTGAGACCACTGTGGTTCTCCAGTACTTCTAAGACCACTGTGGTTCTCCAGTACTTCTGAGACCACTGTGGTTCTCCAGTACTTCTGAGACCACTGTGGTTCTCCAGTACTTCTGGACCACTGTGGTTCTCCAGTACTTTTGAGACCACTGTGGTTCTCCAGTACTTCTGAGACCACTGTGGTTCTCCAGTACTTCTGGACCACTGTGGTTCTCCAGTACTTTTGAGACCACTGTGGTTCTCCAGTACTTCTGAGACCACTGTGGTTCTCCAGTACTTGTGAGACCACTGTGGTTCTCCAGTACTTCTGGACCGCTGTGGTTCACCAGTACTTCTGGACCGCTGTGGTTCTCCAGTACTTCTGGACCGCTGTGGTTCTCCAGTACTTCTGGACCGCTGTGGTTCTCCAGTACTTCTGGATCGCTGTGGTTCTCCAGTACTTCTGGATCGCTGTGGTTCACCGGTACTTCTGGACCGCTGTGGTTCTCCAGTACTTCTGGACCGCTGTGGTTCTCCGGTACTTCTGGACCACTGTGGTTCACCAGTACTTCTGGACCACTGTGGTTCTCCAGTACTTCTGGACCACTGTGGTTCACCAGTACTTCTGAGACCACTGTGGTTCTCCAGTACTTGTGAGACCACTGTGGTTCTCCAGTACTTCTGGACCGCTGTGGTTCACCAGTACTTCTGGACCGCTGTGGTTCTCCAGTACTTCTGGACCGCTGTGGTTCTCCAGCACTTCTGGACCGCTGTGGATCACCGGTACTTCTGGACCGCTGTGGTTCTCCAGTACTTCTGGACCGCTGTGGTTCTCTGGTACTTCTGGACCACTGTGGTTCACCAGTACTTCTGGACCACTGTGGTTCTCCAGTACTTCTGGACCACTGTGGTTCACCAGTACCTCTGGACCACTGTGGTTCACCAGTACTTCTGGACCGCTGTGGTTCTCCGGTACTTCTGGACCACTGTGGTTCTCCAGTACTTCTGGACCACTGTGGTTCTCCAGTACCTCTGGACCACTGTAGTTCTCCAGTAGGCGGACCCAGCAGCTTGTGCGCCCCCTGGTGTCTGTCTACAGCTGGTGCTCACCATCTCCACGTGCAGTGCCAGTTTGACGCCGTTGTGCAGCCAGCTCAGAGCCACCACGGGGTCTCCGTCCAGGGAGCTGGACAGGACGCTCTCCCAGCTGTTAACCAGGTGATCCGACATGGACCAGCAGCGGATCTGACCGTCGCCGTCCGCCGACAGCAGCCTCGAACCTGCGACACAAACACAACGCTGTTACAAGCTGGTGCGCAGGCTGGCGCAGCAGCAGTGTCGGCTCAGGTGTGGAGCTCACCTGACTGGTCCCACTCCAGACAGGAAATGACCTCGCTGTGTCCAGAGTTGATGGAGAAGACGTCCCATGGGTGCTCGGTGTCAATGATGTGGATCATGTGACTGACATCTGGAACACAAACGGTCAGAGGGCGGGGCTCCAACACTGCAGGCGTGTGTGTTAGTATGTGTGCATACCTTTGTTGTCGTCGTCATCGTTCTTCAGGTCCGTGGTGAAGGCCACCAGGTTCCTGCAGGACCAGGAACACACCAGGGGGATGGATGGGCAGTGGGTGTTCTTGGGTCTCCTCTCCCACTCACAAACGTAGGCCAGCTCCATGACGGAACCACAGAAGAAGAAGCTGCAGGAGCACGCCTCACCTGAGGGCAGACAGGTGAGAAACCTCTGAACTTTGCTACTAGTTTTCTCTACTTCCTATATATTATCTTTTAAGTTTGTTCTGTAACACATGAGGTCAGCAGCTTCTAGTTGGTCAGCAGGTTCTAGTTAACGGAGGTAGTTAGTCAGCAGGTTCTAGTTAGTCAGCAGGTTCTAATTAACAGAGGTAGTTAGCAGCTTCTAGTTAGTCAGCAGGTTCTAGTTAACAGAGGTAGTTAGTCAGCAGGTTTTAGTTAACAGGGGTAGTTAGTCAGCAGGTTTTAATTAACAGCGGTAGTTAGTCAGCAGGTTTTTGTTAACAAGGGTAGTTAGTCAGCAGGTTTTAATTAACAGCGGTAGTTAGTCAGCAGGTTTTTGTTAACAGAGGTAGTTAGTCAGCAGGTTTTAATCAACAGAGGTAGTTAGTCAGCAGGTTTTAATCAACAGAGGTAGTTAGTCAGCAGGTTTTAATCAACAAAGGTAGTTAGTCAGCAGGTTTTAATCAACAGCGGTAGTTAGTCAGCAGGTTTTTGTTAACAAGGGTAGTTAGTCAGCAGGTTTTAATTAACAGCGGTAGTTAGTCAGCAGGTTTTTGTTAACAGAGGTAGTTAGTCAGCAGGTTTTTGTTAACAGAGGTAGTTAGTCAGCAGGTTTTAATCAACAGAGGTAGTTAGTCAGCAGGTTTTAATCAACAAAGGTAGTTAGTCAGCAGGTTTTAATCAACAGAGGTAGTTATTCAGCTGGTTTTAATCAACAGAGGTAGTTATTCAGCTGGATTTAGTTAACAGGGGTAGTTAGTCAGCAGGTTTTAATTAACAGCGGTAGTTAGTCAGCAGGTTTTTGTTAACAGAGGTAGTTAGTCAGCAGGTTTTAATCAACAAAGGTAGTTAGTCAGCAGGTTTTAATCAACAGAGGTAGTTATTCAGCTGAATTTAGTTAACAGCTGAGGTTCTGGATCAAAACCACAGGTCCTAAATGACCACTGATCAGGTTAGGGTCCAGTCAGGGTCCTGCCAAGTCCAGTCAGCAGCCAGTCCAAAAATTAAATAATTGCAAATTCAATTGATAATCTTTTTGGAGTTGAAGCACGGCTCCAAGAGTTTTTGTAGATCTCAGTCTGATAGATCAGTCACACAGCAGTCATCTATACACCAGAATGACCTCACTGTTAGTTTGGAGGCAGGTTCCTGGTTCTGGTTCCATCACTATAGATAACTATTTGGAGATATGGAGATGTGGAAGTCTGTCTAAAGTAATCAGTAATGTATACATGTACATTCAGAAGTCGAGCTCATAGACATTAATCGGTTACACCCCACCCCCACCAACAGGGCTGGACTGGGACCAAAAAATGGCCCAGGCATTTTTGATCCCTGGCGGCCCACCATACACCGGTGATCAAAAATGCTGGTTATTTATACGATATGTGGAAGCACATGCTGCATGTTGTATACTATGTGCACATAGTGAAGTTTCAAAAATTAAAATAAATTATTTATCATGCATTTCAGCAAAGCAATGTTTCACTAATATTTTAACACACTTAACACTGTAAATTGGACACCAAATCTACTCAAAGCATTGTTTGACAACAAAGACTAAACCACACACGCACGCACACACACACACACACACACACACACACACACACACACACACACACACACACACACAGGTGATCACCTCCAAATAGCTATTCTGACCTCAATCTCGCCCTGCTGCTGGGTCTCATCTCTCTCCTCCTCCTCCTCCTTCTCCCTCTCCTCGTCCGCTTCTTCTCCGACAACCACCTGTTCACTCGACGGCCCCGCGGCCCCCCGCCCCCGAGCTTGTGGTTGAAAACATTTCCGTGATTTTGGCATATTTTGCTGCATCCACTTTTAATTTTTTTTGTCTCCGTTCTCTGAGCTTTTCTGCTCCTCCCTTTCGCTTTTGTGCTTTTTTCTCCATTTCCATACTCATCCACGAGCCACCACACTCTCCGGTCAGGCCAAACGGCAAAATTTGGTCAGGAGGGATGGGAGGGGCGGGCCAACGAGAGCTGAGAAATTTCATTGGACTACTGGACTAGCCCAATGTCCGTCAAGAGAAAATCAACCAATGGGCCACTTCGTGGCTTCGCAAGGTCCCGCCCCGCCTCCACCCACCCCCCTCCCTTCAGCAGAAAATAACGTTTCATACTGTGTTCACATCAGCGCAGCACTGGAGCGCTTGTCTGATTAGCTGTCAGTGTCTCTTTCTTGAGTTTGATGAGTGTGTGTCGTCGTCGTCTCCCCCCCCCCCCCCCCCCCCCCCCCCCCCCCCCCTCTCGGAGATTTTTATGAGCCGACTACCAGTCCGTTACCGTCGCGGTCAATAAAAACTATATACTTTTTTTTTTTTTTTATGACAGACCTGGGCCGGCCCACAGATGTGCGTCGGCCCACCGGGCATTGCCCGGTACGCCCGATGGCCAGTCCATGCCTGCCCACCAACCCCCTCTTCTATCAACACAATCATCTATAATGTTTCCATGAATCCTCCACATGTCCACAGGTCTGCTGCTGCCAGAAGGTCTTCATCCAGTTTCCTGCTACTAGTTTTATCTACTTCCTATATATTATCTTTTAAGTTTGTTCTGTATCACACCACACCCTCACTGTCACATCTCTTTAACTGTCCTGTCTTTAAATGTCTCACTGCTGGTGTTTTTAGTCCTCTCTGATGGAGTCAGGATTTAAGATGTTAATAAAGATGTTGGAATTTACTGCCAGAGAGGACTGAAGGACACAGTCAGTGCGTTTACACGGGAAGTTTAATTCCTCTTTAATTCAGAATTAAAATTAAATCCGATTTAAAATGATTAAAAATTCCCATGTAAACACCTAATTCTGAATAAAAATGCCCATTCCGAATTAAACTTAATTCCGTGGCTGGTTTATTCTGATTTTAAATCCGAATAGAATAATTCCGTGGTCATGTATACGCTCATTCCACTTTAAATTAATTAAAGCTCATTCCCTTGTCCGTCTGTCGCGATGACGCTTATATTCCGCGCTGGGCTTGTTTTCGAAAACAAAACAACAACATTGACATGATGTTGTCGTGCTGCTGCTTCAAAAATAAAATCAAAACAAATCCAAAAAGGATGCTAATAATGTAGTCCTCCATGTTGTTGCTAATCGAGTAAGTTTGTTTTCTTCCGGTAGACATAAATACATAAAGTTGTCCACAGCAGCCCTGAACTCATCCTCATAACCCTCACTGATACAGCCGACTATGGCAGAGTCATCAGGAAACTTCTGAAGGTGGCAGGTCTCTGTGCAGTAGTTGAAGTCTGTGGTGTGGAGGGTGAACAGGAAGAGAGAGAGAACAGTCCCCCGGGGGGGGGGGGGGGGGGGGGGGGGGGGCAGTGTTGCCGACCACGTACTGTGGTCTGCCAGTCAGGTAGTCCACCATCAAGGACACTAGGGGGGGCATCCTTGGAGGCTGACACCGTCAGGGCCTGGAGCCTTGTTTGCATGGAGTCTCGTCAGCTGTCTTCTCACCTGGTTAGCAGTAGGCTTGGGCGGTATTACGGTAATACCGTATACTTCCGGTATTTTAAAATAGCAGCGGTATCAGTTTCAATACCGTCATAAAAAAATTTATTTTATTTAAAATAATTTATTTGTCCTCTGAATTGATTTCTGTGGTTTAAAGTTTAGTTTCTCTCCTGTATCGCTGTGTGTACTGTGTGTTCTGCTTTATTTTACCGTTTATTCGTGTTCGCTTGCAGCTGATCTCGGTTTGACTCGTCCTGTTAAGGTACTGACGATGAAAAAACACTTCCTGAGTTTGCTGCTTCATAATAAAAGCTTTTAATTAAACTAATAATGTTGGACTTTTATCAGAATCAGAATCAGCTTTACTGGCCAAGTTTGTGCACTCAAACAAGGAATTTGACTATTATAATTATGTTGAAGAATTTATAGGAAGTGAAACGTCCAGCATCAGACACTTTACTATAAAGCGCGTTTCAGAAAACACACACCTCGGCAGCATTTCCTCAGCAGGAACATTTAAAACTACAGTGAAAAGCAAGAAATACACAAATAAATAACAACTGTAGTTGAGCCAACTTTATATTGAAGCACTGAACTGCTGTTTCGAGGTAAACTCACCTTTTTTTTCCCCAGGCGCGTCAACGCTGGGAATAGGACAGCGGCGTAAAGCCCCGCGGTGGCGCGCCTGGGGTACATAATGGAGGCAGCTGTTTTGATGCGCGGCGTTCGCCGGTGGTGTGTGTTCGCCTTAACAGTCGCGGGAATACCGTATACCCCGGTAAAATGTGAGGGAAGTTTGACGGTATCAAAATTTGGATACCGCCCAAGCCTAGTTAGCAGTGAAGCTACCGTGGAGGTGACAGGTGGGGGAGGGGTGTAATCCTCAGGTTAAAGAGTACAATCAGTCTGGCAGCTGAAAGAAGTGTGAAGAGGGCTCACACAGGAGGATGGGGGGGGGGGGGGGGGGTAAAAAGGAGGAGGAGGGGGGGTGAGTGGGGAGTGGCTGATGGTGGTCATCCAGGACGGGCAGCGGGGGAGTCAGAGGGGTTCAGTTTCAGTTCATTGGCCCTGTCAACGCTGCCATCAACTCCTCTGTTGTTGGTCGTCCTGAAGCCGGTGATGGTCCTCATTCCACCCCAGACCTCTCAAGATGTTCTTCCTCCTGTATTTCTCCTTCACCTCCTTGATCTTCCCCTTCAGTTCCCCCTGTATTGTTCTCACCTCCTCCCTATTACCAGCTCGCCCTCTTCTTCTCGTTGAGGATGGCTTTAATGTCCTTCGTTACCCACGGCTTGTTATTTGGAGAACGATGGACAGTCCTGTCTCTCCATAAGTGGTCGTCTCCACCCAGCTCTTTTCTTCCGTTGTTTTAGTCCTCCCCTGCGTCCTCTGTGTGTTTTCCTCCAGCTTTCAGCGGGTGTCTCAGATATTGTGGCCGGCCTCAGCGCAATCAGCTGATCTCTGAATTAAACGATGCGGCTATGAGGCTGCGCACCGGTGCCGTGTCCCAGTGAAAGTAAAAGTAGTAATTCCAGAGCTAAGAAACATCCTAGAACTCTCTCAACCAACATGTCTGGAGAGGGCACAGCTTCAAGATACAGTTATAAAAATACAAGAGGTGTAAAGAAATAGAGGGAGAAAAGTTTAGAAAACTAAGAAAACAAACTAGAGCTACCGCAACAGGCTGCATGCGCTGTTGCCGCATGCGCACAATTCTGACTAAGAGGTAGTTAGTTCAATCCAGTATTCTACTACCAGAACTCTCTTTAGCAGCTTCTAGTTAACAGAGGTGGTTAGTCAGCAGGTTCTAGTTAACAGAGGTAGTTAGTTCAATCCAGTATTCTACTACCAGAACTCTCTTTAGCAGCTTCTAGTTAACAGAGGTGGTTAGTCAGCAGGTTCTAGTTAACAGAGGTAGTTAGTTCAATCCAGTATTCTACTACCAGAACTCTCTTTAGCAGATTCTAGTTAACAGAGGTGGTTAGTCAGCAGGTTCTAGTTAACAGAGGTAGTTAGTTCAATCCAGTATTCTACTACCAGAACTCTCTTTAGCAGCTTCTAGTTAGTCAGCAGATTCTAGTTAACGGAGGTAGTTAGTCAGCAGGTTCTAGTTAACAGAGGTGGTTAGTCAGCAGATTCTAGTTAACAGAGGTAGTTAGTCAGCAGGTTCTAGTTAGTCAGCAACTTCTAGTTGGTCAGCAGATTCTAGTTAACAGAGGTGGTAAGTAAGCAGGTTCTAGTTAGTCAGCAGGTTCTAGTTAGTCAGCGGATTCTAGTTAACAGAGGTGGTTAGTAAGCAGGTTCTAGTTAGTCAGCAGATTCTAGTTGGATAGCAGATTCTAGTTAACAGAGGTGGTTAGTCAGCAGCTTCTAGTTGGTCAGCAGATTCTAGTTAACAGAGGTGGTTAGTCAGCAGGTTCTAGTTAGTCAGCAGCTTCTAGTTGGTCAGCAGATTCTAGTTAACAGAGGTGGTTAGTCAGCAGGTTCTAGTTAGTCAGCAGCTTCTAGTTGGTCAGCAGATTCTAGTTAACAGAGGTGGTTAGTCATCAGATTCTAGTTAGTCAGCAGATTCTAGTTAGTCGGCAGATTCTAGTTGACAGAGGTGGTTAGTCAGCAGGTTCTAGTTAGTCAGCTGATTCTAGTTAACAGAGGTAGTTAGTCAAAAGTGTATTCTTCAGAACTGGAAAGCAGAACTTCCTCCTTCACAGAAACAATGGTTAAATGAACTAACATCTTATAGCACACCTGAAAAACTCCTTTATAGCCTGAGAAGGAAACTGGAAACATATGATAAAATATGGGGCTCTTTCATGGCTTTACTACCATCATTTCACCCATCGTAGCTAGCAGCACTTAATGTCTGCCTGTCTTTCCTTGGCATACTCACCAGGACCTCACAGTGTAATTAGACAACTATCTAATCACCTAATTATTTCATTATTGAGAGTGAGATTGAGAACAAAAGAGAAATTTCTACCATACCAGAGAGTGGGGGGTTGTGTTCTGTTCTGGTTTTTTGTTTTGTTCTGTTTTTTGGTTTCTTCTTTTTGTTTTTGTTTTTTTTTCTTGTTTTGTTTTTCTGTTTCTTATTTCTGTCATGTAAAATGGAAAAATGGCAATACTTTGTTCAAATAAAAATATCTTTACAAAAACAGAGGTAGTTAGTCAGCAGGTACTAGTTAGTCAGCAGGTTTTAATTAACAGCGGTAGTTAGTCAGCAGGTTTTAGTTAACAGAGGAAGTTATCCAGCTGGATTTAGTTAACAGGGGTAGTTAGTCAGCAGATTTTAATCAACAGAGGTAGTTTTTCAGCTACATTTAATTAACAGGGCTAGTTAGTCAGCAGGTTCTAGTTCGTCAGCAGATTCTAGTTAACAGGCAGTTAGTCAGCAGATTCTAGTTAACAGATATAGTTACAACTTCTAGTTAGTCAGCAGGTTTTAGTTAACATAGGTAGTTGGGTAGCAGGCTCTAGTTTGTCAGCAAGTTCTAGTTAGTCAGCAGGTTTTAGTTAACAGAGGTACTTAGTCAGCAGGTTCTAGTTAGTCAGCAGGATAACAGAGATAGTTAGTCAGCAGGTTTTAGTTAACAGAGGTAATTATCCAGCTGGATTTAGTTAACAGGGGTAGTTAGTCAGCAGGTTTTAATTAACAGAGGTAGTTATTTAGCTGGATTTAGTTAACAGAGGTAGTTAGTCAGCAGGTTCTAGTTAGTCTGCAGGTTTAAGTTAACAGAGGTAGTTAGTCAGCGGGTTTTAGTCAGAGGTAGTTAGTCAGCATGTTTTAATTAACAGTGGTAGTTAGTTAGCAGGTTTTAATCAACAGAGGTAGTTATTTAGCTGGATTTAGTTAACAAAGGTAGTTAGTCAGCAGGTTCTAGTTAGTCCGCAGGTTTTAGTTAACAGCGGTAGTTAGTCAGCAGGTTTTAGTTAACAGAGGAAGTTATCCAGCTGGATTTAGTTAACAGGGGTAGTTAGTCAGCAGATTTTATTCAACAGAGGTAGTTATTCAGCTACATTTAATTAACACGGCTAGTTAGTCAGCAGGTTCTAGTTAGTCAGAGGTAATTAGTCAGCATGTTTTAATTAACAGTGGTAGTTAGTTGGCAGGTTTTAATCAACAGAGGTAGTTATTTAGCTGGGTTTAGTTAACAGAGGTAGTTAGTCAGCTGGTTCTAGTTAGTCCGCAGATTTAAGTTAACAGAGGTAGTTAGTCAGCAAGTTTTAGTCATAGGTAGTTAGTCAGCAGGTTTTAATTAACAGTGGTAGTTAGTTAGCAGGTTTTAATCAACAGAGGTAGTTAGTTATTTAACAGAGGTGGATTTAGTTTACAAAGGTAGTTAGTCAGCAGGTTCTAGTTAGTCCGCAGGTTTTAGTTAACAGCGGTAGTTAGTCAGCAGGTTTTAGTTAACAGAGGAAGTTATCCAGCTGGATTTAGTTAACAGGAGTAGTTAGTCAGCAGATTTTAATCAACAGAGGTAGTTATTCAGCTACATTTAATTAACAGGGCTAGTTAGTCAGCAGGTTCTAGTTAGTCAGCAGATTCTAGTTAACAGGCAGTTAGTCAGCAGATTCTAGTTAACAGATATAGTTACAACTTCTAGTTAGTCAGCAGGTTTTAGTTAACAGAGGTAGTTGGGTAGCAGGCTCTAGTTTGTCAGCAAGTTCTAGTTAGTCAGCAGGTTTTAGTTAACAGAGGTACTTAGTCAGCAGGTTCTAGTTAGTCAGCAGGTTAACAGAGATAGTTAGTCAGCAGGTTTTAGTTAACAGAGGTAATTATCCAGCTGGATTTAGTTAACAGGGGTAGTTAGTCAGCAGGTTTTAATTAACAGAGGTAGTTATTTAGCTGGATTTAGTTAACAGAGGTAGTTAGTCAGCTGGTTCTAGTTAGTCCGCAGATTTAAGTTAACAGAGGTAGTTAGTCAGCAAGTTTTAGTCATAGGTAGTTAGTCAGCAGGTTTTAATTAACAGTGGTAGTTAGTTAGCAGGTTTTAATCAACAGAGGTAGTTATTTAGCTGGATTTAGTTAACAAAGGTAGTTAGTCAGCAGGTTCTAGTTAGTCCGCAGGTTTTAGTTAACAGCGGTAGTTAGTCAGCAGGTTTTAGTTAACAGAGGAAGTTATCCAGCTGGATTTAGTTAACAGGGGTAGTTAGTCAGCAGATTTTAATCAACAGAGGTAGTTATTCAGCTACATTTAATTAACAGGGCTAGTTAGTCAGCAGGTTCTAGTTAGTCAGAGGTAATTAGTCAGCATGTTTTAATTAACAGTGGTAGTTAGTTGGCAGGTTTTAATCAACAGAGGTAGTTATTTAGCTGGGTTTAGTTAACAGAGGTAGTTAGTCAGCTGGTTCTAGTTAGTCCGCAGATTTAAGTTAACAGAGGTAGTTAGTCAGCAAGTTTTAGTCATAGGTAGTTAGTCAGCAAGTTTTAATTAACAGTGGTAGTTAGTTAGCAGGTTTTAATCAACAGAGGTAGTTATTTAGCTGGATTTAGTTAACAAAGGTAGTTAGTCAGCAGGTTCTAGTTAGTCCGCAGGTTTTAGTTAACAGCGGTAGTTAGTCAGCAGGTTTTAGTTAACAGAGGAAGTTATCCAGCTGGATTTAGTTAACAGGGGTAGTTAGTCAGCAGATTTTAATCAACAGAGGTAGTTATTCAGCTACATTTAATTAACAGGGCTAGTTAGTCAGCAGGTTCTAGTTAGTCAGAGGTAATTAGTCAGCATGTTTTAATTAACAGTGGTAGTTAGTTAGCAGGTTTTAATCAACAGAGGTAGTTATTTAGCTGGATTTAGTTAACAAAGGTAGTTAGTCAGCAGGTTCTAGTTAGTCCGCAGGTTTTAGTTAACAGCGGTAGTTAGTCAGCAGGTTTTAGTTAACAGAGGAAGTTATCCAGCTGGATTTAGTTAACAGGGGTAGTTAGTCAGCAGATTTTAATCAACAGAGGTAGTTATTCAGCTACATTTAATTAACAGGGCTAGTTAGTCAGCAGGTTCTAGTTCGTCAGCAGATTCTAGTTAACAGGCAGTTAGTCAGCAGATTCTAGTTAACAGATATAGTTACAACTTCTAGTTAGTCAGCAGGTTTTAGTTAACAGAGGTAGTTGGGTAGCAGGCTCTAGTTTGTCAGCAAGTTCTAGTTAGTCAGCAGGTTTTAGTTAACAGAGGTACTTAGTCAGCAGGTTCTAGTTAGTCAGCAGGTTAACAGAGATAGTTAGTCAGCAGGTTTTAGTTAACAGAGGTAGTTATTTAGCTGGATTTAGTTAACAGAGGTAGTTAGTCAGCAGGTTCTAGTTAGTCTGCAGGTTTAAGTTAACAGAGGTAGTTAGTCAGCGGGTTTTAGTCAGAGGTAGTTAGTCAGCATGTTTTAATTAACAGTGGTAGTTAGTTGGCAGGTTTTAATTAACAGAGGTAATTATCCAGCTGGATTTAGTTAACAGGGGTAGTTAGTCAGCAGGTTTTAATTAACAGAGGTAGTTATTTAGCTGGATTTAGTTAACAGAGGTAGTTAGTCAGCAGGTTCTAGTTAGTCTGCAGGTTTAAGTTAACAGAGGTAGTTAGTCAGCGGGTTTTAGTCAGAGGTAGTTAGTCAGCATGTTTTAATTAACAGTGGTAGTTAGTTGGCAGGTTTTAATCAACAGAGGTAGTTATTTAGCTGGGTTTAGTTAACAGAGGTAGTTAGTCAGCAGGTTCTAGTTAGTCCGCAGATTTAAGTTAACAGAGGTAGTTAGTCAGCAAGTTTTAGTCAGAGGTAGTTAGTCAGCAGGTTTTAATTAACAGTGGTAGTTAGTTAGCAGGTTTTAATCAACAGAGGTAGTTATTTAGCTGGATTTAGTTAACAAAGGTAGTTAGTCAGCAGGTTCTAGTTAGTCCGCAGGTTTTAGTTAACAGAGGTAGTTAGTCAGAGGTAATTAGTCAGCAGGTTCTAGTTAGTCCGCAGGTTTTAGTTAACAGAGGTAATTAGTCAGCAGGTTTTAACTAACAGCAGTAGTTAGTTAGCAGGTTTTAATCAACGGATGTAGTTTTTCAGCTGGATTTAGTTAACAGAGGTAGTTAGTCAGCAGGTTTTAATTAACAGCGGTAGTTAGTCAGCAGGTTTTAATCAACAGAGGTAGTTATTTAGCTGGATTTAGTTAACAGAGGTAGTTATTCAGCTGAATTTAGTTAACAGAGGTAGCTAGTCAGTAGGTTTTAGTTAGTTAGTGAGGTTCTGGTCGGAGCTGCGCTGCTCCAGCTCACCTGACTTTACGGCTTCACAGACGCGGGACACCCGTCACCAACCAGAGTGGAGGTTAGAAATCACCTCCTGGACCGATCCGGGTCACCTTCATCTCCGTGAGAGCGACTTTAATCAAGAAAATAAGAATTAAAACCAAACAGCCCGCTGCTTGATCCGCTGAAACAATGAGCCAGGACCCGTATAGCTGTCTGTGCAGTTGCCTTTCTGGAAAACAAGGGACCCGCTTCCTCAAACGTCCTCGTGGTCGTAAATCAGTAACTCTGTGTTGGGACGTTTCTGTGATGATCAATGAACGTGTCGCTAAAGTGTAATATCGGTATTTTGATAGAGAACCTCTATCATGGTGTATTTCTGTCAGGAGCGGCGGGCAGCCTCCTGTGTGGGGGGGGGGGGGGGGGGGGGCGTTACTACAAAACTAAAAGATACACAGAAGCTTTTTTAAATCTGCTGCCTGAATGTGAAACTGGTTTTTGATTAAATATAGAAGTATAACATTTTAAATACAGAATTAAATATATATTAATATCAGGGCCACCATGGGCATGTTTATTTTTTTTAAAAAAAAAGCTTAATAAATAAATATTAGCAGAAACTGCGATACAGATGTTGAAAATGATCCTTTAACAAAATTTAAATAAAAAATAAAAGGTATTTTAGCAAAAGTCCAGCTTGGATTATTTATTTGTTTTTTTATTTTCATTTTAACTCTAAATTGTTTTTCATTTTTGTATTTAATTTGCTTCAGGTGTCAAATTAATTATTTTCAAATTCTTTTATATATTTTATTAATCGGTTTTTCATCTTCAGTTTTATCCAACAATCTTCTGGAATAGTGTTCTGGAACAGTTTTCTCTAACAATGTGATGGAACTCTGTTCTGGAACAGTGTTAAATAAATGAAAAACACTTTCTCTTTTGTTTAAAAAATCAGCTTTTTATTGTAAAATTTTGAATAAAATTAAAAAAATATATATATTTTTTTTAGATAAAAGTTATCAGAATCAGAATCAGAATCAACTTTATTGCCAGGTACGATTTTACACATACAAAGAATTTGTTGTGGCAATGATGGTGCATGCAATTAAGGGAAAAATATAACAAACAATGTAAACTAAAAATATTACAATATGAATATATATACACAAGCTGTTTTTAGCATTAAGGACAGAGTGACCAAGAGTGATGTGCCATGAAAATGTACAAATGAACAGGTAGTCCAGACTGAGCGTTAATGTAACGCATAGTGTTCTGAGTTCTGTCAATGTGACAGCAGTGTCAGTCAGAGGTGGAGAGTGGGGGGTGTCGGGGGGTTCCGGGTCTTATTGATAAGGCTGACAGCAGATGGGAAAAAACTGTTCTTGTGGCGTGAGGTTTTGGTCTTGATGGTCTGCAGCCTCCTGCCAGAGGGGAGTGACTCAAAGAGTTGGTGTCCGGGGTGGGAGGGATCAGCCACAATCTTTCCTGCAGGCCTCAGGGTCCTGGAGGAGTCCAGGTCCTGAAGAGATGGGAGATTGCAGCCAATCACCTTCTCAGCTGACTGAATGACACGCTGCAGCCTGCTCTTGTCCTTGGCGGTGGCAGCAGCGTACCAGATGGTGATGGAGGAGGTGAGGATGGACTCAGTGATGGCTGTGTAGAAGTGCACCATCATTGTCTTCGGAAGACTGAATTTCTCCAGCTGCCTCAGGAAGATACATCCTCTGCTGTGCTTTCTGGATGAGGGAGCTGATGTTCAGCTCCCACTTAAGGTCCTGGGAGATGACAGTTCCCAGGAAGCGGAAAGACTCCACAGTGTCAATAGTGGAGTCACAGAGGGTTATGGGGGCAGGTGGGGCTGAGTTCTTCCTATAGTCCACAACCATCTCCACTGTCTTTAGAGCGTTGAGCTCAAGGCTGTTCTGGCTGCACCAGGTCACCAGGTGGTCAACCTCCCACCTGTAGGCGGACTCGTCACCATCAGAGATGAGTCCGATAAGGGTGGTGTCATCTGCAAACTTCAAGAGCTAGACGGACTGGTGACTGGAGGTGCAGCTGTTAGTGTACAGGGAGAAGAGCAGAGGAGAAAGAACACAGCCCTGGGGGGTCCAGTACTGATGGTCTGTGAGTTCCAGATGTGTTTTCCCAGCTTCACATACTGTTTCCTGTCAGACAGGAAGTCTGTGATCCACCTGCAGGTGGAGCCAGGTACGCTCAGCTGGGAGAGCTTCTCCTGTAGCAGAGAAGGGATGATGGTGTTAAAAGCAGAGCTGAAATCCACAAACAGGATCCTGGCATAGGTTCCTGAGGAGTCCAGGTGCTGGAGGATGAAGTGGAGAGCCAGGTTGACAGCGTCGTCTACAGACCTGTTGGCTCTGTGGGTGAACTGCAGGGGGTCTAGGAGAGGGTCAGTGATGGCTTTGAGGTGTGAGAGTACAAGGCGCTCAAAGGTCTTCATGACTACAGAGGTCAGGGCGACGGGTCTGAAGTTGTTAAGTCCTGTGGTCCTTGGCTTCTTGGAGACGGGGATGATGGTTGAGGTCTTGAAGCAGCCTGGTACATGACAGGTCTCCAGTGAGGTGTTAAAAATGTCTGTGAACACTGGAGACAGCTGATCAGCACGGTGCTTCAGGGAGGATGGGGAGATAGAATCCGGTCCAGCTGCTTTTCGGGGGTTCTGTCTCCTAAAGAGTTTGTTGACGTCCCTCTCATGAATGGAAAAAGTCGTCATGGGGGGGGGGGGGGGGGGGGGGGAGTCGATGGAGCTGGAGCTGTTGGGAGGGGTTGTGGGGGGGATGGTTGCAGGACTGTCCCTTTGTCTCTCAAAATGACAGTATAACTCGTTCAGGTCGTTGGTTACGCGTCTATCATTGATGGAGTGGGGGGCTTTAGGCTTGTAGTTGGTGATCTGCCTAAGCCCATTCCAGACAGACACAGAGTCGTTAGCTAAGAACTGGTGTTGGAGCTTCTCAGAGTACAGTCGTTTAGCTTCTCTCACCGCCTTGCTAAACTTGTATTTCGCCTCTCTGAATATATCTTTGTCTCCGCTCTTGAAGGCCTCTTCCTTTGCCAACCTTAGCTGTCTGAGTTTGGCTGTGAACCAGGGTTTGTCGTTGTTGTAACTCACCCTGAGGGGTGTACTACGAAGCGAGATTAGAGGGTTAGCGAGGTAGGTTGAGTCTAAAGCCAGGATTTCCAGTACCATGAAGGTGGCTCTCTTTTAACCTGGCTAGATCACCATGGTCATTTACTCTGCAAGCTTAACCTGGTCCGGAGCAGGTTATGTGCAGAGTTTAGGCTCAAATCGGCTATAAACAAGCGCCACCCTTTCACTTTCACCCAATCCTGTTGACTTTAGCGCCAGGATTGTGCGAGAATAGGAAGAGAGTATTCAGAGACCGGACTGATCCGCTGGCTTCCCATGACCATATTCTCTATGAACGCTATAGATTTTCAGATGAGGGAATACGTTACATTTGTAATCTGCTAGAGCCATATATTGGCAGCGCCACCAAACGCAGCCGTGTGCTCACAGTAGCACAAACGGTGTGCGTTTCTTTGTGTTTCTTTGCCACGGGAACCTACATGCATTCAGTTGGTGATGCAGAAAATCTGAGCCAGAAAACTGGATGCCGCTATTCGCAAGGTTGTACTTGCTCTTACTAAACTGCTGAATATGTTTGTAGTATTCCCTGGCCATCTGCCCACGCTTCAAATAAAAGAAGCGTTTTACAAAATCACAGGTAACATAAATTAATAGTCCATTATATTGATAATTAGTGTGACGTGGAATTTCATGTGAAATGTTGTAATATAATTCATTCATAAGATTCCCCAGGGTGATAGGGTACCTATTAAAGTGGCCGGTGATATTGGTATCACAGATAATATTAAATCTTAAATTAATTTCACATAGATTTAGCAAAAAACTAAAGTGATTTTCATTTATCATTTATAATGGGACAGTCAGACCTACATAATGTTTAAATCTGCTGCATTAAGTTTAAAGTTTAAGTGCTCTAAAAAAGGGAGGGAGATTAATTAAGGTGCATTAAGTAGTGAAATAAATATAACTTACGAATTTACACGATCTGCAATTTTTTGCCAGCACTCCTCTCTGGCTTTATTCGCACCTACAGTATTGCATTTGGCCGTAAAGATTTCTTTGAAATCCTCATAGCCCTGCATTATTAAAACCTGCTCCTCCTGACTGAAATATACGGACCGCCATCTATCCATTTGATCCGGAATAGGTGTCAAATGACGCGTCAAACGCCCCCTTTTATGTGAACGCACACAGAGCAGAAAGCAGAAAGCCGCGGTCAACAAAGATAGTTGATAACCACCATCGTGGTACCAGTTATCTCTGATGGCGAGTTTCAGGTTTGTTAAGCCAGCTCACCCAAAGAAAGCCTGGCTGTGTCGAACTTGCTTCGTAGTACACCCCTCTGGTGCATGATGGGACACAACAGTCTTCGCAGGAGCTGATGTATGACGTCACAGCCTCTGTGTACTCATCCAGATTGTTAGTAGCAGTCCTGAAAACATCCCAGTCAGTAGAGTCCAAACATGCCTGGAGATCCTCCACTGCTTCACTGGTCCACTTCTTTGAGGTCCGCACTACAGGTTTGCAGAGGTTCAGTTTCTGCCTGTAGGCAGGAATCAGGTGGAGCACGTGGTCAGAGTGACCCAGTACAGCACGGGGGACGGCGTGATAAGCACCTCTGATTGTGGTGTAACAGTGATCGAGAATTTTCTCCTCTCTGGTCGGGCATTTGACATGCTGTCTGTATTTAGGGAATTTATGAGTGAGGTTACCTTTGTTCAAGTCTCCAAGGACAATAACTAAAGAGTCCGGGTTGTCCCGCTCCACACACAGTATCTGGTCGGCGAGTGTACGCTGTCCGTTCTGCGCATCGGCCTGTGGCGGGATGTAGACACTGACCAGAATGAATGAAGCAAACGGCTTACAGTTTATGAAGAAAGATTCCAGGTCAGGAGAACAGTGCTGCTGGATCGCTGTTACATCGTTGCACCAACCGCTGTTGACGTTGAAACAGATTCCTCCACCTTTAGTTTTGCCGGAAAGTTCTGTGTTTCTGTCCGTGCAGTAGAGTTGGAAGCCAACTGCAGTGGAGAGTCCGGTATTAATCCACCCAGCCACGTCTCCGTGAAGCACAAAACCGCAGATGAAGAAAAGTCCCTGTTTTTGCCCAACAGCAGTTGCAGTTCTTCAACTTTGTTGGGCAGTGAGCGCACATTAGAGAGAAATATTCCCGGGAATGCTGTAAGATGTCGTGCTGGCGGGGGCAGACAAGCGCTCCGGCTAGCTTTCCTCTTCTCCGGCTAGCTTTCCTCTTCTCCGGCGCTTCACTGCGTGCGTAAAGGTGAGAGCACCTTTGACCAGAATCAGTATCAGTTGTATACTTTTCCTGTGAAATCTAAAATTCTAAAAAAAAATCTTGCATTTGTTTGAAAAAGCTATTTCTTAAACATTTCTGTCAACAAATACTGTTTCTAAATCACAAATCTTTTGTTTTTGACAGATATCGTGATTTTAAAAAAAAATTGACATTTGTCCTAAAATCTCCAAAAATAGCGACTGTTTTTTTCTTCAGAACAAATTGATAAATTTGAAAGATCAACCTTTTTTGGAAGAAAAAAAAACGCTCAAATTTAAACTGTGTATGATGACCGCCTTTTTAAATCATCACATTTGCAAAATTGTGAGTTTTCATTGTAAAGTTGCTACCTTTTGTAGCTAAACTGCTACCTTTTTTCCTAAAGCATCTTCTCATCGGTCTCCTGGCTGCTCTCATCTCAGGTACTGGAGTTGTGGCATCAGAACAGACTGAGAGATCTTCTGTGGAACTGGAGCAGGACAAACTGGACTGAGGTGAACTGGAGGAGCTGGTCCAGAAAGAATCATGTGACTTACGTGGGCACAAAAACACAAGCAGAATCACTGAAGACCAGGTGACCAGTTACTATTTTTATTTCTTACATTATCTTCATATTCAAATCATCAACAACTACAAACTTCCTGTTGTCTCATTAAAAGTCTGTTCCATGACTTGACTTGCAGCTGATTGGATGGGGCGAGGAACCAATCAGGAGCAGCCTGCTCTGTTCAAACATTCCAACTCAGCCGAGAAGCTGTTGGTTCTGTGACCGAAGAACCTCTTCAGGATCTCCCCCTCCCAAATGGTTCGGCCCCAGATCTGGTCCAAATCTAGAACAGCCAGTCTCAGTTATTTTCCTGGTTTGCAAACATGCCGGCCTCCCAACGCAGAGCTTGCTGGTTCTTGTGACGAACAACTCGAGTCGATTCCACTAGCTGAAAAAAGAAAAAAGAGACCAGTGAGAAACAAGAAACCCAGGAATCCAATGACAACCAAGACACCCAAGAGACCAAAAAGAACCAAGAAAACCAACAGACCAATGAAAACCAAGAACCCTAAGAGACCAATGAGAACCAAGAAACCCAATACATCAGTGAGAATTATGAAACCCAGGAAACCAATGAGAACCCAGATGCCAAAGACACCAATGAGAACCATGAAACCGAAGAGACCAATGACAACCAAGGAACCCATGAGAACAATAAGAATAATGAAACCCAGGAATCCAATGACAACCAAGACACCCAAGAGACCAATGACAACCAAGACACCTAAGAGACCAATGAGAACCAAGAACCCATGAGACTAGTGAGAACCAAGAAACCCAAGAGACCAATGAGAACTAAGACACCTAAGACACCAATGAGAACGCAAACCCTTGAGACCAGAGAGAACCAAGAAACCCAAGAGACCACTGAGAACCAAGACACCCAAGAGACCAATGAGAATAATGAAACCTAGGAAACCAATGAGAACCAAGAAACCCAAGAAACCAATGAGAACCAAGACACCTAAGATACCAATGAGAACCACGAACCCTTGAGACCAGTGAGAACCAAGAAACCCAAGAGACCACTGAGAATAATGAAACCCAGGAAACCAATGAGAAGGAAGACACCCAAGACACCAATGAGAAGCAAGAAACCCAAGAGACCAATAAGAACCAAGAAAACCAAGTGACCAGTGAGAACAAAGAAACCCAAGAGACCAATGAGAACCAAGAAACCCAAGACACCAATGAGAATGATGAAACCCAGGAAACCAATGAGAACCCAGATGCCAACGACACCAATGAGAATCATGAAACCTAAGAGACCAATGACAACCAAGGAACCCATGAGAACAATAAGAATAATGAAACCCAGGAATCCAATGACAACCAAGACACCCAAGAGACCAATGAGAACCAAGACACCTAAGAGACCAATGAGAACCAAGAACCCATGAGACTAGTGAGAACCAAGAAACCCAAGAGACCAATGAGAACTAAGACACCTAAGACACCAATGAGAACCACAAACCCTTGAGACCAGAGAGAACCAAGAAACCCAAGAGACCAATAAGAACCAAGAAACTCAAGAGACCAATGACAACCACGGAACCCATGAGAACAATAAGAATAATGAGACCCAAGAATCCAATGACAACCAAGACACCCAAGAGACCAATGAGAACCAAGAACCCATGAGACTAGTGAGAACCAAGAAACCAAAGAGACCAATGAGAAGCAAGACACCCAAGACACCAATGAGAAGCAAGAAACCCAAGAGACCAATAAGAACCAAGAAAACCAAGTGACCAGTGAGAACAAAGAAACCCAAGAGACAATGAGAACAAGAAACAAGAACAAAGAAACCAAGAGACCAATGAGAACCAAGAAACCCAAGACACCAATGAGAATGATGAAACCCAGGAAACCAATGAGAACCCAGATGCCAACGACACCAATGAGAACCATGAAACCTAAGAGACCAATGACAACCAAGGAACCCATGAGAACAATAAGAATAATGATACCCAGGAGTCCATTGACAACCAAGACACCCAACCCAACCAAGAGAACCAAGACTAATGAGAACTAAGAAACCCAAGAGACCAATAAGAACCAAGAACCCAAGAGACCAATGAGAACCAAGAACCCAAGAGACTAGAGATCTTCACAGGTTGACTTTCATGGACCCGAACCCAAATGAACCCGTGAAAATTTGACCCGAAACCAACCCGACCCGAGCTATTATCACAAGTCCGGGGGTCCTAACCCAAATGGACCTGCAATATTTGGACCTGGAACCAACCCGACCTGAGTCTTTAGTTTCCGACCACGAACCGAACCAAGTTACCCGAATAGAACTGAGACAATACAACCCATAGTTGCTCATGTTAAAGTTGTCTACCATTGAAAAAAACTTGATTTTCTTACCTAAACGTTGTCTTCTTCTACCCGGTTCAGTTACTACATAGGCTATGTGATGTAAACAACAATTAATCCACGTCATTATTTTCCTTGTGGATACAGATGCTGTTGGCAGCAACTGCTAATGCTAATAGCCTACACCGGTCAGGACGTGTCGTGAACATATTCTCTCATCCAGTGTTGTCATGTTGGCGATCCGTTGTGCTTTACAGCTGCCGGGCATACCAAGAACCCAAGAGACCAATGAGAACCAAGACACCCAAGAGACCAATGACAACCAACACACCCAAGAGACCAATGAGAACCAAGACACTCAAGAGACCAAAAAGAACCAAGAAACCCAAGAGACCAATGACAACCAAGACACCCAAAAGACCAATAAGAACCAAGGAACCCAAGAGACCAATGACAACCAAGACACCCAAGAGACCAATGACAACCAAGACACTCATAAGACCAATGACAACCAAGACACCCAAGAGACCAATGACAACCAAGACACTCAAGAAACCAATGACAATCAAGAACCCAAGAGACCAATGACAACTAAGACACCCAAGACACCAATGACAATCAACATACCCAAGAGACCAAGGAGAACCAAGACACTCAAGAGACCAAAAAGAACCAAGGAACCCAAGAGACCAATGACAACCAAGACACCCAAGAGACCAATGACAACCAAGACACCCAAGAGACCAATAAGAACCAAGAAACCCAAGAGACCAATGACGACCAAGACACCCAAGGGACCAATGAGAACCAAGACACCCAAGAGACCAGTAAGAACTAAGAAACCCAAGAGACCAATGACAACCAAGACACCCAAGAGACCAATGACAACCAAGAAACCAATTAGAACCAAGGAACCCATGAGCACAATGATATGTGATGTCATTGTGATGAAATTGAAATATTATTCCTTATTGCTTTGTTATAGTCTAACCATTTCATGTGGTGAACTCTATCTTTTGTGTCTGATACTTTAGTTTCCGACTAAACCGCCCTCCAGCTGCCAGGTTGTGTTTGGGGTTTCTTCTGTCTAACATGTTCTGGTGTCTCCTGTTAAATCAGTTCAACTATTGATGCTCATTCTTCATTAATCGGCTAAAATGTATGTTTGACCTCTTTACATGTAATGGATATTAAAATTAACTGAAATCTAGTCATAGGCAAGTCTTATTATATAAGTTTATTCTCAGTTTTACTTAGATATTGTAGTCTCCAGGTGGTTAAAAATAAATATAGGGTTATGTACCATAACAGTCCAATAATAGTCCAAAAATCACAAATCTCATAATGCTGTGACTTTTTAACTTCAAATTTACCTTTTGGTCAACGTTTCTTTTGAGAGAGAAGTTAAATTGGAGATTTAAAGCAATCTGCTGCACATCTAGCTCACCAAATGCCAGCTAAAAGACCTTGACTCCCCGAAAGACACAACAAAGGGAAGGGAGACTGCAAACTACCTATTCAGAAAAAAATTGTTTTTTTCTCCCTTTTTGTTTTAAAAATCAGGAAACCAACCAAATTCTTGCACTAAAATCATAATTTTGGCTGCCCCGGTGGCGCAGTGGTTAGGGCAGGCGGCCATATACAGAGGCTACAGTCCTCGTGCGGCTGGTTGTGAGTTCGATTCCCGGCTCGGCGACTCTTTCCCGCGTGTCTTCCACATTCTCTCTGCCCCCCTGCCTGTCTCTCTACTTTCAATAAAGGCCACTAGAGCCAAAAAAAATCACAATTTTTGTTTTAAATGGCACATTTTACAAAATTGTGACTTTTTGACAAAAATTAGCAACTTATTGTAGCAACAATGCAGCTTTTGTGTTCATTTTTCTTTGAAAAAAAAACTAAATTTGTTATAGAATCATAAAATTTGTAAAATTGTGTGTTTCTGACATGAGATTATTCATTTTTGTCATGAAATCATGCACTTTTGTTCTCCAGTCATCAGTGGATCACTGAAGGAAGTGGTTCCATTAATTCCATCAACACTGTCACTGGTGAAAATGGTGTTAATGGAGTCACTGTTACTGGTTTCCATCCAACCTCCTGTCAATGAGCTCAATGAGGTCGAGATTTATTTACCTCGTTGTTGACATCATCGATCAGCTGGATTCCTGCGTACTGAAAAATAACAGCCAGATGTTGAAATGGTTAAACAGAAGTTGAAGAGACGTAGACAGATTTTGTAAATAGGAAGCTGAAGCTCAGAGACTCACCGAAGTCTCCTCCAGCTTCACCTTGGCTTGATGCTCCTCGTAGTCCTGCAGAAGGGTTTCTGTGAGACTGCGGGGGGTCGTGGGAGTTGGCTGGACCCCCCCAGGGGAGGAGGAGGAGGAGGAGCTCCAGGGCTTAGCGGTGATGAAGGAGGTGGAGGACAGATGAACAGAAGGACATGGACACGAGGAGGACAGACTGACCAGTTTCTCTGAGACACAGATGGAAATGGATGAGACCAGTTCTTTATTTACAACCAGGATCCGAGAGAAGGTGGGAGGCTTTTAAATTTGAATAAAACAAAAACAAAGAGACTTTCAAACCACACGAGCAAATACTGCATTGGACATAGATGACATTAATAACTGGGAAATGTTCCACTTTTCTCCTCTAAATGAGCTTATTCCAGATGTGGTTCCTGCTGCAGGTTTCTGAATAGCTGGACAGGAGCAGATTCTCCCGGGTGGAGCAGGTTCTCCATGGTGGAGCATGTTCTCTCTGGTGGAGCACGTTCTCCGTGGTGGAGCACGTTCTTCCCGGTGGAGCAGGTTCTCCAAGGTGGAGCATGTTCTCCCCGGTGGAGCAGGTTCTCCAAGGTGGAGCATGTTCTCCAAGGTGGAGCAGGTTCTCCCCGGTAGAGCATGTTCTCCAAGGTGGAGCAGGTTCTCCCTGGTGGAGCAGGTTCTCCATGGTGGAGCATGTTCTACTTGGTGGAACATGTTCTCCAAGGTGGAGCAGGTTCTCCCCGGTGGAACAGGTTCTCCCCGGTGGAGCAGGTTCTCCCTGGTGGAGCAGGATCTCCCTGGTGGAGCATATTCTCCAAGGTGGAGCAGGTTCTCCCCAGTGGAGCATGTTCTCCAAGGTGGAGGAGGTTCTCCCCGGTGGAGGAGGTTCTCCAAGGTGGAGCAGGTTCTCCCCGGTGGAGCATGTTCTCCAAGGTGGAGCAGGTTCTCCCTGGTGGAGCAGGTTCTCCATGTTGGAGCATGTTCTCCCCGGTGAGCATGTTCTCCAAGGTGGAGCAGGTTCTCCCTGGTGGAACAGGTTCTCCCCAGTGGAGCAGGTTCTCCCTGGTGGAGCAGGTTCTCCCTGGTGGAGCATGTTCTCCAAGGTGGAGCAGGTTCTCCCTGGTGGAGCATGTTCTCCAAGGTGGAGCAGGTTCTCCCTGGTGGAGGAGGTTCTCCAAGGTGGAGCAGGTTCTCCCAGGTGGAGCATGTTCTCCAAGGTGGAGCAGGTTCTCCCTGGTGGAGGAGGTTCTCCAAGGTGGAGCAGGTTCTCCAAGGTGGAGCAGGTTCTCCCCGGTGGAGCATGTTCTCCCTGGTGGAGCATGTTCTCCCTGGTGGAGCAGGTTCTCCAAGGTGGAGCATGTTCTACCTAATAGAGCATGTTCTCCCCGGTAGAGCAAGTTCTCCATGGTGGAGCAGGTTCTCTGTGGAGAGGCAGGTCCTCCCCGGTGGAGCAGGTTCTCCCTGGTGGAGCAGGTTCTCACCGGTGGAGCATGTTCTCCAAGGTGGAGCATGTTCTCCCTTGTGGAGCAGGTTCTCCATGGTGGAGCATATTCTCCCCGGTGGACCAGGTTCTCCGAGGTTGAGCATGTTCTCCCTAATAGAGCAGGTTCTCCCCGGTGTAGCATGTTCTCCATGGTGGAGCATGTTCTCCTTGGTGGAGCAGGTTCTCCGTGGTGGAGCAGGTTCTCCCCGGTGGAGCAGGTTCTCAATGGTGGAGCAGCTTCTCCCTGGTGGAGCAGGTTCTCCCTGGTGGAGCAGGTTCTCCAAGGTGGAGCATATTCTCCCTAATAGAGCAGGTTCTCCCCGGTGGAGCATGTTCTCCCTGGTGGAGCAGGTTCTCCGTGGTAGAGCAGGTTCTCCCCGGTGGAGCATGTTCTCCCCAGTGGAGCAGGTTCTCCGTGTTAAAGCATGTTCTCCATGGTGGAGCAGGTTTTCCCAAGACCACTAAGATCCCTAAGACCCCCAAGACCCCTAAGATCCCCAAGACCCCCATGACCGCAAGATCCCCAAGACCCCTTAGATCCCCAAGAACCCTAGGATCCCCAAGACTCCCAAGACCCCTAAGACCCCCAAGACCCCCAAGACCCCCAAGATCCCCAGGTCTCCTAAGATCCCCATGACCCCCAGATCCCCAAGACCCCCATGACCCTCAAGATCCCCAAGACCCCCAAGACCCCTAAGACCCCCAAGATCCCCAAGACTCCTAAGATCCCCATGACCCCCAAGATCCCCAAGACCCCCATGACCCTCACGATCCCCAAGACCCCAAAGATCCCCAAGACCCCTAAGACCCCCATGACCGCAAGATCCCCAAGACCCCTTAGAACCCCAAGAACCCCCAGACCCCTAAGATCCCCAAGACCCCCAAGACCCCTAAGACCCCCAGGACCCCCAAGACCCCAAGACCCCTAAGATCCCCATGACCCCCAAGACCCCTAAGATCCCCAAGACCCTTCAGGTGTTATTAAATATTAAGTAAAGACACAGTGGCAGGTGACATCCCTGTCATCCGTGAACTCCTGTCCTGATGTTCATCCCTCATGTGTTCCAGGTCTACGTACCTGTGTTTAGTGGGGGGTAGAACTTCCTGGTGGTGGTCTTGGTCTCCTGATCCACCAGTGGAGGTGGAGAATAGATCAGTTGCCTGGTTTCCTTCCTGGACTCTCTCAGCTCCTGAAGCTCCTGCTCCCGTCTCATAGCCTCCTCAATTTCCTTCTCGATGAAATCTTGAGCTCCTTGTCCTCTGGACCGCAGGCCGGTGGACTCCAGGTTCTCCTTCCAGGACCACGGCGCGTCGTCACGGTGAGGAGACTGGGAGGAAGAAGACAATAGCATGTCCTGGTAGAAACGTCTTCTGTCCTGGACCACTGAGTCCATCTCAGTAAAAGAGGAAGCAGACAGGTTCACTTGATGGAAGACAGAATCTTCAGGATGTCGATGAGGACAGCAAGGAGACAGGAACCCTTCATCTGGTCCAGAGTCTGGACCTTCTCCAGTCCTCCCATCAGAACCAGACACTGATGTTGTTAAAGGCAGGAGCTCAAGCAAATAGAGAAGAGGACACTCACTTCAATTTTATTATATTATATCATACTCTACAATGTGTGCTACAATGCTCCTAATCCTGGAGACATGTCCTAAAATAACTCAGAGGTGTCTCACAGTTGGACTGGAGGACATCATAAAATCAGATCATCTGTTCCTCAGGTGTAAAACCTCAAAGTTAGAGGACATCCAGGTCTGAATGTCCTTCAGACATGCCTGAAGTTTCTGTTTGGATCTACCACCTCAACCTCCTGAAAGTGTTGAGAGAGAGAGACAGAGATGATCTGGGCTGGAGGTTCCCAGACTCCACCAGTCCACCTCCATCCCTTTGTGACAGCTGTCTCCACCCTCCCAGAGAGCAGATGCTCCCCTGTTGCTGATGTATTATCCTCCCCTCATGTCGAGACTCTCCCAGGTCTGACAGTGCCTTCAGGGCCCTCCAGACTCCCAGAACCCACAAGAAGAACTGAAATATCTGTTAGGGTGGGAAAGAATGGAAGAATCCCACAGTGCCTGGTGGAACCCCATCCTTCTGGTGACGCAGAGGGATGGCTCCAGACACTTCTGAGTGACTACCAAAGGGGGTTGGGGGTTAGGGGTCAAGGGATTAGGGTTAGAGGTCAGGGTCAGGGATTAGGGGTCAGGGTCAGGGTTAGGGGACAAGGGTCAGGGTTAGGAGTTAGGGGTTGGGGGTTAAGGGTTAGGGTTAGCGGTCAGGATCAGGGATTAGGGGTCAGAGTCAGGGGTCAGGGTCAGGGGTTAGGGGGTCAGGCATCAGGGGTCAGGGTTAGGGGTCAGGAGAAGGAAAATGAACCCAACCCCCACTCATGCGGGAGAAGGGACGGGGCCGGTCCATCCCACAGCGTCCTCCCTCCCTCCTAAATGATAAAGCTTGTTGGGGTGGTGGTGGACCCTGAAAAATAACAGGGTGCACAGGGACGACCTCCCCGCCTCCCGCGTTGGACTACCATCCACCCCCTGTCCTCCATGGACATATTATATATTCTCTATTTAAATTAAATTAAATGATTTTTTTTTAATATATAAAAAATGAAATAAAAAAAAATTGTTTTTAATGTAAAATTAAAGAAGGAATTAGGGGTCAAGGGATTAGGGTTAGAGGTCAAGGTCAGGGATCAGGGGTCAGGGTCAGGGTTAGGGGTTGGGGTTAGGGGTCAGGCGTCAGGCGTCTGAGTTAGGGGTTAGGGGTCAGGGTTAGGGTTAGTAGTCAGGGTCAGGGTCAGAGATTAGGGATCAGGGGTCAGAGTCAGGGGTCAGGGTTAGGGGTCAGGGTTAGGTGTTAGGGGTCAGGCATCGGGGTCAGGATTAGGGGTTAGGGTCAGGCATCAGGGATCAGGGTCAGGGGTCAGGCGTCAGGGGTCAGGATTAGGGGTTAGAGTTAGGGGTCAGGGTTAGGGGTTAGGGGTCAGGGTTAGGGGTTAGGGGTCAGGCATCAGGCGTCTGAGTTAGGAGTTAGGAGTTAGGGGTCAGGGTTAGGGTTAGTGGTCAGGGTCAGGGTCAGGGTCAGGGATTAGGGATCAGGGGTCAGGGTCGGGGTCAGGGTTAGGGGTCAGGCTTCAGGGGTTAGGGGTCAGGCATCAGGGTTAGGGGTCAGGAGTCAGGTGTCAAAGGTCAGGGGTCAGGGTTAGGGGTCAGGCATCAGGTGTCAGGGGTCAGGGTTAGGGGTTAGGGGTCAGGCATCAGGTGTCAGGTGTCAGGGTTAGGGGTCAGGCGTCAGGGGTCAGGATTAGGGGTTAGGGTCAGGCGTCAGGGGTACCCTTGTTCCCCTGGTGGTCACCTTCTCAGCAACCCGGCCCTACCCTTGTTCCTCTGGTGGTCCCCTTCTCAGAAGGGACAAGAGGTTTACTGGCCACCATAAAGACCAACGTTGGGGTGGCGGGGGCGGGCTGCGCGTCGCTGGGGGATTGCCGGCTGACCTGAGAAGGTGACCACCAGGGAAACAAGGGTAGGGCTGGGTCACTGAGAAGGTGACCACCTGGGGAACAAGGGTAGGACTGGGTCACTGAGAAGATGACTACCAGAGGAACAAGGGTAGGGCCGGGTCGCTGAGAAGGTGACCACCAGAGGAACAAGGGTAGGGCCTGGTCGCTGAGGGACCATACGAAGATATCTTTCTTGGAATGTTCGGCTGACCTCTGCCTTTATACCTCTGAGGAAGCTTCTCCAGAAACCTCTGGACCTCAGCGCACTAAAAAGGGTTCAAGTGGCCTCCTCCACATGCTCCAGGAGGGTCCAGATCCTGTGGAAGCATATGAGCTGGGATTTAATCAGGCCTCTGTACGTGTGCCTGGGGTAATGACTGGATTTATGGAGTAGGGCATGATGGTCCGTGTCTTTGAAGTAAACTTTGATAGCCAAGGACTTTTCATGATCCTGGTAACCTTAACCCTAACCCTAACCCTGCTCCTCCACATGGAGAGGAGCCAGTTGAGGAGGTTCATCTGGTCAGAATGTCCCCTGGACGCCTCCCTGGAGAGGTGTTTCAGACATGTCCAACTGGGAGAAGACCAGGAGACAGACCAGGACACACTGGAGAGATGATATCTCTAAGCTCGTCTGGAGCTCCTCAGGGTTCTCAGAGGAGCTGGTAGAGGCAGCTGGAGGGAGGGAGGTCTGGCCCTCTGCTGAATCTGCTGCCCCCGTGACCCAACTACGGACCAAGCGGAAGCTAATGGATGGGTGGATGGATGGAAAATTGTAAATGTTGGTGTAAGACTGCTACTTCAGCCAAGCTAGCTGCTGCCTGAATGCTGTGCAGAAAGGGGGAGGAGCCTGAGTGCCACCTGGAGTCTACCTGTGCTGGTGTCTGCCTCTCAACGTTGTCTTCTGGCTCCATCGTGATGCTGTCCGGCTGATCAGGATGGTCCTGGTTCTGGGCCCACCTCTGCTGCTGAGGCTCCTCTCTGCTCCGGTCTGTTTGGATGTCTCCGTGGATGTCAAAGCCGACCCGGTTCTTTTCTTTCACTCTGATGGCCGTCGCATTTGACAGTAAACGTTTGGCTCTGATTTGGACCATCTCTGAGCCAGCGCTGCTGTGGCTCAGGCCTCGAGTGCGGCGCAGGTTCTCCTCACGTTCCTGGAGCAACCGGATCTCCCGCTGGATGGGGGTCTCATGGATCTCTGTGGCAGACCCGCCAGCCACTGGGTCCTGTGGACCAGAATCCGGGTCGTCAAAAATGTAGCTGTCTTCCCGCTGGAACGTCTTCACCTCGTCTCTCATTTTTGCTTCTGCTTCTGTTTCTGATCTCGTGGTGCCATCACAGTCCTCCTCCACCTCCCTGGACTCTGCAGAATTGGTCCGGAGACTCGAACCCAGGTTGGTTCTGGCTCTGACGGGGATGTGGAATGTGACGAGCCGGTCCTGCTCCATCTTCAGGAACTGCTGTCGGACGGCGCTGAAGTTGATCTGCTCCTTGTCAATGGCGTCTGTCTCAGTGGTTGGAGAGAGTTTTGATCCAGACTGGGCAGGACTGTAGCTCAGACTGAAGCCTTGGATCAGTCTGTCCACAGACCAGTGCAGGTCAGGGTGGTCTGGGCGGTCCAGGTCCACTGGGTTCCTCCTGGGCGCCTGGCTGTGGATGATCTCCTTGCGGAACTGCTTCTCCTGGTCCTCACGGATGACCTTGGCAGCGCCAGTCGGGTCTAGCTGGTAGCGCTGCTCTCCATTGCTCTCTGAGAACAGACTCTCTGGCTTCCGGCCGCTGCTGTAGGTCTGCAGTTTGAATCCCTGCTCCTCCTTCAGGGTGGCCAGGTGGGCCTGCCGCTGCGGTGACGTCATCCACGCTTGATTCTGCTCTGCTTCCGGACTGGCCGGGTCCTCCACGAAGGAGTAGAACCCGCATTGTGACCCGGAACTGCTGCTGGGGCTGCTGGGATGGCACTCATCACTGCCGCTGCCGTCCTCCGACATGGTGATGTGTTGAGTCTGGACCAGAATGGACTGGGACTCCCCCACCGAGGACCAGCTGTCAGACACCGAGGCGCGGCTAGAGGCGGGGTCCAGGTCATCCAGGGCGGGGCCGGCGATGGTGCGCAGGTCTGACGGTTGCAGCAGCGGCGACAGGGGCTTCAGAACCCAGCGTTTAGGGTTGCTGTCCATCACTGCTGGTGGCGGCGTGGATTCAGGAGGAGGCGGAGCTTCAGACAGATGACTCAGACGGACAGAGCTGGGGGAAGTCAAAACGTCACGATGGTCACCAAAGGTCACTGAAATGACAGGAAGAGAGAGCAGTTACTGGCAGGACATCACATGATGTTGATCCTGGAGACAGAGATCCTGAGATAGTCTAATTCTGCTTCTGCCCCGGTGGCTGATGGGAGGTTTGATTAAATATCAAGACTACAATCAGATGGTTTTCATCTTGTTTAAAGAATAAAGACGTGATGAAGGATTTCAGGAAGCATCTCGTCATCTACAGACCTCTTCCTCTTGTCTGGAATCAGTCCAGGGACAGTCCAGGATCTTTATGGGGTCAAGGAAGTCTACAGCTCATAAAGGTCACATGACTACCTGGTATCAGCTCTCCAGGCAGCTGAGATTGATAAGAGATCAATCAGTGCAACAGGAAGGCGGAACCAGCATGAAGAATCCAGTCTGGTCTGATCCGGTACAGAGAAACCATAAAATCTTCTGGTCAGGGTTAGGGGTTAGTTCTGGTCTTAAAGCAGCAACAGAAGTCCAAACGGACTGATAAAAGACAACGTTCAGACAAGATGCTAACGACAGACTTGGTACAGTGACATGAGCCTGACCTGATGGGAACCAGGAACCCTGGGTCACCAGAACCAGAACCAGGACACCTGAGTCACCAGAACCAGGAACCCTGGGTCACCAGAACCAGAACACCTGGGTCACCAGAACTAGAACCAGGATACCTGAGTCACCAGAGCCAGGACACCTGGGTCACCAGAACCAGAACCAGGAACCCTGGGTCACCAGAACCAGAACCAGGACACCTGAGTCACTAGAACCAGGACACCTGGGTCATCAGAACCAGAACCAGGAACCCTGGGTCACTAGAACTAGATCACCTTAGTCACCAGAACCAGGACACCTGGGTCACAAGAACCAGGTCACCTGAGTCACCAGAACCAGAACACCTGAGTCACTAGAACCAGAACACCTGAGTCACCACAACCAGAACCCGAACACCTGAGTCACTAGAACCAGAAACAGGACACCTGAGTCACCACAACCAGAACCTGGACACCTGAGTCACCAGAACCAGAACCAGGACACCCGAATCACCAGAAGCAGATAATAATCTAATCCAGGGGTCTCAAACTCATTCCTGAAAGGGCCGTGTGGCTGCAGGTTTTTGTTCCAACCATGCAGGAACACAGCTGACTTGTTTCATTCAATCAACTGAACTGGCTCAGACCTTCAGTGAAGACAACTAGTTGATTGAACGAAACAAGTCAGCTGTGGTGCTGCATGGTTGGAACAAAAACCTGCAGCCACACAGCCCTTTCAGCAATGAGTTTGAGACCCCTGATCTAATCAAACATTCACTCAGACTGAGGAAGTTGCTTTTACAGCAACAGTAACTGCTTTGGAGAAAAAGAAGCAGAGCGGCTCTACTGAGTCTGTGCAGACGCTGGTGTCTGACTGGACAGAAACGGGGTTCTTTAAAAACCCAAAAACTGTGACCTGCAAAGGTCTTCAGAGAGGATGAAGCCCAGAGTCAAGCCTCATCAGCAGAACTGGACACTGAACTTCACAACCGGAGGCCCCAGAACCAAACCGGGCCAATCCGGGCCAAATGAGGTCAAATCGGGCCAATCTGGGCCAAACCGGGACAATCTGGGCCAATCCAGGCCAACCCGGGCCACCACCTCCTCTTATCTGACCCAGCCTCTTCTGGGTAATGATCCAGCTCCTTCCTGGTTTAGACACATAAAGGTCATGAGATCATCTACCTGCAGCATTTCCACCTTCAACTTTACAGGCAGATATGAACACATTTACAGCTGGACGTAAATAAAATGGTTTACAGCCTGACTGCTGCTGGCAGAAGAAAAGTTCCACCTTCCAAAGATCATGCCCAAATAAAATCTCTGAACAAAATACTATATGAAATCAGTCCAATTCAGTCACATGAATATGTGTAAAAATGTAGAGCATCACAATGGCTTGATGGTTCCAGCAAGAAGGTTCCAGAGTCTTCTGTGCGAACAGTGCACATTCTCCCGCCACATGTTTGGGTTTCCACTGGGTTGTCCAGCTTCCTCCCACGACCCAAAAACACACATGTCAGGTGGACCAGTCACCTGTCCAGGTGTACCTCTGCTGAGAAGGAATCTGCTCCAGCAGAACCCCGTGACCCTGCACAGGAACCAGAGCTCCCTCAGTGACCAGAGACTCCTCAGAGCCCCATCAACTGGTCTGTTCCAGTCTGTGCTGGTCTGTTCTAGTCTGTTCTATTCTATTCTATTCTATTCTATTCTGGTCTGTTCCAGTCTGTTCTATTCTAGTCTATTCTATTCTAGTCTGTTCTATTCTATTCTAGTCTGTTCTATTCTATTCTATTCTGGTCTCTTCTATTCTAGTCTGGTCTGTTCTATTCTAGTCTGTTCTATTATATTATGGTCTGTTCTAGTCTAGTCAGTTCTATTCTATTCTGGTCTATTCTAGTCTGTTCTATTCTATTCTGGTCTGTTCTAGTCTGTTCTATTCTAGTCTATTCTATTCTAGTCTGTTCTATTCTATTCTAGTCTGTTCTATTCTATTCTATTCTGGTCTCTTCTAGTCTAGTCTGTTCTATTCTAGTCTGTTCTATTATATTATGGTCTGTTCTAGTCTAGTCAGTTCTATTCTATTCTGGTCTATTCTAGTCTGTTCTATTCTATTCTAGTCTGTTCTAGTCTAGTCAGTTCTATTCTATTCTGGTCTATTCTATTCTAGTCTGTTCTATTCTATTCTGGTCTGTTCTATTCTAGTCTGATCTAGTCTAGTCTGTTCTTGTCTGTTTTATTCTGTTCTGGTCTGTTCTATTCTAGTCTGTTCTATTCTATTGTGGTCTGTTCTATTCTGGTCTGTTCTGGTCTGTTCTATTCTATTCTGGTCTGTTCTATTCTATTCTATTCTACTCTGTTCTATCCCAGTCTGTTCTATTCTGGTCTGTTCTAGTCAGTGCTATTCTATTCTGGTCTGTTCTATTCTAGTCTGTTCTATTCTATTCTGGTCTGTTCTAGTCTGCTCTAGTCTATTTTGGTCTGTTCTATTCTGGTCTGTTCTATTCTAGTCTGTTCTGTTCTAGTCTGTTCTGTTCTATTCTGGTCTGTTCTATTCTAGTCTGTTCTATTCTATTCCAGTCTGTTCTATTCTAGTCTGTTCTATTCTATGCTGGTCTGTTCTATTCTGGTCTGTTCTATTCTAGTCTGTTCTGTTCTAGTCTGTTCTGTTCTATTCTGATCTGTTCTATTCTAGTCTGTTCTATTCTGGTCTATTCTATTCTAGTCTGTTTTATAATATTCTGGTCTGATCTATCCTAGTCTATTCTATTCTGGTCTGTTCTAGTCTGTTCTATTCTATTCTGGTCTGTTCTATTCTAGTCTGTTCTATTTTATTCTGGTCTGTTCTATTCTGGTCTGTTCTATTCTAGTCTGTTCTATTCTAGTCTGTTCTGTTCTATTCTGGTCTGTTCTATTCTAGTCTGTT
Source organism: Hirundichthys speculiger (assembly GCA_018398805.1). Classification (NCBI taxonomy): domain Eukaryota; kingdom Metazoa; phylum Chordata; class Actinopteri; order Beloniformes; family Exocoetidae; genus Hirundichthys; species Hirundichthys speculiger. The sequence goes on along the minus strand of JAGFBZ010002176.1, from coordinate 183,467 downwards.
CTATAATATTCTGGTCTGTTCTATTCTAGTCTGTTCTATTCTAGTCTGTTCTAAAGATCAGTTTTTTTTTCCAGTACTCCCTCTCTGTGGAACTCTACATGGGCTGGTCCTTGTCAGAATACTCTCCCCTGTAGTAGAAATGTAGTGTCAAAAGTTAAGCAAAGATGTTTAGTTGTATTGCTCTTGTTGTTGTCTGGGATCCAGACTAACCCTGGTCCCCCAACCATATGTAACTCACCTGAAGACTTTAAGAATAGAACCGGGTTACGTATCATACCTGTTAATGTACGTAGTCTGCTTCCTAAAATATGATGCGTATTTGGGCTAAGTTGACTGATGCCCACTTAATTGTTGTTTATGAAACTTGGCTCTCCAAGTCTATGTTGGATAAAGATGTAGCTATCAATGGTTACATCATCTATCGCTCTGATCGTCCCCGTAAAGGTGGGGGCATGGCGATTTATGTAAAATCAAATCTTGCTGTTCAGTTCTTGCTCTCTAAATCAGATATTAAACAATTTTAGCAGTAAATATTGAGCTTTCCAGAGGATAATATTTAACTGTTGCTGGTTGCTATAGGCCCCCCTCAGCCACCCCCGACACACTTTCTTGTTTAATGCAGCTTTTATTGCAACTCCATTTTAATGAAATTGTGCTGATTGGTGATCTAAACTGGGATTGGATTTTCCCAGTATCTGATGATTTTAAAGCCTATTGCTTGTCTTTTGATCTTACTCAAATCATTGAAGGCCCCACCTGTCTGAACCCCAAACGGATACCAAAATTCCACGTACCAAACCTCGTCTTATTCAGCAAAGAAACCTTAAGCATTTCAACGAACAAGCCTTCCTTCATGATGTATACCGCTGTAGGTGGGGTCGTATTTCCTTAATTGGTGATGTCGATCCTGCTTGGAAATATTTTCATGTTAATTTTATTCACTTTATCAATAAACATGCCCCTATTCGTTGATTCAGGGTGAAAGGTCGGGACTGCCCCTGGTTTACGAGTAAGTTGTCGAACCTTCTTTATCAGAGGAACCAGCTCTGGGCTATTGCCAGGAAGTCTGGATCCGAGGCAGATTGGCTCTCTTTTAGTCAACTGAGAAATCACTTCACTGCCTCTGTTAAAGAAGCAAAAAGTGATTATTATCTATCCCAGACCACTAAGTGTCTAAATGACCCCAGAAGATTTTGGAAGACCATTAAGTCCTTTTTTCACCAACTTTGGCCCCTCTGAGTTGTCCCATAGTATTACTGTCGATTCCATCCCAGTGCATGATAAATCTGAGATGCTGAACTGTTTCAACAAACATTTCATAGCCTCCAGCTTCTTGTTTGACACCTTATCAGCTGGCAATTCTCCTCCTCCTCCCTCCCCTCCTGCCAAGGTATCTGCCGAGGTATCTGCCGACGTATCTGCTGAAGTATCTGCCGACGTATCTGCCGAGGTATCTGCCGACGTATCTGCCGAAGTATCTGCCGAGGTATCTGCCGAGGTATCTGCCGACGTATCTGCCGAGGTATCTGCCGAGGTATCTGCCGACGTATCTGCTGAGGTATCTGCCGAGGTATTTGCCGACGTATCTGCTGAGGTATCTGCCGAGGTATCTGCCGATGTATCTGCCGACGTATCTGCCGAGGTATCTGCCGACGTATCTGCTGAGGTATCTGCCGAGGTATCTGCCGAGGTATCTGCCGACGTATCTGCTGAGGTATCTGCCGAGGTATCTGCCGACGTATCTGCCGAGGTATCTGCTGAGGTATCTGCCGAGGTATCTGCCGACGTATCTGCCGACGTATCTGCCGAGGTATCTGCCGAGGTATCTGCCGACGTATCTGCTGAGGTATCTGCCGAGGTATCTGCCGATGTATCTGCCGACGTATCTGCCGACGTATCTGCTGAGGTATCTGCCAACGTATCTGCTGAGGTATCTGCCGATGTATCTGCCGACCTATCTGCTGAGGTATCTGCCGACGTATCTAGTAGTCACTCCAGTGGCCGCTCTTTCTCCTTCTCTCGTTTTTCTGCTAGAGATGTTGGTAAAGCTTTAAGGGAGCTGGACCCAAGGAAGTTGGCAGGCCCAGACAATCTTCCACCCTATTTTCTGCATCTGGCTGCAGATATTATATCCGAACCAGTATCATATGTTTTTAACCTGTCTATTTTAAATAATGTAATTCCTGAGGTTTGAAAAACTGCTTTTGTCTTCCCACTTTTCAAAGGTGGCGACCCCAAAATGTTGAATAACTATCGACCAATTTCAAAACTTTCTAGTTTAGCCAAGGTCCTTGAATCATTGGTTAACGAACAGATCAATGATTTCCTGTGCTCACATAATATTTTATCTCCTGCCCAGTCTGGTTTTAGGAAGAAGCAGAGCACTGTGACTGCTGCCATTAACGTTATGAATGACACTGTGGAAGCTTTAGACAAGAAGAACTATTGTACTGCTCTTTTTATTGATTTGTCTAAAGCATTTGATACTGTTGATCATGGAATCATGGATCATGGGTTGATCATGGTCTATCAGCCAAAGCTGCTGGTTGGTTTGAAAATTATCTCTCAAATCGAAAACAACATGTGCAGTTCAACATCTTGTCCTCTAACTGTCTTAATGTCTCTAAAGGTGTGCCACAAGGTTCAGTTCTTGGGCCAACTCTTTTCACCATTTACATAAATGATGTAAGTCAAAATATTAATGCTTCTGTTCACCTTTATGCGGATGATACTATTTTATATTGTTGTGCGAGCACTGTTGCCCTTGCCTTTGAATGTCTGCAGTCTGCTTTTGATATATTTCAGTCCCACCTGTTCCATCTCAGACTGGTGCTAAATGCAGACAAAACCAAAGCAATGCTCTTCTCAAATAACAAGGTTCCAGCCGTTCTTCCCTGTATTACCTCTGTTTACGAGACCAGATCCTGAACCACTGAACTACTAGACCTGATCCTGGACCACTGAACCAGTAGACCAGATCCTGAACCACTGAACCAGTAGACCAGATCCTGGACCACTGGATGACGAGAGCAGATCCTGAACCACTGAACCACTAGACCAGATCCTGAACCACTGAACCAGTAGACCAGATCCTGGACCACTGGATGACGAGACCAGATCCTGAACCACTGAACCACTAGACCCAATCCTGGACCACTGAACCAGTAGACCAGATCCTGGGCCACTGAACCACTAAACCACTAGACCAGATCCTGGACCACTGAACCAGTAGACCAGATCCTGAACCACTGAACCACTAGACCAGATCCTGGACCACTGGATAACGAAACCAGATCCTGAACCACTGAACCACTAGACCAGTTTCTAACCCAACCCCTCTCTGCATGACGAAGAACCATCTGGTAGCTCTGTGGTCCAGCAGGTGGTCCAGGATCCAGTTGCAGTTGTTGAAGAAAACGATCATGACTTGAGAAAAGTTTCGTCTAAATTATTTACAAAATAGTTGATTTTACATAAAAGTTGCAGTTTTCAAGAAAAAAAATCATTTTTTTAAATTAAAAAAATGTTTTTTTCTTCAGGAAAGTTCAACGTTTTAACAAAACAAAACAAACATTTTGTGAAAAAGTAACTACGACTTCACCCTTGGCCTTCACTATGAGACATCAGGCCAATCAGGGAAAGGAAGCATGTCACATAGGCGGAGCTACAACCAGGCTAACGTCAACTAAGACATAGAGCCCGCCCCCTCCCTGTTGTGACTGCATGGTACATTCTGTACCAGTGGTTCTGAAATAACCAGAGTTCTGACTGGTAGTGAGAGAAGTTCTTCTACAGCCCTCTACAGACCCGTCCACCTGCAGAACATCTCCAGAACATCTCCAGGCTGTCTTCAGGTCGTCATGGTTGCACCAGCTGTCTGAGGCTGATAAGCCACGCCTCCTGCTGCTGCAGCTGCCTGATAACCTCTGACTGTTAACAGACACACAGACTGACAGCAGGTCACCGCTGAAACCGGAGCGGATGATCCAAACCAGAGGCTTCAGACAGACAGAGCTTCTGGTTCTGGTTGTGATGACAACTGCAGCCTGCAGGAGGCACCAGCAGCTTCACACAGAAGAGCACCTGAACCTTGATTTTCAGGTCAGTTTGGGAAGAAAGACGGACTGGAACTGTTCATGACCTCTTCTGTGGCAGTAATGGATCAGGAACTGATCGGTATTCTGGCTCGGAAGTGAAGTTAGAAGTGGATTTTCTTACCTTGGGTCAGATGTGTGTCAGCAGATCTGGCGCTCTGAAGACTCTGAACCAAAGGTCATCTATACAGCAGATAGGCTCTGCCCACAACACCGCCTCCTCTGCACACAGGCCCCGCCCACCTGTGTCCTCACCAGGAAGCTCATGTGTGATGATGATATTGGAGGGTCGGAAGGAAACGACCCTGGGGTACTGGAGTACTGGAGTACTGGGATCCTGGAGAACTGGAGTACTGGGGTACTGTGGTACTGGAGTACTGGAGTCCTGGAGTACTGGGGTACTGGGGTCCTGGAGTACTGGGATCCTGGAGTATTGGAGTACTGGGGTACTGGGGTCCTGGAGTACTGGGATCCTGGAGTACTGGGGTACTGGAGTCCTGAAGTCCTGGAGTACTGGGGTACTGGGATACTAGGGTCCTGGAGTACTGTGGTACTGAAATCCTGGTGTACTGGGATCCTGGAGTACTGGGGTACTGGGGTACTGGAGTACTGGAGTACTGGAGTACTGGAGTACTGGGATCCTAGAGTACTGGGGTACTGGGGTCCTGGAGTACTGGGGCACTGGGGTCCTGGAGTACTTGAGTCCTGGCGTCCTGAAGTAGTGGAGTACTGGGGTACTGGGGTCCTAGAGTACTAGGGTACTGGTGTCCTAGAGTACTGGGGTACTGCAGTCCTAGAGTACTGGGGTACTGGAGTCCTAGAGTACTGGGGTAAGGGAGTCCTAAAGTACTGGGGTACTGGGGTACTGGAGTCGTAGAGTACTGGGGTACTGGAGTCTGAGAGTACAGGGTTACTGGAGTACTAGAGTACTGGGTTACTGGAGTCCTAGAGTACTGGGGTACTGGGGTACTGAAGTCCTAGAGTACTGGAGTCCTAGAGTACTGAGGTCCTGGACTACTGGAGTCCTAGACCACTGGAGTCACAGAGTACTGGGGTACTGGAGTACTGGAGTCATGGAGTACTGGGGTATTGGAGTCCTAGACTACTGGAGTCATGGAGTACTGGGGTACTGGAGTACTGGAGTCATGGAGTACTGGGGTATTGGAGTCCTAGACTACTGGACTCATGGAATACTGGGGTACTGGAGTACTGTGTTACTGGAGTCCTAGAGTACTGGGGTCCTGGAGTACTGGGATCCTGATGTACTGGGGTAGTGGGGTACTGGAGTCCTAGAGTACTGGGGTACTGGAGTACTGGGGTACTGGAGTACTAAAATCCTAGAGTACTGGGGTACTGGAGTACTGGGGTACTGGGGTACTAGAGTATTAGGGTAATGGGGTCCTAGAGTACTGGGGTACTGGAGTCCTAGACTACTGGGGTACTGGAGTCCTAGAGTACTGGGGTACTGGGATCCTGGAGTACTGGGGTACTGGAGTCCTAGAGTACTAGAGTCCTAGAGTACTGGGGTACTGGAGTCCTAGAGTACTGGGGTACTGGGGTCCTGGAGTACTGGGGAACTGGGGTCTGGGAGTTCTGGGGTACTGTGGTACTGGAGTCCTAGAGTACTGGGGTACTGGGGTCCTGGAGTCCTAAACTACTGGAGTGATGGAGTACTGGGGTACTGGAGTCATGGCGTACTGGGGTATTGGAGTCATAGACTACTGGAGTCATGGAGTACTGGGGTTCTGGAGTCTTAGACTACTGGAGTCCTAGAGTACTGGGGTACTGGGGTACTGAAGTCCTAGAGTACTGAAGTCCTAGAGTACTGAGGTCCTGGACTACTGGAGTCCTAGACCACTGGAGTCACAGAGTACTGGGGTACTGGAGTACTGGAGTCATGGAGTACTGGGGTATTGGAGTCCTAGACTACTGGAGTCATGGAGTTCTGGGGTACTGGAGTACTGGAGTCACAGAGTTACTGGGGTACTGGAGTACTGGAGTACTGGAGTCATGGAGTACTGGGGTATTGGAGTCCTAGACTACTGGAGTCATGGAGTACTGGGGTACTGGAGTACTGGAGTCATGGAGTACTGGGGTATTGGAGTCCTAGACTACTGGACTCATGGAATACTGGGGTACTGGAGTACTGTGTTACTGGAGTCCTAGAGTACTGGGGTCCTGGAGTACTGGGATCCTGATGTACTGGGGTAGTGGGGTACTGGAGTCCTAGAGTACTGGGGTACTGGAGTACTGGGGTACTAGGGTACTGGGGTACTGGAGTCCTAGAGTACTGGGGTACTGGAGTACTGGGGTACTGGTGTACTAGAGTCCTAGAGTACTAGGGTAATGGGGTCCTAGAGTACTGGGGTACTGGAGTCCTAGAGTACTAGGGTACTGGGGTCCTGGAGTACTGGGGTACTGGATTCCTAGACTACTGGGGTACTGGAGTCCTAGAGTACTGGGGTACTGGGATCCTGGAGTACTGGGGTACTGGAGTCCTAGAGTACTAGAGTCCTAGAGTACTGGGGTACTGGAGTCCTAGAGTACTGGGGTCCTGGAGTACTGGGGTACTGGGGTCTGGGAGTTCTGGGGTACTGTGGTACTGGAGTCCTAGAGTACTGGGGTACTGGGGTCCTGGAGTCCTAGACTACTGGAGTGATGGAGTACTGGGGTACTGGAGTCATGGCGTACTGGGGTATTGGAGTCATAGACTACTGGAGTCATGGAGTACTGGGGTTCTGGAGTCTTAGACTACTGGAGTCATGGAGTACTGGGGTATTGAAGTCCTAGACTACTGGAGTCATGGGGTACTAGGGATTTGGAGTCCTAGACTATTGGAGTCATGGAGTACTGGGGTACTGGAGTACTGGAGTCATTGAGTACTGGGGTACAGAAGTCCTAGAGTACTGGGATACTGGGGTACTGGGGTCCTGGAGAACTGGGGTACTGGAGTCATAGAGTACTGGAGTCACGGAGCACTGGGGTATTGGAGTCCTTGACTACTGGAGTCATGGAGTACTGGGGTACTGGGGTCCTAGAGTACTAGGGTACTGGTGTCCTAGAGTACTGGGGTACTGCAGTCCTAGAGTACTGGGGTACTGGAGTCCTAGAGTACTGGGGTACGGGAGTCCTAAAGTACTGGGGTACTGGGGTACAGGAGTCCTAGAGTACTGGGGTACTGGGGTCCGAGAGTACAGGGTTACTGGAGTACTAGAGTACTGGGTTACTGGAGTCCTAGAGTACTGGGGTACTGGGGTACTGAAGTCCTAGAGTACTGGAGTCCTAGAGTACTGAGGTCCTGGACTACTGGAGTCCTAGACCACTGGAGTCACAGAGTACTGGGGTACTGGAGTACTGGAGTCATGGAGTACTGGGGTATTGGAGTCCTAGACTACTGGAGTCATGGAGTACTGGGGTACTGGAGTACTGGAGTCATGGAGTACTGGGGTATTGGAGTCCTGGACTACTGGACTCATGGAATACTGGGGTACTGGAGTACTGTGTTACTGGAGTCCTAGAGTACTGGGGTCCTGGAGTACTGGGATCCTGATGTACTGGGGTAGTGGGGTACTGGAGTCCTAGAGTACTGGGGTACTGGAGTACTGGGGTACTGGGGTACTGGAGTCCTAGAGTACTGGGGTACTGGAGTACTGGGGTACTGGGGTACTGGGGTACTGGTCTGGTCCTATGGAGTACTAGGGTAAGGGGGGGGTCCTGAGGGGGTACTGGGGTCCTAGACTAGGGGGGTACTGGAGTACTAGAGTCCTAGAGTACTGGGGGGTACTGGGAGTCCTAGGACTGGTACTGGGGTCCTGGGTACTGGGGTACGGGTCTGGGAGGTCTGGGGTACTGTGGTACTGGAGTCCTAGAGTACTGGGGTACTGGGGTCCTGGAGTCCTAGACTACTGGAGTGATGGAGTACTGGGGTACTGGAGTCATGCCGTACTGGGGTATTGGAGTCATAGACTACTGGAGTCATGGAGTACTGGGGTTCTGGAGTCTTAGACTACTGGAGTCATGGATTACTGAGGTACTGGAGTACTAAAGTCATGGAGTACTGGGGTATTGGAGTCCTAGAGTTTTGGAGTCATGGAGTACTGGCGTACTGGAGTCCTAGACTACTGGAGCCATGGAGTACTGGGTTACTGGAGTACTAGAGTCATGGAGGACTGGGGTATTGGAGTCCTAGAGTACTGGAGTCATGGAGTACTGTGGTACTGGAGTACTGGAGTACTGGAGTACTGGGGTATTGGAGTCCTAGACTACTGGAGTCATGGAGTAATGGGGTACTGGAGTACTGGAGTCATGGAGTACTGGGGTACAGAAGTCCTATAGTACTGGGATACTGGGGTACTGAGGTCCTGGAGTACTGGGGTCCTGGAGTCATAGAGTACTGGGGTACTAGGGTAATGGAGGCACGGAGTACTGGGGTATTGGAGTCCTAGACTGCTGGAGTACTGGAGTACTGGGAGTACTGGGGTACTGGAGTCCTAGACTATGGAGTACTGGGGTACTGGAGTACTGGAGTCATGGCGTACTGGGGTATTGAAGTCCTAGACTACTGGAGTCATGGGGTACTAGGGATTTGGAGTCCTAGACTACTGGAGTCATGGAGTACTGGGGTACTGAAGTACTGGAGTCATTGAGTACTGGGGTACAGAAGTCCTAGAGTACTGGAATAGTGGGGTACTGGAGTACTGGAGTCATGGCGTACTGGGGTATTGAAGTCCTAGACTACTGGAGTCACGGAGTACTGGGGTATTGGAGTCCTTGACTACTGGAGTCATGGAGTACTGGGGTACTGGAGTCATGGAGTACTGGGGTATCGGAGCCCTAGACTACTGGAGTCCTAAAATACTGGGGAACTGGAGTCCTGGGGTAATGGAGTCCTAGAGTACTGGGGTACTGGGGTCCTGGAGTCCTGGAGTCCTAGAGTACTGGAGTCCTAGAGTACTGGGGTACTGGAGTCATGGCGTACTGGGGTATTGGAGTCCTAGACTACTGGAGTCACGGAGTACTGGGGTATTGGAGTCCTTGACTACTGGAGTCATGGAGTACTGGGGTACTGGAGTCATGGAGTACTGGGGTATTGGAGCCCTAGACTACTGGAGTCCTAAAATACTGGGGAACTGGAGTCCTGGGGTAATGGAGTCCTAGAATACTGGGGTACTGGGGTCCTGGAGTCCTGGAGTCCTAGAGTACTGGAGTCCTAGAGTACTGGGGTACTGGAGTACTGGAGTACAGAGGTCCTGGAGTCTTGGAGTCCTAGAGTACTGGAGTCCCAGAGTACTGGGTTACTGGAGTCCTAGAGTACTGGGGTATTGGAGTCCTAGACTACTGGGGTTATGGAGTACTGGGGTACTGGAGTACTGGAGTCATGGAGTACTGGGGTACTGGAGTCCTAGACTACTGGAGTCATGGTGTACTGGGGTACAGAAGTCCTAGAGTACTGGGATACTGGGGGTACTGGGGTCCTGGGGTAATGGAGTCCTAGAATACTGGGGTACTGGGGTCCTGGAGTCCTGGAGTCCTAGAGTACTGGAGTCCTAGAGTACTGGGGTACTGGAGTACTGGAGTACAGAGGTCCTGGAGTCTTGGAGTCCTAGAGTACTGGAGTCCCAGAGTACTGGGTTACTGGAGTCCTAGAGTACTGGGGTATTGGAGTCCTAGACTACTGGGGTTATGGAGTACTGGGGTACTGGAGTACTGGAGTCATGGAGTACTGGGGTACTGGAGTCCTAGACTACTGGAGTCATGGTGTACTGGGGTACAGAAGTCCTAGAGTACTGGGATACTGGGGGTACTGGGGTCCTGGGGTACTGGCGTCATAGAGTACTGGGGTACAGAAGTCCTAGAGTACTGAGATACTGGGGGTACTGGGGTCCTGGGGTACTGGCATCATAGAGCACTGGAGTACTGAAGTCCCAGAGTACTGGGGTACTGGAGTACTGGAGTCATGGAGTACTGGGTTATTGGAGTTCTAGACTACTGGAGTCATGGAGTACTGGGGTACTGGAGTACTGGAGTCATGGAGTACTGGGGTACAAAAGTCCTAGAGTACTGGGATACTGGGGTACTGGGGTCCTGGAGTACTGGGGTACTGGAGTCATAGAGTAGTGGAGTCACGGAGTACTGGGGTATTGGAGTCCTAGACTACTGGAGTCATGGAGTACTGGGGTACTGGGGTACTGGGGTATTGGAGTCCTAGACTATTGGAGTCCTAAAATACAGGGGAACTGGAGTCCTGGAGTAATGTAGTCCTGGAGTACTGGGGTCCTGGAGTCTTGGAGTCCTAGAGTACTGGAGTCCCAGAGTATTGGGTTACTGGAGTCCTAGAGTACTGGGGTATTGGAGTCCTAGACTACTGGGGTCCTAGAGTACTGGGGTACTGGGATATTGAAGTCCTAGACTACTGGAGTCATGGGGTACTAGGGATTTGGAGTCCTAGACTACTGGAGTCATGGAGTACTGGGGTACTGGAGTACTGGAGTCATTGAGTACTGGGGTACAGAAGTCCTAGAGTACTGGGATACTGGGGTACTGGGGTCCTGGAGAACTGGGGTACTGGAGTCATAGAGTACTGGAGTCACGGAGTACTGGGGTATTGGAGTCCTTGACTACTGGAGTCATGGAGTACTGGGGTACTGGGGTCCTAGAGTACTAGGGTACTGGTGTCCAGAGTACTGGGGTACTGGGGTACTGGGGAGTCCTAGAGTACTAGGTTACTGGAGTCCTAGAGTACTGGAGTACTGGAGTCATGGAGTACTGGGTTATTGGAGTTCTAGACTACTGGAGTCATGGAGTACTGGGGTACTGGAGTACTGGAGTCATGGAGTACTGGGGTACAAAAGTCCTAGAGTACTGGGATACTGGGGTACTGGGGTCCTGGAGTACTGGGGTACTGGAGTCATAGAGTAGTGGAGTCACGGAGTACTGGGGTATTGGAGTCCTAGACTACTGGAGTCATGGAGTACTGGGGTACTGGAGTCATGGAGTACTGGGGTATTGGAGTCCTAGACTATTGGAGTCCTAAAATACAGGGGAACTGGAGTCCTGGAGTAATGTAGTCCTGGAGTACTGGGGTCCTGGAGTCTTGGAGTCCTAGAGTACTGGAGTCCCAGAGTATTGGGTTACTGGAGTCCTAGAGTACTGGGGTATTGGAGTCCTAGACTACTGGGGTCCTAGAGTACTGGGGTACTGGGATATTGAAGTCCTAGACTACTGGAGTCATGGGGTACTAGGGATTTGGAGTCCTAGACTACTGGAGTCATGGAGTACTGGGGTACTGGAGTACTGGAGTCATTGAGTACTGGGGTACAGAAGTCCTAGAGTACTGGGATACTGGGGTACTGGGGTCCTGGAGAACTGGGGTACTGGAGTCATAGAGTACTGGAGTCACGGAGTACTGGGGTATTGGAGTCCTTGACTACTGGAGTCATGGAGTACTGGGGTACTGGGGTCCTAGAGTACTAGGGTACTGGTGTCCTAGAGTACTGGGGTACTGCAGTCCTAGAGTACTGGGGTACTGGAGTCCTAGAGTACTAGGTTACTGGAGTCCTAGAGTACTGGGGTACTGGAGTCCTAGAGTATTGGGGTAATGGAGTCGTGGGGTACTGGGGTACTGGGGTCCTAGAGTACTGGGTTACTGGAGTCCTAGAGCACTGTGGTACTGGGGTTGTAGAGTATTGGGTTACTGGGGTCCTAGAGTACTGGGATACTGGAGTCTTAGAGTACTGGGGTACTGGAGTCATGGAGTACTGTGGTACTGAGTCCTAGAGTATTGGGGTAAAGGAGTCGTAGCGTACTGGGGTACTGGGGTACTGGGGTCCTGGTGTCCTAGAGTACTGGGGTCCTGGGGTCCTGGAGCACTGGGGTACTGGAGTACTGGAGTCCTGGAGTACTTTGGTACTGAAGTCCTGGCGTACTAGAGTCCTCGGGTATTGGAGTCATAGAATACTGGAGTGCTGGAGTACTAGAGTCCTAGAGTACTGGAGTCCTAGAGTACTGGAGACCTGGAGTACTGGGGTACTGGAGTCCTGGGGTAATGGAGTCCTAGAGTACTGGAGACCTGGAGTACTGGGGTACTGGAGTCCTGCGGTAATGGAGTCCTAGAGTACTGGAGTCCCAGAGTCCTTGAGTCCTGGGGTCCTGGAGTTCTAGAGTACTGGGATCCTGGGGTCCTGGGGTACTGGGGTACTGGGGTCCTGGTACTGGGGTACTGGGGTCCTGGAGTCCTGGGGTTCTGGAGTCCTAGAGTACTAGCGTCCTAGAGTACTGGGGTACTGGGGTCCTGGAGTCCTAGAGTACTGGAGTCCTGGTGTAATGGAGTCCTAGAGTACTGACGTCCTGGAGTACTGGGGTACTGGAGTCCTGGAATCCTGGAGTACTGGAGTCCTGGGGTAATGGAGTCCTAGAGTACTGGAGTCCTAGAGTACTGGAGTCCTGGGGACCTAGAGTACTGGAGTTCTGGGGTCCTGGAGTACTGGGGTACTGGGGTATTGGGGTAATGGAGTCCTCGAGTACTGGAGTACTGGAGTCCTGGGGTAATGGAGTCCTGGGGTAATGGAGTCCTGGGGTAATGGAGTCCTAGAGTACTGGGGTACTGGAGTACTGGAGTACTGGAGTACTGGAGTACTGGAGTCCTGGGGTAATGGAGTCCTGGGGTAATGGAGTACTGGAGTCCTGGGGTAATGGACTCCTAGAGTACCGGGGTACTGGAGTCCTGGAGTAATGGACTCCTAGAGTACCAGGGTACTGAAGTCCTGGAGTACTGGAGTCCTGGGGTCCTGGAGTACTGGAGTACTGGAGTACTGGAGTACTGTGGTCCTTGAGTACTGAGTTCCTGGAATACTGGAGTACTGGAGTACTGGGGTCCTGTAGTACTGGAGTACTGGAGTACTGGAGAGCTGGAGCAACTGGGGTCCTGGAATACTGGAGTACTGGGGTACTGAAGTACTGTGGTCCTGGACTACTGGGGTCCTGGATTACTGCAATACTGGTGTACTGGAGTACTGGAATATTAAGTTCCTGGGGTAATGGAGTCCTAGAGCACTGGAGTACTATGGTCCTGGAGTACTGCAGTACTGGAGTCCTGGAGTACTTGAGTACTGGAGTACTGGAGTACTGGGGTCCTGGGGTAATGGAGTCCTAGAGTACTGGAGTACTGGAGTCCTGGACTACTGGGGTTGTGGAGTACTGCAGTACTGGAGTCCTGGGGTCCTTCAGTACTGGAGTACTGGAGTTCTGGGGTCCTGGAGTCCTGGAGTCCTGGAGTCCTGGAGTACTGCGGTCTTGGGGTCCTGTAATACTGAAGTGCTGGAGTACTAGAGTACTGGGGTCCTGAAGTACTGGGGTCCTGAGTACTGCAGTACTGGGGTACTGGAGTACTAGCGTACTGGGGTCCTGGGGTAATGGAGTCGTACAGTACTGGATTACTGGGGTCCTGGAGTACTGGGGTCCTGGAGTAGCATTTTCTCAACTGGGGCGTTGTCTGACTGCTTCAGGGGTGTCGTCAAAAAAATGACCTATTCTGACATTTCATATACAGTGGTACCTCTACTTACCAACATCTCTACATATGAAATGTTCAGGTTACGAAACGCCTCAAAAGGAAAATATTGTCTCTCGTTACTAAAGAAATTTCAGGATACGAAAGGCAGAAATACAGTAGCGCTGCTACTCGCTGCTCCCAGAGTTTACCGAACGTAAACATACTTGTCGGCTCTGTATCTTGGTTTGAAAGCGGTGCGTCCGAGCTGCTCTGCCATTGCCTATCGCTTAGCTATCGCTTAGCCTATCGCTTCCTGGCATCCCATTGGCTAGGAGGGCCTGGGGTCTGTATGAGCGTAACCCAGCAACCCAGGTAAACAAACAATTTATTACGTCCGCCAAGGAGGTTATGTTTTTGTCGGCATTTATCTGTCTGTCTGTGTTCAAGAACTCAAAACTCAAAAAGTCATTGATGGATTTTGAATAAATTTTCAGGAGTTGTCAGAAATATGAACAGGAAGAACTGATTTCATTTTGGGTGTGATCCGGAAAAAATCCTGGATTCTAGATCACTTTCAAATTTTCAATAATTGTTGTGTTTAGTGGAGGTCTGCACTCTCTGAGTGCTTTTCTAGTTCTAACATGTATTTCTTACAGGTTGCTTGGAACGGATTAGGGCATTTACATGGAAAACATGTCTCTACTTAAGAAATTTTCAGGTTACGAAACTACTTCCAGAACCAATTAATTTCGTAAGTAGAGGTACCACTATATAGATATATGAATGCATACATAAATACATACTTTTTGTCTATGAATGAATAAATAAATAAATAAATAAGATACATACTTGGACATGAAATTAATAATAAAAATATGTCTCACATGCCCCTTTCCCAATGTTAACAACGTCAGTACGGGGTCAGCGTAAGGTCAGCGTGACTGCCCAGTTAGCTTATGTCGTAATATCATTTAACCGCTGGAATTTTATTCCACAGATAGCAAAGAGAACTTTTTAGCAGCATCATGGATCGTTTTCTAAAAAGAAAAGCCCCACAGGAACGGAACATCACAGAGGAGCCGACTTCTTCATCAAGCCTTCATCCACCAGCTCTGAATCTGCTCCATAGGTACCAAAGGTAGTTGCTAGCGATAAGGCTAAAAAGAGGCAATACAAGGATGATGGATGGAAGCAAGCACATCACAGATGAAAAGAAACTTTCCTGCTGAGGCCTATTCTGGTGCAGTTATCGTGTTCAGGTTATTTAAACTAAATAAACGAGACGTATGCATTTACAGTCGGAGCGATGCAGTGTGGCTTTGGATTATATTTTACTCCGGGGTGTCGTGAGATTTTATTCACTTTTGAAAGGTGTCGTGTCTGAAAAAAGGTTGAGAAAGGCTGTCCTAGAATACTGGAGTACTGGGGTCCTGGAGTACTGGAGTACTGGAGTCCTGGGGTCCTTGAGTACTGGGGTCCTGGGGTAATGGAGTCCTTGAGAACTTGAGTCTAGTCTACAGACTCTAGTCTACAGGTGCTTGTGTCTGAAGACTGAGAATGAGTAGGTTCTGATGAGAGAAAGCTCACCTGGTGAGATCAGTGTGGACCATGTCCTTCCAGCCTGAACGTCGAGGATCGACCAACGGTTTTTGCCTATTCATTTTGTTTTGCTCTGGGTTTTTTTTTGTTAGAGCAAAAGATCCAGAGAATTGGAGAGAGACAGGACCTCCTTTGATTAAAGACCTTTTAGAGAACTTTCCATGGATGGAATTGATCTTCTTCACACCTGAAGTGTGGTTTCAGCAGCATCCACCAAACCCAGTGAAGCACAGGTTGTGTTGCAGAGAGACAACATCCATTATGTTTTTAGTTTCTAATCCTCCAAGACTGTATATTTGGCCCCTGTTCAGTTATTGTTGTTCAACAGTTGAATACATCTCATTTTTGTCAGCGTCTTTTATGATGGTTCCTACCTCTGGGCTCCTAACCCTGACCCTGACCCATTCCTTGACCTTTGGGTTTTTGTTCTACTTGTTTACTTTAACAGGAAGGAGTTTTTTGTGTTGCATCGTCAGTTCAGGCTTGGTAATTAAGTGAAGGGTTCCATGTGATTTCATTCAATTTGAACAGCTCTGCATACAGGACACTTTAAGGCTAAGCTAACCTAGGCTTGCTAGGTTGGCTAAATACCTTGGTTAGCCAAGTCAGAAAGGTAAGTAGCTACATTCACAAAGAGTACTAGATTTTCTAGGTAAGCTAGCTATGTTAGCTGGATTAGCAGTGTTAGCTACATTAATTACATACAATAACAATGTTAGCTCACTGGGTTAGCTAAGTTTGCTTGCTAGCTTTCATAGGCAGCTAGTTTGCTAAGCTAGGTTAGCTAGTTAAATATTCAAGTTGGCTAGTTTTAGTTAAGTTAGGAAGTTTAGGTAGGTAGGCCTACTAGCTAAGTTAGCTAGGTTGTAAGTGTTAGCAAACTTATTCAACCAGGTTAGTTATGGTAACTAGCAGGCTAATTTCAATAGCTAGCTAGGTTACCCATGCTAGTGGGGTTAGCTATTAGGTTTATCTAGACTATCTAGCTATGGTTTATAGCATTTGGCTCATTGTGATAGCTACGTCAGCCACCTAAACAGCATGACTCAGCTGTCCAGCAGGGTGTTTTTATTGATATTTATAAAATTCCAAAGTTTGCAGTCATACAAATGCTAATACTGACACTAATGCTAATCCTAAAACTCCTCCAAAGCTTTACAAGAAGAAATTAGCATTTCAGGACAAGATAAACATAAAGAAATATTTTATCAGACAGACTTCTTGAGGAAACAGGAAGTGATAACAGGGCAGCTGCCAGAATTTTTTTTAAAACTTAGCTTTATTTAGCAAGCTTTATTATTATTTATTTGATGAGCTGGAATAAACAAGTTTTTACCAACAACATGGCTGAAGGACAATGCTCAGGTAATGCATGTACAGGTATGGGAGATAAACTGACAGACGCATAGTCAGAAATGAAACTAAAAATCTTCAAAAAAATCACCTTAAATTAAAGTCAAACCTAAGCAGGATCAGTCCCAGCACCTGTGAGATGTTCACCTGACGCTCAGACAAAAAATGCTCCATCTGTAACAGATGCGCTCAGCTAGCCATGTTAGCCTAGGTACCTTGGACAGCTAGGTTAATTAATCAGGTTAGCCAGGTTAGATGAATTTGCTAAGTTAGTTAAATTAGCTGGCAAAGGAGTTAGGTTAATTCGCTAAGTAATGAAAGTAAGCTAGGTTTGCTGAGTTGGCTAGCCAAGTTAGCTGTATTTTCTAGCTAAGTCGCTAGGTTAATGAGCTAAGTAATCTAAGTAAGCCAGGTTAGTGTAGGGATTATAATCGTGCTTGCATATTTGGACGCATATATTAAGAGTAAAATTAAGTTGCTAAATAAAGGCCTGCATCTGTAACCACAGGCCAGGCGCTGAAGCCTGATTTATACTCGAACGTCAGGTCGTCTGCGTCACCTACGCCGACAACGCAGAGATGCCCCCCCACCCTACGCAGACACTCCGGTGCTCCTACCCAAAATTGTAGGTCGACGCAGACAGTGTCGCAGAGAGGAGAGAAAGGAGGCCTCTGATTGGTCAATTCTACATCCGCATAAAAAAGAGGGCATCATTGAAGAAATGAGGAAGTACCCACATCTGTACGATTCTGGTTCTCCACACTACAAAGACAGCACATATTCTAGTAATTCATGGAGGGAGATTGCGATGAATGTGGGTCTGGATACGGCCGAGACGGTGAGGAAGTGGAAAAACGCAAGAGATAAGTTTAGTAAGTTTAGCTAGTTCGAGATTGTCGCTCTTGCATTGTGGCTTGGAATAACATAGCGGAGACCGCGCTAGTATAAATCAAAAGTGACGGCAGCATCTCTGCGACAAGCTGACGGTAACACATTGACACATTGAAGTACAAAGTATGATCGAAACCGTCTGGGGCAAGCTTGTTATGTTGTTTTAAAATAAGGAAGCATGACTTGAAACATGAAATGTATACGCCTGTGTGTATCAATAAAACCAGCCTGTGAGCTGCAGAGTGGCAGAATTCAGCTGAGCGGGCAGAAAGACAGACCGCGGGGTTTGTAAGCTGGGTTCTCCCTTTGCAAAGGCGAAACTTGAGAGTGTCTTGACTATTATTGAATTCAAATATAATCTCACTTTGAGTCCACAGGGTCAGCACCGGGCTGAGGTCAGCGAACCTCAACATTAGCCAGGTTAGATTAGTTAGCTGGCTGAATTGGCTAGGTTAG
This sequence comes from Hirundichthys speculiger, assembly GCA_018398805.1. Taxonomy (NCBI): domain Eukaryota; kingdom Metazoa; phylum Chordata; class Actinopteri; order Beloniformes; family Exocoetidae; genus Hirundichthys; species Hirundichthys speculiger. Next base: position 165,584 of record JAGFBZ010002176.1, on the reverse strand, counting down.
CTAAATTAGAAAACAAACATGACTCGGCTGAATCAAACTGAACAGACATCAGACGGGAAGTGCACACACCTGTGAAGGGGTGGAGCTTAGACACAGAGACCGTGTGACTTTACACAGTCATGCTCATGCTAATGCTAATGACCATGCTGCAATGAATCTTTACATCTGGAAACAGCTATTCCACTTCAGAAAAATAAAAAAGTAAAGAACTGTTTAGAAAAACTGATGTCAGTTAGGAAACAGGAAGCGATGTCACACTGTTAGAGGAGGAGCACTAGGCAGTGGGCGGAGTTAGTTCCTGTAGTTATAGTCTTTTGTTTTTTAATGACTGTGTTAAAGTGGGACCGGTCACATGACACTGCAGCATTTACACGGCTGTTTCTGCTTCTTCACCTCCACCACTTTGTCCTCTTCTCTGCCCGCCGTCCCTCTCGTTGTCTCCCCCACCGCATCCCCGTTCTTCACCGCTGTCACCTCCTGATGCCTTCTGGCGGTTGGCGGAGCAGCAGCAGAGGTGGGCGGAGCAGGAGGAGGGTCCGCCTCCCCGTTGGTGTCTTGGATGAGCACCAGCTCTGCCTTCACCGTCCCCTGCAGACCCAGAACCCTCCTGGTTTCACCCTCGTCCTCCACATTCTGGTATCCCATGAACACCATGGTGACGGGATTCTCGGCGCTGGCCTCCGCCACACTCTGTTCGCTGCACGCCTTCGCCTCCAGCCCAGTGATCTCCGCCTCCGTTCCTGTAATCTCCGCCTCCATCCTCGTGATCTCTGCTGCTGCCTTGGCTCTTCCTGCCTCGGGGCCCGGATCAGGGGGCGCCTCAGGGCCTACCTCAGGGCCCGCCTCCTCCACCTGAACCTCAGCTGTTGGGAGGGAGGTAGCCTTGGAGATGGCCTGTGACATCATGGACGCCTCATCGGCCTTGTGGAGGAGCTCGTCAACCTCAGAGGAGCTGAGCAGGTGTATGCCGTCCTCGCCGTTCATCTCGTGGACCACTGAGAGACAGTGAGAGACATGTCAGAGTAGGTCACATGAGCAGGTGAGTCAGAAGCAGAGAAGGTTTAATTTCAGGAGGACAACACTGAAGGTGTGTTTCCACTAACATGGGCTCTGAGGTCAAACCAGGAGGCTGGACCTCCTCAGTCCTCTTAGCCCAGTCAGCAGTCAACAGAATCCAGTAGAGCATCCAGAGGTCTACTGGAGCCTCTCTGAGTACCAGTCCTACCACAGGAATGTTCTCAGCCCTGAACAGTTCCTGTGGTAGGACTGGTACTCAGAGAGGCCCCAGTAGACCATCCAGAGTTCTACTGGGGCCTCTCTGAGTACCAGTCCTACCACAGGAACGTTCTCAGCCCTGAACAGTTCCGGACAGCCTTCTTAGCAGCTGTTCCTAGTAAGGGGACAGGGTTAGGCCATCAACGATCTGGCCTTAAAAAACTCCCCAGAACCCTGGCAGGTGGAAACACATGAGTGTCCTGAACTAAACCAGAACCTGGGGTGGTTGTGTTTCTGTGCTCAGCACTGACGTTGATCACCTTTCTGCTCGTCTTCGTACACCTTGATGCCTTGCTGTGACAGGTCAACAGGAAGTGTGGTGTTGGCAGACAGGACCCGGGTCTCCCCCGTCACTCGGTCCCGCTCCACTCTGATCTGCACCGAGTACATGGCTGCAGGGCGACAGGTCAACAACCACAGATGGCAATGAATCCATGAAAGGGAGGACAGACAGACACGTGCAGGGCACGCCCACAAACAGCTGGCTTCAGGTGTACCTGACCTGAATCCAGGTCAGGTAACGTGGTCAGGTTAGTGTAAACCGGGTCAGAGCCCACAGCCCTCCCCCAGACAGGTCCATGCATCCACCTGCAGGGTGGATGCATGGACCCACCAAGGCCCACAGGACCCACCAAGGCCCACAGGACCCCGTATGAGAAGTTATTGAAGGCCTGCACCCTGCAGATGATCCACCTGAAGATGACCCTGCTCCCGCTGCAGATAACGCAGCCTCCCGTACGAATTCGCCCGCTCCCGCGCCAGCTGACACGGATCCAGGACCTTTAACTAATCGGCCTGGTTATGTTCCTCCACAGGAAATCATCGCGCTTCCAAAGTTCGCGCTTCCAAAGTTCACCCCCATGAGAGGTCAAGTGTCTCAGTTTACCCCATAGCTGGGGTAAACTGAGACACTTGACCTCTTTTTAATAAAAACAATCTCATTTTCATCATCTTTAGTCCGGCAAACATTCTGATCGTTTCCGTCCTTAGGAAACATCCTAAATTAAAAAAAAATTTGTTAATTTTATAGACACATTAATTTAGCTTGCTTAGAGGGGAGGGGGGAGTAAAGACCGTCTCACATTACCCCACTCTCCCCTATATATATATATATATATATATATATATATAATATTAGTGCTGAACAAGTTAACGCACGGATGGGCAATGCTGGAAATGATCATCAGAAGATTCTGAGCTCGTCATGATCTGAGGAGAAAAAGACTGATGTCAGACGCAGAGCTGGAGAGGCTTTGGTTCATCTATATATGAGCTGAGTTTTCATTCAGATTTACACTGTATTGATAATATTATAGTCTGTGATTCAGCGCCGCCATGATACCTGAACTGCTGCACTAAGACATTTCAGGGTCAATAAACTGGACAATTAAATGTTAAAAACAAATTCAGTCCTGTGGCCTATTTTTTCATTTTGTATTTTTGATCCAAGTCTAAAATTGAAATATATATATATATATATATATATATATATATATATATATATATAGATATATATATATATATATATATATATATCTATATATATATATATATATATATATATATATATATATATATATATATATATATATATATATATATATCTATATATATACGCATTTATACGCATTTTTTTTTTTTCCATTTTTTTTGTGTTAGATTAAATAATGAAAAACAAAATAAAATGTCACTTTTTAATATTTTTAATTTTTCACTGACAATTGAACATTGAAAAAAACAAATGATACACAGATTGGTAAAGTTACAGAACTTTAACATGGACATTTTCATTTTAAAGTTCTCACAGACAGAGGATTCAACAGAAACAAGGTTATTTGTCATAAATGACAAGTTGAACTCCCCGTTAAAAAGTTACCTGTTTTAATGTTCTGATTGTAGCTCAGGATTTTGTTTGTAGACTTTTTTTTATTTCTTATAAAAACAGGATGACATTAATGCTCTGGCAGTTACACTACTTTTGAATTCATTATTTGAATTTCCGTAAACAATGCGATTAATTCTGATTAATCAGGGAAATCATGCTATTAATCGTGATTAAAAATTGTAATCGTTGCCCAGCTCTCTCTCGCTCTCTCTCTCTCTCGCTATATATATATATATATATAGATATATACGTATATGTAGTACTGTGTAGTATTCTGTAGTTCTGTATAGTACTGTGTAGTTATGTGTAATACTGTCCAGTAATGTGTAGTATTCTGCAGTACTATCTAGTATTGTGTAGTTCTGTGTAGTATTCTGTAGTTCCGTGTAGTACTATGTAGTATTCTGTAGTTCTATGCAGTACTCTGTAGTACTGTGTAGTATTCTGTAGTTCCGTGTAGTACTATGTAGTATTCTGTAGTTCTATGCAGTACTCTGTAGTACTGTGTAGTACTGTCTAGTATTGTGTAGTACTATGTAGTATTCTGTAGTTCTGTGTAGTACTGTCTAGTACTATGTAGTACTGTCTAGTATTATGTAGTACTGTGTCGTATTATGTAGTACTGTGTCGTATTATGTAGTACTGTGTAGTTCTGTGTAGTACTGTGTAGTATTCTGTAGTACTGTGTAGTTATGTGTAGTACTCTGTACTTCTGTGTAGTACTCTGTAGTACTTTCTCCAACCTTTCTTCATGTCATCAGTTGCGTCCATTGATCTTCTGATTTGAGGGCTTTTGTGAACGTTGACCACGACAGGAGCTCACAGGATAAAGGAGATGGAGATGGTCAGTAATCTGATTACTTTACTTCATTCAGTATCATCTCAGAGCCCAAACCACATCAGTGTAGAGGAATCATTGCTCGAGACTCACCTTTTAGCACCTGGCCTGAGACCATATCTCCGCCCAACTGTTCTGAAAGTGTGGCTCCGCCCACCTGAGGGCCGCCGTGAGCTGATTGGACGGAGGAGTGAGATGGCGAAGCACTCATTTTTTCACTTGTGTGTGGTCCCAATATCACCTGGAAGACAATCACATCCAGGAAGTTACCTACACAATAAAAGTCTCCACAGGACTTTGACAGGAAGTCAGGAGCTGTTCCAGTCACTCACAGCTGCAGTCTCCAGGTGAACCAATTCCTGCTCCAACCTGCAGCGCACGAGCAAGCAAACAAATAAATGAACATGATGGAAATAAACAGTCTAGTGCTAGTTAGCATTAGGTGTGTTTCCACTGGTGCAGGTTCTGAGGTAAAACCAGGAGACGGGAAGGTTAACAGAACTGAGCTCCTTATCCATCAGTCTTAGCCATCATTGTCTCTACATACAGGGACAGATCCGCTTGCACTTAAAGCTCACTACCACAGATGTTTCTCAGTCCTGTAGTAGTTCCTGAAAGCTTTTTTAATGGGCTTGTTCATGGCAATGGAGACATGCATCACCGATCCAGCCCTGAAAAACTCCCCTGGAACCCCCACGGGTAGAAACGCACCTGCTAGCTATCACAGTCTTAGATGGTATAGTTCTAGTCAGCATATTGCTAACTATCATAGTACTAGCTCCTACAGTGTTAGCCTTAAGCTATCTATCATAGTCCTAGCTCCTATAGTGTTAGCCTTATGCTAGCTATCACAGTCTTAGATGGTATAGTTCTACTAGAACTATACTATGATAGTTAGCGCTATGCTAACTACCACTATAGCAGCTAGGACTATTGTAGTTAGTACTATACTATCAGTATAGCAGATAAGACTCTGATAGTTAGTATTATGCTAACTAGAACTGTTCTAGTTCTAGTCCTAGCAATGTGCTAGTAAGCATAATGCTAGATATTGTGGTTATGGGGTCATACAATCAACCACACAAGACTGAATGTTCGAACTTCAAGCTCCTGGTTTTGCAGTGATGTAACTAATTAGAACCACGATGGATGATCAGGTGAACAGAAATCCGCCTTTAGGCTCAGGTCCTGAAGCAGAACAGACAAAAATGGATCAAACCTGCTTATGGTCTCCTCCAGACTCCGGGTCCTGGCCTCGTCCTGTTCCATCTGCCTCCTGACCTGTTCCTGTTCTGGTCCAGCAGGCCCATCCAGCAGCCACCGCTCCCTCAGAGCCTTTGACTGAAAGCAGGAAACACAATAATGTTTATGAAATACACAGACTGTTAAGAAAACAACTAACTGGACACATCCCCTCTAATGTTGGAAGGAACTGACTCTGCTCAACACCCATCAATCCATAAGGCAGAAACAGCAGACTCGGACATCGGATGAACACATCCACATCACTTCAGTACCACATGTTAGAAGCTTAGCTTTGCTCATACTAACTGATAATGTTAAGCCCCCTTGGCTTACAGTCATTCAAAACATTGGCTTTTTGAGTTAATGCTAACATTACCTTAAAAAACTAAGTTAAAGGGACTTTAGTGGTCGGTGCAGGACCTGCAGTCTCCAATGGTCATTAGAGGAACTGTAGCCTGTAGTGGTCAACAAAGGAACTGCAGCCTCTCGTGGTCATCAGAGGAACTGCAGCCTCTAGTGGTCAGTAGAGGAACTGCAGCCTCTAGTGGTCATCAGAGGAACTGCAGTCTCTAGTGCTCAGTAGAGGAACTGCAGCCTCTAGTGGTCCGTAGAGGATCCAGCCTCTAGTGGTCCGTAGAGTAACTGCAGTCTCTAGTGGTCAGTAGAGTAACTGCAGCCTCTAGTGGTCGGTAGAGGAACTGCAACCTCTAGAGGTTATTAGAGTAACTGCAGCCTCCAGTGGTTGGTAGAGGAACTGCAGCCTCCAGTGGTTGGTAGAGGAACCGCACCCTCTAGTGGTCGGTAGAGGAACCGCACCTACTAGTGGTTGGTAGAGGAACCGCACTCTCTAGTGATCGGTAGAGGAACTGCAGCCTCTAGTGGTAGGTAGAGGAACTGCAGCCTGTAGTGGTCGTTGAGGAACTGCAGCCTCTAGTGGTCGGTAGAGGAACCGCACCCTCTAGTGGTCGGTAGAGGAACCGCACTCTCTAGTGATCGGTAGAGGAACTGCAGCCTCTAGTGGTAGGTAGAGGAACTGCAGCCTGTAGTGGTCGGTAGAGGAACCGCACTCTCTAGTGATCGGTAGAGGAACAGCACCCTCTAGTGGTCGGTAGAGCAACCGCACCCTCTAGTGGTCGGTAGAGGAACTGCAGCCTCTAGTGGTCGGTAGTTGAACTGCACCCTCTAGTGGTCGGTAGAGGAACCGCACTCTCTAGTGATCGGTAGAGGAACAGCACCCTCTAGTGGTCGGTAGAGCAACCGCACCCTCTAGTGGTCGGTAGAGGAACTGCAGCCTCTAGTGGTCGGTAGTTGAACTGCACCCTCTAGTGGTCGGTAGAGGAACCACAGCCTCTAGTGGTTAGTAGAGGAACCGCACCCTCTAGTGGTCGGTAGAGGAACCGCACCCTCTAGTGGTCGGTAGAGGAACCGCACCCTCTAGTGGTCGGTAGAGGAACCGCACCCTCTAAAGGTTGGTAGAGGGAACCGGAACCTCTAGTGATCAGTAGAGGAACTGCAGACTCTAGTGGTCAGTAGAGGAACTGCACTCTCTAATGATCGGTAGAGGAACTGCAGCCTCTAGTGGTCAGTAGAGGAACTGCAGCCTGTAGTGGTCAGTAGTGGAACTGCACATTCTAGTGGTCAGTAGAGGAACCGCAGCCTCTAGTGGTCAGTAGAGTAACTGCAGCATTTAGTGGTTGATAGAGGAACCGCGCACTCTAGTGGTTGGTAGAGGAACCGCACCCTCTAGTGGTCTGTAGAGGGAACCAGAACCTCTAGTGGTCGGTAGAGGAACTGCAGCCTCTAGTAGTCATCAGAGGAACTGCAGTCTCTAATGGTCGGTAGAGGAACTGCAGCCTGTAGTGGTCATCAGAGGAACTGCAGCCTCTATTGGTCGGTAGAGGAATCGCAGCCTCTAGTGGTCGGTAGAGGAACAGCACCCTCTAGTGGTCGGCAGAAGAACTGCAGTCTCTAGTGGTCAGTAGAGGGACCGCAGCCTCTAGTGGTCAGTAGAGGAACTGCAGCCTCTAGTGGTCGATAGAGGAACCACAGCCTCTAGTGGTCGGTAGAGGAACTGCAGCCTCTAGTGGTTATTAGAGGAACTGCAGCCTCTAGTGGTCGATAGAGGAACCGCAGCCTGTAGTGGTTATTAGAGGAACTGCAGCCTCTAGTGGTTATTAGAGGAACTGCAGCCTCTAGAGGTCGGTAGAGTAACTGCAGCATTTAGTGGTTGATAGAGGAACCGCGCACTCTAGTGGTTGGTAGAGGAACCGCACCCTCTAGTGGTCTGTAGAGGGAACCAGAACCTCTAGTGGTCGGTAGAGGAACTGCAGCCTCTAGTAGTCATCAGAGGAACTGCAGTCTCTAATGGTCGGTAGAGGAACTGCAGCCTGTAGTGGTTATTAGAGGAACTGCAGCCTCTAGTGGTTATTAGAGGAACTGCAGCCTCTAGAGGTCGGTAGAGGAACCGCAGCCTCTAGTGGTCCATAGAGGAACCGCAGTCTCTAGTGGTCAGTAGAGGGACCGCAGCCTCTAGTGGTCAGTAGAGGAACTGCAGCCTCTAGTGGTCGATAGAGGAACCACAGCCTCTAGTGGTCGGTAGAGGAACTGCAGCCTCTAGTGGTTATTAGAGGAACTGCAGCCTCTAGTGGTCGATAGAGGAACCGCAGCCTCTAGTGGTCGATAGAGGAACCGCAGCCTCTAGTGGTCGGTAGAGGAACCGCAGTCTCTAGTGGTCAGTAGAGGAACCGCAGCCTCTAGTGGTCAGTAGAGTAACTGCAACATTTAGTGGTCGATAGAGGAACCGCACCCTCTAATATTGGTAGAGGAACCACACCCTCTAGTGGTCGGTAGAGGGAACCGGAACCTCTAGTGGTGGGTAGAGGAACTGCAGCCTCTAGTAGTCAGTAGAGGAACTGCAGCCTCTAGTGGTCATCAGAGGAACTGCAGTCTCTAATGGTCGGTAGAGGAACTGCAGCCTGTAGTGGTCATCAGAGGAACTGCAGCCTCTATTGGTCGGTAGAGGAATCGCAGCCTCTAGTGGTCGGTAGAGGAACAGCACCCTCTAGTGGTCGGTAGAGGAACTGCAACCTCTAGTGGTCAGTAGAGGAACCGCAGCCTCTAGTGGTCGGCAGATGAACTGCAGCCTCTAGTGGTTATCAGAGGAATTGCAGCCTCTAGTGGTCGGTAGAGGAACCGCAGGCTCTAGTGGTCGGTAGAGGGACCGCAGCCTCTAGTGGTCAGTAGAGGAACTGCAGCCTCTAGTGGTCGATAGAGGGAACGCAGCTTCTAGTGGTCGGTAGAGGAACTGCAGCCTCTAGTGGTTATTAGAGGAACTGCAGCCTCTAGTGGTCGATAGAGGAACCGCAGCCTCTAGTGGTCCATAGAGGAACCGCAGCCTCTAGTGGTTATTAGAGGAATTGCAGCCTCTAGTGGTCCATAGAGGAACCGCAGTCTCTAGTGGTCGGTAGAGGGACCGCAGCCTCTAGTGGTCGGTAGAGGAACCACACTCTCTAGTGATTGGTAGAGGAACTGCAGCCTCTAGTGGTAGGTAGAGGAACTGCAGCCTGTAGTGGTCGTTGAGGAACTGCAGCCTCTAGTGGTCGGTAGAGGAACCGCAGTCTCAAGTGGTCAGTAGAGGAACCGCAGCCTCTAGTGGTCGGTAGAGGAACCGCAGTCTCTAGTGGTCAGTAGAGGAACCGCAGCCTCTAGTGGTCAGTAGAGTAACTGCAGCATTTAGTGGTCGATAGAGGAACCGCACCCTCTAGTGGTTGGTAGAGGAACCACACCCTCTAGTGGTCGGTAGAGGGAACCGGAACCTCTAGTGGTGGGTAGAGGAACTGCAGCCTCTAGTAGTCAGTAGAGGAACTGCAGCCTCTAGTGGTCATCAGAGGAACTGCAGTCTCTAATGGTCGGTAGAGGAACTGCAGCCTGTAGTGGTCATCAGAGGAACTGCAGCCTCTATTGGTCGGTAGAGGAATCGCAGCCTCTAGTGGTCGGTAGAGGAACAGCACCCTCTAGTGGTCGGTAGAGGAACCACAGCCTCTAGTGGTCAGTAGAGGAACCGCAGCCTCTAGTGGTCGGCAGAGGAACTGCAGCCTCTAGTGGTTATCAGAGGAACTGCAGCCTCTAGTGGTCGGTAGAGGAACCGCAGGCTCTAGTGGTCCATAGAGGAACCGCAGTCTCTAGTGGTTGGTAGAGGGACCGCAGCCTCTAGTGGTCAGTAGAGGAACTGCAGCCTCTAGTGGTCGATAGAGGACCGCAGCTTCTAGTGGTCGGTAGAGGAACTGCAGCCTCTAGTGGTTATTAGAGGAACTGCAGCCTCTAGTGGTCAATAGAGGAACCGCAGCCTATAGTGGTCCATAGAGGAACCGCAGTCTCTAGTGGTTATTAGAGGAACTGCAGCCTCTAGTGGTCGGTAGAGGAACCGCAGCCTCTAGTGGTCCATAGAGGAACGGCAGTCTCTAGTGGTCGGTAGAGGGACCGCAGCCTCTAGTGGTCGGTAGAGGAACTGCAGCCTCTAGTGGCCGATAGAGGAACCGCAGCCTCTAGTGGTCGATAGAGGAACCGCAGCCTCTAGTGGTCGGTAGAGGAACCGCAGTCTCTAGTGGTCAGTAGAGGAACCGCAGCCTCTAGTGGTCAGTAGAGTAACTGCAGCATTTAGTGGTCGATAGAGGAACCGCACCCTCTAGTGGTTGGTAGAGGAACCACACCCTCTAGTGGTCGGTAGAGGGAACCGGAACCTCTAGTGGTGGGTAGAGGAACTGCAGCCTCTAGTAGTCACTAGAGGAACTGCAGCCTCTAGTGGTCATCAGAGGAACTGCAGTCTCTAATGGTCGGTAGAGGAACTGCAGCCTGTAGTGGTCATCAGAGGAACTGCAGCCTCTATTGGTCGGTAGAGGAATCGCAGCCTCTAGTGGTCGGTAGAGGAACAGCAGCCTCTAGTGGTCAGTAGAGGAACCGCAGCCTCTAGTGGTCGGCAGAGGAACTGCAGCCTCTAGTGGTTATCAGAGGAACTGCAGCCTCTAGTGGTCGGTAGAGGAACTGCAGCCTTTAGTGGTCCATAGAGGAACCGCAGTCTCTAGTGGTCAGTAGAGGAACTGCAGCCTCTAGTGGTCAGTAGAGGAACTGCAGCCTCTAGTGGTCGGTAGAGGGACCGCAGCCTCTAGTGGTCAGTAGAGGAACTGCAGCCTCTAGTGGTCGATAGAGGGACCGCAGCCTCTAGTGGTCGGTAGAGGAACTACAGTCTCTAGTGGTTATTAGAGGAACTGCAGCCTCTAGTGGTCGATAGAGGAACCGCAGCCTCTAGTGGTCCATAGAGGTACCGCAGCCTCTAGTGGTCGGTAGAGGAACCGCAGTCTCTAGTGGTCAGTAGAGGAACTGCAGCCTCTAGTGGTCAATAGAGGAACTACAGCCTCTCATGGTTGGTAAGTGGAATGGTTGCCATGGGATCCCAGCAGACGTCTACTGTCTTCTGGCAGCACTCGCCAGATTAGCTGGATTAGCAAATTAGCAAATACTTAAAATACCTTATCTTAGGCAGTTTGGTAAATTTGCATGGTAAGGTAATAATCTTAGATAAGTTACAAGGTTAGCTAACTATCAAAGATAGGTTAGGAATGTTAGCTAGCTAGGTTAGCTTGTCTTCAGACAGATTTTTATCAGAATTAATAAAAAAGGAATATTAATTATAACAATAGGTAAGCATAAATTAAGCTAAATTAGCAAACTGTAACTGAGTAAAATTGGGCTTGTTCCAGCTGGTGTCCAGACAGCTGGTCCCACCCATTTTTGGATTAACTGGATTTGGGAGGAGTCAGTGCCTACCAACAGGGTGCCGTGATGAGATGACCATATGGTCCCTGAGGGGGCGGGGTTTTAGAAAAAGAGGAGCAGCACAGCAGAGAGGGAGGCGGAGCTTCTGACCTTTAGGTGCTGCAGAGCTCTCCTGTCATCCTCCAACTGACGCCGCTTGTTCTCAACCTCCATCTGCCACTTCCTCTTCTCCTGACGCATTATGGGAGACATGAGTCAGCAACATTACCTGACCTCTGCGAACTGTATGGCCATGCCCACCCTCTGGAGGGCCCCGCCCACAGCCTGTAAGCCACCAACTCACGTCCGGGATGTTTTCAGACCTCACTGAGCTCCAGAACCAGAACCTGCACCTGCTCTATCTGTGTCTCATCCCTCTGAGCCCGTTTCTTTTTCTGCGTTGTGTGTTTGAATAAATAAAGCTGCTGGAGTTTTGAATGCAGCATTGAAGCTGCGAGTGCTTCCGTCTGAACAGAAGATCAATAACGGGGGAGGGGGTGTCTGCTGACATCACTGAGGCACAGACAGGAGCAGCACTAAAACCAGTGAAACCAGTCAGTTCATGGGGCCATTAAAGCAGTCTGAGTGACAGAATGTACCAGAAATCACACATTTTTGTTGAAGAAGTTCGGAACAAGTTTGCAATTAAAAGTGAACGTTTGTCCTAAAATCCTTGAATTTAGTTGTAAACCTGAAGCTTTGTGTTGTAAAACGTTCATGTCAGTTTTTAGACATTAGAACGTTTTGGTTTCATTTCTACCCTTAAATAAAGACTTTTAGCCATAAAACCGTAAATATCACCATGTTGAAACTTTTTAAATGTTTTTCATGTAAAATGACGAGTTTGGGTCAAATTGTGAATTTTCTAAATGTCGTGATTTTAAAGGGGCAGGGCTTCTGATGGTCAGTCACAGGGTAAAGGGGGCGGAGCTCCAGCTCCACCTGTGCAGGTGCACACGCACACGCGTTGGGACTCACCGTGATGAGCTGCTGTCGATCCTGCTGGAGCTCCATCACCCTGTCGAACAGAGACGTTGGGTCAGTTCCTCAGGCAGCAGAAACCGCTTCAGACCAGATCCAGGACTGCTGGATCTCAGTATGGAACAAAGACCAGCTCAGACAAACCAGCACCATCAGCTTCTGGATTCAGCAGAGGAAAGGATGTCCTCCCCCAGGACAGAAACCATCTCTGTTCTGAAGGAAAACTAACAGAACCTTTCTAGACTGTAGAAGTTCTAGCAGCTGCTCAGGAACGGTTGTCTTACTGGGACTGAGACAAACTGTCTGACCTCAGACATCCTGGAAAAGCTGCAGTCCTGCCGTTACCATGGAGACCAGAGAGACTCCAGCAGACAGGATGGAGCCAGACAGAGCAGCAGAGGGGCATGATGGGTAATGGCAGCAGATCAGATTCATTATTGAACAGTTATTGATCTGTCTGAGTGGAGGACAATCTTGTCAGGGTGGTTGGACCCTCAGACCCTGAACTGCCTCGTACCAGTTCAACCAGTAGACTGCTGGTCCTGGTCTGGTTCTGTTCTCGACTGAGACTCCGCCCAGCTGCAGCAGCTGCATCGAGTCCACACACAGAACAAAGGCACAGAAAGACACCTTCAAAATAAGAGACCAGATTAAAGGTGACTGCTGACCACACACCACAGTAGCTCTACGCTAACAGAGCACCTCTACTCCAACAAAGTAGCTCTACTCTAACAGAGCACCTCTACTCTAACAGAGTACCTCTACTCTAACAGAGTACCTCTACTCCAACAAAGTAGCTCTACTCTAACAGAGCACCTCTACTCCACCACAGTAGCTCTACTCTAACAGAGTACCTCTACTCCAACAAAGTAGCTCTACTCTAACAGAGCACCTCTACTCCACCACAGTAGCTCTACTCTAACAGAGCACCTCTACTCTAACAGAGTACCTCTACTCTAACAGAGTACCTCTACTCTAAAAGAGCACCTCTACTCTAACAGAGTACCTCTACTCCAACAAAGTAGCTCTACTCTAACAGAGCACCTCTACTCCACCACAGTAGCTCTACTCTAACAGAGTACCTCTACTCCAACAAAGTAGCTCTACTCTAACAGAGCACCTCTACTCTAACAGAGTACCTCTACTCCACCACAGTAGCTCTACTCTAACAGAGTACCTCTACTCTAACAGAGTACCTCTACTCCAACAAAGTAGCTCTACTCTAACAGAGCACCTCTACTCCACCACAGTAGCTCTACTCTAACAGAGCACCTCTACTCTAACAGAGTACCTCTACTCTAACAGAGTACCTCTACTCCAACAAAGTAGCTCTACTCTAACAGAGCACCTCTACTCTAACAGAATACCTCTACTCCAACAAAGTAGCTCTACTCTAACAGAGCACCTCTACTCCACCACAGTAGCTCTACTCTAACAGAGTACCTCTACTCCAACAAAGTAGCTCTACTCTAACAGAGCACCTCTACTCTAACAGAGTACCTCTACTCCAACAAAGTAGCTCTACTCTAACAGAGCACCTCTACTCTAACAGAGTACCTCTACTCCAACAACATAGCTCTACTCTAACAGAGCACCTCTACTCCACCACAGTAGCTCTACTCTAACAGAGCACCTCTACTCTAACAGAGTATCTCTACTCTAACAAAGTAGCTCTACTCTAACAGAGCACCTCTACTCCACCACAGTAGCTCTACTCTAACAGAGCACCTCTACTCTAACAGAGTACCTCTACTCCAACAAAGTAGCTCTACTCTAACAGAGCACCTCTACTCCACCACAGTAGCTCTACTCTAACAGAGCACCTCTACTCTAACAGAGTACCTCTACTCTAACAGAGTACCTCTACTCCAACAAAGTAGCTCTACTCTAACAGAGCACCTCTACTCTAACAGAATACCTCTACTCCAACAAAGTAGCTCTACTCTAACAGAGCACATCTACTCCACCACAGTAGCTCTACTCTAACAGAGTACCTCTACTCCAACAAAGTAGCTCTACTCTAACAGAGCACCTCTACTCTAACAGAGTACCTCTACTCCAACAAAGTAGCTCTACTCTAACAGAGCACCTCTACTCTAACAGAGTACCTCTACTCCAACAACATAGCTCTACTCTAACAGAGCACCTCTACTCCACCACAGTAGCTCTACTCTAACAGAGCACCTCTACTCTAACAGAGTACCTCTACTCTAACAGAGTACCTCTACTTCAACAAAGTAGCTCTACTCTAACAGAGCACCTCTACTCTAACAGAGTACCTCTACTCCAACAAAGTAGCTCTACTCTAACAGAGCACCTCTACTCCAACAAAGTAGCTCTACTCTAACAGAGCACCTCTACTCCACCACAGTAGCTCTACTCTAATAGAGCACCTCTACTCTAACAGAGTACCTCTACTCCAACAAATTAGCTCTACTCTAACAGAGTACCTCTACTCCAACAAAGGAGCTCTACTCTAACAGAGCACCTCTACTCCACCACAGTAGCTCTACTCTAACAGAGCACCTCTACTCTAACAGAGTACCTCTACTACAACAAAGTAGCTCTACTCTATCAGAGCACCTCTACTCCAACAAAGTACCTCTAGTCTAACAGAGCACCTCTACTCCAACAAAGTACCTCTAGTCTAACAGGGCACCTCTAATCCAACAAAGTACCTCTAGTCTAACAGAGCACCTCTACTCCAACAAAGTACCTCCACTCTAACAGGGTACTTCTACTCCAACAAAGCACTAATCTAACAGAGCATCTATACTCCAACAAAGTAGCTCTACTCTAACAGAGCACCTCTACTCCAACAAAGTACCTCTACTGTAACAGAGCACCTCTACTCCAACAAAGTACCTCTACTCTAACAGAGCACCTCTACTCCAACACAGTAGCTCTACTCTAACCGAGCACCTCTACTCTAACAAAGTACCTTTACTCCAACAAAGTAGCTCTTGTCTAACAGAGCACCTCTACTCTAACAAAGTACCTCTACTCTAACAGAGTGCCTTTACTCTAACAGAGTACCTCTACTCTAACAGAGTACCTCTACTCGAACAGAGTACCTCTATTCCAACAGAGTAACTCTACTCTAACAGAGTACCTATACTCTAACAAAGTACCTTTACTCCAACAAAGTAGCTCTAGTCTAACAGAGCACCTCTACTCTAACAAAGTACCTCTACTCTAACAGAGCACCTCTACTCTAACAAAGTACCTCTACTCTAACAGAGTACCTTTACTCTAACAGAGTACCTCTACTCTAACAGAGTACCTCTACTCGAACAGAGTACCTCTATTCCAACAGAGTAACTCTACTCTAACAGAGTACCTCTAGTCTAACAGAGCACCTCTACTCCAACAAAGTACCACTACTCTACCAGAGCACCTCTACTCCAACAAAGTACCACTACTCTAACAGAGTACCTCTACTTTTACAGAGTACATCTACTCTAACAGAGCCCTTCCACTATAACAGAGTCCTTCTACTCCAACAGAGTACTTCTACTCTTACAGGGTACTTCTACTTTAACAGAGTACCTGTAATCTAACAAGAGTACCTCTACTCAAACAGAGTACTTCTACTCTAACAGAATACCTTTCCTCTAACTAATACTTGTACTTTTTTCCTTCCAGCGTATTTTTACTCTTGTAGAAATATTATGGTCGGGTAATCAGAGTACTTGTACTGGGCCCCACCCCAGCTGCCTCCAGCTGTTCATCCTCTATCTTCCTCCTGCTTCTGCAGCTGTTTCATGCTGTTTTGTGTAAAGCCAAACTTGGAGTCGTCTCATCCTAGAAGGTCTAGTCTGACATCACTGATCGATCACTGATAGAAACTGATGATCACAACTCATGTAGATTCATCTGCTGCTTGTGCTCGGTGCACGCCACAGGCACACACTGCTTCAATCCTCTTCACCGCAGTACCACCCTCCTCCCCCCTCACTCTGCTGACTCAGCATCTGATGCTGCACACTGCACATGCTTGCGTCCACACCCACATGTACCTCTTAGTTACATCATAAACAAGATAAGAAAAAAGACAGAAGAGGAAGAGGAGATACTCACTCCATCATCTGTGACGATCAGACCCGACTGGAGGACTTAAACCCTCCCATACACAACAGAGTCCCGCCCACATAAGGCGGGGCATGATGAGGAGGAGTAAAAGAGGGGGGATTCAGTGACCAATAACCTTCACCTGTTCTTCATTTGTCATCAGTGACTCAGCTGAAAAAACAGAGAACACTTCCTAATACAGCTGGAGTAAACCCATAGTATAACTGGAGTAAACCTGTAGAAAATGTGTAGTATAACTGGAGTAGACCCATAGTATAACTGGAGTATTCCTGTAGAAAATGTGTAGTATAACTGGACTAAACCCGTAGTATAACTGGAGTAAACCCATAGTTTAACTGGAGTAAACCTTTAGAAAATGTGTAGTATACCTGGAGTAAATCCGTAGTATAACTGGAGTAAACCCATAGTATAACTGGAGTAAACCTGTAGAAAATGTGTAGTATAACTGGAGTAAATGTGTAGTATAACTGGAGTAAACCCATAGTATAACTGGAGTAAACCCATAGAAAATGTGTAGTATAACTGGAGTAAACCATAGTATAACTGGAGCAAACCTGTAGAAATTGTGTAGTATACCTGGACTAAACCCATAGAAAATGTGTAGTATAACTGGAGTAAACCCATAATATAACTGGAGTAAACCTGTAGAAAATGTGTAGTATAACTGGACTAAACCCATAGTATAACTGGAGTAAACCTGTAGAAAATGTGTAGTATAACTGGAGTAAACCCGTAGTATAATTGGAGTAAACCCGTAGAAAATGTGTAGTATAACTGGAGTAAACCCATAGTATAACTGGAGCAAACCTGTAGAAAATGTGTAGTATAACTGGAGTAAACCCATAGTATAACTGGAGCAAACCTGTAGAAAATGTGTAGTATAACTGGATTAAACCCGTAGAAAATGTGTAGTATAACTGGAGTAAACCCATATTATAACTGGAGTAAACCCGTAGAAAATGTGTAGTAAAACTGGAGTAAACACATAGTTTAACTGGAGTAAACCTTTAGAAAATGTGTAGTAAAACTGGAATAAACCCATAGTATAACTGGAGTAAACCTGTAGAAAATGTGTAGTATAACTGGAGTAAACCCGTAGTATAATTGGAGTAAACCCGTAGAAAATGTGCAGTATAACTGGAGTAAACCCATAGTATAACTGGAGCAAACCTGTAGAAAATGTGTAGTATAACTGGAGTAAACCCATAGTATAACTGGAGTAAACCTGTAGAAAATGTGTAGTATAACTGGAGTTAACCCGTAGTATAACTGGAGTAAACCCGTAGAAAATGTGCAGTATAACTGGAGTAAACCCATAGTATAACTGGAGCAAACCTGTAGAAAATGTGTAGTATAACTGGAATAAACCCATAGTATAACTGGAGTAAACCTGTAGTATAACTGGAGTAAACCCGTAGAAAATGTGTAGTATAACTGGAGTAAAACCGTAGTATAACTGGAGTAAACCCATAGTACAACTGGAGTAAACCCATAGTACAACTGAAGTAAACCTGTAGAAAATATGTAGTATAACTGGAGTAAACCATTAGTACAACTGGAGTAAACCCATAGTATACCTGGAGTAAACCTGTAGAAAATGTGTAGTTTAACTGGCGTAAACTCATAGAAAATGCGTGGTATAACTGGAGTAAACCTATAGTACAACTGGAGTAAACCCATAGAAAATGTGTAGTACAACTGGAGTAAACCAATCGTACAACTGGATTAAATCCGTAGAATATGTGTAGAAAACTGGAGTAAACCCATAGTTTAACTGGAGTAAGCCTTTAGAAAATGTGTAGTATAACTGGAGTAAACCCGTAGTATAACTGAGGTAAACCCATAGTATAACTGGAGTAAACCTATAGAAAATGTGTAGTATAACTGGAGTAAACCCATAGTATAACTGGAGTAAACCTGTAGAAAATGTGTAGTATAACTGGAGTAAACCCATAGTATAACTGGAGTAAACCTGTAGAAAATGTGTAGTATAAGTGGAGTAAACCCGTAGTACAACTGGAGTAAACCTGTAGAAAATGTATAGTATAACTGGAGTAAACCCGTAGTACAACTGGAGTAAACCCATAGTACAACCGGAGTAAAACTGTAGAAAATGTGTAGTATAACTGGAGTAAACCTGTAGAAAATGTGTAGTATAACTGGAGTAAACCCATAGTATAACTGGAGTAAACCTGTAGAAAATGTGTAGTATAAGTGGTGTTAACCCGTAGTACAACTGGAGTAAACCCGTAGAAAATGTATAGTATAACTGGAGTAAACCCGTAGTACAACTGGAGTAAACCCATAGTACAACCAGAGTAAAACTGTAGAAAATGTGTAGTATAACTGGGGTAAACCCATAGTGCAACTGGAGTAAACCCATAGTACAACTGGAATAAACCTGTAGAAAATGTGTCGTATAACTGGAGTAAAACCGTAGTATAACTGGAGTACACCCGTAGTATAACTGGAGTAAACCCATAGTACAACTGGAGTAAACCTATAGAAAATGTGTAGTATAACTGGAGTAAACTCATAGAAAATGCGTGGTATAACTGGAGTAAACCTATAGTACAACTGGAGTAAACCCATAGAAAATGTGTAGTACAACTGGAGTAAACCAATCGTACAACTGGATTAAATCCGTAGAATATGTGTAGAAAACTGGAGTAAACCCATAGTTTAACTGGAGTAAGCCTTTAGAAAATGTGTAGTATAACTGGAGTAAACCCGTAGTATAACTGAGGTAAACCCATAGTATAACTGGAGTAAACCTATAGAAAATGTGTAGTATAACTGGAGTAAACCCATAGTATAACTGGAGTAAACCTGTAGAAAATGTGTAGTATAACTGGAGTAAACCCATAGTATAACTGGAGTAAACCTGTAGAAAATGTGTAGTATAAGTGGAGTAAACCCGTAGTACAACTGGAGTAAACCTGTAGAAAATGTATAGTATAACTGGAGTAAACCCGTAGTACAACTGGAGTAAACCCATAGTACAACCGGAGTAAAACTGTAGAAAATGTGTAGTATAACTGGAGTAAACCTGTAGAAAATGTGTAGTATAACTGGAGTAAACCCATAGTATAACTGGAGTAAACCTGTAGAAAATGTGTAGTATAAGTGGAGTTAACCCGTAGTACAACTGGAGTAAACCCGTAGAAAATGTATAGTATAACTGGAGTAAACCCGTAGTACAACTGGAGTAAACCCATAGTACAACCAGAGTAAAACTGTAGAAAATGTGTAGTATAACTGGGGTAAACCCATAGTGCAACTGGAGTAAACCCATAGTACAACTGGAGTAAACCTGTAGAAAATGTGTCGTATAACTGGAGTAAAACCGTAGTATAACTGGAGTACACCCGTAGTATAACTGGAGTAAACCCATAGTACAACTGGAGTAAACCTATAGAAAATGTGTAGTATAACTGGAGTAAACCCTTAGTACAACTGGAGTAAATCTATAGTACAACTGGAGTAAACCTGTTGAAAATGTGTAGTATAACTGGAGTAAACCCATAGTATACCTGGAGTAAACCTGTAGAAAATGTGTAGTATAACTGGAGTAAACTCATAGAAAATGCGTAGTATAACTGGAGTAAACCAGTAGTACAACTGGAGTAAACCCACAGAAAATGTGTAGTATAACTGGAGTAAACCCATAGTACAACTGGAGTAAACCTGAAGAAAATTTGTAGAATAACTGGAATAAACCCATAGTACAACTGGAGTAAACCCATAGTACAACTGGAGTAAACCCATAGTACAACTGGAGTAAACTTGTAGAAAATGTGTAGTATAACTGGAGCAAACCTATAGTACAACTGGAGTAAACCTGTAGAAAATGTGTAGTATGACTGGAGTAAACCAGTAGTACAACTGGAGTAAACCTATAGTACAACTGGAGTAAACCCGTAGAAAATGTGTAGTATAACTGGAGTAAACCAGTAGTACAACTGGAGTAAACCCATAGAAAATGCGTAGTCTAACTGGAGTAAACCAGTAGTACAACTGGAGTAAATCCGTAGAAAATGTGTAGTATAACTGGAGTAAACCCATAGTACAACTAGAGTAAACCAATAGTACAACTGGAGTAAACCTGAAGAAAATGTGTAGTATAACTGGAGTAAAACCGTAGTATAACTGGAGTAAACCCGTAGTACAACTGAAGTAAACCCATAGTACAACTGGAGTAAACCTGTAGAAAATGTGTAGTATAACTGGAGTAAACCAGTAGTACAACTGAAGTAAACCTGTAGGAAATGTGTAGTATAACTGGAGTAAACCAGTAGTAAAACTGAAGTAAACCTGTAGGAAATGTGTAGTATAACTGGAGTAAACCCATAGTGAAGGCCAACCTTGGTGAAGGCCAACCTTGACAAACTTGGTGATGACAAACCTTGATGAAGGCCAACCTTGACAAACTTGGTGATGACAAACCTTGATGAAGGCCAACCTTGCCAAGCCTTGGTGATGGTTAACCATGGTGATGACAAATTTTGATGAAGGCCAACCTTGACAAGCCTTGGTGATGGCTAACCATGGTGAAGGCTTACCTTGGTGAAGGCCACAACCTTGACAAATTTGGTGATGACAAACCTTGATGAAGGCCAACCTTGATGAAGGCCAACCTTGACAAACTTGGTGAAGGCTTACCTTGATGAAGGCCAACCTTGACAAACTTGGTGAAGGCTTACCGTGATGAAGGCCAACCTTGACAAACTTGATGAAGGCTTACCTTGATGAAGGCCAACCTTGACAAACTTGGTGAAGGCTAACCTTGGTGAAGGCCAACCTTGACAAACTTGGTGAAGGCTAACCTTGGTGAAGGCCAACCTTGACAAATTTGGTGATGACAAACCTTGATGAAGGCCAACCTTGACAAACTTTGATGAAGGCTAATCTTGGTGAAGGCTTACCTTGGTGAAGGCCAACCTTGGTGAAGGCCAACCTTGATGAAGGCCAACCTTGACAAACGTTGATGAAGGCTAACCTTGGCGAAGGCCAACCTTGATGAAGGCCAACCTTGACAAACGTTGGTGAAGGCTAACCTTGGTGAAGGCCACAACCTTGACAAACTTGTTGATGAGAAACCTTGATGAAGGCTGTAATATTAAAAACTGCATTCCGGGGTCTTTGTATTATGTTGGTTCATAAGTCCATGACTTATGCTTTAGATTCTGGTCTGGTCTGTTATCGTTCTGGCTCCACCAAGTCTGCTAAGTGTTGATACGTAGCCATCTAGAGAACTTATCCAAGGTCCTAATGTTTTCATGTGATGTTTAAAGACAGCTGTTTCCTACTGGCAATTTGTCATTCTGAACCATCTTGCATTCTGTGATGTTGGTAATGACCTCTTCACCTTGTATACAACTTGAATATTAAACTCACTTTGCACCCCTCTGTCGTAGTCTAGTGCATTGTTTAACTGCCAACTGACTGCCTCACTAGAACGAGATATAGTGTATATACTTATGAATAAGATATACCCAGATTTCTAGATTACAGTGGCGTCTCTGGGTGGGCTCGAACCACCAACCATTCGGTTAACAGCCGAAAGCACTCTCCTGACCTGACATTGGACAGACATCTGCACAAGACATTTAAATTAATTGGAATTTGATCATTGGAAATAAATCAGAAGACAGCATATAATCAGATGACCAAAAAGTAAAAGGAATAACAGCAACAAAAAAGGCACAACAAAACAGTATTAATAGTTGAAATGGACCTTTGGCAGTTAATTTTAGTTATCAACCTGAGTTCTCAAACAAAATAGCATATTTTCAAAAGCATATTTTATGGACTAAGTGATTTATAAATTTGTACTTTAGACTTTAGTTGTCCCACAGCACAATTGATGCACTGGGGAACATCAATCAAATCATAGTGACATTTCTTTTCCCTCTCGCTCAGAGAAAGGCTCCTTTAAAACAGTGACTATTTATTAGGTGGAAATAAGTCAAATCAAATTAGAATGATCCTTTAAATACACCTAAGAAAACTGTTATTTGGTTGTGATCTGTGTGTTCACAAATCTCAATAATTATAAAATCGGTAGATAACCATTTCATCGTTTTTTTCCCCTTTTCTTACCTAGACAGGTGTATCTGTTTCCTGCCTTGTTGTCCCTGTGACTGAGTTACGTCTGCACGTGGCCTGATTGAGGCTGTGGTTGTCTTAGCTGGGTTCAATTGTGGCTCCATGGTTCTGGTTCTGAAGTCTTGGCTCTTGTGTTGTTCTGTTTCAGTACCTCTGACGTCCCTATAACCAGCTTGTGGATTTGTCCTCTAGGGCGGGGCCTTGGACATCAGCTGATCCTGAGGAGGGTTCCTGGTACTGAGGTGCACAGGTGATGGAGGTTGGCTGTCCTGTACCTGAGCAGTGTGGGGCTGAGGTCTGGCTTATGTGAGTTTATTTGGGGTTAGATGCACACCTGTGTTCTCCATCAGTTTAACTCAGTCGGGAACTTGAGTTGTTGTCTGTTCCACAGGAACTGTGTGAATGACGCCTGAGTCTCTATGGGGTTTTTGACTCTGATTAGGAATTTGTGGAGGACTGTTGGGACCTGGACTGAATATCAACAGCTTTGACGTCAATGATGGCGTTTATTATGTAAATAATATCAAAAGCTTTTCTCTATTCCATCTGGGAACATTGCCAGAGTCAAGAGACTGGTGTCTAGACCAGATTTGGGAAGTCTGATCTGTGAGTTGGTCTCCACCAGTTTAGACTGCTGTGAGGACCTGCTCACTGGGCTGAACCGGCTGGAGGTGAGCTGCTGGATTCTGAACCAGCCAGGTGAGGTGAGCTGCTGGATTCTGAACCAGCCAGAGGTGAGCTGCTGGATTCTGAACCGGCTGGAGGTGAGCTGCTGGATTCTGAACCAGCCAGAGGTGAGCTGCTGGATTCTGAACCAGCCAGAGGTGAGCTGCTGGATTCTGAACCGGCTGGAGGTGAGCTGCTGGATTCTGAACCGGCTGGAGGTGAGCTGCTGGGCTCTGAACCAGCCGGAGGTGAGCTGCTGGGCTCTGAACCGGCTGGAGGTGAGCTGCTGGATTCTGAACCGGCTGGAGGTGAGCTGGTGGATTCTGAACCGGCTGGAGGTGAGCTGCTGGGCTCTGAACCAGCCGGAGGTGAGCTGCTGGGCTCTGAACCAGCTGGAGGTGAGCTGCTGGATTCTGAACCGGCTGGAGGTGAGCTGCTGGATTCTGAACCGGCTGGAAGTGAGCTGCTGGATTCTGAACCGGCTGGAGGTGAGCTGCTGGGCTCTGAACCGGCTGGAGGTGAGCCGCTGGACTCTGAACCGGCTGGAGGTGAGCTGCTGGACTCTGAACCGGCTGGAGGTGAGCTGCTGGGCTCTGAACCAGCCAGAGGTGAGCTGCTGGATTCTGAACCGGCTGGAGGTGAGCTGCTGGATTCTGAGCAGGCTGGAGGTGAGCCGCTGGATTCTGAGCAGGCTGGAGGTGAGCCGCTGGGCTCTGAACCGGCTGGAGGTGAGCTGCTGGACTCTGAACCGGCTGGAGGTGAGCCGCTGGGCTCTGAACCGGCTGGAGGTGAGCTGCTGGATTCTGAACCGGCTGGAGGTGAGCTGCTGGACTCTGAAGCCGGCTGGAGGTGAGCTGCTGGATTCTGAGCAGGCTGGAGGTGAGCTGCTGGATTCTGAGCAGGCTGGAGGTGAGCTGCTGGATTCTGAACCGGCTGGAGGTGAGCTGCTGGACTCTGAGCACCGGCTGGAGGTGAGCTGCTGGATTCTGAGCAGGCTGGAGGTGAGCCGCTGGACTCTGAACCGGCTGGAGGTGAGCTGCTGGGCTCTGAACTGGCTGGAGGTGAGCTGCTGGGCTCTGAACCGGCTGGAGGTGAGCCGCTGGACTCTGAACCGGCTGGAGGTGAGCTGCTGGACTCTGAACCGGCTGGAGGTGAGCTGCTGGATTCTGAACCGGCTGGAGGTGAGCTGCTGGATTCTGAACCGGCTGGAGGTGAGCTGCTGGGCTCTGAACCGGCTGGAGGTGAGCTGCTGGGCTCTGAACCAGCTGGAGGTGAGCTGCTGGATTCTGAGCCCAGGCTGGAGGTGAGCCGCTGGACTCTGAACCGGCTGGAGGTGAGCTGAGGGACTCTGAACCGGCTGGAGGTGAGACTGCTGGATTCTGAGGTGAGGCTGGAGGGGAGCTGCTGGACTCTGAACCGGCTGGAGGTGAGCTGCTGGGCTCTGAACCGGCTGGAGGTCTGAAGCTGCTGGGCTCTGAACTGCTGGATCTGAGGCTGGAGGTGAGCTGCTGGAACCGGCTGGAGGAGGAGCTCTGACCGGCTGGAGGTGAGCTGCTGGATTCTGAGCCGGCTGGAGGTGAGCTGCTGGATTCTGAACCAGCTGGAGGTGAGCTGCTGGGCTCTGAACCAGCCGGAGTTGAGCTTCTGGATTCTGAGCCGGCTGGAGGTGAGCGTCTGGGCTAGGGCTGTAGCGATACACTAATCTCACGATACGATATTATATCGATATTTTTCTAACAATACATTTACATCATTTTCTGAAAAATTTTAACAGGACAAAGTGATTTTGGTGACTTCTTGTGAGTTTCCAATTTGTTTGAATTAACTGAACTGAAAGGTAGGTGACTGCAAACAACGTCGCAGAGAGGAGAGAAAGGAGGCCTCTGATTGGTCAATTCTACATCCACGTCATCGAAGAAATGAGGAAGTACCCACATCTGTACGATTCTGGTTCTCCACACTACAAAGACAGCACATATTCTAGTAATTCATGGAGGGAGTTAGCGATGAATGTGGGTCTGGATACGGCCGAGACAGTGAGGAAGTGGAAAAACGCAAGAGATAAGTTTAGTAAGTTTAGCTAGTTCGTGATTGTCCCTCTCCGTTGTGGCGTTGAATAACAGCGCAGACGCACTTCAGCATTAACATATATCAAAAATAACTGCGGCATACCGGGGACAAGATAACTGCGACACGTTGCCACGAGAGTAAACACAGCCCTTAAAGCCGGCGTTTTCCACCACTGAATACGGTCTCAAATCCTGACAAATAAAGTCTCAGTTAGCATTACCTTGTCTGGGTGGTGACGTTTCAGGTGGGCTCGCCTCGCGGGTTGGTGGTATTTCCAGAGTACTTTACGTTTGAGTGACACAGCTTGCAAACTGCCATACTTTTGTCTAAATGTTCGCTTTCCTTTTTCTTTTTTAACCCAAACTGCTCCCACACATCTGCTTTTAAGCACGCAGGCGCTGGGTTTATACTCACCGCCATCCTCCTGACTGGATCAGCTCTAGCTGGAAGAGTAAGAAGCTGCTTCTGGATAACCTGTTAGAAACGCTCTACAGCGACACTAGCGGCTGGAGGACTTAATGGCACTTTGCAGGAAGAGCACCCGTGCGAGACACGGGGGTTTTGAAGGGAAGTTTGAATATCAATACCCGCAGCTGAAATATCAATACTCTCTGGGAAATAAAATATCGCTATATATCGCCGAATCGATAAAATCGCCCAGCCCTAGTCTGGGCTCTGAACCAGCTGGAGGTGAGCTGCTGGACTCTGAACCGGCTGGAGGTGAGCTGCTAGGCATTATGATGTGACTACTGGAGTTCAGCTGAAACCAGGACATGCAACTGTACCGGTCCAGTCCTGAGGTCTCTCCGCTGGCTTCTGGTTGCTCAGAGAATAGACTTTGAGACGGCTGGTGTGAGGTGGAGCTGCGTTTCAGTATTCTGCTCCTAGAAATCTGGATTGGTCCTAAAATGAAGATGTGAAGCTTAGTCTCTGATGATGCTCCAATCCAGGCTGGTAACAGTCCTGGTTAGACGTGTGGATGACAACTGAAAAGAGTTTGTCTGCACTATTCTTTTGTTTTATTTCCTTATTGGTTATTAATTATTAATTTTTCTTCTTATGCTCTTGTGATTTAATGATTTCCTTCCTTTTTGCCGGATTTAGGAAATTGCTCTTTGCAGCTTGTTCTTTGCAGGTGCAGCCCAGGAGGCTCCTGATCTGAGGATCACCACCACTTGGCCTCTGTTGTTGTTTTGCTTTACGTCTGTGGTTTCTGTTATTGTGTTTGTTACCTGCGCTGCGATCTTCTAATCTACAGGTTGGGAGCTGCTGTGACGGCAAGTTCCTCTAGCTGTAAATGGGTTTCTTTTCTTTCAGGATTCTTGCATTATTGATCCATTTATTCATTCATGGTCTGGGGAGATTGGGATCCTAGATGATGATGTGAAAGGTTTTGAAGGGGGGAAGTTGTGCTGAAGTCTCTGACAGCACACCCACCACCGGGTAAAACCTTTCAGATCATGGGTTAGGGTTATCTGAGGTGTATCAGGTTATTAGAGTTCTTAGGAGTTGAATGTTGTGCTAACCCAGACTGACTCGCAGGTGAGCTGCTGAGGGCAACAGCGACTGGTCCCTTCCTGAGGTTGGCTGGCTACCCATGCAGCCATTAACATCATGTGGTGGGGGACCTGGGTTCCTGCTGGACGCTGTGAGAGTTCCTGATCCTGATCCTGATGCTGATCCCTGAGATCCCTATCAAGGGGGTCCTGAAGTTTCCTGAATGATGTTTGTTTTTGAAGCTTCCTGAACAGTGTTTGAGCTGGTGGCACATTTCTACAATAAAGATCAAAGTTAGGGGCTGACGCTTCTACAACAAAGACTGTTACACTCTACATGCTACAATGCTGCATCGTCATCCAGGATGTGTTGGCGTCTAGTGTCGCCACCGTAGGATCCGTGCCAGAAGACCTAAAGCCTTCTACGCCGAGGGAGGGAGGCCTGAAGGGGATTCTGTGGACATGGGTTGAATGTGTGTGGTAGTTAGCTTGTTACCTAATGTTAGTTAATTAGTTACTTAATTATGTTGATAATAATTATGAATCATGTTATTGTATTGTTTTTGGGTTTTAATTTACTCAGCCAGGGGTCTTTACAAGATGTGTTTGTTCTACCCTTTCAGGAGATCTAGGTTACCGTAGCAACGGTTTGTACTGTACGATGGTGGCATCGATCGATGGTCATGGGCTGATGAATAGTGATTATGTTGTTCGACTCTGTCTCATTTCACTGTTAACTCATTTCTGCTTGTTTACCTCCCGGTTATTAACTGCGGCGGAGACTTGGGGGTGTTAGTGGCGGTCAGGAGGAGTGTTAAGAACGCGGTTCCAGATGCAGATCTGGGGGATCTGGGAGCTGTGGATGTTTCAGATGTGTCGAATAATTGCAATGTGTCTATTCTGGATTATTCTGTAGTGCGGTTTGCAGTTAACTCTGATTGGACTGAGGGTCAGTCCGAGGGGTTTTCTTTACTGCTTGTTTTGTTTATGTTTTATGAGGCCTGGTTGTTTCTATCGGTCGTGTGCTCTTTAGGCATAGCGGTTTAGGGTTCCCTATGAAAACCACGTGTGAGGTTCTGGGCCTTTGGAGTGTCGTCCGTGATAAACTGGTTTATCAGTCTTAACCTTGGGCTAGTGGGGACATGCTTCTCCCATGTGTGGGTGTTTATGATCCAGTATTCTGCCATCAGGTTAATATGCGAATTATCGACAATGTTAACTGGGAGTACTTCGGACATTCTCAATTGAAGTTCAGGTCCTGCGCATCATAGACCTGAAAACGCTTGGGTTTAGACCAGCTCCTCGCTGGGTGCGGGGAGGGGGGCGTCTGTCTGTTGTCGGTGAGGCCTGCTGCGATCATGTTGTGTTTTGGGGGTATTTACTCCAGTCAAAGTTTATTCTCTTTGAATTTTGTGTTTCTTCTTTTATTTTCATGTGTGATTCCATGTTTCCGCCACATGATGCTAAAAGCAATGACAACATCTTTCTTGCATGATCAGAGATCTGATTCATTCCCCAACATCAACTGGGTGGTGCACCTGTGTGCGCTTCTGATGATTGACTGTTCTTTGCTTTAGATAGTATTGTGGCCTTTTTTCCCACTGGGTTTTTGGCCTAGTCTAGAGTAGTCAGCCTCTAAGGGGTCTTTTGTTGTTACCCTTATTTTCGGAATCTGACAATCTAAATTACACTAAAATTCAAAATTCAAACTCCAAATTTAATCACTTTAATCATTTTAACCAATCAATCAACTGATTCCAATCTAAGCTGCAAACCCGTACACATAGTGGGAATGGGAGTTTGGCTGCTAAGAGGGGTCGCATTTAATAGACTGTGCTCCATTATTCCCTGTTTAGCTCGCAGTTGTGGGTTGGGCCCCTTTGGGTGGGACCGTGTGCTCTACTGATGTGATCTAGATAAGCTTTTCATATATGCAAAGAAAAATGGGGTGCAAAACAAAAAGTAGGGACTGTAATATTAAAAACTGCATTTTGGGGTCTTTGTATTATGTTGGTTCATAAGTCCATGGCTTATGCTTTAGATTCTGGTCTGTTGAAGGACACAGTGTCTGTTATCGTTCTGGCTCCACCAAGTCTGCTAAGTTTTGATACATAGCCGTCTAGAGAACTTATCCAAGGTCCTGATGTTTTCATGTGATGTTTAAAGACAGCTGTTTCCTACTGGCAATTTGTCATTTTGAACCATCTTACATTCTGTGATGTTGGTAATGACCTCTTCACCTTGTATAGAACTTGAAGATTAAACTCACTTTGCACCCCTCTGTCATAGTATAGTGCATTGTTTAACTGCCGATTGACTGCCTCACTAGAACACATTATAGTGTATATACTTATGAATAAGATATACTCAGATTTACCCAGAGATACCCAGATAAAGGCTACCTTGACAAATATTGGTGAAGGCTAACATTGGCGGAGGCCAACCTTGACAAACCTTGGTGAAGGCCAACCTTGACAAACATTGGTGAAGGCTAACCTTGGTGAAGGCCACAATCTTGACAAACTTGGTGATGACAAACCTTGATGAAGGTCAACCTTGATGAAGGCCAGCCTTGACAAATGTTGGTGAAGGCTAACCTTGGTGAAGGCTTGCCTTGGTGAAGGCCAACCTTGTCAAACTTGGTGAAGGCTAACCTTGGTGAAGGCCCCAACCTTGACAAACTTGGTGATGACAAACCTTGCTGAAGGCCAACCTTGACAAATATTGGTGAAGGCTAACATTGGTGGAGGCCAACTTTGACAAACCTTGGTGAAGGCCAAACTTGACAAACCTTGGTGAAGGCCAAACTTGACAAACCTTGGTGAAGGCTACCCTTGGTGAAGGCCAACCTTGACAAAGCTTGGTGAAGGCCAAACTTGACAAACCTTGGTGAAGGCCAACCTTGGTGAAGGCAAACCTTGACAATCCTTGATGAAGGCCAACCCTGGTGAAGGCCAACCTTGACAAAGCTCGGTGAAGTCAAACCTTGGTGAAGGCCAACCTTGGTGAAGGCCAAAGTTGGTGAAGGCAAACCTTGGTGAAAGCCAACCTTGACAATCCTTGGTGAATGCAAACCTTGGTGAAGGTCAACCTGGACAAAGCTTGGTTAAGGCCAACCTTGACAATGCTTGGTGAAGGCAAAGCTTGGTGAAGGCTAACCTTGACAATCCTTGGTGAAGGCAAAGCTTGGTGAAGGCCAACCTTGACAATCCTTGGTGAAGGCAAAGCTTGGTGAAGGCAAACCTTGACAATCCTTGGTGAAGGCAAAGCTTGGTGAAGGCCAACTTTGACAATCCTTGGTGAAGGCAAACCTTGGTGAAGGCCAACACTGACAAAGCTTGGTGAAGGCCGACCTTGACAATCCTTGGTGAAGGCAAATCTTGGTGAAGGCCAATCTTGGTGGAGGTCAACCTTGACAATCCTTGGTGAAGGCCAACCTTGGTGAAGGCAAACCTAGACAATCCTTGGTGAAGGCCAACCCTGGTGAAGGCCAACCTTGACAAAGCTTGGTGAAGGCAAACTTTGGTGAAGGCCAACCTTGGTGAAGGCCAAACTTGGTGAAGGCAAACCTTGGTAAAAAGCCAACCTTGACAATCCTTGGTGAAGGCAAACCTTGGTGAAGGTCAACCTTGACAAAGCTTGGTTAAGGCCAACCTTGACAATCCTTGGTGAAGGCAAAGCTTGGTGAAGGCTAACCTTGACAATCCTTGGTGAAGGCAAAGCTTGGTGTAGGCCAACCTTGACAATCCTTGGTGAAGGCAAACCTTGGTGAAAGCCAACCTTGGTGGAGGTCAACCTTGACAATCCTTGGTGAAGGCCAACCTTGAAGGCAAACCCTGGTGAAGGCTAACCTTGACAATCCTTGGTGAAGGCAAAGCTTGGTGTAGGCCAACCTTGACAATCCTTGGTGAAGGCAAACTTTGGTGAAAGCCAACCTTGGTGAAGGCCAACATTGACAAAGCTTGGTGAAGGCCAACCTTGGCAATCATTGGTGAAGGCAAATCTTGGTGAAGGCCAACCTTGGTGGAGGTCAACCTTGACAATCCTTGGTGAAGGCCAACCTTGAAGGCAAACCCTGGTGAATGCCAACCTTGACAATCCTTGGTGAAGGTAAACCTTGGTAAAGTGGTAACTGTTCTAAAGTGGCCAGCAATGAGTCCAGATCTCAATCCCATTGAACACCTGTGGAGGGATCTGAAAATGGCAGGTGGAAGAAGGCACCCTTCTAATCTGGGTCAACTGGAGCAGTTTGCAAAAGAAGAGTGGGCCAAACTGCCCGTAGAGAGGTGTAGGCATCTAACTGAAACCTATAGGAAGCCTTTGACAGCAGTCATTTTCTCTGAAGGATGTGCTACCAAATATTGAATTCAAGGTGTCAATACTTTTGCCACAGCAATTTCTGTGTAATATATTATTTAAAATGAAATATTAAGTTCTGATAAAAAAACAAAGTTCCTGTACTACTATTAGTTTAATAAAGAATTTGAGACACCAAATACTTTCATCAATTTTAACTTATTTTACAGACATTTGGAGATGTTTGGTCTTTATGTGCAAGGGTGCCAAAACTTTCAGCCATGATGGTACCATGGTTCAGCTGTGGAAACATTTCAGCTGCTGTTTGTGGACTCAAAACTGTCCATTGAGGTTCCATCAAACAGACAAATGGACACTTCATAATAAAAATCACCACAGACTCTGTTCAACAGCTGCTTTTATTCTGAAAGGGCATCATTAGTGTTCCAGCACACAAAGCGTGTCAGGTGTTTCAGGTGTTACTGAATCCTCTGCAGTCTGATTGAGTTCCTGAATGCTGACATACAACAGCAACGAGCGACAGAGAACTTCAAAGTTCAAGTTTAAAACAGGAAACAGATGATTTAAAAGACAGAAGCGCTTCAGTTGGACATTTCAGACATCGGAGCTCAATAATAAAAAAACGCCGGCTTCAGTACAGTTTAAAATAATTCTGAGGTGAATGAAATAAATAAGTTAAAGGCTGAAATGTGTTCGGTTTCCACATCAAACTAAACAAATAAAACAAATCAATGATGATTGGATTACTGTTGGTCGATCTATCTGTTGGAGCTCTGACAGAATACAACTCCCAGAGTGCACTGCTGTAGCAGAGACATCAAGGCCACAATACAGGCTCAGAACTGCCTGCTGGACCAGAACCTGGATCACATGCTAACTTTTGTAAATGCTTATCTTCGAGAATGTAAACCTTGATGAATGCTAACGTTTGCTAATGCTAACCTTTGAGAGAGCTAAGCTGTGGTAATGCTAACCTTTACTGTCATTAACCTCTGTGAACGCTAACCTTCACCAATGCTCTCTCTTGTGAAGGCAAACCTCTGCATTTACTAACCTTTGCTAATGCTAACCTTTGTAAACACAACCTTCTGTGAATGCTAATCTTTCTGAATGCACACTTTCCCAACAAAAACCTTTGCTAATTCTAACATTTCACTAACCTTAACCTTTGCAAACAATATAATTTGCTAACACTGACCTAACCTTTGGTAACGCTCACCTTTGTGAATGAAAACCTTTACTAATGCTAACCTTCGCAGATAACCTTTGCTAATGCTAATCTTTGTGAACAAACCTCTGAGAATGCTAAGCTTTGCTAATGCTAACGATTCATGAGAGCTTACCTTTGTGATAAACAACAGTGCCGTTAGCAGTCAGGACAACTGATCCTAACGATGGCGGATACATGGTCATGTGACATCACAGTCACTGGCCTGGTTCTAATAAGGTTTTATTTTTGGTCGGTTTTTTTCTCGATTTACGGAATGAAACGAACATGCTTGATGAGCTAGCATGCTGCTGTCAGGCGCTGATCCAGCAGGTGTGAGCAAACAAGGTCAAGTGGGTGGAGCATGGCTTCAGAATTCCACCTTACAGGCAGGGAAGGTCTCCTCCTGCATGGCTACGGTGCTGTTGCTGCCCAGCACGGTGACCATCAGTGCACGCTGCCGCTCATGCGTCTCCTGGTACCACTCGTGCATTGCCAGTGAATCGAAGGTCGGGATGAGGGTCACCTGAGGGTGGGAGGATGAGCCGACCAATCAGAGAGCGGTTCAGGAGAACAAGGTGAGCAGGTGAGGCGTTTTAACCCACCTGTACATCCGGCCAGCTGCTCTTCCCCTCCAGCAGAGCGTCCAGGATGCTCCTCATCGCTGCCTCTTTTGCCACATCGTCTCCGCTGATTATGTAATATGAAGACCGCAGACGCCGGAAGAACACCAGGTCCACGGAGGAGGAGGCGGAGCCTGATGGCAGGTAAGCCAGGTCCACGTATACAGGAGAACCCTCAGAGCTGGCAGCTCTGGAACCTGGAGTTTAGAAGAAGATGGTAAAGTGGAGCTAAGAGCCCACGTGAAGGCAACTGAACCCATCTCAACGCACCAAGAACATTTATGGCTAAACTGTTCTTGTGAAAACTGCAAACTTGGAAAAATCATGTTTTTGTCAAAAAATTAAAAGAAAAAGTTTGGCATAAACTGATTTTTTTGCTACACCACACCTTGTTATAAAACAAAACTTTATCATATATTTGTGAAAGTTTCGAACAAGAAAAACTTGAAGTCGTCAATTTTGTCTAATTTGTCACATTTTTCTTTTTACTTCACTTTTTCAAGTAAAATCGTGAATTCCACAAAAATGTGACTTTTTAATTTAAAATTAAATTCTTGTCAAAAATAATGACTTTTAATGAACGGCAACTGACTGACATAAAATGATGACCATGTTAGTTAACTTTTTGTCCTAAAATTTCAGATCCTCTGAACTGCAGGAAGCTCTCGCCAGCTACCAGGCTGTCATGATGTCATGGCTGTCATGAAGGTCATGATGTCATGGAGGTCATGAAAGTCATGATGGCATGGTGTCATGGATGACATGGCTGTCATAGATGTCACGGCTGTCATGGACGTCATGATGTCATGACTGTCATGGAGGTCATTTTATAGCTGTCATGGAGGTCATGATGTCATGCATGTCATGGCTGTCAGGGTTAGGGTTACATCCATGACAGTGGTTGTCACAGATGTCACAGCTGTCATGGATGTCATGATGTCATGCATGTCATGAAGGTCATGATGTCATGGAGGTCCTGATGTCATAGAGGTCATGAAGGTCATGCTTAGGGTTACATCCATGATAGTCACTATCAAGGATGACATGGATGTCATAGCTGTCATAGCTGTTATGACATCCATGACAGCTATGACATCCATGTCATAGGTGTCATGGATGTCATGGCCGTCATGATGCCATGGCTGGTCATGATGTCATGGATGTCATCAAAGTCATGATGTCATTGATGACATGATGTTATGGATGACATGGCTGTCATGGCTGTCATGGCTGTCAAAGATGTTATGGAGGTCATGATGTCATGGATGACATGGCTGTCAGGGTTAGGCTTACATCGATGAGAGTGGCTGACGGATGACATGGATGTCACAGCTGTCATGATGTCAAATTGTCATGGCTGTCATGATGTCATGGCTGTCATGATGTCATGGCTCTCATGTTGTCAAGTCTGTCATGTTGTCATGGCTGTCATGATGTCATGGCTGTCATGATGTCATGGCTCTCATGTTGTCATGCTGTCATGTTGTCATGGCTGTCATGATGTCATGGCTCTCATGTCGTCATGGCTGTCATGATGTCATAGCTCTCATGTTGCCATGGCTGTCATGATGTCATGGCTCTCATGTTGTCATGGCTGTCATGTCATGGCTCTCATGTTGTCATGGCTGTCATGTTGTCATGGCTCTCATGTTGTCATGGCTGGCATAATGTTATAGCTCTCATGTTGTCATGGCTGCCATGGCTGGCATGATGTCATGGCTCTCATGTTGTCATGGCTGTCATGGCTGGCATGATGTCATGACTGTCATGATGTCGTGGCTGTCATGATGTCATGGCTCTCATGTTGTCATGGCTGTCATGTCATGAATGTCATGATGTCGTGGCTGTCATGAAGCCATGGCTGTCATGTTGTCAAGTTGTCATGACTGTCATGATGTTGTGGCTGTCATGATGTCATGGCTCTCATGTTGTCATGGCTGTCATGATGTCATGGCTCTCATGTTGTCATGGCTTTCATGATGTCATGGCTGCCATGGTTGGCATGATGTCATGGCTGCCATGTCTGACATGATGTCATGGCTTTAATGATGTCATGGCTATCATGTTGTCATGTTGTCGTGACTGTCATGATGTCGTGGCTGTCATGTTGTCATGACTGTCATGATGGAATGGCTGGCATGATGTCATGGCTCTCATGTTGTCATGTCATGACTCATGATGTTGTGGCTGTCATGATGTCATGGCTCTCATGTTGTCATGGCTGTCATGATGTCATGGCTCTCATTGTCAAGGCTGTCATGTTGTCATGGCTGTCATGTTATGGCTGTCATGTTGTCATGCTGTCATGTTGTCATAGCTGTCATAATGTCATGGCTCTCATGTCGTCATAGCTCTCATGTTGTCATGGCTGTCATGATGTCATGGCTCTCATGTTGTCATGGCTGTCATGATGTCATGGCTCTCATCTTGTCAGGGCTGGCATGATGTTATAGCTCTCATGTTGTTATGGCTGCCATGGCTGGCATGATGTCATGGCTGTCATGTTGTCATGGCTGTCATGGCTGTCATGATGTCATGGCTCTCATGATGTCATGGCTGTCATGTTGTCGTGACAATCATGATGTCGTGGCTGTCATGTTGTCATGACTGTCATGTTGTCGTGGCTGTCATGATGCCATGGCTGTAATGTTGTCATGACTGTCATGATGTCGTGGCTGTCATGATGTCATGGCTCTCATGTTGTCATGGCTGTCATGATGTCCTGGCTGTCATGGTGTCATGGCTGTCATGGTGTCATGGCTGTCATGGCTCTCACATTGTCAAGGCTGTCATGTTGTCATGGCTGTCATGTCATGACTGTCATGATGTCGTGGCTGTCATGATGTCATGGCTGGCATGATGTCGTGGCTGTCATGATGTCGTGGCTGTCATGATGTCATGGCTGGCATGATGTTGTGGCTGTCATGATGTTATGGCTGCCAAGGCTGGCATGATGTCATGGCTCTCATGTTGTCATTGCTGTCATGATGTCATGGCTGACATGATGTCATGGCTCTCATGATGTCATGGCTATCATGTTGTCGTGACTATCATGATGTTGTGGCTGTCATGTTGTCATGACTGTCATGATGTCGTGGCTGGCATGATGTCATGGCTCTTATGTTGTCATGGCTATTATGTTGTCATGACTGTCATGATGTCGTGGCTATCATGATGTCATGGCTGTCATGTTGTCAGGACTGTCATGATGTCGTGGCTGTCATGATGTCGTGGCTCTCATGTTGTCATGGCTCTCATGATGTCATGGATGTCATGTTGTCATGACTGTCATGATGTCGTGGCTGTCATGGTGTCATGGCTGTCATGTTGTCATGGCTCTCATGTTGTCATGGCTGTCATGTTGTCATGGCTCTCATGTTGTCATGGCTGTCATGTTGTCATGGCTCTCATGTTGTCATGGCTGGCATGATGTCATGGCTCATGTCATGGCTGTCATGTTGTCATGGCTGTCATGATGTCATGGCTGTCATGTTGTCATAGCTCTCATGTTGTCATGATGTCATGGCTCTCATGTTGTCATGGCTGTCATGTCATGGCTGTCATGATGTCATGGCTGTCATGTTGTCATGCTGTCATGTTGTCATGATGTCATGGCTCTCATGTTGTCATGATGTCATCGCTCTCATGTTGTCACGGCTCTCATGTTGACATAGCTGTCATGATGTCATGATATCATGTTTGTCATGTTGTCATGGCTGTCATGATGTCATGGCTCTCATGTTGTCATGATGTCATCACTCTCATGTTGTCACGGCTCTCATGTTGTCATGGCTGTCATGATGTCATGGCTCTCATGTTGTCATGAAGTCATCACTCTCATGTTGTCACGGCTCTCATAATGTCACGGCTGTCATTAGTGCTGGGCAATATGACGATACATATCGTGGGGATGATAGAAAAGTGTGTATCGTGCCATTTCTCTTCTATTGTTTCTAACCTAATTTTATCAATTATTACAGCAAATATGTAATTAAATAACCTGCAACGATAAATTTGATAGAATCATATCATCTACAAAGTAGCCTTTTATGTTTGCACTTTTATTCATGGTTAATGCCTTAAACAGAGTTCTCTTCAACCCTGATGTTTACTTTAGACACTTTATCTTGGTTTGCAAACTTTGCACTACAAGGTTACAGATTTCAGAAAGTTAAAAAATAATTTGTGTTTATTTTTTATAGCTGAACTTCAGTGCAAAAATGTGTTTTTCCTCTTAGAAACTGTTGTGCACTTAAAAAAAATGTGAAAGCTACTGTACCTCTGTACCTACCTGTTTTTGCTGCACTAAAATGTATGTTTGTGACAGTTCAGCTAAATGTCCTTTCAAAATAAAGTTGAAAAGTAAGCAATGAAAATTTTGTCAAACTATTCAGAGAATAACTGAAAACATACTTTATTATGGTATATCGTGATATATATCGTTATCGTGATATAAAATAGTCCATATCGTGATATATGATTTTTTCCATATCGCCCAGCACTAGCTGTTATGATGTCATGGCTCTCATGTTGTCATGGCGCTCATGTTGTCATGGCTATCATGGCTGACATGATATCATGTTTGTCATGTTGTCATGGATGTCATGTTGTCATGGCTATCATGTTGTCGTGGCTGTCATATCATGACTGTCATGTTGTCATGCTGTCATGTTGTCATGGCTGTCATGTTGTCATGGCTGTCATGTTGTCGTGGCTATCATGTTGTCGTGGCTATCATGTCATGGCTGTCATGTTGTCATGGCTCTCATGTTGTCATGGCTGGCATGATGTCATGGCTCTCATGTTGTCATGGCTGTCATGTTGTCATGGCTGTCATGATGTCATGGCTGTCATGTTGTCATAGCTCTCATGTTGTCATGATGTCATGGCTCTCATGTTGTCATGGCTGTCATGTCATGGCTGTCATGATGTCATGGCTGTCATGTTGTCATGCTGTCATGGCTCCCATGTTGTCATGATGTCATCGCTCTCATGTTGTCACGGCTCTCATGTTGACATAGCTGTCATGATGTCATGATATCATGTTTGTCATGTTGTCATGGCTGTCATGATGTCATGGCTCTCATGTTGTCATGATGTCATCACTCTCATGTTGTCACGGCTCTCATGTTGTCATGGCTGTCATGATGTCATGGCTCTCGTGTTGTCATGATGTCATCACTCTCATGTTGTCACGGCTCTCATGATGTCACGGCTGTCATTAGTGCTGGGCAATATGACGATACATATCGTGGGGATGATAGAAAAGTGTGTATCGTGCCATTTCTCTTCTATCGTTTCTAACCTAATTTTATCAATTATTACAGCAAATATGTAATTAAATAACCTGCAACGATAAATTTGATAGAATCATATCATCTACAAAGTAGCCTTTTATGTTTGCACTTTTATTCATGGTTAATGCCTTAAACAGAGTTCTCTTCAACCCTGATGTTTACTTTAGACACTTTATCTTGGTTTGCAAACTTTGCACTACAAGGTTACAGATTTCAGAAAGTTAAAAAATAATTTGTGTTTATTTTTTATAGCTGAACTTCAGTGCAAAAATGTGTTTTTCCTCTTAGAAACTGTTGTGCACTTAAAAAAAAATGTGAAAGCTACTGTACCTCTGTACCTACCTGTTTTTGCTGCACTAAAATGTATGTTTGTGACAGTTCAGCTAAATGTCCTTTCAAAATAAAGTTGAAAAGTAAGCAATGAAAATTTTGTCAAACTATTCAGAGAATAACTGAAAACATACTTTATTATGGTATATCGTGATATATATCGTTATCGTGATATAAAATAGTCCATATCGTGATATATGATTTTTTCCATATCGCCCAGCACTAGCTGTTATGATGTCATGGCTCTCATGTTGTCATGGCGCTCATGTTGTCATGGCTATCATGGCTGACATGATATCATGTTTGTCATGTTGTCATGCTGTCATGTTGTCATGGCTGTCATGTTGTCATGCTGTCATGTTGTCATGCTGTCATGTTGTCATGGCTGTCATGTTGTCGTGGCTATCATGTTGTCGTGGCTATCATGTTGTCGTGGCTATCATGTCATGGCTGTCATGTTGTCATGGCTGTCATGTTGTCATTGTTCTCATGTTGTCATGGCTATCATGGCTGACATGATATCATGTTTGTCATGTTGTCATAGGCTGTCATGTTGTCGTGGCTGTCATGTTGTGGTGGCTGTCATGTTGTCATGGCTCTCATGTTGTCATGGCTGTCATGTTGTCGTGGCTATCATGCTGTCATGGCTGTCATGTTGTCATGGCTATCATGCTGTCGTGGATCTGGAGGATCTGGAGGACTGGTGCCAGCTCTGCTCACCCTGCTCACCATCAACGGGACACAGATGGAGAGGGTGGATTCAGATTCAGGTACCTGGGGGTCAACATCTCAGAGGATCTGACATGGACTAACCATGTCAACACTCTGGTGAAGAAGGCCCATCATCGTCTCCACCACCCCAGATGGCTGTGGGACTTTTGATCCCTGTCAAGAGACTTAAGAACTTCTACACCTGCACAGCAGCAGGTATCCTGTCAGGCAGTAATATCACCTGGATGAGGATCAGCTCCAATCAGGACTCTCTGGCCAACAGTAGACGTTCGCTCACCAAAACCACCCTTTATACTAAACTCTGCAGAATGAGGGCCATCAAGATCATAAATGGGCCCACTCCCCCCGTAAAATAATCTGTTGTCCTTGTTGCCTTCAGGGAGATGTTCCTGCTGCCTGAAGGCAACACTGAGAGGATGAGGAGGAGCTTCTGTCCTCCATCACATCCTCAGCAACCTCTGACTTTTCCTTCCTTCAGTCACGCATTACACTACTCCACTCAATCACTTTATACCTGTAATTCACTTCATATTTATATTCATACTATATATATTTCTTAGTTTATTGTGTATTCTAGTTTTGTCTGGCTGTGTTTGTTAAAGTGTGAAAGTACCCACAGTATGATGTATGACTGTGTATGTGACAAAGTTTGTTTGATTTGATTTGAAATTGATTGAATTAAAATCTATAATTTCAACATTCTTTACAAACATTCTAGTTATTTAGACTCTGAGCCTTTTGGTTTACTGTTCAGTTCTGGATAAATTACTGACTACCTGAGAAAGGTGGTCTTGTATTGCCAGTCCTGGACCCCCCAAGAGAACTCCGTGGAGATGGCTTGGCGTCAGGGGGCGGAGCAGTCTTCAGTGACGCTGCAGAGGTGCATGCCTTTGACTTCCCGCTCTGTACAGAGCTGCTTCCGGACCCGGTCCTTTGGACCGGCTTCTTCTTGGCTCCCGAAGCCTTCAGGCTCCTGTCAAGCTCAGGGTCCACCATGCAGGTTCCAGATTGGGGAGGCAAGGGGGGCAGGTCTCTGACTGGTGCCGGGGGCGGGTCTTTGACTGGCACCGGGTTGAAAAGTGGACCGGGATGGTCATGTGACTGCTGAGAGAGGAAGAGCCTGGCAGAATCATCGTTGTCTGAGTCAAGGTCAGTGGTGGTGGAGGGTCCGTCGTCGAAGCCGGGGGGGACGTCAGAGTCTGTGGCTGTGGGGAGGGTCTCACTGACCGATGTGGGCGGAGTCTCCTGGCTGTAGGTGGAGCAGGCATCACTGCTGCTCTGGTCCCTGGATGGGTTGTTGTTGGAGGGGTCTGCGGAGGCAGCGCTGCGGTTTTCAGGAGTCCTGGTGTGTTGGAACTCGCAGGGGGACACCAGGCACAGGTCCACATCATGGGGGACATCTGAGATCAGCTCCGACATTCCGTGGATGCCGTCCTCTGAGTTGTCACCGTAGCAGCCGTTATGGAATGGTCTGGTGGTCGGGACGGTGTGCCCATTGGGGTACGACTTGGATGGCAACAGCTGCTCTGAGGAAACCGACAGGGATTCGTCCACCTCGGTGGAGTGAGGTGAGCCGACCTCAGCCGGCAGTGATGTCACGGTGGAGGAGGAGTCCGCTATGGCATCCATGACCCGGTCCTGGGAGGATGTGGAGTTCTCCGGGCATGAACCAGTCTGGTTGTAGTCCTCGAAGCCCAGATCGGATCGCCGGGCGCCAAGGTCCTCGTTGGGCGACCGCTGAAACGGCGTGTGTCCAGCGCTGTTGGGGGCGGAGTCCGCAGGAGAGAGTAGCTCCAAAGTTTTCTCCTCATCTCCCAGGGGTTCGTCTACCAACCGGAACATCGTTGGAGTTGGGTCGAAGCTGACGCTGAGGTCACCTCTTGGAGCTTTGGGGAGCAGTGAGGCGGTGGCGACACCGTCCTGGTCCATCGCCACGCTCCGGAGCTTCTC
The DNA here is from genome assembly GCA_018398805.1 of Hirundichthys speculiger. Taxonomy (NCBI): domain Eukaryota; kingdom Metazoa; phylum Chordata; class Actinopteri; order Beloniformes; family Exocoetidae; genus Hirundichthys; species Hirundichthys speculiger. The sequence continues at coordinate 124,661 of JAGFBZ010002176.1, read as the reverse complement.
TGGACTCTCTACGGCGGAGATCTGGGACTCCTCAGACTTCGCTGCTGTTGTTTTTGAGTTTCCATTGTTGTCCAGTCTATGTCTTTCGACCTCCGCCTCTTTCCCACCTGGCTTTCCTCTCATCGGTTTCTTCAGCAGCGGTTCATCCTTCTTCGCGCTTCTACCCGGAGCTTTTCTGGGGTCCATGGTCGCCTTCTTGGCAGGCTTCTTGTCGTCTGATTTTGGATCCTTCTTAGGGTCCTTTTTAGGTTCAGGTTTAAGGTCTTTCTTGGGTTTTGGACTTGCGGTTTCCTTCTTCGCAGTTTCTTTCTTCTTCTCTGTGACCTCGTCCTTCTTCTTTACATCCTTCCAGTCCTCTTTGGACCCATCCTTCTTTGGGCCGAGCTTCTCTGTTGGTTTCATTGCCTTGGATTTGGTGTCGGTGTCCTTGGTTTTGATTTTTTCTTCTGGATCTTTCCTGTCTTTGGTCATGGTTTCTGCAACTACCTTCGGCTTGGTCTTGGCATCCTGTTTCCGGACTTCGACCCGTCCAGGTTTTTCTCTCTGTATGGCAGAGATGGTTCTGAGGTCTTTGGATCTGAGGCTTTCCCGACTCTCTGCACGCTTTGGTTGCTTCTCGGTTCGGGCCGCTTGGAGGTTCTTGAAGCACGCTGATGGGTGTTTGAGGAAGTCCAGATGTTTGAGCTTCTCCAACCCATCGAGAACTTTGTTCTGAGGCGTGCATCCAGGGAACAGAACCCGGATGATGTTCTCTAGTGGGCTTGATGGATGCCAGACCAGCAGGGCGCAGACTGAAACAAGGCATGGCAGAGGGAGATCTGAGGCTGTGGCACTGCTGTTGGGCCAGAGCTGCATCAGAGCTTCCAATTCTTTGGTACCACTGACCGGGTTAAGAACGTACAGTTCCAGCCGGCCCACTCCCATCTTCTGGAACAGGATGATGGGTTCTATGCTTGGACCTGGAGCCCTGCTCAGAGGCTCTGGTTTTATTGAGAGTCTATCCAACAGCTGAAGAGTCAGAGCTGCCTGATCGCAGCTCCGCAGCCGGCTCAGCTCTGGTTTCGTGTCCCTCAACCGGTCCGGGACATTGAGGAACACCACGCCAACCTCAGGGGAGATAAGGTTCTTGGCCCAGTCCTCAGCGGTGGCACCGGGCCCAGCTGCCTCCTGGTCCTGCTCTGCCACCTTCCTCAGCAGTAGGCTGTTCAGGCCCGGCAGGTTGTCCACGCCTATGTGAGTCAGCAGCACGGAGTCGATCCGGTCCAGGTGCCGAACCAGCTTCCAGAAGCAAGAGCGCAGGTCCGAACCACCATTTACGAGAACATTGAAGCCGTTGACGGCAAAGAAGGCAGAGTCTCCCCTGCCCCCAGGGAAGATGTAGCAGCAGGGCCGGGACAGCTTCAAGAACCCGACGGTCCCGGGCGGTTCCAGCAGCTGGAACGGAGACTCTGGCTCCAGAGACTCAGACAGGTACTCTGTGAACTCCTGCAGACCCTCCATCTCTGGAAGGACCGGAGGAGGGTTCACCTGGATCAGGACAAAGTCCTGCAGCCGGTGGTTCTGCAGCTCTGGGTCCTTCCACAGGCCGTAGTCTGGACAACTTAGAGTGAGGTGGGCCTTCAGTGCCGGTTCTGCAGAACTCAGCAGCTCCCCCACCTGCCGGAGAGAAGAATGACAGTGTCAGGAAGCGATGCTACGACTAAACTGAACCTAGATGTCTGGAGGTGGTCCTTTACTCTGAAGGTTCTGGTTCTGTCAGGTTTAACAGTTGTGAAGACATGTTGAGGACATCACAAACCCCAAACAGCTGAGCTGAAAGCAGCAGCTGGAACACAATATACGTCTTTTTGGGTCGGTCCTGAGCCCAGACACATGCAGAGGGTTGTGTCCAACCATGAGCATCACCAGACCTATGAAACCTGTACTGGATCGGTCCAGGCCCGGGTTAACAACCACCACCGACTGGACTACTGTTGGTGGAAGAAGTAGAGGAGGAAGGCATGTCCTTAGGCCCAGACAAAATAGGAAAACCAGGAGACCAGGACTGAGAGGAGGGACTATGGATGTTGGACCATGACAGGAAGAGATGATGGTTGAGATGATCCAGAGGAGTAAGGAGGATGTTCTGATGTTCAGGAGACCAGGTGGAAAGGTAGCAAAGATAGAAGCTGAGGAGCAGGTTCAGATTGGTTTATTATGGAGGAGATGGAGAGGTGAATGGAGGAGGAGTTATCTAGACTGTTAGGAATGTTCTGGAGGAGAAAAGAGTGTTAGAGTGATGAGTCTGGAGATAGAGACTGAAGGAGTGACGTTTATGTAGTTAGTGGTTCTGACCCACATGTAGGATGAGAGTTAGAAGTGAAGTTCTGGAGGTGGATGAAGTGATGCAGAAGATCTCCAGAGATGAAGATTGGCGGTTGGAGCAGACTTCAGTGGTCCTGATGGAGAAGACAATAGAGGTGATGAAGAGGTGATGGACAGGTTTGGTGCTCAAGACAAGAATGTAGAAGGTCAGATGGATGGAGATGGTTGAAGTGAAGACTTTCTTCTAGAACACAGAGAAAACACAGAGCGACTGATCAGAGTGGAGGTAGGAGCACACAGGTGGACCACACCTGGAGATGATGGAACCTGGAGGAGATCAGAGACTGTAGAGCAGTGGGAGGAGAGAGAGTAGCCAGACAGCAGAGGATGGAGGTGTGGAGGATGGAGGTGTGGAGAATGGAGGTGTGGAGGATGGAGGATGGAGGTGCAGAGGATGGAGGTGGGGAGGATGGAGGATGGAGGTGTGGAAGATGGAGGTGTGTAGGATAGAGGTGGAGGATGGAGGTGTGGAGGATGGAGGTGAAGGTGGAGGATGGAGGTGGAGGTGTGGAGGATGGAGGTGTGAATGATGGAGGTGGAGGTGTGGAGGATGGAGGTGTGAAGGATGGAGGTGTGGAGGATGGAGGTGGAGGATGAAGGATGGAGGTGGAGGATGAAGGATGAAGGATGGAGTGTGGAGGATGGAGGTGTGGAGGATGGAGGTGGAAGGTTTGCGGCTGGCGGTGTGGGCGGTTGTGGTGCGGTGCGGTGAGGCTGCGGTGCGGTGTGGCGGTGTGGCGGCTGGAGGTGCCGGCTGGCGGTGGGGCTGGCGGATCTGGCGGCCCGCGGTGTGGCGCCTGGCGGCTGGCGGTGGGGCGGCGGGCGGTGTGGGGATGGCGGTGGCGGCTGCCGGCTGGCGTCTCGCGGTCCGGTGGCGGCTGGCTGTGTGGGTGCGGCTGGAGGTGGGGTGGCTGGGCTGGAGGTGGTGGTGAGGATGGAGGTGGTGTGAGGATGGAGGTGGAGGTGTGGAGGATGGAGGTGGAGGTGGAGGATGGAAGGTGGAGGATGGAGGTGTGGGATGGGGGTGGAGGATGGAGGCTGTGGTGGAGGATGAGGTGACGGTGTGTGGAGATGGACATGGAGGTGGAGGATGGAGGGATGGAGGTGTGGAGGATGGGTGAGGTGGAGGTGGAGGTGGAGGATGGAGGTGGAGGAGGTGGAAGGATGGAGGAGGTGTGAGGATGGAGGTGGATGGAGGTGGAGGATGGAGGTGTGGAGGAGGTGGAGGTGGAGGTGGAGGTGAGGAGGTGGAGGTGTGGAGGATGGAGGTGGAGGTGTGGAGGTGGAGGTGGAGGATGGAGGTGGGTATTGTGGAGGATTGGAGGTGGAGGTGGTGGATGAGGTGGAGGTGTGGGTGTGGTGTCCGGTGGAGGTGGAGATGGAGTGTGGGTGCCGGTGGGGTGGCGGTGGAGGTGTGGCGGATGGAGGTGTGGGACTGGAGGTGGAGGTGGAGGTGTGGAGGTGGAGGTGGAGGATGTGGAGGTGGAGGAGGATTGGAGGTGTGTGGAGGATGGCGGTGGAGGTGGAGGTGTGGAGGTGTTGCGGAGGTGGAGGTGGAGGTGGAGGTGGAGGTGGAGGAGTGGAGGTGGAGGTGTAGGCGGTGTGGGAGGTGGAGGTGTGGAGGATGGAGGTGTGGATGAGGTGTGGAGGTGGAGGTGGTGGATGGCGGTGGAGGTGTGGAGGTTGGAGGTGTGGAGGGTGGAGGTGGCGGTGGTGAGGATGGAGGTGTGGAGGTGTGGGGTGTGGAGGTGTGAGGTGGGTGGGGGTGAGCGGTGCAGTTGTGGGTGTGGCGGTGTGTGGAGGGTGGTGTGGAGGTGGTGTGGCGGTGTAGGCTGGAGGTGTGGAGGTGGAGGTGTTGGAGGATGGAGGTGGAGTGGATGTGTGGCGGTGTGGAGGGTGTGGAGGTGTGGATGTGACGGCGGTGTGTGGCGGTGGAGGATTGAGGTGGAGGTGGAGGTGGAGGTGGAGGATGGAGGTGTGTGGAGGATGGAGTGTGCGGATGGAGGTGTGGCCGGTGTGGAGGTTGGAGTGTGCTGGAGGTGTGGCGGTGTGCCGGTGGCGGTGGCGGTGTGCCGGATGGCGGGTGTGGCGGTGTGGGGAGGAGGTTGGAGGTGAGGAGGTGTGGAGGGATGGGGTGGAGGATGGCGGTGTGCCGTGGATGGAGGTGCGGGTGGAAGGCTGGCGGTGTGGCGGTGTGCTGGCGGTGGCGTGTGGCTGTGGCGGCGCTGGCGGTGTGAGGCGGTGAGGTGGACGTTGGGGGTGCGGTCTGGCGGTGTTGTTTGCCTGTGTGCCCGCTGGCGGTGTGGGGTATGGGAGGTTGTGACGGCTGGCGGTTGTGGGGTGTGGAGGATGAGGTGCGTTGATTGAGGTTGGAGGTGGAGGCTTGGCGGTGGTGGGAGGATGGAGGTGGAGGCGGTTGGCGGATTGCGGTTGGCGGTGGAGGTGGTGGATGGGGCTGGCGGTTGGAGGCTGGCGGTGGGATTTTTTTCTTTCTCGGTGGAGGTTGGTTTTTGTTGCCAGGGTGGCGGATGTGGCAGGTGTGGCGGTGGCGGTGGCGGTGGCGGCTTTTGCGGTGTGGCGGCCTGGCGGATGGCGGCTGTGGCGGCTGGCGGTGGGCGGTGTGAGGTGGCGGTCGCTCCTGGCGGTTGCGCGGTGGCTGGGTGGATGGGCTTGGAGGTGTGGAGGATGGAGGTGTGGAGGAGGTGATGTGAGGATCGAGGATGGAGGTGGGGCGTGGAGGTGGAGGTGTGAGGATGGAGGTGTGGAGGAGTGGAGGATGGAGGCGGCATGGAGGTGTGGAGGAGGTGGAGGTGTGGAGGGATGAGGTGGAGGTGTGAGGCTGGAGGTGTGGAGGTGGAGGTGGAGGTGGTGTGGATGGCGGTGTGGAGGAGGTGGATGAGGTGGAGGTGTGGAGGTGTGGAGGATGGAGGATGAGGTTGTGGGGAGGTGAGGTGGCGGTGTGGCGGTGGCGGTGGAGGTGTGCCGGCTGTGGCGGTGTGGATTGGGTTTGTGGCGGGTGGAATGGTGTGGTGTGGAGGTGGAGGTGGTGGGTTGTGGCGGTGTGGACGGTGGAGGCGGGTGTGGCGGAGGTGGAGGGTGGGGGGACGGAGGTGTGGAGGATGGAGGATGGAGGTGGAGGTGGAGGTGGAGGGTGGAGGTGTGGAGGATGGAGGTGGAGGGTGGAGGATGACTCTGGTGGTGAGGAAGATGAAGAGGACAGAGACAGAGCAGAGGATGAAGAGGAGAAAGATGAAGAAGGAAGAGTGAGGTGTTGAGACAGACTCTGGACGGTCAGGAGGAGCTTCCAGGTGACTGGACCAGTACAGCTGATGTGATCAGGGAGACAGGTAGGAGAGGACTTGGAGGAACATCTGGTAGGAAAGGAGACAAGGAGACTTGGTGGTGGAATGAGGAAGTGCAGGAGGATGAACAGAGAAAGAGGTAAACTAAGAAGAAGTGGGAGACTGAGAGGACTGAAGACAGGAGACAGGAGGACAGGGAGATGCAGGAGAAGATCCAGGTGGAGAAGAGCAGACAAAGGAGGATGGAGGTGGAAGATGGAGGTGTGGAGTTCATCACGTCTGATGATCTGTCTGCTGGTTGGACAGTAAGGAGGGAGAGACTGACTTCTACAGAGACAGAGAGATGGAAGGATGAACAACAGGCTGGATGATGGAGAACAGAGATGGAGATGATTGACAGATGACAGGAGTGAGACAGGAAGATGGAGAGAGAACTTTGAAGAGTTGATGAATGAGGAACATGAAAGAGAAGGAAGAGTCATCTCCAGTCTCCTATCCTGGTCTGTCAGGGTTAGGGTGTTAGGACCAGGCGGAGTCCCACTACAGCCTCCCCAGGTCTTCTGGGATCCACCTTAAGGTCCTTTCAATGGCTTTTAAAAGTCTTCATGGTCCTGCACCTTCTTATCTTGATTTGCTTTCACCTTATGAACCCTGGTGGACCCTGATGAACCCTGGTGGACCCTCATGAACCCTGGTGGTCTGATGAACCCTGATGGATCCCGATGAACCCTGGTGGTCTGATGAACCCTGATGGACCCTGATGAACCCTGATGGACCCCGATGAACCCTGGTGGTCTGGTGAACCCTGATGGATCCCGATGAATGGGCCCTGTCTAGGGGGGGCTGTGGCTCCTGTCTGGGGGGGGGGGCTGTGGGCCCCTGCAGACAGCTGGGCTCCTGGGTGTAGTGGCCCTGTGATCCTGTGACAGTGTTCCCTCTCTGGTTCTTCCATGTTTTCAAATAATTTATTTTTGGTTACACACATGTTTTTCTTTGTAAAGCTGCATTTTACTGTATGATTTACAATTGCTTTTAAGAGGAACTGTTACATTATTGCACAATTCCACCATTTTACAACAAAAATGTGTAATTTTAAGTTTAAAATCCTGGTTCTGTATAATAATTGAAAAATTCACAATTCTGAAACACAATTTCACTAGTTTTTTTTAACAAACAATTTTTCTAAATATGTAATTTTTCAAGAATATTTTGTTAAAATTCAAGACAAAGTCATTATTTCATTCTTTGTTTTAGAACAAAAAGCAGTGATTTTGCAAAATTTGCTAAATGTATTTATTTGTGGTTTTTAAATTTTATTTGTGTTTTTACAAGAACAATATTGATTATTTTTATTATTATATTATTAATTAATTCAATTAATTATTAATTATTTCAAGACAATAAGCTGGTGAGCATCATAGCTGGCTAGCATCCAGCATCCATTCAGTAGCAAATTAGCATCTTAGCTTCAGCAGCTGGTTAGGATTGTAGTTTCAGCAGCTGGTTAGCATCATAGCTTCAGTAGCTAATTAGCATCTTAGTTTCAGCAGGTGGTTAGGATTGTAGTTTCAGCAGCTGGTTAGCATCGTAGCTTCAGTAGCTCATTAGCATCTTAGTTTCAGTAGCTGTTAGCATCATAACTTCAGTAGCTAATTAGCATCTTAGTTACAGCAGCTGGTTAGCATCACAGCTTCAGTAGCTCATTAGCATCTTAGCTTCAGCACCTGGCTAGCAAATAGAAATCCAGTGGAAGGTTCTGCAGGTTTCTCAGGTGTTCTTTACATACAGTCTTTGGTTCCATTGTGGTTTTCTCTAGCCCGCTAACATGTTAACTTCAGATAACACATCCAGACGTAGCATCTCAGACTCCAGATTCACTCAGATAAACATCATAGCTTCTATTTGTTTTTCTGGAGGAGGAAGCTCAGATTGGAGAAGTTGTGGGAGTTTTTACCTCATCAACAGCAAGGATCTGGATGAAGTCGTTGACAGAGAAGCAGCCCTGCTGTAAGACGATGTCTCCGCTGTCCTCCGCGCACTGACCCGCCAGAACCAGCAGTTTGTGTCGCGACGAGTTACACAGAAGCCTCCGGACCTGAACAGAACATTCAGAATAGACTCCTCAGACTGAAGAGCAACAACTTTCAGAGCACCACCGCCCTGCAGCAGACACATGATCAGCATTTGTTCTGCTTACAACAAACATCCCACTGTCCTCTGGGGAACCGGTCCCGATGTGAGGAACCGGTCCCGATGTGAGGAACCGGCCCCGATGTGAGGAACCGGTCCCGATGTGAGGAACCGGCCCCGATGTGAGGAACCTGCCCCGATGTGAGGGACAGGCCCCGATGTGAGGAACCGGTCTCGATGTGAGGAACCGGCCCCGATGTGAGGAACCGGCCCCGATGTGAGGGACAGGCCCCAATGTGAGGAACCGGCCCCGATGTGAGGAACCGGCCCTGATGTGAGGGACAGGCCCCGATGTGAGGAACCGGTCCCGATGTAAGGAACCGGCCCCAATGTGAGGAACCGGTCCCGATGTGAGGAACCGGTCCCGATGTGAGGAACCGGTCTCGATGTGAGGAACCGGTCCCGATGTGAGGAACCGGTCTCGATGTGAGGGACAGGCCCCGATGTGAGGAACCGGCCCCGATGTGAGGGACAGGCCCCGATGTGAGGAACCGGTCCCGATGTGAGGAACCGGTCCCGATGTGAGGGACAGGCCCCGATGTGAGGAACCGGTCCCGATGTGAGGAACCGGTCCCGATGTGAGGAACTGGCCCCGATTTGAGGAACCGGTCACAATGTAAGGGGCAGGCCCCCATGTGAGGAACCGGCCCCGATGTGAGGGGCAGGCCCCCATGTGAGGAACCGGCCCCGATGTGAGGGACAGGCCCCAATGTGAGGAACCGGTCCCGATGTGAGGGAACCGGCCCCGACGTGTGGGAACCGGCCCCGATGTGAGGAACCGGCCCCGATGTGAGGGACAGGCCCCGATGTGAGGAAACCGGCCCCGATGTGAGGAAACCGGTCCCGATGTGAGGAACCGGCCCCCGATGTGAGGAACCGGCCCCGATGTGAGGAACCGGCCCCGATGTGAGGGACGCCCCGACAGGCCCCGATGTGAGGGACAGGCCCCGATGTGAGGAACCAGTCCCGACGTGAGGAACCGGCCCCGATGTGAGGGACAGGCCCCAATGTGAGGAACCGGTCCCGATGTGAGGGACAGGCCCCGATGTGAGGAACCGGCCCCGATGTGAGGGAAGGGCCCCGATGTGAGGAACCGGTCCCGATGTGAGGAACCGGTCCCGATGTGAGGAACCGGTCCCGATGTGAGGAACCGGCCCCGATGTGAGGGACAGGCCCCGATGTGAGGAACCGGTCTCGATGTGAGGGACAGGCCCCAATGTGAGGAACCGGCCCCGATGTGAGGAACCGGCCCCGATGTGAGGAACCGGCCCCGATGTGAGGAACCGGCCCCGATGTGAGGAACCGGCCCCGATGTGAGGAACCGGCCCTGATGTAAGGGACAGGCCCCAAGAGGGACTGGTTCCTGATCTTATCGACATCTGAGGAACTGGTCCTGGTGTGAGAAACCAGTCCTGACCTGAGGACCTGACCTGAAGAACTGGCTCTGATGTGAGGAACTGGTCCTGATTTTACCCACATGTGAGGAACTGATCCTGATGTGAGAGACTAGTCCTGACCTGAGGGCTCAGTTCTGACCTGAAGAACTGGTCCTGGTGTGAGAGACTAGTCCTGACCTGAGGACTCAGTTCTAACCTGAAGACTCAGTTCTGACCTGAAGAACTGGTCCTGATGTGAGGAACCAGTCCTGGCCTGAGGGACTCATCCTAATCCTACCCATATCTGAGGAACTAGTCTTGATCTGACCCACATGTCTCACCTCGGAGCAGACCAGATCGTGGTCCGGGTTCACCAACACCTGAGCATCCAGGACGTCTCCGCTGTGCTGCAGCGTCCGCTGACCTACAAGGACAATGACACCAGAGCCATCAGACTCCGCCCCAGATCAGATCAGAGGCCTGGTACACGTCTACTTTACGCAAACCTGTTTATTTTAGCTTAGCTCAAGCTAACCAATGATGCTAACTAACATTACCATTAGTTAGCACCATGGGCTAAGGTAAACTAACTTTAGCAAGTCTGAGGTAACTAAGGCAACAAGATCAAACCCAGAATGAGAGACAGATTTAAAAGAGATAAAAAAATAACAGTTAGCATCATTGGTTAGCATCATTAGTCTGCGCTGCCTAAGCTAACATGGCTAGCTAGCCTGCGGTAGCTGAGGTCATGACATCTGAAACATGGTTGGATGACAGATTTGATCAGGGAAGCTAATGTTAGCATCAGCTAAGCTAACTTAGCTAAGGTGGGCATGACTATTTCTGGATGAGGTGAGGGAGGGGCAGGGCGACCAGAGCTGTCATTCATCGTCCTCTCAGACAACGATGAATGGTGATGTCACAGAGGGCGTGTCAAGTGTCTCCACCCACATCATGTGTGTAATTTATCTGAATGTGATTTCTATGAGATACTTTTAAAATGCAGCAGACTGAGGCCATCTGATGATGACACATGTGCCTGCAGGCATCTGATTGGTTCCAGTGTTGTGGTGATGTCAGGGGAAACCCGGACCAGCCTGAGTGTGTGTGTGTTTGCGGTTGATCAGCAGAGTCTCAGCTGACTCTGTTGATGCGTGTGAATGAGGTCGCGCCCACTGCTCTCTGTCCTGCACCTGCAGCCCATCATGTGGGTGGAGCCTGCAGCGAGTCACCTGTCTGCGGTGGAGGATCTGTGAGTCTCACCTGGGACGTCCTCCGACAGGAAGGCTGAGTGTCTGGACACAAAAAGCTTCAGCTGCTGGTCCAGAACTGATACGTCCAGAACCACGGGCCAGCAGCGCACACCTGGAACACACACAAGTCACACAGGTGTCAACGACCCTGCAGCTGTTTCACTGGTTTCACAGTCGTCACAGCGTTTCTGGAGGAAACATCTGTGATGGAGAACATCGTCCTCAGCTGAATCTATGGCAAGCCCCCAGGGTCATTCCATCACTTGAATAACTCAAATAACTTCTGATCCGCACAAAGAAAAAAGGAAAACAGAGTCACAAACTCTGTGGTCCGTGCAGCCTAAATTCTCTAGTTCCTGTGTGCTCTGGTGAGCACCCTGCTAGCCCACCTCCTCCCAACGCTCCTACTGGATACTCTACTGAATCTAGAAGCTAGAAAAATAATGCTAGCCTAATAATACTAAAGCTAGATAGATACTGCTAGAGTAATAATGCTAAAGCTAGATTGATACTGCTAGCCTAATAGTACTAAAGCTAGATAGATAAAGCTAGCCTAACAATGCTAAAGCTAGATTGATACTGCTAGACTAATAATGCTAAAGCAAGTTAGATACTCCTAGCCTAACAAGGCTAAAGCTAGATAGATAATGCTAGCCTAATAATACTAAAGCTAGATTGATACTGCTAGACTAATAATGCTAAAGCTAGTTAGATACTGCTAGCCTAACAAGGCTAAAGCTAGATAGATGTTGCTAGACTATTAATGCTAAAGCTAGATAGATAAAGCTAGCCAAATGATGCTAAAACTAATCAGTTAATGCTAGCATAACAATGCTAAAGCTAGCTACCTAATGCTAGCCTAATAATGCTAAAGCTAGATAGATAATGCTAGCCTAAAAATGCTAAAGCTAGCTAGATATTCTAGCCTAATAATACTAGAGCTAAATAGATACTGCTAGCTTAAAGTTGCTAAAGCTAGATTGATAAGGCTAGCCTAACAATGCTAAAGCTATCTAGCTAATGCTAGCCTAATAATGCTAAAGCTAGATTGATAATGCTGGCCTAACAATGCTAAAGCTAGATAGATAATTCTAGCCAAATGATACTAAAGCTAGATAGATAATGCTAGCCTAACAATGCTACAGCTCAATAGATAATGCTAGCCTAACAATGCTAAATCTGGATTGATAATGCTAGCCTTACATTGCAACAGCTAAATAGATAACGCTAGCCTAACAATGCTACAGCTAAATAGATAATGCTAGCCTAACAATGCTAAAGCTAGATTGATAATGCTAGCCTAACATTGCAACAGCTAAATAGGTAACGCTAGCCTTAGAATGGTCATCTTCATTGATAACATTGTTTTTGAATTATATTCCATCCTGGTCTAGATGCTGTGCTGCTTGAGGGATTTTCTAGGTTTTTTAATCACCTTATGATGAGTAACCATAGCAACAAGAGTTCCTGATCAATAGACTGAGACCCCCAAATCCCTGATGAGTTAAGGAGGAGACGCTGTGGATGGAGACAGCAGCAGAGACAGAGAGGTCTGAAGCAGCTCTTCCATCCTTCATGATGGGAACAAGATGGAACATCTCAGCTGTCTCATCCTCCACCTCAGTCATGGACCTGCTGCTCCAACCACATCAGGATCTGCTGGAGCCCCTCCTCCCCCTCCCCCTCTCACCTGTCTAAAAGTCAGGTGAAGAAACAGCTGGAGAGACTAACAGGAATGAAGCTAATGGTCCAGATGGTTTCAGTCCAGAGTCCTGAAAGCCTGTGTGGACCAGCTAAAGAACCTCCAGAAGACACAGCTGGATGTCTCCACCATCACCTGGACCACTGACTACCTGACTAAGAGACCACAGCTGGAGAGACTGAATGGTTGAGTGTCTGAGCAGGTGGTCAGCAGCTCAGGCGAACCACAGAGAACTGGACTCTGACCACTGATCTTCACTCTGGATACCTCAGACCTCCAGAACCAGAGACTGAGGACAGAGAACTGCTGGACCAGAGACTGAGGACTGAGGACTGCTGGACCAGAGACCAAAGACAGAGAACTGCTGGACCAGAGACTGAGGACAGAGAACTGATGGACCAGAGACCGAGGACAGAGAACTGTTGGACCAGAGACCGAAGACAGAGGACTGCTGGACCAGAGACCAAGGACAGAGAACTGTTGGACCAGAGACTGAGGACAGAGAACTGCTGGACCAGAGACTGAGGACAGAGAACTGCTGGACCAGAGACTGAGGACAGAGGACTGCTGGACCAGAGACTGAGGACAGAGGACTGCTGGACCAGAGACTGAAGACAGAGAACTGCTGGACCAGAGACTGAAGACAGAGAACTGCTGGACCAGAGACCGAGGACAGAGAACTGTTGGACCAGAGACCGAAGACAGAGGACTGCTGGACCAGAGACCAAGGACAGAGAACTGTTGGACCAGAGACTGAGGACAGAGAACTGCTGGACCAGAGACTGAGGACAGAGAACTGCTGGACCAGAGACTGAGGACAGAGGACTGCTGGACCAGAGACTGAGGACAGAGGACTGCTGGACCAGAGACTGAAGACAGAGAACTGCTGGACCAGAGACTGAAGACAGAGAACTGCTGGACCAGAGACTGAGGACAGAGAACTGATGGACCAGAGCCTGAGGACAGAGAACTGATGGACCAGAGACTGAGGACAGTGAAGTGCTGGACCAGAGACTGAGGACAGAGGACTACTGGACCAGAGACTGAGGACAGAGGACTGCTGGACCAGAGACCGGGGACAGAGAACTGGAGGACCAGAGACCGAAGACAGAGGACTGCTGGACCAGAGACTGAGGACAGAGGACTGCTGGACCAGAGACTGGGGACAGAGAACTGGAGGACCAGAGCCTGAGGACAGAGGACTGCTGGACCAGAGACTGAGGACAGAGACCTGGAGGACCAGAGACTGAGGACAGAGAACTGCTGGACCAGAGATTGAAGACAGAGAACTGGAGGACCAGAGACTGAGGACAGAGAACTGGAGGACCAGAGACTGAGGACAGAGAACTGCTGGACCAGAGATTGAAGACAGAGAACTGTCCACAGAACCACCAATCACCAGGTCCAGCACCAGCAGGGGACTGTGTTCAAGGTCACCCAGCACCAGGTCCAAAACCACATCAGAATCAGGCCCAAACCAGGCCAAAAGAGTCCAGAACCAAATCCAGTTTTACTACATGGGACCCCATGAGCCACGACACAGTCCTGTTCTGCTGGAACTCAGAACCCAAAACCAGTGGTTCTACACACGGAGGAACTCTGCTCTGGACAACTTTAAGAACGCATACCGAACCGGAAGTACCGCAATGGTGGAAAAGAGGAAGTATTCAGAGCTGATCAACTGATCAATGGTTCCGTTTTTAGACTGAAAACTGTTTCAAACTGACAGGAAGACATCAGATCACAGCGACCGGTCCTCGGACCGAACCTGCAGAGTCCTGGAACGGCAGCGCTGGTGTCCAGAACCGGAACTGACCAGCAGGAGGCTTTTATTGTGAAGGGCCAGGAAAAACTTCCCTTCTGGTGCGATCCCACCTCTGGGTCCGCTCACCTGACTCCACCTGCCGCAGCAGCTGCTCCAGCGGCCCGTCGGAGGACCGGGGCTCCGGCACGCACCCCACCACCACCAACACCGCGTGTTCGGCCGCCGCGGACCCGCGAGGACCGGGACCTCCGCCCCGCTCCGCCATCATGGCACTCACTGTCCCGTCCGCGGATGACGTCGGCTGCGTGGTCACGTACGGACCCGCCCCACCGAGACCAGAGGCGGGTAAAACAGTGCGGCCAATCAGAGGAGAGAGCGGAGCTATGGCTCAATCAGAGGAGAGAGAGCGGAGTCTTGGACCAATCAGAGGAGAGAGCGGACCCATGGACCAATCAGATGAGAGAGCGGAGCTATGGACCAATCAGAGGAGAGAGAGCGGAGTCTTGGACCAATCAGATGAGAGAGAGCGGAGCTATGGACCAATCAGATCAGCCTGTAGGTGCTGTAACTTCAAACGTCTGTTTTATGTTGACGGTGTAGACATGAACTGATAAAAGATTAACGTTGATTTGAACTCATTTCAAGTTTAATGTTCAGTGCTCAGTTCCCGCGTTGAAGGCTCTCGTAGTTGTGCGTGCGTCTGTCATGGCGGCCCCGCAGCAGCAGCAGCAGCGCTGCAGCTTCTTCGTTCAGAAGAAGAGGCGCTTTTGTCGGATGGTCGCCGGAAGAGGGAGACGGTTCTGCGGAGAACACGCCACGCAGGTGAGTGCACGCGACCAATCAATTAATCGATACTTTATTAATCATTGTCGTCACAATGACCAAAGTGAGTCCGCAGAGTGACACGTAGCTCGAACGTGGCAGGACTGTAGCTTAGCCCGCGGTCAGGGGCTGGTAGACGGCTACTGGGGCCCCCAGCTGTTGTGGCCCCCAGCTGCTGGAGCCCCCAGCTGCTGGAGCCCCCAGCTGTTGGGGCCCCCGGCTGTTGGAGTCCTCCAGCTGTTGGGGCCCCCAGCTGCTGGGGCCCCCAGCAGATAGTACTGAGAGCAGGCAACAGTTGTAGTATCATAGGTGAGCCAGGGCCAGGCTACCATGTGATCTCATGAAGTTGTGATGTGTTTCCTGTTTGCAGGAGGAGGGGGCCGGCAGCAGGAGGATAGTCTGTCCTCTGGACCCCAAACAGTGAGTGGTCGTAGGTGTGAGGCTGAATGGAGGCGGTGCCCAGCAGGATCTAGAACCTTCTAGAGGTGATCATGTGACAGCTGGATGTTTCTATGTTTCAGCACCGTTTCTGAGGACAAACTGGAGAAACACCTGAAGAAATGCAACTCCAGAGAGAAACCCAGACCTGTGAGTCATCTCTCCATCCACCATGAATCCATCTATCCATCCATCCATCCATCCATCCATCCATCACGTGTCATCCATCCATCCATCACTTGTCATCCATCCATCCATCACCTGTCATCCATCCATCACCTGTCATCCATCCATCACCTGTCATCCATCCACCCATCCATCCATCACCTGTCATCCATCCATCACCTGTCATCCATCCATCAATCAATCCACCCATCCATCACCTGTCATCCATCCATCCATCCCTCCATCCATCATCCACCCATCCATCACCTGTCATCCATCCATCCATCCATCACCTGTCATCCATCCACCTGTCATCCATCCACCCATCACCTGTCATCCATCCCTCCATCCATCATCCACCCATCCATCACCTGTTGTCCATCCATCCATCCATCACCTGTCATCCATCCACTCATCATGAACCATCCATCCATCCATCCATCCATCCATCCATCCATCCATCCATCCATCACCTGTCATCCATCCATCCATCACCTGTCATCCATCCACCCATCCATCCATCACCTGTCATCCATCCATCCATCACCTGTCATCCATCCACCCATCCGTCCCTCACCTGTCATCCATCCATCATCCATCCATCCCTCACCTGTCATCCATCCATCCATCCACCCATCCACCCATCCACCACCATCCATTCATCCATCCCTCACCTGTCATCCATCCATCATCCATCCATCCACCCACCCCCCCATCCCTCCATCCATCCATCATCCACCCATCCATCCATCCCTCACCTGTCCATCCATCCATCCATCCACCCACCCATCCATCCCTCACCTGTCATCCATCCCTCCATCCATCCCTCCATCCATCCATCCATCATCCACCCATCCATCCATCATCCATCCACTCATCCATCCATCCACCCATCCATTCATTCATCCTTGGATGGATAACATTATTATCCTGAAGGAGGTGGAGGACATTGAGTCTGAATGGACAATGTTCTCCACCTCTGTTGATGAAGCAGCTGACCACAGCTGTGGCTGGAAGGTTGTTGGTTCCTGCTGTGGCAGCAACCCGTGAACCTGGTGGTGGACAGATAAACCGTCAGGCTGTAGAAGGAGTCCTACCAGGCTTGGTTAGCTTGTGGGACAGGAGACAGCAGACAGGTATCAACAGGCCAAACGGGCTGCAGCCTTGGTGGTCTCTGAAGCTGCTGCCACCATGACCTGATGACCTGTCGATAGTTATCGTGCACCCCTAAGAGCTGCTCCAGAGCTGCTGCTGCTCCAGCTGCTGCTCCAGAGCTGCTGCTGCTCCAGCTGCTGCTCCAGCTGTTGCTCCAGCTGTTGCTCCAGCTGCTACTCCAGCTGTTGCTCCAGCTGCTGCTCCAGAGCTGCTGCTGCTCCAGCTGCTGCAGCTCCAGCTGCTACTCCAGCTGTTGCTCCAGCTGCAGCTCTAGCTGCTGCTCCAGCTGCAGCTCCAGCTGCTGCTCCAGCTGTTGCTCTAGCTGCTGCAGCAGCTGCTGCTCCAGCTGCTGCTCCAGCTGCTGCTCCAGCTGCAGGAGAGTTTCTGTCTGCTCTTCAGGTGGTTTTCCAACATGCTCTCTGTCTGTTGTGAGTGTGCTCACCTGTTTTGTGTGTGAACATCAGCATGAAACTGAGGATATTAAACACGTGACCATATGGAGACAGAAATAGGGGGTTAGGGGTAGAACGAGAACGAGAACTCAGGCTTGACCTCAGTCTGGGTTTGTCTTTTAAGGGTTCAATCTGTGTATTTGCAGGTTTATTACGTGGAGAACATCAACGCAGGACCAGCTGATGGAGATGAGATGATTCCTCAGGTAAGACCTCACCTGCAGCAGGATGATGGTGGAGCGTCACCATGGAGATGATGGTGGTGATGATGGTAATAACCACGGTGGTGATAATCATGATGGTGATGATTAGGGCTGAATGATTTTGAGAAAAAATTGTATTGCGGTTTTTCTGGCAGATATTGCAATTTCGATTTCGTTCACGATTTTCCCTCTTTCAAATCAAGTTCCAGTGAAAATGAACATTTGTGAACATCAGAACCCTCCATCTTACCATTCAAACAGTTAATTCCATAAAGCCAACGCCAGAATGAAAACTGAAGTCAAGAATAGATTTCCAACGTTAGGAATATTTATTAACAAGAAACATGGGCAACATTGATCCAGATCAATTATAATAACTGAAAATAAACACAAGAGCCATCTGTCTTCAGTAAAGTTCAACTTTTCTCATCATCAAAATCAGACATATAAACAGGTTGATCATAAATGGCTCAGAAGCACCAAAATAGGGCACTTCTGTAAAGGAATGTACAAATAGCAATCACGGTTTCCTGCAGACCTTATTTGGCCAGGCGCCCCGCCCGGCCTGAAATCTCGAGCGCCCGGGCTACAATGTCGGGCAAAAAAAAAAATGCAATGCATACAAGCGACACGGCAGCGCTTGAGAACTGATCAGCGCACATAGGTTTGTGTTATAATGAATTAATGTTGATTCTCTAGTGCTGCACTGTTTGCCTGCAGTGCATTCTGCGCCACCTCTCTCTCTCTCTTTCACACACACACACACACACACACACACGCTACCAGTTCAGACGAGCGTATTCAATCCGATTTTCATCATCTGAAACCATCCTGGCGAGTCAAGAGTTTGAAAAAGCAGGTCCTACGTGCATTAATGCCCCACCGCCCGCCCCCAATAAATAAATAAATGCAACAGAGGGGTGTACTACGAAGCGAGATTAGAGGGTTAGCGAGGTATGTTGAGTCTAAAACCAGGATTTCCAGTACCACGAAGGTGGCGCTCTTTTTTTTTTTTTTTTTAGATTTTTTTTGGCTCTAGTGGCCTTTATTGAAAGTTTAGAGACAGGAAGGGGGGCAGAGAGAATGGGGAAGACACGCGGGAAAGAGTCGCCGAGCCGGGAATCGAACTCACGAGGACTGTAGCCTCTGTATATGGCCGCCTGCCCTAACCACTGCGCCACCGGGGCGGCCAAAGGTGGCTCTCTTTTAACCTGGCTAGATCACCATGGTAATTTACTCTGCAAGCTTAACCTGGTCCGGAGCAGGTTATGTGCAGAGTTTAGGCTCAAATCGGCTATAAACAAGCGCCACCCTTTCACTTTCACCCAATCCTGTTGACCTGAGCCCAAGGATTATGCAATGGAGGGAGAGTATTCAGAGACCAGACTGATCCTCTGGCTTCCCATGACCATATTCTCTATGAACGCTAGAGATTTTCAGATGAGGGAATACGTTACATTTGTAATCTGCTAGAGCCATATATTGGCAGCGCCACCAAACGCAGCCGTGCGCTCACAGTAGCGCAAACGGTGTGCGTTTCTTTGCCGAGGGAACCTACATGCATTCAGTTGGTGATGCAGAAAATCTGAGCCAGAATACTGTATGCTGCTATTTGCAAGGTTGTACTTGTTCTTACTGAACTGCTGAATATGTTTGTAGTATTCCCTGGCCATCTGCCCACGCTTCAAATAAAAGAAGCGTTTTACAAAACCGCAGGTAACATAAATTAATAGTCCATTATATTGATAATCAGTGTGACGTGGAATTTCATGTGAAATGTTATAATATAATTCATTCATAAGATTCCCCAGGGTAATAGGGTACCTATTAAAGTGGCCGGTGATATTGGTATCACAGATAATATTAAATCTTAAATTAATTTCACATAGATTTAGCAAAAAACTAAAGTGATTTTCATTTATCATTTATAATGGGACAGTCAGACCTACATAATGTTTAAATCTGCTGCATTAAGTTTAAAGTTTAAGCGCTCTAAAAGAGGGAGGGACATTAATTAAGGTGGTGAAATAAATATAGTGGTGAAATAAATATAACTTACGAATTTACACGATCTGCAATTTTTTGCCAGCAATCCTCTCTGGCTTTATTTGCACCTACAGTATTGCTTTTGGCCGTAAAGATTTCTTTGAAATCCTCATAGCCCTGCATTATTAAAACCTGCTCCTCCTCACTGAAATATACGGACCGCCATCTATCCATTTGATCTGGAAAAGGCGTCAAATGACGCGTCAAACGCCCCCTTTTATGTGAACGCGCACAGAGCAGAAAGCAGAAAGCCGCGGTTAACAAAGAGAGTTGATAACCACCGTCGTGGTACCAGTTATCTCTGATGGCGAGTTTCAGGTTTGTTAAACCAGCTCACCCAAAGAAAGCCTGGCTGTGTTGAACTTGCTTCGTAGTACACCCCTCTGGTTGGCCAAAATTGACAATGCTACTCATTAAGGAATTAACCAAAGCTAAACAATGGAACTGAAAGTTTTCCATCATCATGTTTGTGGGTTTGTTGTTAAGCAACTTCTTTCATATTTTGAGGGCAAAAATAATAATTGAACAATCTAATGAATTAAAGGTGGAGTAGGTGTTGTTTGAAAAACGGTTCCAGCAATCCAACTCAAGTGAGATTTTGAAAATATACACTCCCTCCCTCCTCCCAAAGGCTCCGCCTCCTCCTCTTCAGCTCACCCCTCGAAACCACGCCTTCACATGATTCACGACTGCATGAACCATAGGGAGGGAGGGAGGGAGGGGGGTGATATTTGATGGACGTATTAGGCAGCCAATCAAAATAGTGATGATCACTTTTTTGATTGGTCAGAGTTTTTCTCTGATTATACCTTCTAGACTGGACCAAAATGTTTAGTTTTTTTTGCAAACATTTTATTTCAGTGGGTGCAATGGAAATGTGAAAAGGTTTTCAGGCAATATTGTAAAAAGTGTTGCAAAAAAACAACACCCACCCCACCTTTAAGTAATTTATCCTTTTTTTTTGGTTCTCGGCTACCGTTCTCGGCTTGACCCCCCCCCCGGCCAAAGATTTTTCCTGCAGGAAACCCTGGAAATATATTATAAATAAAAAAAACAGTGAAGAACTAAAGCATCCATGGCTCAACTACACCAAAGTAGTGCCAAATAAAGGTCTTAACTTAAAAGTAGTGCAACATCAGCTGTCAACAGTCTTTTTCACAGAAAGTAGCAACTGTAATAGTGAAATAAACATCCATGTCTTTGCTAAGGTAACACGTTACGGCAGCAGTTATCTCCTTGTGCCTTCGGCTGCTTCTTTCGTACGCCATTACACTGGTGAAAGAAGCTGCAGTTGTTGTCTGTTTGGCCGTACTAATAGTTTCACTTACTGACTACTCTCTTGACTTCTTCACCATGCACTCCTGCAGGTTTACAAGGTGGACTTTAAATCTGTCGTGTTTCCACTTGACGTTGCAGTTTTTACACGACATGCTCTGCACAGCACCTGCTTCTGATGCTCATCTTCAGTCTCAAATCCAAAATATTGCCAAATGACAGATGTGCTATTTTTCTTGGAGTTTAAAACCCTTGGCTCCGCCTCTTCTCCCCCTGCAGCCATACCTGAAGTTGCACACTGCTGTACTGATTGGAGTGGATGAACACGTGACCTGTTCACGAGGCAGAATGCAGCTTCTTGATTGGTAGCTGGCAGCACACAGGGTTTCCGCGGGGTTTTAAAAAGTATTAAAAAGTAATAAATGAAAAACGAAAAATTTAATGGCCTTAAAAAGTGATACATTTGGTCAAAAGGTATTATTTCTAAAGAATAGGTATTATTTTTTTTCTTTTGGGCAATGACTGTTTCATTATTATGAAATAGGCAAAATAAAATAAATAAATCCTTTCTTGCTTGCGCCGCTACTTCAAAAACAAATGTGCAGGGGTTAAAGTATTCAGGCGTGCCGGATCTCCGTCTTTTGACTATGATTTAGGAGAAAAAAAAAAAAAAACACGCACAGAAACACGTTATTTCTGAGTGGTCTTAAAACGCAGGCGAGGTGAGCCGGTGGTTTTTTCTCCCGCAATCAGAAGAACGGAGGCAAAATTCAAGTGTCTCTGTGCGGGGACAGGGGGACAGAGGGACAGGGGACAGAGGAACAGGGAACAGAGGGAGAGGGGACAGAGGAACAGGGAACAGAGGGACAGGGGACAGGAACAGGGGACAGAGGAACAGAGGAACAGGGAACAGAGGGACAGGGAACAGAGGGACAGGGGACAGGAACAGGGGTCAGAGGAACAGGGGACAGAGGGACAGGAGACAGAGGAACAGGGGACAGAGGGACAGGGGACAGAGGAACAGGGAACAGAGGGAGAGGGGACAGAGGAACAGGGAACAGAGGGAGAGGGGACAGGAACAGGGGTCAGAGGAACAGGGGACAGAGGAACAGAGGACAGAGGGAGAGGGGACAGGAACAGCGGTCAGAGGAACAGGGGACAGAGGAACAGAGGAACAAGGAACAGAGGGACAGGGGACAGGAACAGGGGTCAGAGGAACAGGGGACAGAGGGACAGGGGACAGAGGAACAGGGAACAGAGGGAGGACAGGAGGGTACAGAAGGAACAGGGGGACAGAGGACAGGGGACAGAGGGAGAGGGGACAGGACAGGTCAGAGGGGTCAGGAACAGAGGACAAGGAAGGGACAGGGACAGGACAGGGGGTCAGGGGGACAGGGGACAGAGGAACAGGGAACAGAGGGAGAGGGGACAGGAACAGGGGTCAGAGGAACAGGGGACAGAGGGACAGGGACAGAAGGTCAGGGGAAGGGACAGGGGTCAGAGGGGACAGGGACAGGGAACAGAAGGGGACAGGGGACAGGGGACAGAGGGACAGGGGACAGAGGGAGAGGGACAGGAACAGGGGTCAGAGGAACAGGGAACAGAGGGACAGGGGGCAGGAACCGGGGTCAGAGGAACAAGGGGACAGGGGACAGAGGAACAGGGAACAGAGGGAGAGGGGACAGGAACAGGGGTCAGAGGAACAGGGAACAGAGGGAGAGGGGACAGGAACAGGGGTCAGAGGAACAAGGGGACAGGGGTCAGAGGAACAGGGGACAGAGGGACAGGGAACAGAGGGAGAGGGGACAGGAACAGGGGTCAGAGGAACAGGGAACAGAGGGACAGGGGACAGGAACAGGGGTCAGAGGAACAAGCGGACAGGGGTCAGAGGAACAGGGGACAGAGGGACAGGGGACAGAGGAACAGGGACAGAGGGACAGGGGACAGGAACAGGTCAGAGGAACGGGGACAGAGGACAGGGAGGGAGAGGGGACAGAACAGGGTCAGAGAGGACAGGGACAGGGGTCAGAGGAACAGGGGACAGAGGGACAGGGGACAGAGGAACAGGGAACAGAGGGACAGGGGACAGGAACAGGGGTCAGAGGAACAGGGGACAGAGGAACAGGGAACAGAGGGAGAGGGGACAGGAACAGCGGTCAGAGGAACAGGGGACAGAGGGACAGAGGAACAGAGGAACAGGGAACAGAGGGAGAGGGGACAGGAACAGGGGTAAGAGGAACAGGGGACAGAGGGACAGGGGACAGAGGAACAGGGAACAGAGGGAGAGGGGACAGGAACAGGGGACGAGGACAGGGGACAGGACCAGGGGAACAGAGGGGACAGAACAGGGGACAGAGGAACAGGGGACAGAGGAACAGGGAACAGAGGGAGAGGGGACAGGAACAGGGGTCAGAGGACAGGGGACAGGGACAGGGGACAGAGGAACAGGGAACAGAGGGAGAGGGGACAGGAACAGGGGTCAGAGAGGGGACAGAGGGGACAGAGGAACAGGGGGACAGGAACAGGGAGAGAGGGACAGGACAGGAACAGGGACGGGACAGAGAAACAGAGGGACAGGGGAGGACAGACAGAAGCGGTCAGAGGAACAGGGGACAGAGGGACAGAGGAACAGAGGAACAGGGAACAGAGGGAGAGGGGACAGGAACAGGGGACAGAGCCGGTTTGGGAGCTGCTGCCAGAAGCTACCTGCTGCCCATCTAATTTGTTAATGGTATAATGCTGTGAAAAAGCTTCTGCACAGTTTCTGTAAAATTCAGCCTTTGATCCTTTCAGATGTATTTAGATGTATAGATCAGTTTATACACTGTGTGTTGTGCTCCAAGAAGTTAGTCTATAGCAGCAAAAGAAAAAAAGCTCTTCGTCGTCACGAAGGAGACGCCGGGTATAAAGCAGCTGCTTTCCCGGAGCAACAGCCACAGCGCTGCGGACGTAGCGACCCCGATGACCAGTTTTATTTCCGACTTGAAAATACACGTGTGCTCGTTTACTGTGGAACGCGACTGATCATTCACGGTCGCTCAACCGCTGTAGATCCGTGTTAAAAAAAAAGCAGCGTTAATAAAAACACTTTACAAATCTGTCAGTTTCCACTCAGCAGGCCAGTTATGTGAACACACATGACAGCTCCAGAGTTCTAGAAACGTCTGTCTGATCAGCTCCAAGTATGGACGTTTTCTCTGAATGTTGTTGAATCAACCACCCAAAACATGGAAAAAAAAAACTAAATGCATCCAGAATAATAACATCTAATAATCTAATAACGGCCTCTGCAACTACACATGTTAAAGAGGAGACGAGTCCAGACCCAATGGATTGTTCTGGTCCCTCTGAAAGTTTTCAGCCTCCTTGAACTTTTCAACCTTTTGACACATTTCAGGCTTCAAACATAAAGATATAAAATTTCAATTTTTTGTCAAGAATCAACACCAAGTGGGACACAATCGTGAAGTGGAATGAAATTTATTGGATATTTAAATATTTTTCAACAATAAAAAAAAATTGAAAAGTGGGGCGTGTAATATTATTGGTCCCCTTTACTTTCAGAGCAGCAAACTGACTCCAGAAGTTCAGTGAGGATCTCTGAATGATCCAATGTTGTCCTGAATGACTGATGATGATCAATAGAATCCACCTGTGTGTAATCAAGTCTCCGTATAAATGCACCTGCTCTGTGATAGTCTCAGGGTTCTGGTTAAAGCTCAGAGAGCATCATGAAGACCAAGGAACACACCAGGCAGGTCCCAGATACTGTTGTGGAGAAGTTTAAAGCTGGATGTGGATACAAAAAGATTTCCCAAACTTTAAACATCTCAAGGAGCTCTGAGCAGCAATCAGACTGAAATGGAAGGAGTATCAGACCACTGCAGATCTACCAAGACCCGGCCGTCCCTCTAAACTTTCATCTGGAACAAGGAGAAGACTGATCAGAGATGCAGCCAAGAGGCCCATGATCACTCTGGATGAACTGATCTACAGCTGAGGTGGGACAGTCTGTCCAGAGGACAACAATCAGTCCTACACTGAACAAATCTGGCCTTTATGGAAGAGTGATAAGAAGAAAGACATTTCTCAAAGATTTCCATAAAAAGTCTGGTTTAAAGTTTCCCACAAACCACCTGGAGACACCAAACATGTGGAAGAAGGAGCTCTGGTCAGATGAAACCAAAATCAGACTTTTTGGCCACAATGCAAAATGATATGTTTGGTGTAAAAGCAACACAGCTCATCACCCTGAACACACCATCCCCACTGTCAAACATGGTGGTGGCAGCATCATGGTCTGGGCCTGCTTTTCTTCAGCAGGGACAGGGAAGATGGTTAAAACTGATGGAAGATGGATGGAGCCAAATACAGGAGCATTCTGGGAGAAAACCTGTTGGAGTCTGTTAAAGACCTGAAACCTGAGATTTATCTTCCAACAGGACAATGATCCAAAACATGAAGACAAATCTACAATGGAACGGTTCACAAATAAACATATCCAGGTGTTAGAACGGCCAAGTCAAAGTCCAGACCTGAATCCAGTCCAGAATCTGTGGAAAGAGCTGAAGACTGCTGTTCACAAACGCTCTCCATCCAACCTCACTGAGCTCCAGCTGTTTTACAGGAAGAACGGACCAGAATTTAGTCTCTGGATGTGTTAAACTGATAGAGACAAACCCCAAGAGACCTGCAGCTGGAACTGCAGCAGAAGGTGGCGCTACAGAGTATTAACGCAAGGAGAATGAATAATATTACACACCCCACTTTACAGTTTATTTGTTAAAAAAAAGTTTAAAATGTCAAATAAATTTTGTTCCACTTCACAATTGTGTCCAACTTGTTGATTCTTGACAAAAAATCTTCATGTTTGAAGCCTGAAATGTGGCAAAAAGTTGAAAAGTTCAAGGGGGCCAAATACTTTTGCAAGGCACTATATTTCCTATAAATTAATTTGCCGTTTTGAGCAAAAATTATGAAGTTGCAATTAGTTTTTTTTTTTTTCTTGTACAAATTGCCCTTAACTGAATCAAGTAGTTGCTAAATTAATCAGATTAATGGGCTTGACTGAGTTTACATGTTTTCACTTATAACTTAATAACCTTTACTTTTTAAAATTCACATTTAAATTGTTGGTCATCTTGTATATTACCAAGCACAATGACTACTCAGATGTAACCAAGTCGTTCACCTGTGACGAGGACAAAACTGGTTACATTATCAATTTGGCCTCGGGGCATTTTTTGAAAAGGAGCTGATGAAAAACAGCAGCCAGGCTGGAGCCTTTGAGATTATGTTCGACGAAAGCCTCAACAATCAAACAAAAAGAAACAACTGGACATCCATGTCCATTATTGGGAGGATGGAGAGGTTCGGTCCAGATACTTCGGGTCTCAGTTCTTGGGTCATGGGAAGGCTGAAGACTTAGTGCATCAAGTAAAGTAAAATCTATGTGCATGTCAAAAAATCTTTCTGATTGATACTTGGTGCAGCTCGATGTCGTAGTGCAAGGGTCACTAACTGGTGGACCGCAGTCTGAGTCCGGACCCAGACACCGTCCTATACGGACCCAGACCTATAACCAGTAAATTATTAAGGGATTTTAAATTTTGAGGGGACGCTTCTAGTTTAACCGGCGCAACTTTTCTAGTCTTTACGGCACCGGTTTAGCAGATCAGGAAACGCACAAACCAATTGCGTGCGAGTTAATCCATCCCACGTGATGCTACCCAGCCAATCACATCTCTGCAGTGCGGGCGATTACCATAGCAAATCTGACTGCAGTCAGATGAGAGGTGAGAACCGAACGGGAAGACGATTGAAAAATAGAAAGTTAGAAAGATAGAGAAGGAAAGAAGTGATACAGGGCGAGAAGACGGAGAGGTGAGTGAGCGAAAGACGGGGAGAAACAAAGGAGGAGACGAATTAGCGGCATAGGAGAGTGAGAGAAAGACGGGGAGAAACAGAGAGGAAGAGACAGCAGAGAAAAATAACTACTCATGGCGCTCTTCAAGAAGAGAAAAGTGGACAGTGAAAACAGAGCTTTCAACCCAGAATGGACAGACTCCTTCATGTTCATTCTTCCCACTGGGAGCACAAAACCAGTGTGTCTCATCTGCTCAGAGACTGTAGCTCTCATTAAAAGTGACAATGTGAAACGCCACTATGAGACAAAGAACAAAGTTTTTGACCAAACATCCCCCCTGAAGTCTGAACTAAGGTCACAGAAGATAAGCAGTCTCAGAGCCCAGTATGACCAGTCCACCAGAGTCCTGACCCATTCATTCACTGCCCAACAACGTGCTCATGAATGTTCCCTTAGAGTTGTTTGGATTTTGGGTCAGAACAAAAAACCATTCACTGATGGAGAGATTAAGGAGTGCATGAGTGCAGTCGCTGAAACCTTACTTGAGGGAAAACAAAAAGAAGAGATTTGTGACAGAATAAAGCAAATACCCATATCAGCATCATCAGCCACAAAGATGCCACATCCAGCTGGATGAAGCCATTCATAAGGCACCATGTGTAGGCTTAGCTGTAGATGAGTCCACTGATGTGTCTGACAATGCTCAGCTGTTAGATTAAAAAATATTTTCTCTATTTCCTTTTTAAATTCAAATCTGTCTGGTTTAATGTTAAAGGTGGGGTAGGTGTTCTTTTTTTGCAGCACGTTTTACAATATTGCCTGAAACCTTTTTACATTCCCATTGCACCCACTGGAATAAAATGTTTGCAAAAAAACTAAATGTTTTGGTCCAGTTTAGAGGCTATAATCAGAGAAAAACTCCAATCAATGTACTGATCATCTTTACATTTATTGGCTGCCTAAAACGTCCATCAAATATCAATGCACTCCCCCCCCACCCCTCCCTCCCTGTGGTTCATGTAGTCTTGAATCGTGTGAAGGCGTGGTTTCGAGGGGTGAGCTGAAGAGGAGGAGGCGGAGCCTTTGGGAGGAGGGAGGGAGTGTATATTTTCAAAATCTCAATTGAGTTGGATTGCTGGAACTGTTTTTCAAAGAACACCCACCCCACCTTTAAGTGACAATAAATTCTGTCAAAATGTTTTTGAATTGTACTTTCTTTATTTGATCAGATGTTGATTACATGCAGATGTTGATACAACTACTCGGCTACTTCAGTATATATCACACAAATCATAACGTTATGACATTATGGTGTTCTGGACCTTTGCTTTAGGAAATTTTCTCCAACCGGACCTCTTTGAATTTTAGTTGAATACCCCTGTCGTAGTGGTTGTTAAAAAAAATCTGAAGGTAGTAAAAAAAGGTATTAAATGGTAGTAAATTTGACTCAAAGATTGCTGTATATACCCTCATAGAGTCTTTCTATGAGCATACAGGAGCATGCAGCGTATATGTGGGGTTTTAATTGACAACACCCCACACCCCCGCGAAAAATTGTGCGTTTTGACAATCCCAAAATCGCAATTTTCAGTCTGAAACGATAGATTGTTTAGTGATGATGATGATTATGATCATGATCATGATGATGATGGTGATGATGGTGGTGATAATTGTTATAATCATGGAGATAATGGTGGTGATGCTTCTGTGTTCAGGTGAGTCTGTCTGACTGCAGCAGGTCAGAGTTGGAGTCTCTTCTGGAGAAACTGAAGAAGGCCTCTGAAGGTAAGTCTTATTCAGCTCCTCCTCCTTAGTAGGGATGTGCGCGATTAGTCGTCTAAACGATTAAACGTCCGCTCACTTACTAGTCGGCACCAGAAATATTAGTTGTTTAAACCAATTTGTGTTTTATTCATGTACAAGGCCGCTTAACTGTCATACAGCCGCCCGCCACTAGTCAGGGCTACAGAGCCGTCAGACAGCAGACCCCCACTCTGCGGCAATGCTCGAGTAGACTGGAGTTTTAAAACGGCACTGTGGGAAGATGGCTTCTCGCAAAACCAGAGCGGTTTGGCGGTACTTTAATCTAGAAAATGAAAACAAGGTAGTATGTAGAGACAACTGGCATACAATCACTCGACTGGAGCAATGCGCAACCACATTCCACTCAAGCATTTGGATGTAAATCTGCACGAGACGACAGCTGCTGATGCTAGCGGTGCTAGCCACACTCAGGCCGATTTGACATTGTTTACCCGGAGACGTGTTCTCCCGTTCGGTCTGAGAGGATAACGCAGCTCATCACGATAATGACTTCGCAAGATATACTTCCACTTAACTTTGTGGAAGGTAAAGGCTTCAGGAAGCTTATGGAATATGTTGAGCCCGAATACACTGTACCGGGACGCAAACTGATAACTTCCAGGCTGGAGCGCATCTTTTTTTTAGACTAGTCGACTAGTCTTAATTAAAATTTTTCGTTTAGTCGACAGGGAAATTAGTCGCCAGGAACATCCCTACTCCTTAGCATCATGAACTCATCTGGAAACCATCTAGTTGTTAACCAGAAACCAGACCAGTACGGGAAGGTCCTGACTTCTACAGATTCCTGTGAAGCCTCTGATTGGTTTGTTTTCATGTTGGTCAGACTTCAGTGTTAGCCCGTGCAAACTGGTGTGATGTCATCATTGGGTGGTCTCGTGTCTGTCATCGTGCAGGACTCCAGTGTGATGTGGAGGATGCTGTTTTGTCTCATCCTGTCCTCCAGAACGAACTTGTGAATCCCAAGAATGGAGACTCTGCCCACAAACACCTGAGGCAGCAGGTAGGGAGGAACAGGGTTTCTCAGGCTAAGACTGCATGTGGACCTCAGCCGGTGGAGGAGGACCTACTCTACAGGACATATGAAATTACCTGATGGAAGAATGTTCCAGTGACATTTGCTTTTGCAGACAGTGAGAACGTTTTGGTTAAATGTAGGGATGCACATTTTGGATTTTTTTTATGACCGTTAACCGATAAGATTTAAATGCCCTTCCATGCTGCCATTCTGACATACCACCATTTAGACACATCACCATCCTGAAATACCGCTATTCTGACACACTAACATCCCGCCATTCCAACCCAGCTGACCCGCCCGGGAGAGTTGGCTGCCACGATGTTGCGCGCGTTGTCGTGGACGCATGCATCAACCAGTTTAGCTGTGAGGTTATCAGCTGTGTGTCTACCCAGCATGCTCTGCGTTAACAGGACGGCAGAGTTAACTTTCCAGTTCTCATCGATATAGTGACATGTAATTGTCCCGTAGCTCTCTGTTGTGATGGCGGTCCAGCAGTCCGTTGTAACAGCCACGAACTTAGTACTTGCAAGTCGTGTTTTCACTTCCTTTTTCCTCTCCTGAAAACGAGCGTCTAATCGTCGGGTAATGGTCGGTCGTGATGGAATTTGGTAATTAGGCTCGATATAGCCCATTAGCTCCTGGAACCCTTCACCACTGACCACAATGATGGGCAAAATGTCTTTTTCCACCATTGAACAGATTTTTTCCGTTATCTTCTCAGACCGCCACTCGTCACACTTTCTCCCGGCCATCATGGAGGGCAAAGTTCGCTGCCCAAATGAACTCATTCACGCTGGTGAAGGGGAAAGTGAAAGTGCTCAGTTCACGTTAGCAAAAAATATGAACTAGTTCGTGAACTTTCGTTGAATGAACGCGATCAGGTACATCACTGCACAGAACTCCTTTTTGCTCTCTTCATCTTCGCTGTAAAGTGGGCTGTGATGGGACGCACCTGATGGCATGCGTTGCACCTGTCAACACGCCCCCATGAGTTGATTGAATTACGTAGCTTAAAAACAAAATTGACCATTAGTATTAATCGGTTAGAGTTACTCTTATCAGATAACATGTTGAGAACCTCCTCGTCATGGATGTCAGGAAACTTTGAGTTGAGCTCGATGGACCAGTCTCCTGACTGGTCACTTCACTGTTAGTCACTGGGGTGGTGACGTTTCTTCATCGTACCAAAAACAGCCAATCAGATTTCCACAAATAACCCTCGTGCGTTAAATTGGTCCCGCCTCTGTGACGACCTGATTGTGAAAATTGAAAATAAGCTTTTGACGAATTCAACGCAGTTGACGCCAACTGGCAACTGATGACGTCACCCCATTCTGTGGAGATGGGCTCAGACGTGACTGAGGTCCTGGTCCTTGGTGGCCACGCCCCTCTGAGGAGGTGGAGCCGGTGCTGCTGTTCTGCTGCTCTGACCTGCCCAGGTTTGTCCAGTCCTCTATCTTAGGTCACCTGGAGGAGCTGGGGCTGCTGAGCAGAGGGTGCTGCTTCGTGGAGTTTGGTGCGGGGCGGGGGAAGCTGTCTCACTGGATCCACGAGGCCTTGAAGACCCAGGAGGGACCAGAACCCAACGAGGAACTGCAGCTGCTGCTGGTGGAGCGCTCCAGCACTCGCTTCAAGGTCAAGAAACTTCTAATTCTCAACAAAGTTTGGTTTGGGAACTAAAAATATAGTAGCCTGGAAGGTCCAGATGGTCCCGATGTCTAGAATTCAAGACCTCCCAAACAGTCTGAACTCCAAAGGTTCCAACCCAGAGTCCTTCAGAAACCAGGCCTCTGGGTCCAGGGTAGACTCACCTGTTCTGGCTACTGTTGATTTGACCTGTAGATCTTAATTGCCATGTTTGGCATCACTGTTTTCATCAGAGAGTGATGTACGGTTACTTAAACACTCTGGACCTAAATCATTCTGGAACATCCAGGCGTGACACATCCAGGTGTGTAACTCCACCTATCACATCCAGGTGTGTAACTACACCTGACACATCCAGGCATGTCACATCCAGGCGTTTCACATCCAGGTGTGTAACTACACCTGACACATCCAGGCATGTAACTCCACCTGACACATCAGGGCATGTCACATGCAGGTATGTGACTACATCTGTCACATCCAGGTGTGACACATCCAGGCATGTAGCTACACCTGTCACATACAGGTGTGTCACATCCAGGTGTGTAACTCCACCTGACACATCCAGGCATGTCACATCCAGGTGTGTAACTACACCTGTCACATCCAGGTGTGACACATCCAGGTGTGTAGCTACACCTGTCACATCCAGGTGTGTAACTCCACCTGAGACATCCAGGCATGTCACATCCAGGCATGTAGCTACACCTGTCACATCCAGGCTTGTCACATCCAGGCGTGTTGCTACACCTGTCACATCCAGGCATGTAGCTACACCTGTCACATCCAGGTGTGTAACTACACCTGTCACATCCAGGCGTGTCACATCCAGGTGTGTAGCTACACCTGTCACATCC
Organism: Hirundichthys speculiger; assembly: GCA_018398805.1. NCBI lineage: Eukaryota > Metazoa > Chordata > Actinopteri > Beloniformes > Exocoetidae > Hirundichthys > Hirundichthys speculiger. The sequence goes on along the minus strand of JAGFBZ010002176.1, from coordinate 92,941 downwards.
AGGTGTGTCACATCTAGGTGTGTAACTACACCTGACACATCCAGGTGTGACACATCCAAGCGTGTAGCTACACCTGTCACATCCAGGTGTGTAACTCAGCCTGACACATCCAGGTGTGTAACGCCACCTGACAAATCCAGGTGTGACACATCCAGGTGTGTGACACATCTAGGTGTGTAACTCCACCTGACACATCCAGGTGTGACACATCCAGGCGTGTAGCTACACCTGTCACATCCAAGCGTGTCACATCCAGGTGTGTAACTACACCTGACACATCCAGGTGTGTAACTACACCTGACACATCCAGGTGTGACACATCCAGGTGTGTAACTACACCTGACACATCCAGGTGTGACACATCCAGGTGTGTAACTACACCTGTCACATCCAGGTGTGACACATCTAGGTGTGTAACTACACCTGTCACATCCAGGTGTGACGCATCCAGGGTTGTAACTACACCTGTCACATCCAGGTGTGACACATCCAGAGACCTTTGTCAGGTCTCTGTCTGGTGATGCTGTTGCTCCCTCTGCAGCCCTGTAGGTGGCGCTAATGCTCCTGAAGTAGTTCACCAGCTGGAAGGAGGGGGGTTAGAGTTAGGGTTGTCCTCCTGATCAGGATCAGGAGGCACCGTTGCTGAAGATGGTCCCAGCTGATGGACTCGACTGTGGAGGTGGTCGACTGATGACAAACATCCATCTGCTCGGTGATTCAGTCCACAACCAAAATTTATCTCAAATGGAAAACTCAACTTATTTTGTCAAATATTGCTATTTGATAAAAAAAATGTGATTGATTGCGATTAATGAATTCCAAAGACCCTAATTAATTAGTTTATTTTTTTAAATCACAATATATATCTGAGAAATGACTAACTGAGACGTGAAACTCAGAAACTCTAGACACGGATGCATGACCAGACCAGAACCTCAGATCCACAATCAGCACCCATCAGGTCTTTATATAGAGATCATGAGCTTCATGTAAAGCTGTGACATCATCACATGTGGGTGGAGTCGGGTTCTGAGGGCAGGTGTGAACGGTTCTGTTCCAGGTGGACGGGAAACACCAGGATTCCGGGGTTCCATTTGAGAGGCTGCAGGTGGACATCCAGCACCTGGACCTGAGTAAGTAACCAACACCAGCTGCTGGTCCAGTACCAGGTCCATCCGGAGGTTCTAAGTTTGATCTGTCTGGTTCCAGGTAAGGTTCCTCTGCTGCAGCAGAAGAAGCTGCCGTTAGTTGGAGTCGGGAAGCACCTGTGTGGAGCAGCGACAGGTGAGAGAAGGTCCCTCTACTTCCTGTTCAGAGTTGGCAGACGAGACCTAGCTGCTAGCATTATGTTAGCAATGGGATGATGTTTATGTAGGACTGTCGTTTCTGGAGGAACCAGTGTTGATGTAACACATTGTCACAAGCTAGCTCAGAGGGCTGGTACTCAGCTCGCTGGGTCAATGAAGTTAGCAAACCCAGCCAGCTAATCAAGATAACTAACTTACATGGCTAACCTCAGCTAATACCCTTAACTTAGCAAAATGACTTAATCGACTTACCTAGCTTGACCTAGCTTACATAGATACGATGGGGGGCTGTGGCTCAGTTGGTAGAGCGGGTTGTCCAGTTACTGTAGGTTGGCGGTTCGATCCCAGCTCCAACTGCCAAAGTGTCCCTTGCCAGATACTGAACCCTAACTTGCCCCCAGTGGGTCTGGCAGCTAGACTTGGCAAGCTAATTCAATTGTCCAACCTAGCTAATATGATTAACTCATTTTGACCTACCTCAACTAGCTAGCAGCTAATGCTAACCTAGATAACCTTGCAAATGCAGTTGACTTAGCTAGCAGAGCGAGCTAATGGTGTTAATCTAGTTATAACTTACCAAGAATGCTAATTAGCTCATTTAGTTAATTAACCCTAGCTAGCTAATGGTGTCAATGAAGTTACCTGACCCAACTCCCCGGGTCTGAGGGTCTGAGGGTCTGACACCCCCCCCCCCCCCCCCCCCCCCCCCCCCCGGCCTGACCCAGTTCTCTTCTGTCCTCAGATCTGGCTCTGCGCTGCCTGTTACAAACACCTGGACTTGTAGTGGAGTCTGAGCCACCAGGGAAACGCTTCAAACCGTCAGCAGAATCCAGGCTGGATGATGATCCACCTGACTTTGATGCTGGTCCTGGTGCCGTGCTGGGCCTGGCGGTGGCACTGTGCTGCCATCATCGTTGCGAATGGGGCCACTACGTCGGCCGGCGGTTCTTTATGCAGAGAGGACTTGGAGCGACAGAGTTCTCCGCCTTCTGCCGGATGTCCAGCTGGGCCACATGTGGACTCAGACCGGCCAGTCGGGAGGAGGAGGCGTCGCAGGAGCTGGCCAATCAGACAGGAGGCAACGATGAGCACGAACCAGCGGACGGGAGAGACACCGTGAACGGGTAAAAACTAGAACATGGACCTGGAGCTCCACAGACTGAGATCTGGACTCTCACGGTCACGTCTCCTTTCGGGCTTTGTCTTGGTGCAGAATGCAAGGTGGAGCTAGATAGCATAGCTAACATTGCTAACTTGTAATCTTGTTACTGTAGCTAATTCAGATATCTCCAGCTAACCTGGTTAGCCAACATGGCTAACTGCCAAAATCCTCTTTTGTTCATGACCCGGTGGTCCTTGAGCTGAAACCAGGACCAGCAGAGTTCTACTGGGACCAGGTGTTGCTTGGCCTGCTGCTAACAGGACTAGGCTGCGTAGCAAGTCTACCAGCATAGCCTGTGAGTCCCAGTACAGGCATGTCCAACAGTTCTTGGTTTGGATTTTGTTAAAGGTTCTGGGTCTTTTGAGTCATTTTAGCTGTAAAATGATGAATTTAGCAAACCGTCTTAAACATTTTTAGGATCAAAGCTCAAATTTCACATAATTTGTATTTTTTTTTTGTCATAAAATTGTGACTTCATTTGTCTGTTAAATTAAAATCTTTTGAAAAGTTGTAACTATGTGGCCTGGAGATATCTCACTTGATTCACCATTGTGGAGATATACTGGTTTTAACGGCTGTTAACAGGTTTTAACGGCTGTTAACTGGAGTTAGCAGCTCCTCAAGTACACCAGACTGCAGCAACTGTGTACTTGAAACTTGAATTTCCCCCTTGGGGGATCAATAAAGTATATTTGATTGATTTGATTTGATATTTGATTGATTAACTTTGAGTTAAAGTAACTCTGAAATAAACTGCAAATTTTGATCTAAAAATGCAGTTTTTATCATAACTCTCAAATGTCTGATGTAAATGGACAAATGTAACTTTTTTTTGTCCTTAAGTCACAAATAAATTTTATTTAAATGGTGAATTTGATGAAAATGTCTATTTTGCTGTGAAGAAAACACCTTAAAAAGTGAATTCTGGAGGCGGTTTGGTGTCTGACTGGGAAGTTTGGTCTTTTGGGCGTAAAAGGAGAAGGTTTTTGAAAAAGTAAAATCACAGACTTTGATTCTAAACTTCACTTGAGACATTTATTTATGTGGATTTGAGGCTCAACGCTGACCCATGCTAACCAGTGCTGACCCGTGCTAACCAACACTGACCCGTGCTGACCCGTGCTAACCAACACTGACCCGTGCTGACCAACACTGACCCATGCTAACCAGTGCTGACCAACGCTGACCCGTGCTGACCAGTGCTGACCAACACTGACCTGTGCTAACCAGTGCTGACCAACACTGACCAAAGCTGACCCGTGCTAACCAGTGCTGGCCAGTGCTGACCCATGCTGACCAACGCTGACCCGTGCTGACCAGTGCTGACCAATGCTGACCAACGCTGACCCATGCTAACCAGTGCTGACCTGTCCTGACCAGCACTGACCCGTGCTAACCAGTGCTGATCAACGCTGACCCGTGCTAACCAGTGCTGACCCATGCTGACCAGCACTGACCCGTGCTAACCAGTGCTGATCAAAGCTGACCCGTGCTGACCAGCACTGACCCGTGCTGACCAGTGCTGACAAACACTGACCCGTGCTAACCAGTGCTGATCAACGCTGACCTGTGCTAACCAGTGCTGATCAACGCTGACCTGTGCTAACCAGTGCTGATTAATGCTGACCCGTGCTAACCAGTGCTGCCCACATCGTCCGCAGGTTCCTGTCGGCGGCGGAGCGCGAGCGCGTCGGTCGGCTCTGCAAACGGCTGATCGACGCCGGCAGACGGGACTTCCTGCGGAGCAGGGGATTCAGCAGCAGACTGTGGTGCTACGTCGGCGGTCATGTGACCCTGGAGAACGTGCTACTGACCGCTACGCCCTCGGCGTCCTCATCTTTGTCCTGATGTTCCTCCACGTTTGAAGAACCGATTCCAGTTGCTGAAACGCTGTGGCTGAAAGAAGAGCAGCTCACTCTGTTTCTACAGAACAGTTTTATTGAGTTCAGAGTCAGGAAGATAAAACGTTTCTGTTGAAGCGGTTTTTAGAGCAGAGCTTCCTCCAGAGGCTGGAACGTGGCTCCTTCCTTGTGCCGACCTTTCAAAATAAATATTTGTGGTGGTTCTTTTACTGTGATGGGTCTTCGTTTGTCTCTGAAATACAAAGAACAACAGAGGATCAGAAGCGAGAGCGTGGTCTTCATCAGTGCAGTGGTGAAGGGGCGTCCATGCAGAAGCATTGATCACCAGCTGATCAGTATTGATAAGGATCGATCAGTCCTGGAAGTTCTGAGCTTCATCTAAGTTACACAGTTGTTCATTTCAGCTGTAACCTGTATAACAGCTGTTACCTTCAAACTGGAATAAAATACAGAAACTAGCAAAGATCCTCATGTTTTCATCCTTGATTTTAAAAAAACAAGAAAATGATTGTTTTGTCAAAAAGGATTTTCTTGTGAAATCTCAAATTAAAAAGATACTTTGTGAAATTAAGCTTTATAAGAGGGAAATTTTTTGCTGTAAATTGTGTAAAATCCCAGACTGTAAAGTTAACATTTTAGTTTTAACGTCACAACTTTGTTTTTAATCTTATTGACCTGTTATATTCACATCATTTTGTCTTTTTTGTAAAATTGTGATAATTGATAATTTACCTTTAGCTTTAAAATTTCAACTTTTGAGGAATTCCTGTTGTAAAAGTGACACATTTTTGACTGACTTTTCAACTTAAATTACAGTTTTTCTGCTTTACAATATCTTTGACTTTGTTGGTAAATAATGAATTTTGCAAAAATTTCAACTGTCAGGTTTTTTTTTTTTTAATCAAAAAAAATTTTTAAATGAACTTTTTGCTGTAAAATTGCAAATCTTGTAAGTTCGTGACTTTTCAAAAATAGTTTAATCTGAAATATCAACTCATTCAAAATTTTTGTCAAATATTTTTCTTCCAAACTTTTTGGTGGAGTTGTTAGTGTAAATATGGAGGTGAACTAGTTGCTCAGTGGCTTTGTGACATCAGAAGTGAGTCATGAACCGCTGCATCAATTCCCCTCCAGAAGATCTTCACTCATGTTCTCATTGTTCATGGGACAGATGGATGAGACAGACGAGAGACACATCAGTGATCCGCTGATGGAGTTAACGTTGCAGTTAGATGTTACAACCTGTCCAGATGTGACCCTGTTAGAGCGTGTCCAGCTGTTAGAACTTGTCCAGTTGTTAGAACATGTCCAGATGTGACGCTGTAAGAACGTGTCCCGCTGTTAAAACGTGTCCAGATGTGACGCTGTTAGAACGTGTCCCGCTGTTAGAACGTGTCCAGATGTGATGCTGCTAGAGCGTGTCCAGCTGTTAGAATGCGTCCCGCTGTTAGAGCGTGTCCAGATGTGACGCTGTTAGAGCGTGTCCCGCTGTTAGAGCGTGTCCAGATGTGACGCTGTTAGAGCGTGTCCAGCTGTTAGAAAGTGTCCAGATGTGACGCTGTTAGAAAGTGTCCCGCTGTTAGAACGTGTCCAGATGTGACCCTGTTAGAACGTGTCCAGCTGTTAGAACGCGTCCCGCTGTTAGAACGTGTCCCGCTGTTAGAACATGTCCAGATGTGACGCTGTTAGAGCATGTCCAGCTGTTAGAATGCGTCCCGGTGTTAGAGCGTGTCCAGATGTGACGCTGTTAGAGCGTGTCCAGCTGTTAGAATGCATCCCGCTGTTAGAACGTGTCCAGCTGTTAGAATGTGTCCAGATGTGATCCTGTTAGAACGGGTCCCGCTGTTAGAACGTGTCCAGATGTGATGCTGTTAGAACGTGTCCAGATGTGATGCTGTTAGAGCGTGTCCAGCTGTTTGAATGCGTCCCGGTGTTAGAGCGTGTCCAGATGTGACGCTGTTAGAGCGTGTCCAGCTGTTAGAACGTGTCCAGCTGTTAGAACGTGTCCGGATGCGTCGCTGTTAGAACGTGTCCAGCTGTTAGAATGTGTCCAACTGTTAGAATGTGTCCCATCTGTTAGAACGTGTCCAGATGTGACGCTGTTAGAGCGTGTCCAGCTGTTAGAACTTGTCCAGTTGTTAGAACATGTCCAGATGTGACGCTGTAAGAACGTGTCCATCTGTTAGAACGTGTCCAGATGTGACGCTGTTAGAACGTGTCCCGCTGTTAAAACGTGTCCAGATGTGACGCTGTTAGAACGTGTCCCGCTGTTAGAACGTGTCCAGATGTGATGCTGCTAGAGCGTGTCCAGCTGTTAGAATGCGTCCCGCTGTTAGAGCGTGTCCAGATGTGACGCTGTTAGAGCGTGTCCAGCTGTTAGAACGTGTCCAGATGTGACGCTGTTAGAATGCGTCCCGCTGTTAGAGCGTGTCCAGATGTGACGCTGTTAGAGCGTGTCCAGCTGTTAGAACGTGTCCAGATGTGACGCTGTTAGAAAGTGTCCCGCTGTTAGAACGTGTCCAGATGTGACCCTGTTAGAACGTGTCCAGCTGTTAGAACGTGTCCCGCTGTTAGAACGTGTCCCGCTGTTAGAACATGTCCAGATGTGACGCTGTTAGAGCATGTCCAGCTGTTAGAATGCGTCCCGGTGTTAGAGCGTGTCCAGATGTGACGCTGTTAGAGCGTGTCCAGCTGTTAGAATGCATCCCGCTGTTAGAACGTGTCTAGCTGTTAGAATGTGTCCAGATGTGATCCTGTTAGAACGGGTCCCGCTGTTAGAACGTGTCCAGATGTGATGCTGTTAGAACGTGTCCAGATGTGACGCTGTTAGAGCGTGTCCAGCTGTTTGAATGCGTCCCGGTGTTAGAGCGTGTCCAGATGTGACGCTGTTAGAGCGTGTCCAGCTGTTAGAACGTGTCCAGCTGTTAGAACGTGTCCGGATGTGTCGCTGTTAGAACGTGTCCAGCTGTTAGAATGTGTCCAGATGTGACACTGTTAGAATGTGTCCAACTGTTAGAATGTGTCCCATCTGTTAGAACGTGTCCAGATGTGACGCTGTTAGAACGTGTCCAGCTGTTCGAACGTGTCCAGATGTGACGCTGTTAGATGTCCAGATGTGTCCAACTGTTAGAACGTGTCCAGATGTGACGCTGTTAGAACATGTCCAGCTGTTAGAACGTGTCCCGCTGTTAGAACGTGTCCCATCTGTTAGAACGTGTCCAGATGTGACGCTGTTAGAACGTGTCCCGCTGTTAGAACGTGCCCTGCTGTTATTGTCCAGATGTCCCGCTGTGACGGCGTCAGCGTCCACAGCTCCAGGATGTCGGCGGTACTAACGGTTGACCCGGTGCATGTTCAGGACAGCATACGCTCTCTTCCTGGCCTCCTGGATGTACATCTGCATGAACTCGCGGCCAAACATCTCTCTGTCATCGTCGTTGTCATCGTCGTTTTCATCGCCTTCCTCGGCCGCCGTCGTCCTCGCAGGAAGAGTCATGTCCAGAGTTAGAGGGTTGTCCCGGAAATTCACAAACCTGCCACAAACACAGCAAAGAAAACAGAACCAGTTGAAGAACCAGGTGGGACAGAAACTTCTGGAGCTTCTTAGAGGGACGCCCGTCATGGCGGACAGTCTTGAAAAAGATCATCATATTGTAATGGGCTTGGGGTTGAAGACGCCATCATCTACCTGTTTCACAGAGCCCACTCTCATCTGGACCAATCAGGCAGCACTTTGAGGGTCATGTTCTTTGATTTCTCAAGTGGTTTTAATACAATTCAGCCTGCGTTGTTATGTGAGAATTTATTTCCTTTAAAACTTTAGTTCTTGAAGCACATATCATCTGAGAGAACTAACACGTTGAGTCTCCAGTATTTAAAGAAAGATTCCTGCTCAGCTCAACAAACAGTATAACAGCTCGCTGATGGGGGGTTAGATGAACCCTAGCAGGATTGGGGGGGGGGGGGGGGTTAGGGTTAGATGAACCCTAGCAGAATTAGATGAACCCTAGCAGGATTGGGGGGGGGGGGGTTAGGGTTAGGGTTAGATGAACCCTAGCAGAGTTAGATGAACCCTAGCAGGATTAGGGGGGGTTAAGGTTATCAGCTCGATGCTGCAGTTTCTAATCTGTTCATGTTGTTCTGGAATAACCACCATGCAGGTTAGAATAGAGAGTAAAGTACTTTCTGTTGGGATGATTATTAATCTGACCTAATTCTTTATAACATTGTTCAGTACTCTGGACTTTTTTGTATTTGCTGGTAACCGATCTAATTTACCACCCCCCCCCCCACACCCCGTAATTATCATCCTCTTCCATTCCTGCTAACTATGTTAGCTATTTTAAAAAAAGTTTAATTTTCTTAATTTGATCCATAAATGTTTAAAATCTCCTACAGTGCCAACTATCATTATGTATCTTCCCATATACGACCACTGTAGACCGCCTGACAGGACCACTGTAGACCGCCTGACCACAGTAGACCTCAGGGTTCTCTTCATGAGGTCAGCAGGTCTGTGATGCGTGGCTGTCTCTTCTTCTGTCATCGTGCTCCAGCAGCGCTGCATCCCCACCCTCCACGTCTTCCTCCCTCCAGCTGGGAGGCTCCACCCCTCCATGGGTCCAGCCTCCATCAGTGCGGTGAAGACCTCCATCCCCGTTTCCAGAAAACCCTTCAGCTGTGTGGGTGTGGAGATTGTTCTTCTCCTTTAATGTTTTAATTACTTCCACCACTGATTTTCTCTTCTTCTGCATCTCTGTGGTGTAATCTAGATGGAAGTAGATGGTCTGTCCCTCGTATGTTGTTTTTTGTTTCCATGCCTGCTGCATAACGTCATCTTTCACGTGGAGATCTATGAAGCGGGCGGTGGTGGCTGGCGGGGGGACAGATGTCCATGTCTGCCGAATTTATAGTGATGAACGGATGAAGTTGGTCACAAAGCCAATGGTGTCGTTCTTCTCAGAGCCTTCGGTACGCCGTGTTCACGTTGTTCCATCACGTTGTCCACCACGTTGTCCCGTCTCGCTGTTCCATCACGTTGTTCCGTCTCGTTGTTCCGTCTCGTTGTTCCATCTAGTTCTGTCTCGTTGTTCCGTCTCATAGTTCCGTCTCGCTACTGCTTCTAAGGCCACTAACGTCCCTCTTGATGGAGGAGAGCAGCCACGCTGTCCTGTCTTCGTCTCCCCAGTCTGCTGTCGTTGCTCCAGCGACGTCCACAACTAGTTTTAAATCTGTTTCTAGTCTCACCAGAGCATTCTTATTGTCTTTAGCTGCGTCGCTGTGTTCTTGTCTATATTTACGGAGCTCCGCCCATATTACAGAGTCCTGTTCCCCGCTGTCAGGTCCCCTAATCAACGTGGCCTCCTTCGACAAGTCCGTACCTTCAGTATTCACTCTCTTTTCTGTCAGACCTCGTCTCCATCTTCTTTCATGGTGGTTAACCTCTGCGGTAGGTTTCCCTCCTTCTGTAGCAAGGAACTTTCAACAGAGCTAGCTTTAGTTGGTTATTTAGAGAGCTAACTCTCTCCCATCATGGCGCCACCGGAAGTCTTGTTTTTTGCTAATTTTCTAAATGTCATAGACTGGGTCAGGGTCAGGGTTAAGGTTAGGGTTAGGGTAAGGGTTAGGGGTTAGGGTTGGGGTTGGGGTTGGGGTTATGGGTTAGAGTCAGGGTTAGGGGTTAGGGTTGGGGTTAGGGGTCGGGGCTAGGGGTTAGGGTTAGGGGTTAGTGGTTAGAATAATGGCAGTAACGCTGATGAAGGTCAGTGCATTCACTCTGCCTTGATCTGGACTCTGATTGGACTGACTGACCTGAGCTTGGACATGTCCTCCATCAGCGGGGGGATGTCTCTGAGCCGGTTGCTGCTCAGCACCAGCGTATCCAGACTCTCCATCCTGCTGATGTTGTCCGGAAGCTTCTCCAGCTGGTTCCTCTGCAGCCACAGCGTGTGCAGCTTCTCCATCCTGAGGACAAACATGTCTCACTGCTGAATGTCTGCAGCAGAAGGGGGAGGGGCCTGCATGGGCTCCACCTACCTGTGCATGTCCTCAGGTAAGCGCTGCAGGTGGTTCCCGCCCATGTCGAGCCACTCCAGCACCGGCAGCGCCACCACGCAGTCCGGCAGGATGCCAAAGTCGTTCATGGACAGGTCCAGGTGCTGCAGTCTCTGCAGGTTCTGGAGCTGAGTTCAGAGAGAACAGCAGTCGTCAGGACTGGGTCCACATGTGGCCTGGGTCCAGTTCAGGTTGATGGCCTCTGCACCAGGTCCGGATGTCACAGATCTGGAACCTGGTTCAGGCTTGGTTACCTGGTCCGGGAGCTGGCTCAGGTTCCGGTTCCCAGCCAGGTCCAGTCTCTCCAGGCTCTCGCAGCCACTCAGTTCTCCAGGAACATGGTGGATTCTGTTGTAGCTGAGCAGGAGCTCTCTGAGCCGGGTCAGCCTCCCTGAGACCAGAACCAGAAAAACAGAAGTCTGAACAGACTGGTCTTTCAGCTGGAACTGGTTCTGTGGATGTCTGGTGTCATGGTGCAGAGGAGATGGACGACCCAAACCCAGGAGTTCACAACAAAGGAACCTTTCATTAACAAAAACACAAAAATCCAAACTAAACTTAAATCCACAAAGTCATCCAGGTGTGTGTCCAGGCAGGGGACAGACCGAAAAACAAGAGACAAAACAAGACAAGAGACAAAACCAGCAGAGAAACTAACAGGACACAAGACAACGGACCAGCACGGACAGACAGACCAGCACGGACAGACCAGCACGGACAGATGGACGGATGGACAGATGGACAAGCACAGACAGACGGACGGACGGACGGACGGACGGACGGACGGACGGACCAGCACAGACAGACAGACCAACACGGGCGGAAGGACAGACAGACCAGTACGGACAGACGGACGGACGGACCAGCACAGACAGACGGACGGAGGGACGGACGGATGGACGGACGGACCAGCACAAACAGACCAGGACGGATGGACGGACGGACCAGCACAGACAGACAGACCAACACGGGCGAATGGACGGACAGACCAGTATGGACAGACGGACAGATGGACGGACGGACCAGCACAGACAGACAGACCAGGACGGACGGACAGACCAGCACAGACAGACGGATGGACAAGCACAGACAGACGGACGGATGGACGGACGGATGGACGGACCAGCACAGACAGACCAGGACGGATGGACGGACAGACCAGCACAGACAGAAAGACCAGGACGGACGGACAGACCAGCACAGACAGACGGATGGACAAGCACAGACAGACGGACGGATGGATGGACGGATGGACGTACCAGCACAGACAGACCAGGACGGATGGACGGACAGACCACCACAGACAGACAGACCAGGATGGACGGACAGACCAGCACAGACAGACGGATGGACGGATGGACCAGCACAGACAGACGGACGGATGGACGGCTGGACCAGCACAGACAGACCAGGACAGATGGACAGACCAGCACAGACAGACGGACGGACGGACCAGCACAGACAGACCAGGACGGATGGACAGACCAGCACAGACAGACGGACGGACCAGCACAGACAGACAGACAGACGGATGGACAAGCGCAGACAGACAGACAGACCAGCACAGACGGATGGATGGATGGAGGTCAAGACCAGCACAGACTGACGGATCAGCACAGACGGATGGATAGATGGATGGAGGGACAGACCAGCACAGACAGACAGACCAGCACAGACAGACTAGGACAGACGGACGGACGGACCAGCACGGATGGACAGACTAGGACAGACTAGGACTGCCCAGCACAGATGGACGGACCAGCACGGACGGACAGACCAGCACGGACAGACAGACAGAAAAGGACAGACGGACGGACGACAGATGGACGGACAGATGGACCAGCACGGACGGACGGACAGATAGACCAGCACGGACGGACGGACAGACGGACCCGCACGGACGGACGGACAGATGGACAGGCACGGACGGACCAGCACGGACGGACCAGCACGGATGGACCAGCATGGACAGACAGACAGACTGGACGGACAGACAGAGGGACGGACGGACCTGGAGAGACAGGGGACATGACAAGACTTAAAGACAGAAACAAGAGGCAGGTGCAGATGATCAGGGAAACACCGGGAAGGAAGCAAAGCAGAAAACAATGGAGACAAGACAGACCTTCAAAGTAAAACAGGAAACAGAGCAGACGAGGGACAGACCTTCAAAGTAAAACAGGAAACAGAGCAGACGAGGGACAGACCTTCAAAGTCAAACAGGAAACAGAGCAGACGAGGGACAGACCTTCAAAGTCAAACAGGAAACAGAGCTGAAGAGATACAGACCTTCAAAGTAAAATAGGAAACAGAGCAGACGAGAGACAGACCTTCAAAGTAAAACAGGAAACAGAGCAGACGAGATACAGACCTTCAAAGTAAAACATGGAACAGAGCTGAAGAGATACAGACCTTCAAAGTAAAACAGGAAACAGACCAGACAAGGGACAGACCTTCAAAGTTAATCAGGAAACAGAGCAGACGAGAAACAGACCTTCAAAGTAAAACAGGAAACAGAGCAGACGAGAGACAGACCTTCAAAGTAAAACAGGAAACAGAGCAGAAGAGGGACAGACCTCCAAAGTCAAACAGGAAACAGAGCTGAAGAGATACAGACCTTCAAAGTAAAACATGGAACAGAGCTGAAGAGATACAGACCTTCAAAGTAAAACAGGAAACAGACCAGACAAGGGACAGACCTTCAAAGTTAATCAGGAAACAGAGCAGACGAGAAACAGACCTTCAAAGTTAATCAGGAAACAGAGCAGACGAGAAACAGACCTTCAAAGTAAAACAGGAAACAGAGCAGACGAGAGACAGACCTTCAAAGTAAAACAGGAAACAGAGCAGAAGAGGGACAGACCTCCAAAGTCAAACAGGAAACAGAGCAGACGAGGGACAGACCTTCAAAGGTAAACAGGAAACAGAGCAGACGAGAAACAGACCTTCAAAGTAAAACAGGAAACAGAGCAGAAGAGAGACAGACCTTCAAAGTAAAACAGAAAACAGAGCAGACGAGAGACAGGCCTTCAAAGTAAAACAGGAAACAGAGCAGACGAGAAACAGACCTTCAAAGTAAAACAGGAAACAGAGCAGACGAGATACAGACCTTCAAAGTAAAACATGGAACAGAGCTGAAGAGATACAGACCTTCAAAGTAAAACAGGAAACAGACCAGACAAGGGACAGACCTTCAAAGTAAAACAGGAAACAGAGCAGAAGAGGGACAGACCTCCAAAGTCAAACAGGAAACAGAGCAGACGAGGGACAGACCTTCAAAGGTAAACAGGAAACAGAGCAGACGAGAGACAGACCTTCAAAGTAAAACAGGAAACAGAGCAGACGAGAGACAGACCTTCAAAGTAAAACAGGAAACAGAGCAGACGAGAAACAGACCTTCAAAGTAAAACAGGAAACAGAGCAGACGAGAAACAGACCTTCAAAGTAAAACAGGACACAGAGCAGACGAGAGACAGGGAGAGATGCCAATATGACACAAAACACTGAGACTGGCATATGGCTGACCGGAACCACCTGAACCATGACACCTGGATTCTGATCTGAAGGTGGGGGGACTCACCGATCTGTTGAGGGATCTCGCCGATGGTATTCCGGGTCAGATCCAGGACCAGGAGACTTTGGAAACTGGAAATGAAATGAGGGATCTTCAGCAGCCCGGTCCGGTGGATCTGCCACTCCTGGACCTGGCTGAGCTGGACTAAACATCCCGGCAAAGACTGGAGAAATGAAAACGCATCACTCAGTGGTTCTGGGTCTGAACCAGATCAGAAGAAGCACCGGCCCAGTTTCTGACAGAGGGTGGTACCTTCCATTCCTCATGCTCGATCCGGAGAATCAGTCGCCCGTCCTCAGTCTGGAGCTTTTCCTTTAGTCGAGCCAGAATTGCCCGGTCCTCCCAGACCGCGACGGTGAGTCTGGACCAGCAACAGAAACCAGTCAGACAAGAGATAAATCCAGACCTGTACCTGGACCTGGACCTGTACCTGGACCTGAGCCTGGACTTGGACTTGGGGTGAATTCCAATTCCTCCCTTAACCCTCAATCTCAACTCTCAATCTCAAAAATGTGCGTTCCCGCTGAGGGCAAGTGCTGTCCCGATTCTAAGGGAAGTCAAGTTGAGGGACGAGTTTGAGGGCTGTATCACCCTCAATATTAAGATTTTCCGACACCACCCTTGGGAGTAAGGGCTATCCAAAAGCTAGCTACAAACGTAAGTATCTTCCTATATCTTAAAGATATAAATGTTACGAAACCATTTTATTGTGTTTGTTTGAGATTTTTTTCATGGATTAACATCGTTGTTGCGTAACATTTATTTTTTTACTTTACGATGTTTGCTGGCGGACCGGTGGTCCCGTTGGCTTCACGTTGTACTCGTCGGTGGTCCTGGTACATTATTCAGTTCTCCGTCGCTACACAACAAGGTATACAAGTAACTTGAAGCCGACCCGGACCGCCGACGGGACCGGTCCGCCGTCCCGGGACCGCCGACCGTGCCGGTCCCGTCAGCGGTCCAGGTCGGCTTCACGTTACTTGTATACCTTGTTCTGTAGCGACGGAGGACTGAATAATGTATCCTCTATTGTGTTATTTGCTAATATTATTTGGAGAATATACGGCGCTCTTTTCAATGTTATCCCTGTGTCATTTCAGGAAATACAGAGACAACACGGACTCTGATACATTTCAGTCTGAAGACGTAACTGCACTCAAGGGGTGTCCCATTTCTAAGTCACAAGATAACCCTTACACTTACTTTCGAGGTTAAGATTGAGGGCCAAAAATTGAGGGTTAAGGGCGAGGGTTGAGATTGAGGGTTAAGAGAGGAATTGGAATTGGCCCTTGGACTTGGACTTGGTCCAGGCCTGAACCAGAACCCAACTTGGTCTTTAAACCAGACCAGAACCCAGAACAGGTCACATGGCAAGGACTCAACTAGGGCCCAGGCACAGATCTGGACCCAGATCTGAGTTTGAACCGAGACCAGGACTAGGCCAAGATTAGAGCCAGGACCCAGGTCAGGACTAGATCCTGGTCCTGGATCAAGACCAGGACCCAAGTAGGACTCAGGCCCAGACAGTGATCCAGTTAAAGACATGGGGTCCAACCCAGATCAGGACCAAGACACAGAGTAGAACTTGGACAGAACCAGAACCCAAGCAGGACCCGGATCTGGACTTGGTCCCACATCAGGGCCAGGACCTGGGCAGAGACCAAACTAGACCAGACCAAGATTCAAAACAGCATCTGAGTCTGGACCCAGTCCAGGACCTGGACCTGGTATCAAACCACCAACAACCACATCCTGAGACCCAGACTGGTTCTAAAGAACCTCTGAGACCAATCAGAACCAGTCCGGGACCAGGACCACCTGTCTGGGAGATGTCCAGGAGTGTGGAGTGCTGTTTGGGTCATAACTGTTACAAGGGGACAGATTCTAGAACTGTCCTGATGTGAGTGGGCGGAGTCTGACCTGCCTGTGCCCCCGCCCCTGGTTGTCCTTCTCCTCTGCTCCTCCTCTTCCTCCCTCCTCCTCTTGATCCGGGTTTCCCACAAAGCTTTGATGGAGCTCACCGAGCCGCACGCCACCACGCCCACCATGACATCCACTTCCTGTCAGCCACGTGATGTCACAGCACCAAGGTGAGGTCTCTGAGCCACGCCCCCTTTCTGACTGTCCTGGGTGACATCATTTATTATTGATCAGTGTCAGTGTAAAAGTACTATGAGTAGTAGTTATAGTACTGTGAGTGGTAGTAATAGTAATCTGAGTGGTAGTTATAGGACTGTGAGTGGTAGTATTAGTACTTTGAGTGGTAGTAATAGTACTCTGAGTGGTAGTAGTAGTACTCTGAGTGGTACTTATAGTACTGTGAGTGGAAGTAATAATAATCTAAGTGGTAATTATAGGACTGTGAGTGGTAGTAATAGTAATCTGAGTGGTAGTTATAGGACTGTGTGTGGTAGTATTAGTACTCTGAGTGGTAGTAATAGTACTCTGAGTGGTAGTAGTAGTACTCTGAGTGGTACTTATAGTACTGTGAGTGGAAGTAATAATAATCAAAGTGGTAGTTATAGGACTGTGAGTGGTAGTAATAGTAATCTGAGTGGTAGTTATAGGACTGTGAGTGGTAGTATTAGTACTCTGAGTGGTAGTAATAGTACTTTGAGTGGTAGTGGTAGAACTCTGAGTGGTAGTAATAGGACTGTGAGTGGTAGTAATAGTACTTTGAGTGGTAGTGGTAGAACTCTGAGTGGTAGTAATAGGACTGTGAGTGGTAGTAATAGTACTCTGAGTGGTAGTAATAGTACTGCGAGTGGTAGTGATAGTACTCTGAGTGGTAGTAATAGTACTGCGAGTGGTAGTGATAGTACTCTGAGTGGTAGTTATAGTAATCTGAGTAGTTGTCCTGCAGAGCATCTACCACCGCAGAGTCCTCCTCCATCTTGAAGGACCCCACCCACCCCCAGCACGGACTGTTCACACTTCTGCCCTCAGGCCGGAGGTACACAAGTGTGAAATGCAGGACTTCCAGACTGAGGAACTCCTTCTACCCAACTGCCATCAGACTCCTGAACAGTTGACAGGACTTACAATTTTTTTTTTTTTTTTGCCCCCACGGACTACCTCACACAATAGATTGCACATTTGCACATATCAACACTACTTTTGCACACTACTGTTATTTGTACATATGTATATACTATCTCTTTTATAAACAAGTACTTCTGTACTACTTCTTTGCACTAGTTTTTTTTAATAGTTTTATAGTTTTTATACAGTTTATTTTTATACTACTTTTTGAACGTCTGTCTTGGCATTCCTCACAGGCAGCAACGTAAGAATTTTGTTGTGCAAGGGAACTCATTTCATCTGCACATATGACAATAAATACTTTGAATCTTGAATCTTGACACTCTACTATTACTACTAGTATTCTGAGTGGTAGTTACTGTACTATTACTACCACTCACAGTACTATGAGTGGTGGTAATAGTACTCTGAGTGGTAGTTATAGTACTGTGGTAGTTATAGTACTGTCAGTGGTAGTTATTGTACTGTCAGTGGTAGTAATAGTACTCTGAGTGATAGTTATAGTACGGTGAGTGGTAGTAATAATACTTTGAGCTGTAGTATTAGTACTGTGAGTGGTAGTTATAGTACTGAGTGGTAGTAATAGTACTCTGTGTTAGTATTAGTACTCTGAGCTGTAGTATTAGTACTCTGAGTGGTAGTAATAGGACTGTGAGCTGTAGTATTAGTACTCTGAGCTGTAGTATTAGTACTCTGAGTGGTAGTATTAGTACTCTGAGCTGTAGTATTAGTACTCTGAGCTGTAGTATTAGTACTCTCAGTGGAGGTATAATCACCTTGCTGCAGCGCTACAGTCCTCCATGTTCCGTCCTCTGATGAAATCTGACCTCAGACCTGCTGGATTATTTTAGTCCACATGTCACATGACCTCCACTGCTATGGTCACATGACCTCCACTGCTATGGTCACATGACCTCCTGCTGGGTCAGCTGGAAGGAGAAATACTCCTGAACATGACAAGAAGAAGCTGAAAATGTTCTCACTTCTAAAATGAAATAAAACAAATTCATTAACAAATACATATGTAAAAAATGTTATACTGAAAGATAAAACAACATATCAGAAACATCTATACACAAACGCAAACTTCTCAAACTCAATTTTTTGTCATGAAATTGCAACTTTTATAGAGTTTCACATTTATGTTGTAAAAGCTTAATTTTTTTTTCATAAAATTAAAAAACATTTTGACATAATTTAGTGACTTATTGTATTGATGGCATCTTCACAACATCTACAGAACATCTTCAGAGCATTTACACAACACGATCAGAACACCTTCAGAACGTCTTCAGAATGTCTACAGAACACCATCAGAACACCTCAAGAACGTCTTCAGAACACCTTCAGAACACCATCAGAACACCATCAGAACCTCTTCAGAACACCATCAGAATATCTACAGAGCATCTTCAGAACACCTTCAGAACACCTTCAGAACGTCTTCAGAACACCTTCAGAACATCTTCAGAACACCATCAGAACACCTTGAGAACACCATCAGAACACCTTCAGAATGTCTTCAGAACACCATCAGAATGTCTACAGAGCATCTTCAGAACACCTTCAGAACATCTTCAGAACACCTTCAGAACGTCTTCAGAACACATTCAGAACATCTTCAGAACACCATCAGAACACCTTCAGAACGTCTTCAGAACACCTTCAGAACGTCTTCAGAACACCAACAGAACATCTTCAGAACACCATCAGAATACCATCAGAACACCTTCATAACACCAATATAACACCTTCAGAACACCATCAGAACACCTTCAGAACATCTTCAGAACACATTCAGAACGTCTTCAGAACACCAACAGAACATCTTCAGAACACCATCAGAATACCATCAGAACACCTTCATAACACCAATATAACACCTTCAGAACAACATCAGAACACCTTCAGAACATCTTCAGAACAGATTCAGAACATCTTCAGAACACCTTCAGAACACCTTCAGAACGCCATCAGAACACAATCAGAACACCATCAGAACACCTTAAGAACGTCTTTAGAACACCTTCAGAATGTCGACAGAACACCATCAGAACACCTTCAGAACACCTTCAGAATGTCTTCAGAACACATTCAGAACATCTTCAGAACACCATCAGAACACCTTCAGAACATCTTTAGAACACCTTCAGAATGTCAACAGAACACCATCAGAACACCTTCAGAACACCTTCAGAATGTCTTCAGAACACATTCAGAACATCTTCAGAACACCATCAGAACACCTTCAAAACATCTTTAGAACACCATCATAACACCTTCAGAACACCATCAGAATACCATCAGAACACCTTCATAACACCATCATAACACCATCATAACACCATCAGAACACCTTCAGAACATCTTCAGAACACATTTAGAACATCTTCAGAACACCTTCAGAACACCTTCAGAACGCCATCAGAACACCATCAGAACACCTTCAGAACGTCTTTAGAACACCTTCAGAATGTAGACAGAACACCATCAGAACACCTTCAGAACACCTTCAGAATGTCTTCAGAACACATTCAGAACATCTTCAGAACACCATCAGAACACCTTCAGAACATCTTTAGAACACCTTCAGAATGTCAAGAGGAACACCATCAGAACACCTTCAGAACACCTTCAGAATGTCTTCAGAACGTCTTTAGAACACCTTCAGAATGTCTACAGAACAACTTCAGAATATCTACAAAGCATCTTCAGAACAACAGAACATCTTCAGAACAACATCAGAACACCATCAGAACATCTTCAGAACACCATCAGAACACCTTCAGAATGTCTTCAGAACACCTTCAGAACACCATCAGAACACTTTCAGAATGTCTTCAGAACGTCTTCAGAATATCTACAGAGCATTGTAATATTAAAATTGCATTTTGAAGCCTAAAGACCTTGAGACAGTGTCTGTCTCAAGGTCTCCATGTTTCCACTGATGCTCAAGATGACTGTTCGCCGTTTGTCATTCTGAACCATCCTGTATTCTGTGATGTGAGTTAATGACCTCTGAACTGTATACAACTTGGAGAATAAATCCGCTTTGCGCCTCAGTCGTAGTCCAGCTCATTGTTAACAGCCGACTGACTGCCTCACCAGTTCACTATTAGAGCATATACTTGTAAACAGGATGTACCCAAATTTGCAAACAGTGGCATCCCTTTTGGTTTTTAATTGTTTTTCAGTACTTTGTCTACTAATGCCACTCGCTGCGGTTCTGATCGGTGAGAGATTAGCTCTTTTTGGCCGCAAATTCCGTAGGCTATGAGGAATCTGGTCTCGTGAAGGACAACCGCAGCGACTGGACGTGGACATGGACAGAACAACGGACCACTGTGTTCTGGTGAGTGGATTTATTTTGTCTATTTTATTCACTGGTCTGCGACGGAGCGGTGAGGTGTATTTTTGTCCATTTGGGGTAACCGTTCTGGTTGAGCCCCGTGAGCCCTGCGCGGCCTCGATCTGGGTCCTTAGTCCGGGGGGTGGCTGAGCGCCGGAGTTCTGTCGCTGCCAGAGTGCCGACCCATGAGCAATACTGCCGTTACTAGCTAGTGTTACTAGCTGGAGAGCTAGGCTGCTTGAGACTGTGGATATTCTCATTTATCCAGGTAAATTCCATTTGAATTGAATCATAGGCAACTGGACTTAGATTTGTCTAGAAGACGTTTCGCCTCTTATCCAAGCGGCTTCATCAGTTCTCAACGCATCGGTCTGACTAGTCCGCACTAGTCAGACAAACAGCAGAGTATGTCTCAGGTTTTTAACCTCTGTGGAGGTGAACACCCACCACTTTCCAAAGACAATACTTCGGCTGCTTGAGAGTGCGCAGAGAAGGGCAGCACCTCGCCAACAGAAGTGGGAGAAAAGAGGAAAATATTTTTTTTTAAAAATCAAGACGAAGAAGAGGCACTGTAGATTTTTAGAGAAGAGGCACATCTATTCGTTCAGAAATTTATAAATGTATCTAGTTTCTATGTACCGGCAGGGAAACTATTCTATTTTCATTTCTCTCATTTCTTCTCCCTTTCTTATTCTAATCTCTCTTAACTCTTCACTTGCGTGTACACAGCAGATATACATGACAACTGCCACGTCTGCAGTTATGGGGAGAGTCAGCATCCTGCATGCTCCAGAGACGGCAGCTGGTCGTCTGATGAAGGCGATGAACTGAACTGATTTCAGTCTTGTCTGCACAAAGCTGTGGACAACACTGTCTCTCAGCCCAACAGCCCAACACGGCCATGGTGGATCGGGCCGAGATGAGGGCTCTGACCTCTGTCTTCAATGTGGTGAGACATTGTTCAGCAGTGTTCAGCAGTCCAGCAGTGTGCTGGAAAAGTGGGAGGTGCCAACAGCGGATTGACGCCATCTGGACTCTGCCGTGGACGAGGGGGTGGGGCCAGGTGACATGTCATTACCACATGTACTGAGACACAAGAATTGTGTCTGGAGGGTGAGATTGCTAGACATCTGCTCCAAGTGGTGCAAAAGGTTGTTTCTCCTGCAGGGTGAAACCTCAGGACTCAGTGCATTGGACATCGCATTTGGATGACCGGTGAAAGAAAAACTGAAATCACAATATATTTATACTGGTCTACTCCAACTCCAAGTCAGGAGAAAGTTGGTTACTGCTTGTGATTGCTGTGCGTTATGTGTATTATGAGTTGTCTGTAGGAGTATGTGAATGTTTTAGACGACTCTCTCGAAGGGCTTTGACGACACTTGGACTGACGTGAGAGCAGGAGACCCTGCTGTTTTTACAGTGCAGACAGAAATGCATATCATGTGTCGTTCATTCTAGGTGCTCTTGTGTCACGCTGTGTTCCCCTGGAGGACGATATGGATTTCTGTCTGCTGACCGAGACTGACTTGGGCTAAATACCAGCATTCCAGAAGGTCCCGACGACGTTATGGGCGAAAGGTCCACATGATGTAGGTCTGATCAGAGATGTCGAACCGGTTGTGATCACTCCAGAATCTGATTTTAGGCTGCGTCAGCAACAAAATCCAACAGTATTTCAACAATATTGACAGAGGAGGCAGTGATGGGAGTTACACCTGTTTTTAAATCTCTGGGGCGCTGCAGGTGTGATTGTTCCATGCCCTGATTCTTCTGTCCAAAAACCGATTTTGTTCCTGTCAAAAAAAGTCGTGAAAATGGCATGCCGACAGAGTGGCGTTTCGTGCAGGACCTGCAGGCTTGGCTGAAGGAGATCCTGCCACGGTGGGAATTCATCTGAAATCTCCAGTGACAACGGCACTCATTTTGTTAACAAAGCCCTGGTGCAGGTGGGGAAGTTCTGGGGGTTTGACCTCAGGAGACACTGTGCCTACCATCCTGCCAGTGGGGGTGCTGTTGAGAGGGAGGACGGTATCTTGATGTTTAAGCTGGCAAAGTGTTGTGCAGGAACAGGGTGTCCTGGCTGAAAGCTGAAGGCTACCTGTCGTGCTGTGGACTTGAGGATGCGAGTGCGATCGAGGGCTAACCTGAGTCCGTTCAGGATCCTCTTCGGCAGACCACCGCCGATGGGAGTGGACTGGACTGCATCATCCTTGCTTCATCCAACCGCTCAGTGGCTGTCCGTGTGACACCTCTGCTCAAGAAACCATCTCTTGATCTGGACATCTTGGCAAACTATAGACCAATATCCAACCTTCCATTTATCTCTAAAATTCTGAAAAAAAATAGTTGCTAGCCAGTTAGGAGAACGCCTGCATAGAAATTATCTATTTGAGGTCTTTCAGTCAGGGTTCAGAACTCATCATAGCACAGAAACAGCGCTGATTAGAGTCTCCAACGATCTCCTCATGGCCTCAGACAATGGATTAGTTTCTGTCCTTGTTCTGCTGGACCTCAGTGCTGCTTTTGATACCGTTGATCACGGCCTTTTGCTGCATAGATTAGAGCACACTGTTGGAATTAAAGGGACAACATTAGGCTGGTTTAAGTCATATCTATCTGACAGGTTCCAGTTCGTCCACGTTAATGACGTTTCTTCTACACGGACTAGGGTCTGCTATGGCGTCCCACAGGGTTCAGTTCTGGGACCAATCCTTTTCACTTTATACATGCTGCCCTTGGGAAAAATTATCCAGAGCCATGGCATAAACTTTCATTGTTACACTGATGATAGGCAGCTGTACTTATCTATGAAACCAGAGGAAACAAAACCTTTGGTAAACTTCAAGGGTGTCTTAATGACATTAACATTCCTGGATGTCCTCTAACTTTTTGCTTCTAAACTCGGATAAAACGGAGGTTATTGTCTTTGGTCCCAAACACCTGAGGAATGGTTTAACTGGGTTTACGCTGGCTTCCAGCACAGCTGTGAAAAACCTTGGAGTCATTTTTGATCAGGATATGTCATTTAAGCAGCATATTAATCAGGTTTGTCAGACAGCCTTTTTTCATCTCCGAAATATTGCCAAGATCAGGAGCATCCTCTCCCAGGGTGATGCTGAAAAATGAATCCATGCGATTGTCAGTTCTAGACTGGATTATTGTAATGCGTTGTTAGCAGGATGTCTGTAAAGCTCGCTGAATAGCCTCCAACTGATCCAGAATGCAGCAGCGAGGGTGCTGACAGGAAGCTGTAAGCGAGATCACATCTCTCCCGTGTTAGCCTCCCTCCATTGGCTTCCCGTGAAATTTAGAACTGAGTTTAAAATTCTGCTTCTCACATATAAGGCCCTTAATGGCGTAGCTCCTCGTTATCTACCAGACCTGATAGCACGTTATGCTCCTAATACAGCTCTCTGCTCTCAGAGTGCAGGATTACTCGTCGTTCCTAGAATATCTAAAAGTAGGTTTGGAGGACGGGCCTTCTGCTAACAGGCACCTTTATTCTGGAACCAGCTACCAGTTTGGGTTCAGGAGGCTGATACCACCTCCATCTTTAAAACTAAATTGAAAACATTTTTGTTCAGTAAAGCCCACAGTTAGTCTAAATTATAGTGTGTAGGGGCTAATAGTTATAGCCATAGTTGTAGGAGCTCAGACTAGAGTAGCCCGTCTTAATCACAGCTCATAGCTATGCTGCTATAGGCCTACGCTGCAGGGGGACACCAACATGATCTGCTGAGTGGTGTCTCCGCTGCTCTTCTCCCTTTCCTTCCCTTTCCTCCTCCCTTCCTCCTCCTCCAGCTCATTCATAATTAATTAGGAAGCACCTCGTTACTGTAACTGTGCTCCATATTCTTTAATTTCCTGTAGTTTGTTGTGCTGTTTTTGCCCCCCTCTTTTTGTGTATATGCAGGCCAGAGTTTCCCGGGTTTCATTCTGACTTGCAGTTCCATCCTCTGTCCATCCCGGGGTTTTCCTCCACTTGTGTTTGGGGTGCCGACTGGCGTGGTGATCGGCGATCTGGTCCTCTGGCCATCTCATCCCAGTGCTGCTGCCTCCATCTGTTTATGTTTATGTTTATGTTTATATGGTCATTATTTTTAGTCATTTGTGTGCTCTCCTCTCTCTGCCCTCCCTCCTCTCTCTGTCCTGTCTCTCCTCTCTTTTTCTTTCTTTATCCAGCTGGTCTTCATCAGGAAGATCCCCCGGTATGATCCAGGTCCTGCTCAAGGTTTCTTCCTCTTAAAGTGGAGTTTTCCTTGCCACTGTTTGACTTAAAGGTTTTTTTCTCCCTCTGTGGGAGTTTTTTACTTGCCATTATCCTTGATTAGATTTAATATTATAATTTTAGTTAATGATATTTGCTCGGGGGTCATGATCTGGGTCTCTGTAAAGACCTGGAGACAATTGACATTGAAACAGATGCTATACAAATAAAATTGAATTGAATTGAATTAAAAGGAGGCTCCCTGTGACCCTGGAACAGGTATGGATGGATGGATGGATGGATGGATGGATGGATGGAGAAAGAGGCTCCCTGTGACCCTAGAACAGGTATGGATAATGGATGGATGGACCCTAGAACAGGTATGGATCCATCCATGGATGGATGGATGGATGGAGAAAAAGGCTCCCTGTGACCCTAGAACAGGTATGGATAATGGATGGATGGACCCTAGAACAGGTGTGGATGGGTGGATGGATGGATGGATGAGGAGGCTCCCCGTGATCCTGGAACAGGTACGGATGGATGGATGGATGGATGGATGGATGGATGGATGGATGGAGAAAGAGGCTCCCTGTGACCCTAGAACAGGTATGGATAATGGATGGATGGACCCTAGAACAGGTATGGGGGGATGGATGGATGGATGGATGGATGGAGAAAAAGGCTCCCTGTGACCCTAGAACAGGTATGGATAATGGATGGATGGACCCTAGAACAGTTGTGGATGGGTGGATGGATGGATGGATGGAGAAAGAGGCTCCCTGTGACCCTAGAACAGGTATGGATAATGGATGGATGGACCCTAAAACAGGTATGGGTGGATGGATGGATGGATGAATGGATGGATGGATAGAGAAAGAGGCTCCCTGTGACCCTAGAACAGGTATGGATGGATGGATGGATGGATGGATGGACCCCAGAACAGGTATGGATGGATGGATGGATGGATGAATGGATGGATGGATGGAGAAGAAGGCTCCCTGTGACCCTAGAACAGGTATGGATGGATGGATGATTGATGGATGGAGAAGGACGCTCCCTGTGACCCTAGAACAGGTATGGATGGGTGGATGGATGGATGGGTGGATGGATGGATAAATGGATGGAAAATGAGGCTCCTGTGACCCTAGAACAGGTATGGATGAATGGATGGATGATGGACGGATGGATGGATGGATGGAAAATGAGGTTCCTGGGACCCTAGAACAGGTATGGATGGATGGATGATTGATGGATGGATGGATGAGGAGGCTCCCTGTGACCCTAGAACAGGTATGGATGGATAGATGGATGGATGATGGATGGATGAGGAGGCTCCCCGTGACCCTAGAACAGGTATGGATGGATGGATGGATGAATGGATGGAAAAGGAGGCTCCCGTGACCCAAAACAGGTATGTATGTATGTATGGATGGATGGATGGATGGATGGATGGATGAGGAGGCTCCCCGTGACCCTGGAACAGGTATGGATGGGTGGATGGATGGATGGATGAGGAGGCTCCCCATGACCCTGGAACAGGTATGGATGGATGGATGGATGGATGGATGAATGGATGGAAAATGAGCCGTCTGTGACCCTGTAACCGGTATAGATAGATGGATGGATGGATGGATGGATGGATGGATGGATGGATGGATGGGGAGGCTCCCCGTGACCCTGGAACAGGTATGGATGGATGGATGAGGAGGCTCCCCGTGACCCTGGAACAGGTATGGATGGATGGATGGATGGATGAATGGATGGAAAATGAGGCGTCTGTGACCCTGTAACCGGTATAGATAGATGGATGGATGGATGGATGGATGGATGGGGAGGCTCCCCGTGACCCTGGAACAGGTATGGGTGGATGGATGGATGAATGGATGGAAAAGGAGGCTCCCGTGACCCTAGAACAGGTATGCATGTATGTATGTATGTATGGATGGATGGATGAGGAGGCTCCCCGTGACTCTGGAACAGGTATGGATGGGTGGATGGATGGATGGATGAGGAGGCTCCCCAAGACCCTTGGAACAGGTATGGATGGATGGATGGATGGATGAATGGATGGAAAATGAGGCGTCTGTGACCCTGTAACCGGTATAGATAGATGGATGGATGGATGGATGGATTGATGGGGAGGCTCCCCGTGACCCTGGAACAGGTATGGATAATGGATGGATGGACCCTAGAACAGGTATGGGTGGATGGATGGATGGATGGATGGAGAAAAAGGCTCCCTGTGACCCTAGAACAGGTATGGATAATGGATGGATGGACCCTAGAACAGTTGTGGATGGGTGGATGGATGGATGGATGGAGAAAGAGGCTCCCTGTGACCCTAGAACAGTTATGGATAATGGATGGATGGACCCTAGAACAGGTGTGGATGGGTGGATGGATGGATGGATGAGGAGGCTCCCCGTGATCCTGGAACAGGTATGGATGGATGGATGGATGGATGGATGGATGGATGGAGAAAGAGGCTCCCTGTGACCCTAGAACAGGTATGGATAATGGATGGATGGACCCTAGAACAGGTATGGGTGGATGGATGGATGGATGGATGGAGAAAAAGGCTCCCTGTGACCCTAGAACAGGTATGGATAATGGATGGATGGACCCTAGAACAGTTGTGGATGGGTGGATGGATGGATGGATGGAGAAAGAGGCTCCCTGTGACCCTAGAACAGGTATGGATAATGGATGGATGGACCCTAAAACAGGTATGGGTGGATGGATGGATGGATGGATGGATGGATGGATAGAGAAAGAGGCTCCCTGTGACCCTAGAACAGGTATGGATGGATGGATGGATGGATGGACCCTAGAACAGGTATGGATGGATGGATAATGGATGGATGGATGAATGGATGGATGGATGAAGAAGAAGGCTCCCTGTGACCCTAGAACAGGTATGGATGGATGGATGGATGATGGATAGATGAGGAGGCTCCCTGTGACCCTAGAACAGGTATGGATGGATGGATGATTGATGGATGGAGAAGGACGCTCCCTGTGACCCTAGAACAGGTACGGATGGGTGGATGGATGGATGGGTGGATGGATGGATAAATGGATGGAAAATGAGGCTCCTGTGACCCTAGAACAGGTATGGATGAATGGATGGATAATGGACGGATGGATGGATGGATGGAAAATGAGGTTCCTGGGACCCTAGAACAGGTATGGATGGATGGATGATTGATGGATGGATGGATGAGGAGGCTCCCTGTGACCCTAGAACAGGTATGGATGGATAGATGGATGGATGATGGATGGATGAGGAGGCTCCCCGTGACCCTAGAACAGGTATGGATGGATGGATGGATGAATGGATGGAAAAGGAGGCTCCCGTGACCCAAAACAGGTATGTATGTATGTATGGATGGATGGGTGGATGGATGGATGGATGAGGAGGCTCCCCATGACCCTGGAACAGGTATGGATGGATGGATGGATGGATGGATGAATGGATGGAAAATGAGGCGTCTGTGACCCTGTAACCGGTATAGATAGATGGATGGATGGATGGATGGATGGATGGATGGATGGGGAGGCTCCCCGTGACCCTGGAACAGGTATGGATGGATGGATGGATGGATGAATGGATGGAAAATGAGGCGTCTGTGACCCTGTAACCGGTATAGATAGATGGATGGATGGATGGATGGATTGATGGGGAGGCTCCCCGTGACCCTGGAACAGGTATGGATGGATGGATGAGGAGGCTCCCCGTGACCCTGGAACAGGTATGGATGGATGGATGGATGGATGAATGGATGGAAAATGAGGCGTCTGTGACCCTGTAACCGGTATAGATAGATGGATGGATGGATGGATGGATTGATGGGGAGGCTCCCCGTGACCCTGGAACAGGTATGGATGGATGGATGAGGAGGCTCCCCGTGACCCTGGAACAGGTATGGATGGATGGATGGATGGATGGATGAATGGATGGAAAATGAGGCGTCTGTGACCCTGTAACCGGTATAGATAAATGGATGGATGGATGGATGGATGGATGGATGGGGAGGCTCCCCGTGACCCTGGAACAGGTATGGATGGATGGCTGAGGAGGCTCCCCGTGACCCTAGAACAGGTATGGATGGATGGATGAGGAGGCTCCCCGTGACCCTGGAACAGGTATGGATGGATGGATGGATGGATGGATAATGGATGGAAAAGGAGGCTTCCGTGACCCTGGAACAGGGTTGGATGGATGGATGGATGGATGGAGAAGGAGGCTCCCTGTGACCCTAGAACAAGTATGGATGAATGGATGGATGGATGGATAATGGATGGATGAATGGATGGAAAAGGAGGCTCCCCTGACCCTGGAACAGGTATGGATGGATGGATGGATGGATGGATGGATGGATGGATGGAAAAGGAGGCTCCCGTGACCCTGGAACAGGTATGGATGGATGGATGGATGGATGAAAGGGTTAGGGTTAGGGCTCCTGCATTAGTTTGGGCTCTCCAGCATGTTCAGGTCTGTGCTGGTCCAGGTGCACCCCCTATGGTGTAAACCAATAACCCTTGACTTCTGTCGTCTTTTCAGAATCCAACCAAACATTAATGTGATGGCCGTTGTTTTTTCCAGCCTTATCATTTGGATCTAGATGATATTAAAGGTTCTGATGCTGCTGATGCTCTATCTGGTGCATCTTTGCCATAACTTGTTCCTTCTCTTGTTGTCTCATGGCTGTTAAAGTGCTTCCTGAGATACCGAGGTAGCTGGTTCTGGGGCGATCAGAAAGATTAACCCCTGGTTTATAGGCTGGTTTTCAGGTCAAGCTGGGTCAGCTGTAACACTGTTCTGTGTAGTCAATAGTTTACTGCAGTATATGGTCTTTCTACTGGTCTATGGAGGATACTTTTTACTAATCGAGGGTGAGACAGTCCTCTGGTACCTCCTGAGGCTGTTCATGCAAGGTGGCCCCGAAAAACCATCTGTGGGTCTAGTCAGACTGAGCCACCTCCTCTGGTCCATCAGACCGGACCAGAGGAGGTAAGTTTTATATTTTACCAGACCGGATCAGAGGATGTGAGTTTTACTTTTTACCAGACCGGATCAGAGGAGGTGAGTTTTATCTTTTACCAGACCGGATCAGAGGAGGTGAGTTTTATATCTTTGTCATCAGACCAGATCGGAGGAGGTGAGTTTTATATTTTTATCGTCAGACCAGATCAGAGGAGGTGAGTTTTATATTTTTATCGTCAGACCGGATCAGAGGAGGTGAGTTTTATATTTTCCATCATCAGACCGGATCAGAGGAGGTGAGTTTTATATTTTACCAGACCGGATCAGGGGATGTGAGTTTTACTTTTTACCAGACCGGATCAGAGGAGGTGAGTTTTACTTTTTACCAGACCGGATCAGAGGAGGTGAGTTTTATATCTTTATTATCAGACCGGATCAAAGGAGGTTAGTTTTATATCTTTATCGTCAGACCAGATCGGAGGAGGTGAGTTTTATATTTTCCATCATCAGACCGAATCAGAGGAGGTGAGTTTTATATTTTCCATCATCAGACCGGATCAGAGGAGGTGAGTTTTATATTTTCCATCATCAGACCGGATCAGAGGAGGTGAGTTTTATATTTTTTTTAAAGGTTTTTGTGGCTCTAGTGGCCTTTATTAATGGTACAGACAGGAAACCAGGGCAGAGAGAGAACAGGGAAGACATGCAGGAGTCGAACCTGCGACCGCTGCAGGAGGACTGGATCATCTCCAAACAGATTGTAGATCAGAGCAGGTGAGGTGTTTGTGCAGGTGGCCTTTATTGGTGGAACTTCACACTTTCAGACAGCAGCAGCATTAAAACCCAAACTAAATCTTACAAAACAGTTTTTACAGTACATCCGTCACCAAATGTCAGTACAGTAACAGTCACATGACCTTTACCCAGCAGCCACCGGGGCACCAAGGATGCTCTGGGACCTCACCTGTTCACCTGGCTGGGGGAGGAGAGAGGGAGGGATCCAGAACAGTACCGGTGTGTTCTGGGTCAGTCGGAACAGTCTCTCAGTCACAGCATAGCCCCAACCCTCACCACACCTCATCTCTGTTCTCCTTGAATTGGACCAGAACCACCAGGAAGGCCTGGAACTTCTGGTTGCAGACTTTGGAGGAAGTGGAGCTCTGCTCTGGACCACCAACACAACAGATCCGGGTCAGGAGGTGACATGCTTCTGGTCCACAGGTGAACTCCAAAACCTGCAGTCTGCAGCCACGAACCTTCTGAGGAGGACCATCGGGTTCAGGAGTCGCCTCCTGCTGGCAGCTTTAAGGCACTTCAGACCTGCTGGTCCAGAATCCAGACCTGGGGCCGGCTCTGAACCGTTGGAGTCCCCCCACAGAGCTCAGCTGATCAACCTGCTGATCCATCAGACCATCAGAACCCTCACCTGGTCCACACGAGAACTTGCACCTGAAAGCACCAGGATTCCAACCAGTCAACCAGACCAGGTCCTGGACCTGTGTCCGAATCAAGAATCAGGACTGGGTTTAAGTCCAGACCAGGACCAGAGTACAAACCCAGGTCTGGACTAGGAACCAGACCAGGACCCAGGCCTAGGCATGTTTCATAACTAAGTCCAGGACCCAGGTCCTGAATGTGTCCAAACCAAAACCAGGAACCAGACTAAAACCAGAAGACGAACGAGGACCCTTGCCCAGCCCAGATCTGGACCAGGACTTGACTCAAGACCCCAGGTTGGGACCTGCTGTGGCCCAGACCAGGACACAGACAGTATGTTTCTAAACCAGGACTAGAACCTGAAGGTTCCAGACCCATGATTCAGACCAGGACCAGGACCTGGGTTCACTCCAACAGCCACAAACTGAAGCCCCGACTGGTTCTGAAGAACCCCTGAGACCACATCACGCCCAGTCCAGGTCCTGAACAGAGAGACCGGCCAATCAGGTGAATCAGAACCAACGACTGGACCTGATGTGATGTCATCAGTTCCTCTGCTGTGACTGGATGTAATCTGGTCACATGACCCACAGGTGCAGAGGGCATGAGGCTCTGAGGGATCCGCCCACCTACCACCACCTACACCCTGCCTGTGAGAAAATGCCTGGTTGTCGTGGTTACACTGTGACTGACAGGCTGGCCCCGCCCCCAGCTCAAAGGCACCGAGGAAGTGATGGAGCAGACAGGAAGGCCTCAGACACAAACAGGAAGTGAAGGTGTTTTTGGGGGGGGGGGGGGGGGGGGGGGGGGGGGGGATGGGGAGGGGGTCTGTCGGTTGCCGTCTCGTCCTCTCCCGGGCCTGATGGGAGACTACTTGAGGTCCAGCACCATGCTGGCCGGGTTCTCCAGGTACTCCCTCCACAGGTTGGAGAAGCGGCACATGGTGGCGCCGTCGATGATCCGGTGATCCGCCGACCAGCTCACCTTCATGATGTGGGCGCGGGTCACCTGACCGGCGGCGTCGAACCGCGGCAGAACCTGAACACACCGGAGGAAGATGGATTAACTGGAGCGGGACGCCAGAACCAGAAGGTTCCAGTTTGGTTGGTGCAGAGCTGGCTCCGCCCACCATCGCTCCTCGAGAGTGTTGGAACAAAACCTGTTCTAATCAGAACAGGTTTTAGTCAGAACATATAACTAATCTAATCTAGAACAGCTCCACCTCTCTACGCTTGTTCTTCTGTTGGAGGATCATTAAACAAGATCATGAGGACCTTCAGTACTCTGTGGATGACATCACAGGTCTGGGTCTCTGGACTCACCTGGATCTTCCCCAGAGCCCCGATGGCCACTTCAGGAGGCAGGATGACCGGTTTGGCGTACGTCCCTCCGATCTGGTGGAACCACAAACACAGCGTCAGCTCCAGGAGCCCATTTACCCAGCAGGTACTGTGCGATGGAGGTGGACTCACCGATCCAATGTTGGACAGCGTGAAGGTTCCCCCGCTGAGCTCGGCGGTGCCCAGCTGACCCGCGGACCCCAGCGCCTGCAGCCGGTTCAGCTCCAGAGCCACCTGGAACACACTCAGCAGCTGCACGTTCTTCACGTTGGGAACCAGCAGACCCTGATTGGTGTCCATGGCCAGACCGATGTTGTGAGACGCCTGCGGGACAGAGAACCGCCAGCGCCTGGCTGTTCAGAACTGGTCCAGAACCAGAACCACTCGAGAACTGTTTAGAACTGGTCCAGAACCAGTCCCATACAAGCCCAGAACCTTTATCAGTTCAGAAATATTAAACAACCGGCCTAGAATCAGGCCAGAACCAGTCGAGAACTGTTCAGAACTGGTCCAGAACCAGTCCCATACAAGCCCAGAACCTTTATCAGTTCAGAAATATTCAACAACCGGCCTAGAATCAGGCCAGAACCAGTCGAGAACTGTTCAGGACTGGTCCAGAACCGGTTAAGAATCAGGGCAGAACCAGTCGAGAACTGTTCAGAACTGGTCCAGAACTGGTCTAGAACCTGTCCCTCCAAGCCTAGAACCTTTACCTAATCAGTTCAGAAATATTCAACAACCGGTCTAGAATCAGGCCAGAACCAGTCGAGATCTGTCCAGGACTGGTTCAGAGCCTGTTCAAAAACACTCCATAACTGGTCCAAAACCTTTACCAAATCAGTTCAAAAACATTCAAGAACCAGTCTAGAATCAGGCCAGAACCAGTCAAGAACTGTTCAGAAGTGGTCCAGAACCAGTCTAGAATCAGGCCAAAACAAGTCGAGATCTGTCCGGGACTGGTTCAGAGCCTGTTCAAAAACATTCCAGAACCAGTCTGGAATCAGGCCAGAACAAGTCAAGTACTGTCCAGGACTGGTCCAGAATTGGTCCAGATCCATGACGGAATCAGCCCAGAATTGGTCAAGAACTGATTCAGAATCGGTCCAGTACCAGTCTTTGACCAGCTCAGAACCAGCTTGGCTCAGAATCAATCAAGAACCAGGCCTAGACCGGTCTGGAACAGTCCAGAATTAGTTCAGAACCGGTCCAGGACCGGTCCTCGACCGCCCTCTTACCTTGTAAGTGATGTTCTGGCAGCCTTCGTCCACCGCAGCGTTCAGAATGGGGAAGTGGAGTAGACCGAGGGAGGCGGCCTGAACCAATGAGAGCACAGCTTGAGGACTGAACCAATCAGTGCTGACGTAGGCACGTGTCTACCTGGAGCCTCACCTTGATGAAGAAGGGCATGTAGCTGAGTTTGACGCCGCGGCGCTCTGCGAGGGGCCTCAGCTCAGTTCTCAGAGCCACCAGGCGGCTCAGGTCCACCTCATCACAATAACCGAAGTGAGGAATCTTCAGCGCCGCCGTCATCGTCTTCACCATGGCCTTGTGGAACCCTGAGGACACACGGAGAACAACACAGCTGAACGCCACGTAGCTGAAGTTACCACAGCCTACTGACACAAACGCCAGCTGTCAATCAAAAGACCACACCCACAGTTAGAACAAATCTTTGGTATGAATTTATGTTAACATTAACATCCTAACCCTGCCATTGTGTCAATGGGAGCCAATGAGTTAGCTAGTTTCAGCATCCTAATGTTAGCATTAGCATGTTAAAACTCATCATGTAATGTTAGCTTCCTCACCCAACAGGAGAAACAGAGACGTGAGGTTGTCTCAGGAGCATCCGCATGCTAATGTTAACATTAGCGCATTAGCTTTTACATGTTAATGCTAACAATATCTCATTAGCTTTAGCTTGTTAATTCTAACAACATCTCATGAGCTTTAGCCTGTTGATTCTAACAATCACATTGTAAGCTTTAGCATGTTAATGCTAACATTACTTCATTAACTTTACCATGTTAATCCTGACAATCACAAGAGCTAGCTTGATAATGCTAATATTAGCTCATTAGCTTTAGCATGCTAATTCTAACATTACATTGTGAGCTTTAGCATGCTAAATCTTGTAAACCTTGCGGGCACACAGAGAGGACAGGTGAGTCAGCAGGAACACGTGGACTGGTCCAGCAGGTTCCGGTCCGGACTCTCACCTTTGAGCGGCTCGGTCACATCATTGCCGGTAAAGACGGGTTTGGGAGTAGTGGGGGGATGTTTGATGGCTGCTGGAGGGGGGGCGGGTCCAGCAGCGGGAACGGCAGTCAGGGTGGGGCCCGGAGTCTGGATCTCCTGGACCGGGGCCGGAGGGAGGATAGCCCCTGTCTGCTTGGCCAGAAAGTTAAGGATGTCCTCCTTCAGAATCCGCCCATCCTTCCCCGTCCCCACCACCTCGCTGAGCTTGATCTGAGAGGACACGACAGTTAGTCCAGTAGCAAGGACACTGAGGACACTGGGACATGACTTGGGAAAGATGGTAACAAAGACTGGAGACACTGGGATGACACAGTAGGGAGAAGACATGGACTAATGAGGAACCAACTGGAAACAAGAGACTGAAGAATGGTGTGAAACTGTAAGAAGACTGGAAAGAATGGGGAGAAACACAGACCAGACTGGTTACTGGATCATGGACAGGACTGGAGACTGAGACAGCAGACCTGAGATCAGAACCTCTGAGGAGTCTGAGAGGCTTTCAGCTGGTTTTCATCTATTTGTCCTAAAATCCCTCCGTTCTGTTGTAAAACTGAAAACTTTGGTCGTTTGGTTTTTAAAGATTTTGTTGTTGTTAAAATGTCACTTATTATTCATAAAATTGCAATTGACCTTTCAGTAAGCACCGCCCCCTCCCTAGTTACTGTTGCTAGTCAGACAAACTTACTGCTCCTGCGTTAAGGACTGTGTTAATTTGCTATTTTTCCAACGTGTATCATCAGTGTTAATATTAAACTATAATAACTCCGTGGTGAAATATTGCTGCTGGGGACCTGCAACAGTGACTCGATGTGTCCAGAACGTTTGGAGGAGACATTTTTATTCTCTTTCTCAAGACAAAACAAACGCTGGAAAAATACAGGCTTTGGTTCAGTTATGTCTCCGTCCACACAAGCAACTGAACGTGGGGAAAGTTACAAAACACACCTACTTTTACTCCAAGGTAAGTTTACTTTGTTTAATAGAAGATTGATTTAACCACCGTTTAGTAAAAGTTATAATATGATTTAGCGGCAGGGAGGGTGATGAGTTCTCTGTTAGCATTAGCTAACAGAGAACTCACTATGGACCAGAGCTTGCTAGCCACCTATAAGCCTGCCTCGTGTACAGATATATATAGCCCTGGATATTTATTTTGTTAGGTATAAGGTGAGGCTGGTGATGTTAACGTCACTTTATTAATTATATTAATACAATGCTGTGACTGTCTGATGTTAACATAGCTCTGGTATGGGACAGACCTATGGACCAGAGCTAATGCTAACAGAGAACTCATCACCCTCCCTGCTGCTAAATCATATTACTTTTACTAAACGGTGGTTAAATCAATCATTTAATAAACAAAGTAAACTTACCTTGGAGTAAATGTAGGTGTGTTTTGTAACTTTGCCCACATTCAGTTGATTGTGTGGATGGACACATAACTGAACCAAAGCCTGTATTTATAGTTTGTTTTGGGTTGAAAAAGGGAATAAAAATGTCCCTCCAAACATTCTGGACACCTCGAGTCACTGTTGCAGGTCCCCAGCAGCAATATTTTACCACGGTGTTATTATAGTATAATATTAACACTGATGATACACATCGGAAAAATAGCGAATTAACATAGTCCTTAATGCAGGAGCAGGAAGTTTGTCCAACCTAGCAACAGTAACTAGGAAGGGGGCGGTGCTTACTGAAAGGTCAATTCCTGTGTTCTTGAAACTTTTAGTCCCTGCACAGAACCAGGACCAAGGTCCCTGCTCAGAACCAGGACCAGGGTCCCTGCTCAGAACCAGGACCAGGGTCCCTGCTCAGGACCAGGACCATGGAGTGGCCACAGTGGAGTGCCTCTGGTACACCTGGTCCTGCTGGATGCTGTTCCTGCTCCCGGCAGGTTTGGACCAGATGGTGGACAGCATGGGTGAGGCTAGCCCTTTTTTAGGGGTGCTTCAGCACCCCTAAATTGAAATTCAGCACCCCAAAAACCTGGAGTAAGAAATGTTGTTATTCTAAAATTTTAGTTCGCATTTGACAGGCTTAGATAATGTCCAAAAATTAATCCATAGTTTGTGGTTTAAGTTTATATTTTAAGAATGAAAATGAAACGACCCCGCCTAATGGTATCGTCCTCTTCTCATTAACGTTACTTGTGGGTTGTGGTGGGGCTCATTGGGTGCTCATCACCCCTAAAGCTCTGACCCTAGAATCGCCCCTGGTGGACTGCAACACTGAGCTGCTGGATCAAAACACCAACGTTGTCTTCAAGAAGATGCTGCTGTGGACTTGATCCATGTCCACAGTAGCTCAACTTTAGAGAAAACTGTCAGTTTTGTGGACCTTAGGTCAGCGTCAGAACACCAGACAGGACATCTTCATCATAGAGAACCACAGATGTTGGTCCTTCTGGACCTTTGACAGCTTACACCAGAAGTTTAGTCAAGTTTAGTCCAGTCCAGTCCAGTCCAGTCCAGACCTTTTTCCTGTCACCATCTGATAGTAAACCAGACTAACCGTTCCTGGTTTAGGTCAGTTAGGATCTAGTGATACAAAACACCAGAATAATGAGAGGAAGAGTTTTTAGGACAGTGACAGACTAGACCAGACCGGAACCAGTGACAGACTGGACCAGACCGGATCAGACTGGAACCAGTGACAGACTGGACCAGACCAGACCGGAACCAGTGACAGACCGGACCAGACAGGACCGGAACAAGTGACAGACTAGGCCAGAACAAGTGACAAACTGGACCAGACCGGACCGGAACAAGTGACAGACTAGACCAGACCGGACAAGACTGGAAACAGTGACAGACGGGACCAGACCGGACCAGACGGGAACCAGTGACAGACGGGACCAGACGGGAACAAGTAACAGACTGGACTGGACCAGACTGGAACCAGTGACAGACCGGACCAGACGTGACTGGACCAGATGGGACCGGATCAAGTGACAGACTAGGCCAGAACAAGTGACAAACTGGACCAGACCGGACCGGAACAAGTGACAGACTAGACCAGACCGGACAAGACTGGAACCAGTGACAGATGGGGCCAGACGGGACCAGACGGGAACCAGTGACAGACCGGGCCAGACTCACATTGTTCTCCATGGCGAGGCGGCGGACGGCGGGGGTGGCCTGGGTCTTGTGTCCTTTGATCTCCTGGTGGGTGTGCTCCTCTCGGGCCATAGCGGGGGTCTCCACCACATCCTCCTCCTGGATCACCTCTGAACAAAACCAGAAAACTTGAGTCTCCAGAACCTAAAAGGGCCTACAGTATACCTGGTTTTAGAGTGAAACCGGCACCAGCATCTCACCTGAGCTGGACTCCGTCTCAATGTCAACCAGCGGCTTGCCCACAAGGGCAGTGGCATCCACGTCGTAGTAGAGCTTCTTGATGACGCCGTCATAGCGGCTGGTGATGGTGACCGAGGCCTTGTCGCTCTGGACCTCACAGATGCTGTCAAACTGAGAAACTCTGTCGCCCTCTTTAACGTACCTGCGACAGGAAACACGCCCGAATCAAACCTGAGGACAAGCGTGTGCTTGGTTCTTCATCCTGCTGAGTTGACTAGCAGTAAGCAAAAAGGAGGTAGCAGGTGTCCAACAGGAAGACCCTACATGGACACTGATGGGGGGTCAGCATCAGATGGAGAAGACAGGTTGGATGACCCCTTTGGTTTGGAAAATGGAACAGGTGGAACCAGTGTTGTCATACAGATGACTCCTTGGCCCCGCCTCCACCCTCCAGCTGTACATTCACAGCGATCACAGAGTATTTACAGCATGTGCTTCCATGAAGCCCTGCAGCAGTTTCTCCACATCGTGGTCCACAGCAAGCCCCTCCAGTCTCCAGTAACTAAGTTTCAGAGTCTACGTTGAGAAAATATCCAACGTCCAAACCTGCTGCCCTGTTCAGAGAAGAGCGGTGGAAACCAGGGTGCCAAAATGATAAAACAGACTTCTACCAGTTGGTCTGACCTACCACTCCTTCACCGTCACCTCCATGATTCCCTCTCCAATGTCCGACAGTTTGAACTGGACGATGGGTCCTCGACATACTGCGGGAGGCACAGCAGTGACATCATCACTGACACCATCACCATTCGTAGATGTCACGCTGAGTGACATGGTCACTTACCGCTGGCGGTGTGCAGCGTCCTTCCGCTGAACATGTGGAAGTTTCTGTCCCATCTGAAGATGAGCGGCTGCAGAGTTCTGTCAGACCTGAAGTTCTGCTGCCGGAAACAGCGACGGCGGTACTGCTGACTCAGCTGGAGGAAAAAAAAAACGGAGGTCACAATAGAACTGGAGATGCCCCCTGTGATGTCATCCACGGGTCCTTGAAGAGAGACGTTTTGTTCTTTTTTTATGACTTTATCATCTTCCACGGCACCTTATTGGCAGGAGCATGCTGGAACTAACAAGGTCTCTAGAGCAGTGATTCCCAAAGTGTGGGCCGCAACCCCCTGGTGGGCCGTCGCGGTACTGCAGGTGGGCCGTGAGAGGTCATTAAAATCCTCAATCTTTTAAAATATGTTTTTAATTACTGTAAAATATTAATGACATGATTTAAAAACATTAATAAGTAACAAAACAAACCAGTTAAGTGTTATACTACCATTATCTTAATTTAATATGACAAGTGTCTCCTTGTTTGTTGACCCCTTACATTAATGTCAGAACATAGCTTCTAGTCCT
This sequence comes from Hirundichthys speculiger, assembly GCA_018398805.1. Lineage (NCBI taxonomy): Eukaryota > Metazoa > Chordata > Actinopteri > Beloniformes > Exocoetidae > Hirundichthys > Hirundichthys speculiger. The sequence goes on along the minus strand of JAGFBZ010002176.1, from coordinate 53,655 downwards.
GGATGTTGATCACAGTTGTGATTAAAGGTTTCAGTGGGCTGTAGAGATTTTTCACATTTTAAATTGGGCCTTGGTATCCTGAATTTTGGGAATGGATGCTCTAGAGCATTGGCACTTGGCATTCTGGAGCTAACAAGGTCTCTAGAGTTTTGGCACTTGGCATTCTGGAGCTAACAAGGCCTCAAGAGCTTTGGCACTAGGCATTCTGGAGCTAACAAGGCCTCTAGAGCCTTGGCACTTGGCATTCTGGAGCTAACAAGGCCTCTAGAGCTTTGGCACTAGGCATTCTGGAGATAAGCTAACAAGGCCCTCTAGAGCTTTGGCACTAGGCATTCTGGAGATAAGCAAACAAGGCTCTTTAGAGCTTTGGCACTAGGCATTCTGGAGCTAACAAGGCCTCTAGAGCTTTGGCACTTGGCATGCTGGAGCTAACAAGGCCTCTAGAGCTTTAGCACTTGGCATGCTGTAGCTAACAAGGCCTCTAGAGCTTTGGCACTTGGCATTCTGGAGCTAACAAGGCCTCTAGAGCTTTAGCTCTTGGCATTTTGGAGCTAACATGGTCTCTAGAGCTTTAGCACTTGGCATTCTGGAGCTAACAAGGCCTCTAGAGCTTTGGCACTTGGCATGCTGGAGCTAACAAGGCCTCTAGAGCTTTGACACTTGGCATGCTGGAGCTAACAAGGCCTCTAGAGCTTTGGCACTTGGCATGCTGTAGCTAACAAGGCCTCTAGAGCTTTGGCACTTGGCATTCTGGAGCTAACAAGGCCTCTAGAGCTTTGGCACTAGGCATTCTGGAGATAAGCTAACAAGGCCCTCTAGATCTTTGGCACTAGGCATTCTGGAGATAAGCAAACAAGGCTCTTTAGAGCTTTGGCACTAGGCATTCTGGAGCTAACAAGGCCTCTAGAGCTTTGGCACTTGGCATTCTGGAACTAACAAGGCCTCTAGAGCTTTAGCACTTGGCATGCTGTAGCTAACAAGGCCTCTAGAGCTTTGGCACTTGGCATTCTGGAGCTAACAAGGCCTCTAGAGCTTTGGCACTTGGCATTCTGGAGCTAACAAGGCCTCTAGAGCTTTGGCACTAGGCATTCTGGAGATAAGCTAACAAGGCCCTCTAGAGCTTTGGCACTAGGCATTCTGGAGATAAGCAAACAAGGCTCTTTAGAGCTTTGGCACTAGGCATTCTGGAGCTAACAAGGCCTCTAGAGCTTTGGCACTTGGCATGCTGGAGCTAACAAGGCCTCTAGAGCTTTAGCACTTGGCATGCTGTAGCTAACAAGGCCTCTAGAGCTTTGGCACTTGGCATTCTGAAGCTAACAAGGCCTCTAGAGCTTTAGCTCTTGGCATTTTGGAGCTAACAAGGCCTCTAGAGCTTTAGCACTTGGCATTCTGGAGCTAACAAGGCCTCTAGAGCTTTGGCACTTGGCATGCTGGAGCTAACAAGGCCTCTAGAGCTTTGACACTTGGCATGCTGGAGCTAACAAGGCCTCTAGAGCTTTGGCACTTGGCATGCTGTAGCTAACAAGGCCTCTAGAGCTTTGGCACTTGGCATTCTGGAGCTAACAAGGCCTCTAGAGCAGCGGTTTTCAAAGTGTGAGGCGCGCCTCCCCTGGGGGGCGCCAGAGGGATTCAGGGGAGGCGTGGGAGAAAAAATAAACCTGAAAAGACAGAAAAACAGTGTAAACATAGAGGGCAAAATGGATCGATTTTTACTATCTCAAGGGAAAGTGAGAGAGAGCACAGAGTCTGAGGCAAGCAGAAAACGGAGGAAGTATGACCCTGATTATTTAAAATTTGGCTTTTCATGTATTGGTCCTGACGAGGCTCCGCTGCCGCAGTGTGTTATCTGCAAAGAGGTGCTAGCTAATGACAGTATGCGACCCTGTAAACTCCGGCGTCATATTGAAACCAAGCACAAAAGCTTAACGACCAAGCCGCGGGAGTTTTTTAATCGGAAACTTAATGAATTGCAGTCACAGAAGAAAGTAATCGAGGCGTTTGGCACTGTGAATACCAAGGCAACCGAAGCATCATACCGCGTAGCGTTACGCATTGCGAAGGCGGGGAAAGCCCACAACATTGGTGAGACATTGATCCTCCCTGCTGCTAAAGATATGTGTTCGGCACTAATGGGCAAAGCTACTGCTGCCAAGCTGGATGCCATCCCGATGTCTGACAACACCATCCAGCGCCGCATCTCTGACATGGCAGCTGATGTGAAAGAACAGGTGCTGGACGCTGTCTGTGAGAGCCCTTTCTTCTCCATTCAACTGAACGAGTCCACTGATGTTGCTAACTGTGCACAGCTAATGGTGTATGTACGCTTTATTAAAGAGCTCGGTGTCCAGGAGGAGTTTCTATTTTGCCATCCTCTGCCAGCTCGCACTACAGCCGCAGAAATCTTCAAGGCTTTGAATGACTTCATTCAGGAAAATCATATTGACTGGAGCCGCTGTTGTGGAATATGTACTGATGGCGCACGAGCAATGACAGGCCGCCACAGCGGTCTGGTGAAACAGGTGCAAGCGGTTGCGCCCGCCGCTGATTGCCGCTGTTTGGTCGCACTGTATCATCCATCGCCAGGCTTTGGCAACCAAGAAGATGCCCAAAGAGCTGCGCGCGGTCCTGGATGAGGCAGTAAAAATTGTCAACCTAATTAAATCACGCGCCATGAATGCCCGCCTCTTCTCCACCCTCTGCAATGAGATGGGCGCTCACTTCCATCAGCTGCTCCTGCACTCCGAGGTCCGGTGGCTGTCGCGGGGCAAGGTCCTCACCCGCTTGTGTGATCTGCGCGAGGAAGTCCGCATGTTCCTCGCCGAAATCAACTCCCCACTGGTGAAGTATATGGAGGACGCAAAGTGGGTTGCAATGCTGGCCTATCTGTCTGATATCTTCGACCGGATAAACACACTGAACACCTCTCTGCAAGGTAAAGAGTGCCATGTCTTTTTGGCACATGATCAAGTCTCTGCATTCAGGAAAAAGTTGGATCTGTGGTGTGCTCGTGTTGAACGGGGCTCGGTGGAAATGTTCCCAACCTTGGAGGATGTTGTGGAGAAGACAGGACTGCAACTGGACTGTGTGCAACAAGTGGTCATTGAACATCTGAAGGGGTTGCGTGATCAGTTTGGAGACTATTTTGGGGAGGAGACCTTGGCAAATCAGTGGGTGAGAAATCCGTTTTCTTTCCCAGTGACACCGCGTGATGGACTGACCTTGCAAGAGGAGGAGGCCCTTGTCGAGCTGAACTCTAATATGGACTTGAAACAAAAGATGAGTGAGGTGTCACTTGCACACTTCTGGCTGTCTGTGGAGACCAAGTTCCCCCACCTCACCAAAAAGGCTGTAAAGGTGTTCATCCCCTTCACCTCCACTTACTTGTGTGAGTGCGGGTTTTCCGCATTGACAATCATTAAAAGCAAGTACCGGTCACGGCTGCGGGTAGAGGATGATCAGCGTTTATTCCTATCCACAGTGAATCCGCGCATCAACCGCCTGTGCGCATCAAAAACACAGACTCATTGTTCCCACTAAAACAGAGGCAAGCAAAATAAGGTGGCAAGATTGGTTTATTGCCGTCATGGCAAGGATTTATGGATGATGTTGCGATTGCGATATGAAAAGCAGCGCTGTATATGGTGCGCAGTGATAACATACAGGTGTTAAAAATGTGTTGAAAACGTACAGGTGTTAAAGAGTGTTTTAAAAAATGTGTTAAAAAACATACAGATATCAAAATGTGTTGAAAACATACAGGTGTTAAAATGTGTTTAAAAAATGTGTTGAAAACATAAAGATATTAAAATGTGTTAAAAACATACAGGTGTTAAAATGTGTTTAAAAAATGTGTTAAAAGATACAGATATTAAAATGTGTTAAAAACATAAAGATATTAAAATGTGTTAAAAACATACAGGTGTTAAAATGTGTTTAAAAAATGTGTTAATGTGTCATTCAAGGCTCAGAGGGAGTGAGGCACTGCCGTGTTGACAAAAATATATGTTATCGGGGCTATTTGTCGTGATATCGGACATATCGAGATGACGTCATAATTTCATGTTATCAGCCCGATAGGTATTGGGTCGATAATTATCGTGCACCCCTAGTTTTAAACTCCAAGAAAAATAGCACATCTTTCATTTGGCAATATTTTGGATTTGAGACTGAAGATGAGCATCAGAAACAGGTGCTGTGCAGAGCATGTCATGCAAAAACTGCAACGTCGAGTGGAAACACGACAGATTTGTACTGACACCTTAAAGTCCACCTTGTAAACCTGCAGGAGTGCATGGTGAAGAAGTCAAGAGAGTAGTCAGTAAGTGAAACTACTAGTACGGCCAAACAGACAACAACTGCAGCTTCTTTCACCAGTGTAACGGCGTACGAAAGAAGCAGCCGAAGGCACAAGGAGATAACTGCTGCCGTAACGTGTTACCTTAGCAAAGACATGGATGTTTATTTCACTATTACAGTTGCTACTTTCTGTGAAAAAGACTTCTTAATACAGGGGTTGAATTTCTTCTGCAGCTGATGTTCATGTAAAGCCATGCACTGACCTTGCACTACCTGTAAGGTAAGACCTTTAGGGGCGTGAATCTTTCACTCACAAAACAATCTGATTCAAATCTCGATTCACAGGCTATGATCCGATTCAGGGACGATTCATAAAAATAGTAAATGATTCGATTCGGTACGATTCGATACGGTTCGGTTCAGTTCAATTCAATAGAAATTGACAATTTAACCCCAACTACTTATTTTGCTTTATTACTGAGAAGAAAAAGACACAAATTTAAGAATTTAATTTCAAAATAGTATTTGTTTGTTTATTTAATGTCCAAGAGACAATAAACTAGGCCTACTGAAAATAAATTCAGACATTAACTTAAGCCTTTACAATATGCCTGGGGGGATAATTGACATTACATAATGAAACGCAAAACTCGTAATCTGGTGTGCCTCACTTCACAGGTTTGCAAAACTCTGCTCATACTTAAAATCCAATTCTTAATTTCCCTCAACAGAAAATAAACTATAAAAATGGAACAAAGTTTAATTATTCCTGCTAATGTGAGAATACACTGAGCATAAGGCTGAGGTTAGATATCAAAAATAAAAGTAGTTGTTATGACTTCCGGTTTGGACATGTGAGAGATCCGACGTGTCGACGAGAGTCTCCTCAAAATTTGGATCTAAATACCTTTAAACTCCAATGTTTTAACCACTAGTGTTTAGTTATTAGTTTCTGTGTAATATTTTCGCTCATCATATGCGAAACACGCAGTGAAATATGCCAGGCACACAGAGAGGAAAAGAGGAAAAGAAACCAACGCTCAGCAGCAAGGTGGATAAGATGTTGAGCAGCGAAGCAAACGACGAACTAGCCGTGTGGTTGGCGTCTAAAATGGAAAAGGAGCGAGTAAATATCCGAGAAGACATGGCGGCACTAATTCAGTCATCTCTAGCACCTATCCAGTTGGCACTAACGAGCTTTCAGGAAACGGTGGATACCCTTGACCGGCGTGTAACATCTGTTGAAATGACAACAGGAGAGAACTTTGAAGCTGTATGTGAAGCCGAAAAAGCTATTCCTGATCTGCAGACCCTGAATGCTAAGTTGCAAGACCGCATCGAGGACTTGGAAAATCGTTCCAGAAGGTCAAACCTCCGAATTATCAATGTTCCAGAGGACAGCGAAAAGAATGAAGACATGTTGACATGTTCATGTAAAGCCATACACTGACCTTGCACTACTGGGGCTATGGCACTACTTGCCATAGCCATCTATGGAGGAGTGTAAGGTCACTCCCCCATAGATGGCACTACTTGCCATAGCCATCTATGGAGGAGTGTAAGGTCACTCCCCCATAGATGGCACTACTTGCCATAGCCATCTATGGGGGAGTGCAAGGTCACTCCCCCATAGGTGGCTATGGGGGCTGCTCCCTCAGGAGCAGGTGTTGCAAACACCTGCTCTTGAGGGAGACTTTGGGGGAGCAGGTGTTTGCAACACCTCCGGACCTTGATCGTGCCCATCACACCCTCCGACAGACTTGAAAAGGGCCCTCCCAGGGCTATCATTGTCGCATTTCACAGATACCAAGATCGGGAGAGAGCTCTACGATGGGCCAGGCAGAATGCGATTGAGTACAAGGGGAACACGCTAAGATTTTATCCTGATCTTAGTGTTGTCCTCTCCAAGAAGCATGCAGCTTTTAAAAACGTCAAGTCAGATCTCTACAAGAAGGGAATAAAGTTTAGGCTGAAGTATCCAGCACGCCTTGAGGTGACACGCCGTGGAGGTGTGACCTTCGAGACGCCGCCAGAGGCAGAAGTGTTCTGTGCTCAACTGACCGAGAGCATTGGGGCTACTGCTGAAGAGGAGGACTAGTTCTCGTTACCCCTTTGATGGCGAGTTGGTAAAGTTTGTTACTTTATTTGCACTCTATTGTTGCTGCTACTTAAAGGTTAACTGGGTGGACTATACATTGAACCGCGCTACTCGCGCTATATAAACTCAACTTATCCAAAAGCGAATGCTTACCAATAAATAAATCAGTCATGGCGATCCCAGACCAATCTTTACCATTTAAGATATCAAAAGATGGTTTTTAAATACTTGGGCATTAATATCACAACCACCTTTCAAGATCTTTTTTAATAAGAACATTGCCCCACTAGTATTAAAAGCTAAATCTGACCTACAAAGATGGGAATTCTTGCAGCTGACTCTTGCTGGCAGAGTAAACTGTATCAAAATGAACATTTTGCCTAGGTTGTTATGTGTGTTTCAATGTCTCCCTATTTTCCTTTCAAAATCTTTCTTCCATTAGCTAGATAACTTAGTGTCACAATTTATATGGAACAAACAGAATCCTAGAATTTCTAAAGACTTTCTTCGAAGAGAAAGAATGGAAGGTGGTTTAGTCCTCCCCAACTTCAGAAGTTACTATTGGTCAGCAAATATACATAAAATAACATATTTAGGGCCCTATAAAATCCGTTTTATTTTTTCTCAAATTCCGTTTTAATTTTTTTCATTTTCGGTGTTTTTCTGTTTTTAATTTTTGAGAATTCCTTTTTAAGCATTTTATGCAAATTTAACCCCAAAACAGTATAAAAAGTAATGAAATATAGACAATGTATGCAATTATAACTGTAAATTTTAATGTTTTTATACTTTTAAACATATTGTGTCCAACAAAACATTGTTTTTTTTTTTAACAAAAAAAACTAGTTTTTTCTATGTAATAAATAAGAAAAAAAATAATTCAAATAGGTAAAATCCATTTAAATTGCAAAAAAGAAAAATTGCAACAGCAGTAAACTAATCATCTTAGTTTGTTTAATTTATTCTGTTATCAGACAGTTTGTCATAACGTACATGATATTTTTCAGGTATGTCATGACAAACTGTGTCCGATAACAGAAAAAACTATATTTGCTACAGCTGATGTAGATGCTATGAAATCCAAAGCACTGAACACCGGTTGTGTGTATGAGTGTGTGCCCGGGTGTTTTTTTTTTTCTTTAGGTGTTCCATCTATTACAGACAGCCGTTTAAATAAATAATTATCAGCCTCTTTGTGTTTAGCTCGTTGAGTGACTTTCGCCTTGGGGAGGGAGGTCTGGGCCCCTCTGCTGAAGAAGCTGCTGCCCCCGCTAGCCAACTACGGACCAAGCGGGAGTTAATGGATGGATGGAACTGATCCCTGCACGTATATTTTTGTGTCCATTCAATCGTCTGCTGGCAAAACTTGCAGCATTTTGAATCGCCAGAAACATAATAATCTCGGATAAACTGCTCTGCCCTGGACCTGAGAGTAAACCGCTAGTTCCTTTGCTTCTTCGCCGGTTTCTCAGGTGGCAGCTTCGACGTGTTTCTCAAAAGAAAAGTTCCTTTTAGTCCGCGAGGAAAAAAAAAAAACGTTTGCGCAAATTGCCGTTCAGTTCTGTTATATTGCGCATTTAAAGTGAATTCCTTTTTTAATCTCCAATTCCGCGATTCCGTCCGCGATTCCGTGATCGCTGATTCCATAGGGCCCTACATATTGGATGCAATCCCCGGATACAAACTGGTGTGAACTGGAAAACAGATCATGTGTATCAACCTCTTTAACAGCACTGGTCTCCTCTCATATACCAGCTAAAATTGAGCAATACACATCTAATCCTGTGGTTATTTCTACCTTAAAAATATGGAATCAATTTAGAAGGCATATTAACGTCATAATCATAACTTTCTACCAGCAAAATTGGACCAGATGTTTGCAGTATGGCATAGGAAAGGTCTACGAACTTTCTGTGATTTCTATGTAAACGAAACATTTGCTAGCTTCAATGACTTATGTTCAAAGTACGACCTTCCACAGACTGATTTATTCCGTTATTTCCAAGTTTGCAATTTTGCTAAAACAGAGTGCCCACAATTTCTAGTACTTCCTGAGAAATCACTGGTAGACTCTCTGTTGGAAGTCCCCTTTGGGATGAGAGGATGTACGGCACGGTTAGACTCTAGCATTATGTCAGCAAACAAGGTCAAGGTGGAAATTGTTAAAAGTTGCTGGGAAAAAGAGATTGGAATGGATATTTCAGAGGAGGTGTGGGCAGAGCCCTTAAAAAGAGTTAATAGCAGCACGTCCTGTGCAAGATTGGGTTTAATCCAGTTTAAGGTAGTGCAGCAGAGCTAGGATTTCCTCCTTCTACTCACATATGGACATTAGATGCGTTAGATGTCATGCAGATGTAGCTGACCCGACACATATGTTCTGGTCCTGTCACGCACTTACACGATGTTGGTCAACGGTCTTTAACATATTGTCTGGGGTTCTGGAGGTGAGAATGGAGCCCAGTGTACTAGTGGCTATATTTGGGGTACCAGATGAAGTTACTACTTGGACAAAAAAACAATGTAATAATATATCTTTTCTTACCCTACTGGCGCGCAGGCAAATTCTGTTACATTGGAAATCAAACACTCCACCGACTGCAGCACAGTGGCTGCAAGATGTGATGTTCTTACACTTGGAGAAAGTAAAATCCACTATTCGAGGCTCTGACAAGTTTCTTTCAGTGTGGGGACCTTTAATCACATATTTCGATGGACTTGATACCAAAGTAGCCTTAATCAATGAATTTACTTGGATGTTCTGGTACAGCTACACTTCTATATACAGGAGTAGCCAACTCCACGCAACCTAGGTTATACTTCAGACATGGCTTCAGATTTGATCTTAGTTCTAGTTCTCTGCACAAGTCTATACATGTGATTTAACATTGAGATTTCTATTGTTTTTTTTCATAACATTTGTAATTATTTTACTATTCAGATCCAGTCAGGGTGTGTTGAGGGTGGGGGGAGGTGTTATTGGTTGTGTGTTAAAAAAAAAACCAATGTACCTATTCCCATGTATTTTTACACTGTCACTTTCAATAAAAAGAAGTTTAAGTTTAAGTTAAGTTTAAGTTATGAAACAATTAAGTTGCCTATTAAAGGCAAAAATTCAGAATGACTAGTGATTCAGTCACTTGTGAACTTCAACAGTAAAACATCACTGACAAGATACATGGATCCAAAACTTTAGTAAGTAGTTATAGAAAATAGCATGTTAAATTCAACATTTCTTTTTGATGCCTGTAACTCTGAACATTAGCTTTTATTAAAAAAAAAAAGTTTTAATCACAAAAAGCTCTAAACACTGAATAACTAATACTTCAGACATGAAAATCCCTCACCTTTTGGCGAAATTCGCCATTTTGAAGTCAAAAAGGGTGACCAACTTGAATTGTGTAGATCCGAGGAGTTTTCTTTCTTTTCTTTTTTTTTTAATTTTTTTATTTTTTTTTGGGGGGGGGGGGGGGGGGGGGGGGGGGGGATGGAGGTCGGACTCAGGAGATTTTTTTTTTTATTTAAATATCATATAATTGTCATAATAAGCAAACTGAGCACTTCAGAAATCTGCCCTTTAAATGACACTTGGATGGTCAGTAAATCCTGTCCAGAACCAATCAGGTCAGATTGTTCCATTATTCCAGTCGGACCAACGTTCTTCATTCATGTGTACTTGGAGGTTACATTGCTAAGCGAGACCAGAAGCAGGAGCTAGTGATGTCCACGCCGGGGACGAGGCAGACGAGCGTCCGTTCACGTTTCCTACCTACATTTACCAGTGGTGAGAAGCGCTGTATATTTCATCCGCGTTATCTGACATGTTGCTAGCCGCGCTCTCAGCTGCATAGCTGACGTCACGACTCTTACAGGTAAAACGTCAACACTGGAGTCTCGTGAGAGTTCACGCACCCGTTGGCACAACCCGTTGACCCGTTGACCCAGACCTTTACTGAAGGTCTGGGTCGCTGGACCTCAGGAAAACCGATATGTGGCCGTAAATAAGGGACATCGGACCGTTCGTAGTGCATTTTTACCGATCCAGTTCTCCATTGACCGATGCACTCGGATCTCATACGTCACAGACCGATAACCGATTCAAATCGGTTTATCTTTACACCCCTAAAGACCTTTATTTGGAACTACTTTGGTGTAGTTGAGTCAAGGATGCTTTAGTTCTTCAATGTTGTTGTTATTTACAATATATTGCTATTTGTACATTCCTTTACAGAGGTGCCCTATTTTGGTGCTTCTGATCCATTTACGATCAACCTATTTACATGTTTGATTTTGATGATGAGAAAAGTTGAACTTTACTGAAGACAGATGGCTCTTGTGTTTATTTTTAGTTATTATAATAGATCTTGCTCAATGTTGCCCATGTTTCTTGTTAATAAATATTCCTAACGTTGGAAATCTATTCTTGACTTCAGTTTTCATTCTTGCGTTGACTTTATGGAATTAACTGTTTTAATGGTTGATGAATGGTGGATGGAGGGTTCTGATGTTCGCAAATGTTCATTTTCACTGGAACTTGATTTGAAAGAGGGAAAATCGTGAATGAAATCAAAATCACAATATCTGCCAGAAAAACCGCAATACAATTTTTTCTCAAAATCATTCAGCCAACCCACAACTTTCCGGACCAACCCACAACCCTTCCGGACCAACCCAGAACTTTCCGGACCAACCCACGACCCTTCCGGACCAACCCAGAACTTTCCGGACCAACCCACAACCCCTCCGGAGTAGGCTTGGGCGGTATTACGGTAATACCGTATACTTCCGGTATTCAAAAATAGCAGCGGTATCAGTTTCAATACCGTCTTAAAAATGCAATGAATGATTTCTGTGGTTTAAAGTTTAGTTTCTCTCCTGTATCGCTGTGTGTTCTGCTTTATTTTACAGTTTATTCATGTTCGCTCGCAGCTGACTCGCTCGCCCGTTTGACTCGTCCTGTTACGGTACTGACTATGAAAGCAACACTTCCTGAGCTTGCTGCTTCAAAATAAAAGCTTCTAATGAAACTAATAATGTTGGACTTTTATGTTGAAGAATTTATAGGAAGTAAAACGTCCCGCATCAGACACTTTACTGTAAAGCGCGTTTCAGCGCTGCAGGAGACAGGCTGCAGGCAGCTGCAGCAGAGAAGGAACAGTAAAACTACAGTGAAAAGCAAGAAATACACAAATAAATAACAACTGTAGTTGAGCCAACTTTATATTGAAGCACTGAACTGCTGTTTCGAGGTAAACTCGCCTTTTTTTTTCAGGCGTAAAGTCCCGTGGCGGGGCACATAATGGGGACTGCTGTTTTGACGGGCGGCGTCCGCCGGTGGTGTTTGTTCGCCTTAATAGTCGTGGTAATACGGTATACCCCGGTAAAATGTGAGGGAAGTTTGACGGTATCAAAATTTGGATACCGCCCAAGCCTACTCCGGAGCAACCCAGAACTTTCCGGACCAACCCACAACCCCTCTGGACAAACTCAAAACCCCTCTGGACCAACCCAGAACTTTCCAGACCAACCCACAACCCCTCTGAACCAACCCAGAACTTTCCGGACCAACCCACAACTTTCCGGACCAACCCACAACCCCCTCCGGACCAACCCACAACCCCTCTGGACTAGAGATCGACCGATTATCGGTCGGGCCGATTATTAGGGCCGATATTTGGAAATTTGACTTATATCGGCATCGGCCTTTTTTTAATCCGACCAGCCGATATGAAGAAATCAATGTAAAACTGGGTTATTGCGGCTCAGATGCAGCCGCGCCTCTCTCTCCTGCCTGCTGTCTCCTGCATTATTCACCTCGTCCTCTGATTGGTTGAGCGGCAGAGGCTGAGCCTCCGAACAAGAAGCTGTCATCACAAACACGGGAGAGTGAGAGGAAAAGTTTTCTTGTGTGAGAAGCTCCCGACAGAAAACACGTGTCAAAGGTAAATGCAGAAAGCTCTTCCGAAATTGTAATAAACATCCCAGAACTCTGCATCTCACAGCTACTACTAACGTTACAGTGAGCAGCAGAATAACGTAAGAGCAGAGTAAACCTTAGCGGCAGCTATGCTAACTCGTATTACGCCCCAACATGTCTGTGAATTATTTAAAAGAAGACTGCTGATAATATCAACATGGAAACAGTCCATGATAGAAAAGCATGTGTGTGTGATTAAGAGAGCGCATAAAAAACTCAGTTCACTTGTTTTAGGGAGCGCGAAAGTGGAGGCTGCTTAGCTTTTACCATAAAATTAGTCCGTCGATCTGGCTCTAAACGTTCTGCAGACTATGTATTAGCAATGGGGAAAATACATCGTACTTTCCGGACAGTAAGCCGTTACTTTTTCTCACGCTTTAAACCCTACAGCTTATACAACGATGTGGCTAATGTATAGATTTCTACGGACCAGCTTCATGCCGTCAATACGTTTATCCTCGTCAGAATGAAATTACTGAACCGGTCACAGCGGACCAATGAAACTGTTCAATTAAATCAAACACACTCACACTAAATTCTTCAGATCAGTCATTTTGTGCTTCATGCACACACCCTCATCATGGAAAACACATGAAGGAGTGCATATGATTTAGCTTTTAAGTTAAAGGTAATCGATCTGTCGGTCAGAGAAGTAAACAGAGCTACTGCACGTATTTATTTTGAGATCTGAATATTCAGGTGAGCTCAATAGGAAATCACGGTATGTAACGTGGAGAATAGTAAGTAGTTAGAGACACGTGGAAAAACTCTACAACTCACAACTACTAATGTTGCTATGAGCTTTCTGGTCCTATGATCTGAAAATGAACGGGAAGATGAAAGAGTAAAATTCAGAAATGATTCATCTGAACAAAGTGGTGGAACATTTTAAATACTGTGTGAGCTCATTAAAGCCCGAAAGGCTGTTTGTGTCCTGTCAGGAGTTTAACTGCACTCATAACAACTATTATACTTTTTTATGTAGCCTTTGTCATATTAATCATTAATAATGTAGCAACACAGTTTTGAATGACAGGGTCCTTGCTATCGCATGGTAAAATATAACATTTGATAATGAAATCAACTTAAGGCATCCTAAATGCTGCTGTTTTATATACTACTACTTTATAAAATCTCTGGAAACAAGTTTTTATTTGTATTTACTAGAGATAATGCTGAACCTGAGAACTCCTGCACTTTGTGTTTTTGTTTCAAGTTAAAACAAAGTTAAATTATTTCAGTTATACTGAAATTTTATTTTATTTATTGTGAAAAAATTTAGGGAGCTATTATCTAAGTTTTTATTTAATGTTACAAGAAGTGCTGCTGAGCCTGAGAACTCCCTGTATTTTTGTTGTGTTTGAACTTAAAACAAAGACAAGTCATTGTAGTTATATTTAAATTTTACTGTATTTTCTGTAATTTCAGAGAGCTATTTATTTAACTTTATGAGAGATGTTTCTGAGTGTAGGAAATTCAGGCACTTCTGGAGCTATTATTTTCTATTTGTGTGATTCAATGAGCATGCTTTAGGCATTTCTGTGAAGTTCAGTGTTTGCATTATTCACTTTTTTAGGCCAATTTTTACACTTTTACTGCAAATGAATATCGGCTTCAAATATCGGTTATCGGCCTCCTCTAACTACTAATAATCGGTATCGGTATCGGACCTGAAAAACCCATATCGGTCGATCACTACTCTGGACCAACCCAGAACTTTCTGGACCAACCCACAACCCCTCTGGACCAACCCACAACCCCTCTGGACCAACCCACAACCCTTCCGGACCAACCCACAACCCCTCTGGACCAACCCTGAACTTTCCAGACCAACCTACAACCCCTCTGGACCAACCCACAACCCCTCTGGACCAACCCACAACCCTTCCGGGCCAACCCACAACCCCTCTGGACAAACTCAAAACCCCTCTGGACCAACCCAGAACTTTCCAGACCAACCCACAACCCCTCTAAACCAACCCAGAACTTTCCGGACCAACCCAGAACTTTCCGGACCAACCCACAACCCCTCCGGACCAACCCACAACCCCTCTGGACCAACCCAGAACTTTCTGGACCAACCCACAACCCCTCTGGACCAACCCACAACCCTTCCGGACCAACCCATAACCACTCTGGACCAACTCAGAACTTTCCGGACCAACCCACAACCCCTCTGGACCAACCCTGAACTTTCCAGACCAACCTACAACCCCTCTGGACCAACCCACAACCCCTCTGGACCAACCCACAACCCTTCCGGACCAACCCACAACCCTCTGGACCAACCCAGAACTTTCTGGACCAACCCACAACCCCTCTGGACCAACCCACAACCCTTCCGGACCAACCCACAACCCCTCTGGACCAACCCTGAACTTTCCAGACCAACCTACAACCCCTCTGGACCAACCCACAACCCCTCTGGACCAACCCACAACCCTTCCGGGCCAACCCACAACCCCTCTGGACAAACTCAAAACCCCTCTGGACCAACCCAGAACTTTCCAGACCAACCCACAACCCCTCTGAACCAACCCAGAACTTTCCGGACCAACCCACAACTTTCCGGACCAACCCACAACCCCTCCGGACCAACCCACAACCCCTCTGGACCAACCCAGAACTTTCTGGACCAACCCACAACCCCTCTGGACCAACCCACAACCCTTCCGGACCAACCCATAACCACTCTGGACCAACTCAGAACTTTCCGGACCAACCCACAACCCCTCTGGACCAACCCTGAACTTTCCAGACCAACCTACAACCCCTCTGGACCAACCCACAACCCCTCTGGACCAACCCACAACCCTTCCGGACCAACCCAAAACAGCTCTGGACCAACCCAGAACCTTCCAAACCAGCCCACAACCGTTCTGGACAAAGCCAGAACCAGTCCTGGTGGTCTCTTAGAATAGTTAACAGCATTACAGTGAACAGACGTATTGTCTTTAAACTAAGAATCATTATGATCTGTTAGGTCTTCACAGTTTAGAAGAGATGACAGCTCGCCACCTGTCAATCAAGACCACGTCAACAAGCGTCACCTCTGTAGTTGTTAGAGTCTCCTAGTGGTTCGTAACAAACCAGCCAGAATAAAGGAAATAAAACAAGTTACTCATTCAGCACCGGTCCCTGGGTGCCGGAACCCCCGCACTGGAGCTGCTCCAGCTCAGGACGTGGACTCTGACCCGTCAGAACCTCCACCAGAACTTCCGTCTGCTGCTCTGTTATCACATTGTTACGATCGCCGCGGACGGCTGCAGCGTCACATGACGTCATCTGCGGCTGGCGGACAGAACCCTGTCCCACCAGCACGTGCACGTGTCGGAGGTTCCGGTCAGAGGTTCGGTTGGAAGGTTCGGTTCTTACCAGCCGTTTAAAGACGCTGAAGGAGCCTCTGGTCACCGCCGCCATCTTCTCTGCTGCACGCCCCTGCCTTCAGCCAATCAGCGCGTAGCGGCTTCCTCTGCTGTCCTCATGCCGGGAGCGACGTCACACTGCCATCATGCGGCCAGAGAGAGCACTGCTACACAGGATTATTACCCTCCACCAAGGAGGTTGTTTTCGGTGGCGTTTATCTGTCTGTCTGAGTTCAAGATAATTCTAAAAGTTATGGATGGATTTTGATGAAATTTTCAGGAGTTGTCAGAAATGTGAAAAGGAAGAACTGATTTCATTTTGGGTGTGATCCGGAAGAAATCCTGGATTCTGGATCCAAGGGTGCAGATGGAACTGGGGACGGGTTGGACATGTCCCCCCCAGATTTATATTGATCCCTATCTGTCCCCCACCACCACCGTCCGTATTTAAGGCACCAAAGATAGGCAGAACTAGAAAAGCACTCAGCAAACTCAGACCTCCACCAGCAGCTCATCTGTCTCACAATGATAAAGAGTTCCTTAAAAAGTTCCTGGATCCAGAAACTGATCCGGCACAGCTGATCCATCAGATAGCATCGCTGTTTCTGCTACGACTAATGGTGCGTTCAGCTGTACTCGTGAATTTGAAGTTTACAGTCGGAAAAGCATTGAAATTTAGCACCTACCAGGGTTTTTGTTTCATTTCATTAACTGTTCATTTTTTGTTTTTTTTTATTTTGGATTTTTCATATTCCATGTTCCATGACGTCCCAGTTTTTAAACTGGGAAGCGCTCAGTTCTGAGGTTATGTTGTTCGGAGCTCAAAGCTCCGATTTCCAGTGTAACGGTAATGCACCATTTCCACCCCGAGGTCTTAAGGGGTGCTGCGTCTTTGCCTGTAGCGGTAACCAGAGCTGGGCGATACTGGGAACACAGGGCCAGTATTGCCGATACCAATACCGATACCGATACCGATACCGATACTTTTTCATATTAAGCTTGATCTATCTTGAAACTGCTGATCTTTTGGTGTTTTTATGATTTTTGTATTTGGATTTTTTTTGTTAAAACCTAGGATAGAATTTCAACAAACTTTGTAGGTGACTTCAAAATGCTTTATCACAATTAACATTTCTGTGTAAATATTCTTTGGAGTTGAATTATTCTGTTCATAATGTTTTTTTTTTCTAGTCCTCCTCTTATGATATTATATCTTTCAACACTTGTGTAATTTTGTTTGCACTGTGTGCCCTTTCCTGTTGCTTTAACTCGATAGATTTCTCCATTGTGGGATAAATAAAGGATTATTTAATGTTATTTTATCATAGATAAGATACATGACATGTACTGGGTTATTTCAAGGTTTTAATTATATTTTTTGAGTTGGCTCCAGTAACATATGACTTAAGTAACATGTACTTTGAAAGTTAATATGAAGTTGATGCTGAAGATGAACACTGATCTACCTGGATCCTCTCTGGTGGACTGAAAGACTCTGATCTACTTGGATCCTCCAGGACCAGGTAATGGGGGATGTCTCTCCTCTCCGTTTCTGCAGCTCTTTGTTGTTTGTGGTTTTTCATGTCCTTAAATACATTTGTTGTTGTGTTTCACTCTATTTTACAGCCTTTTTACAAACGACACAACTTGCCGTTGTTTCGTTTTCAGGATTAAAATACAGCGGGGCTAGGGGGCGGGGCTAGGGGGAGGGGCCAGGCTGAGTCTACCTGCATGCTTGTTTGGTTGCTGCAGCTGAGCCAAGTGACGGTGCAACGTCAAAAGATGAGGGGGGGGGGGGGGCACCGAGACAATGAACTCCTACTTCACATCAGTCAGTGCTGGTGGGAGAGAAAAATAAAGCTTGAGGATCTGTCTTTTTGCACGAGTATCATTCGATACCAATGCCAAAGTTGGCATCGATATTATTTATATTTGGATCGATCCGCCCACCTCTAGTAACCAGAGAAGAGGGAGGAGAAAAATCACAGTGTTTATTTCAAGAACTAACAGATATCCTGAGCCTGATTTCCAGGTGTGAAAACAACTTGTTTAGTAATATTGAGTAGCGAGTCATTTGGACTGACCTTAAGTTGGCTAAATGTAAAATAACAGCATTCTCGGCTGTAGGTGTTTATCTTTTAATGTTGTTATTTTTATAATGGTACTTTAATAAGCAATAATTGTTAACCAAAATGATGAGATTTTAGATGTTAACATTGTCCTCCTGGCCTGCAGCCAATCCCTGGGGGTGGGGGGGGGTGGTCAACAATGAAAAAACCAAAAACAATGACAGCGTTGTTTCAAAACGTGAGCAGTCTAACTATCATGTAACCTGTTAACTTCTGATGTTCCACATTCATAGAGACAGACCTGACAGTCTGGACAGGAAAGATACTGACCAGCAGTATGTTCAGGTCAATGAAAGGAGAGACGTTTCTGGACCTACTGAGTCTGCTTAGAGACCGTTCATCTGTTTGGCTGCAGAGGGATTTTATTTTTCTGATCAGTTTTGTTCATTGGAAAAAAATACTTTTTATTTTTTATTGTATGAATCTGTTGTTCAAGTTCTTATACTTCTGGTTTCATACATATTGTAATGTTTCTAATCATTTATATGAAGGCACAAGTGTAAATCATTTAAATTTTAAAAGTTTGAGAACCACTGATGTAAGACAAGTGTTATCTAGAGAGGCCTTTGTCTACAAATATTAATTCAGTTAGAAAACTCACAGTTCTAATAACAGATCAGCCCCCCAGTTTAATAATCCTATCTGCCCCCCTGACTGGACAACTTTCAAATTTTCCATAACATTGCGGTCAATGGGGCTGAAAATTTAGTTTCTCAATATCTCCGTTAATTATTGCCCAAAATTCATGAAATGTGACTCAGGGATTGACAATGAGAACCTCTATCAGATTTAAAGGCTGATCCGGATCTGATCTGGATCTGATCCAGATCCGATCCAGAAGGAGGATTTTACCACAATCTGTAAATCTCTATATGGGAGAACTGTTGTGGTTGTTGGAGGTCTGAGCTCTGAGAGCTTTACTGGTTTATTATTTCACGTTAGTTCGATTCTTTTATTGAAAGCTCAAGAACAAGCCTTCACTTCAGAAACAGAACTTTTATTCAGACAGACAGAGACCTGGTGGACAGAGACCTGGTGGACAGACGGAGATCTAGTGGACTGACAGAGACCTGGTGGACAGAGAGAGGTCTGGTGGACAGACAGAGACCTGGTTGACAGACAGAGATCTGGTGGACAGAGAGAGGTCTGGTGGACTGACAGAGACCTGGTGGACAGACGGATACCCGGTGGACAGACAGAGATCTGGTGGACAGACAGAGACCTGGTTGACAGACAGAGATCTGGTGGACAGAGACCTGGTGGACAGACAGAGATAGATTACACTGGACTTAACGACATCGCCATCAAAAACAATTACCCTCTCCCTCTTGTCAAGTGACCCAGGAGAAGTTGGAATTATCCCAGCTTTGTGGATGAGATTTTTCTGGTATAATGTAGTGGAGTAACAGAAAAGTGGTAATTAATGTGATTTGTAATCAATCCCTAATCAATGAAATGTGTGATTCTTGTCAATGATCAGAACCGATGATCAGAAAGATGTATTAATGATGTTGGAATAGATCTATGTCAATTTTGTATGATTTATTTCTCGTTGGGTCAAGACACTATGCATCAGTGCTGTCAGCGGCTGAGCTGAGCTATCGAGGGTCACTGTGTGCCGCAATGGAATGAAAACAATGGCTATGTTTATCAAACAGGAGCAGAGATGGATGAAAACCGAATAAGTTATTATATCAGTTTTTATAAGGTAAAATTCCCAATGAAAATAATAATTAGCCCTGAGGATACTCCTCAAATAGAGGGGAAATAGATTGAACAAAGTATGAATCAGGGTTTGATAATTAGGCTACTTTTCGATTAAGAGAGAGGTGACTGGTTATCCCAAACAATTGTGCAGGCTCAGGACTACTGGAGACACAACAGAAAACAGGAGAGAGTTCGTCACTGTAAACATTAAAGTTACTTTGCCATACACAATACTGGGGCCAGGTGTCTGGGTCAAAGGCGAGAAGGGTGGCAGCTCAGAGTGGCCTTGGTGAAGTGCTGAGTGCTTTGTGCAGAAGTATGGTGAATGAGCCGCAGGCTGCAGACTGCAGATCATTACCAAATTCTGTGATTAAATACGAACCAATCAATCAATCAGTTAATGAAGCTTTGGTACATAGATTGTTAGATAAGGGTTAGCTTTAGCTGGTAAGCTTTAGCTTAACGAGCTACATGGCCAAAACAACAAGGTAACCTTGAGAAGAGTCTTGTGATGGCATGATGTCATGATGATTAGGTGAACGCCCCTGCTGACCTGTAAACCTATGAAATCATTGTGGGACATGGCCTGTGAATTATGCATGATGTAAAGGAGGGATTATGTAAAATTATGCATGTCTCTGTATATGTGAATAACCAATCAGAAGTGTCATGTGAGTTTGAGGGAAATTATGTACGCCTATGCAAATGTGAGAGAACCAATCAAGAGTGTGAAAGACCAAAAAGGGACATTTTTGGGCTGAAGCAGGCTGGATGAGAGAAAAAGAGAGAGAGAGAGAATGGCATAAAAAGAGAAGACAGAGAGAATTCGTCGTTCTTCCGTGGGGCGTCTTCGAAGAAGCAGGACTAGCTGGACCAAGGGGAGCTGACCAACCATCGGAGGGAAAGACCTGAAGAATTTATTCCTCAAGAACAGAAGAAGACGCAGGAACGGATTGACCATTTTTCCAACACTTGAAGAATAGAATTGGAGTTTTGGATTTACCCTAGCTCACTGCTAGCAAGGAGGAGGGGCGAACCAGAGTTCCCGCGGGCCTGACCTTGTGCTCTCTCTCTCTCTCTGCAAGCGGCCTTGAACAAGGCAAAGGCGCCACATTGCATACATTCCAGCCTGTCCTTGAACCAACCAGATGGATCGATTTGTAAGCCACAGCTTTAATTTGCCTTTTTATGTAGAATTAGAATTTGTATAACCAATCAATGCTGCTGCTTAACCTTGCTAATCTGCTTTAATAAATATAAAAACTATCATAAGACGTCGTGGTGGACATTACATCTGTATTCACAATTGTAATGACCTTGGTTATGCCTCTGCACTAGTAACATAGATTCTTATTGGTTATTCTAGTCATAATATTGTCAAATATCCTTGGGGCTTGCTGTCCAAGCCACTAAATATATCCTAGCCGGTAACAAGAGCCCAGATCTTAAGAGGGGAGCTGCAGATTAACAGACGTGACCGATAGCTGGACTTTGAGCCAATTGGCTATTCCTCTTAGGTCAGTTATTGGGGGAAGCGGGGTATACGGCTGGAAGTTGTATGCAGTGAGAGCTAGGCGAATCCCCTCGACACCAGCTTAAATAAGTTGAGGAAATCTTAGCGAGGTGAAGCCCCCTAGACCGCAACTTCTTACCCGAAGAGATGGAGAGCTGGTCCCGGTGACAGACTCTGCTAGTCAGAGACTGAACCAAAACTGGGGGATCTAACACTCTCATCAACTCTGCCTTCACCCCTGTCCACAACACCACCATGTTCTCCAAATTGGACCTAAGAAACACGTACCATTTAGTCAGGATCCGAGAGGGCGATGAATGAACTGCTTTCAACACACACCTGGGACATTTTGAGTATCTTGTGATGCCGTTTGGACTGACTAACGCTCCAGCTGTTTTCCAAGCCTTGGTAAATGACGTTCTTCGAGACATGTTGAATCGATTTGTATTTGTGTATTTGGATGATATCCTGATCTTTTCCAGGAGTCATGAAGACCATGTAAAACATGTACGGCTGGTTTTGCAAAGACTCCTATTGAACAAGTTGTATGTGAAGGCTGAAAAATGTGAATTTCATGTGTCGACAGTGTCGTTCTTAGGCTATGTGGTCGGGAGGGGGCAGCTGAAGCCTGACCCAGAGAAGGTCAAAGCGGTAGCAGAGTGGCCAGTTCCGGCTACTAGGAAACAGCTACAGACGTTTCTTGGTTTTTTTTAACTTCTATAGAAGATTTATTTGTGACTATAGCCGCACAGCTGCTCCTCTCACCCAGTTAACCTCAGTGAAAAGATCTTTTGAATGGTCTCCCGAAGCTCAGACTGCATTTGATAAGCTCAAAACAAAGTTTGTTAAGGCACCTATTTTGGTCCATCCAGATCCTGCCCAGAAGTTCATTGTAGAAGTTGATGCATCGGATTCAGGAGTTGGGGCCGTCCTCTCCCGGCGCTCCGCTGTGGACCAGAAGCTCCACCCCTGTGCCTTCTTCTCCCATCGCCTGACCCCTGCTGAAAGAAACTCTGACGTGGGGAACCGAGAGCTGCTGGCAGTAGTCCTGGCTCTCCAAGAATGGCGGCACTGGTTGGAAGGAGCCCCCTACCCCTTCATCATCTGGACTGACCATAAAAACCTGTCCTACCTTTACTCAGCCCGGAGACTGAGCTCCCGTCAGGTCCCTTTTGCTGGGTAGGTTCAACTTCAGCCTTACCTACTGTCCTGTGTCCCGGAATGTGAAACCAGACGCCCTCTCCCAGCAGTTTTCACCAGGAGAAGAGAAAACAGAGACTCTGAAAACATCTTGCCTTCCTCCTGTGTGATCAGTGCCACCAGGTGGGAGGTGGAGCAGCTTGTCCAGGAAGCTCAGCAGGGAGACCCAGAGCCAGAAGGATGCCCCCGGGGTCGGTTATACGTACTGCCACCTGTTCGATCTCCAGTGCTCAAATAGGGACACTCCTCCAAAATGGCCTGCCATCCTGGGGTCCACCGAACTCGCTTCCTGCTACAACAACGCTTCTGGTGGCCCACTATGGACACCAGAGAATTCATCGCAGCCAGCTCCATCTGTGCCTGAAACAAGTCCTTGCATCGTGCGCCAGCTGGCCTTCTCCAGCCCTTGCCCATTCCTCACGGCCCATGGTCGCACATAGCAGTGGACTTCGTCACCGCACTTCCTCCTTCCAAAGGAAACACTACCATCTTGACCATAGTGGACTGGTTCTCCAAGGCTGTCCATTATGTTCCTCTACCCAAGCTCCCTTCAGCTATGGAGACAGCTGATCTGCTGGTCCGACATGTGTTTTGCCTTCATGGGATCCCCCAGGATGTGGTTTCAGACAGAGGTCCTCAGTTCACATCACGGGTATGAAAGGCCTTCTGTAGGACCCTAGGAGTCACTCCCAGTTTGACCTCCGGTTACCACCCTCAATCGAACGGCCAGACAGAATGAGCAAACCAGAGCCTGGAATCCTCCCTACGTTGTGTGGCTGCACGTCTCCCGGCCTCCTGGTCTGCACATCTCCCCTGGGTGGAGTACTGCCATAACTCCCTGGTCTCCTCCGCCACTGGTATGTCTCTCTTTATGGTGGTCAATGGCTTTCAACCTCTGCTTTTCCCCAACCAGGAGACTGAAGTGGCTGTGCCATCGGTTCAGGCTCACTTTGACCGGGCACGCAGAGTTTGGCAAGAAGCTTGTGCTGCTCTGGAAAGAACTGCCCGGAACCGGTGCTGACCACCACCGGACGCCTGCCCCAGACTACAAGGTGGGCCAACAGGTTTGGCTCTCCCCCCGAGACCTTCCTCTGCACACTGACTCCAGGAAGATGGCTCCGAAGTGCATCGGTCCCTACCCCATTGACCACATTGTGAAGTGCTGTCCGTCTGAGACTCCCCGCTGCACTTAAGGTTCACCCAGTTTTCCATGTTTCCCTCATTAAATCGGTGGTAGACAGCCCCTTCATGCCCTCCGGTATGAAAGGGCTGTCCTCCACCTCCCCGCCTTGTCAATGGGCACCCAGTCTACACGGTCAACCGTATTCTCGATGTCCGCAGGCAGGGGTTACCAATACCTGGTGGACTGGAAGGGGTACGGTCGCGAGGAACGCTCCTGAATCTCTCGCTCCCTTATTGTTGACCCTGATCTGTTGATTGATTTTTATGACAGGTTCCCGGACAGGCCTGGGCGGACGCCGGGTGGTTATGCCGGTTATGTTGTGTGCATCCTTTAACTCCTGTCTCTCCAGCACTGCAGGCTGTGGCTGGGGGCATGGGGGCACCTACTCTCTGGCTGTGTGTAGCGGGGCACACCTGATGGCACTCTGCAATCGACTCACCTCTCCATAAAGACCGGCTCTGCCTCCACTACTCTGCCAGATAATTCCATCTCGTTTTATTGGTGCCTCGCTGCCACACCTCAGTGCTCAGACCGGTGGACAGCCAGCCTCCACAGCCTGTAGAGATTGTCCTGTTGTAGGATTTTGTGCACCCTTTTGTGTCTCTGAGGTAATAAAGACCTTTTGTTCATCTGCTCTGACATCTCCTGCTTTTTGGATCCAGCCATGAGCTCGGGTTCCATAACATTATCATCGTATTGTTAAAACATTCTTGGAGAAATAAGTTTGTTTTTTTCAAAACTGTCATGGTCTGGGGCGGCCATGACAGCCATTTTGGGTTCTTTTATGTTCTGTGTTAAGTTGGCGTCAATCCGTGTCTTTTGTGTTACCTGTTTCCTGTTTATTTTGAAGGTCTGTCTTGTCTTCGTTGTTTTCAGCTTTGCTTCCTTCCCTCTTGTTATCCTGATTGTCTGCACCTGCCTCTCATTTGTTGACCTGTGTATTTAAGTCTTGTCATGTCCCCTGTCTCTGCTGGTCCATTGTCTTCTGTTTTTTGCGTCTTATGTCAGTAAGTCTCTGTCTCCTTTCGCCCTGTAAGTTTCGTCTAGTTGGTTGGATGGTTTTCTGTTTTTTAGCCTGGGTTCTTGTTTTGATTACTTTTGTTGAATTTTTGGTTTATTTTAGATTTTGTCTTTTTTCGCCCTTTGGACTACTTTTGTTGATTGTGGTTTTCTTGGACTTTTGTTTTTTTTCAAATAAATACGTTATTTTTTTAAATTTCCTGCGCCTGGGTCCTCCATTTCTGCCTCAAACCTGACAAAAACAAGTATTTTAATTTTTTCTCTAAGAGGGCCAGTTGTGACTGAGCTAGGTTAGTGTGAGAAGTGAACACAAGTTAATTAACAGTATAAGAAATCAGCTGTCATGCATCCATCTGACCAGCCGTAGTCATGCATGGTTTATAGCAGAACAGGGGACGAAAACTGTCTGGGTGACTTTTGATTTTATTCACAACCCCAAGGGTTTTCAAACCTTCACAAAACCTGAAAACAGGAGCAGGCACCTAGCATCACGAGGAGCAGGCATCTAGCATCACGAGGAGCAGGCACCTAGCATCACGAGGAGCAGGCACCTAGCATCACGAGGAGCAGGCACCTAGCATCACGAGGAGCAGGCACCTAGCATCACGAGGAGCAGGCATCTAGCATCACAAGGAGCAGGCACCTAGCATCACGAGGAGCACATAGTAATCTGTTATGTCAGTTTAGATAAAACTGGACTCAGATGGGATCTCTATAAATCACACTTTTTTTTTCCCCTCTATAATTCTTAAATATGATAATTGAGAAAAAGAAAATTTGCTTTGTACAATGATCTACTGATGTATTTCTAATAACAAAATGTCAAAGGGAGCAGCAACAAGGATCAGACTGAACTGAGATGATAAAGATCCCACTTTAAAATAGCAAGTCCTGTAGAATAAAAGGAAATAATAAATAAATAAAACACCATTTTCACTTTCTCCAGCAGTTCAGTGTCAGCTATTTCTTCAAGGACTGGATTTGCTGAACCATCAACCAGAAGAGAAACTAGCGTCAGTGAGAGGAAGTCTGGTGGTAGACTGTCATGCACCGGGCTCACTGATGGCCGAAACTAGTATAAATGAGAGGAAGTCTGGTGGTAGACTGTCATGCACCGGGCTCACTGACGGCCGAAACTAGCATCAATGAGAGGAAGTCTGGTGGTAGACTGTCATGCACTGGGCTCACTGATGGCCGAAACTAGCGTTAATGAGAGGAAATCTGGTGGTGGACCGTCATGGACCGGGCTCACTGATGGCCGAAACTAGCGTCGGTGAGAGGAAGTCTGGTGGTGGACCGTCATGCACCGGGCTCACTGATGGCCGAAACTAGCGTTAGTGAGAGGAAGTCTGGTGGTGGACCGTCATGCACCGGACTTACTGATGGCCGAAACTAGTATTAATGAGAGGAAGTCTGGTGGTGGACCGTCATGCACTGGGCTCACTGATGGCCGAAACTAGCGTTGGTGAGAGGAAGTCTGGTGGTAGACCATCATGCACCGGGCTCACTGATGGCCGAAACTATCGTTGATGGGAGGAAGTCTGGTGGTGGACCATAATGCACCGCGCTCACTGATGGCCAAAACTAGCGTTAATGAGAGGAAGTCTGGTGGTGAAACATAATGCACCAGGCTCACTGATGACTGAAACATCTGACCACTTGTGTCTCACATCTGACAACTAGTGTCTCCCATCTGACCACTTGTTTCTCCCATATGAGCACTTGTGTCTCCTATATGACCTCTTATGTCTCCCATCTGACCACTTGTGTTTCAAATCTGACCACTTGTGTCTCCCATATGACCACTTGTGTCTCCCATCTGACCAGTTGTGTTTCCCATCTGACCGCTTGTGTCTCCCATATGAGCACTTGTGTCTCCTATATGAGCACTTGTGTCTCCCATCTTACCACTTGTGTCTCCCATATGACCACTTGTGTCTCCCATCTGACCACTTGTGTTTCCCATCTGACCACTTGTGTCTCCCATATGAGCAATTGTGTCTCCTATCTGAGCACTTGTGTCTCCCATGTAACCACTTGTGTCTCCCATCTGACCACTTGTGTCTCCCATATGAGCACTTGTGTCTTTCATCTGACCACTTGTGTCTCCCATGTGACCACTTATGTCTCCCATATGACCACTTGTGTCTCCCATCTGAACACTTGTGTCTCCCATGTGAGCACTTGTGTCTCCCATCTCACCACTTGTGTCTCCCATCGGACCACTTGTGTCTCCCATATGAGCACTTGTGTCTCCCATTGAGCACTTGTGTCTCTCATCTGACCACGTGTGTCTCCCATCTGACAACTTGTGTCTCCCATCTCACCACTTGTGTCTCCTATCTGAGCACTTGTGTCTCCCATATGACCACTTTTGTCTCCCGTATGACCACTTGTGTCTCCCCTGTGAGAACTTGTGTCTCCCATGTGAGCACTTGTGTCTCCAATGTGAGCACTTGTGTCTCCCATTTGACCACTTGTCTCCCTTGTGAGCACCTGTGTCTCCCATCTGACGACTTGTGTCTCCCATGTGAGCACTTGTGTCTCCCATCTGACCACTTGTGCCTCCCTTATGAGCACTTGTGTCTCCCATCTGACCGCTTGTGTCTCCCATCTGACCACTTGTGTCTCCCATCTGACCACTTTTGTCTCCCATCTGACCACTTGGGTTTCACATCTGACCACTTGTGTCTCCCATGACCACTTGTGGTCAGATGGGAAACACAAGTGGTCATGGGAGACACAAGTGGTCATGGGAGACACAAGTGGTCACTTGTGTTTCACATCTGACCACTTGTGTCTCCCATGACCACTTGTGTTTCCCATCTGACCACTTGTGTCTCCTATCTGAGCACTTGTGTCTCACATATGACCACTTTTGTCTCCCATCTGACCACTTGTGTCTCCCATCTGAGCACTTGTGTCTCTCATCTGAGCACTTGTGTCTTCCATCTGAGCACTTGTGTCTCCCATATGACCACTTGTGTCTCCCATCTGACCACTTGTGTCTCTCATCTGACCACTTGTCACCCATATGAGTACTTGTATCTCCCATCTGATCACTTGTGTCTCCCATGTGAGCACTTGTGTCTCCCATGTGAGCACTTGTGTCTCCCATCTGACCACTTGTGTCTCCCATCTGACCACTTGTGTCTCCCATATGAGCACTTGTGTCTCCTATTGAGCACTTGTGTCTCCCATCTGACCACGTGTGTCTCCCATATGAGCACTTGTGTCTCCCATCTGACCACTTGTGTCTCTCATCTGACCACTTGTCACCCATATGAGCACTTGTGTCTCCCATTGAGCACTTGTGTCTCCCATCTGACCATGTGTGTCTCCCATATGAATAATGTCCCTCACAGTAGTACCTGGAGGGGGATGATGGGAGGAACGTCCTCCCTGATCTGAACCAGAGTGGTGTTTAGTTGATGGACTTCTGTTCTCGTCACAGTTTGTCCAGAACAAACACCAGGTTCAAACATCTGAGTCCATAAATGCAGGTGGCATCAGGACACTCTTGGCCGTAGATCAATGATCGACTTCATATTCGTATCATCTGATCTTCAGCCGTATGTTCTGGACTCTCTGGTAGAGAGGAGCTGAGCTGTCAGCTGATCACTACCTGGTGGTGGGTTGGATCAGATGGAGGGAGGATGCTGGTCAGACCTGGTAGGACCAAACGTGTAGTGAGGGTTTGCTGGGAACGTCTGGTAGAGGAACCTGTCAGAAAGATCATCAACTCTGTTGATGAAGCAGCTGACCGGAGCTGTGGCTGGAAAGTTGTTGGTTCCTGCCGTGAAGACAATCCGTGAACCTAGTGGTGGACAGAGAGACCATCAGACTGAAGAAGGAGTCCTACCAGGCTTGGTTAGCTTGTGGGACTCTGGAATCAGCAGACAGGTATCAATAGACCAAACGGGCTGCAGCCTTGGTGGTCTCTGAGGAGAAAACTCAGGTGTGGGAGGAGTTTGGTGAGAACATGTAAAAAGACTTTCCATCAGCTCCACTGGGATTCTGATAAACCGTCAGACGGCTCAGAAGTGAAAGCAGCTTCACCAACACTGTGTATAGTGGGGGGGGGGGGGGGGGGGGGGGGGGGGGGGGGGGGGGGGGTGTCACTCAGTCTATAATAGAATTATATTATATTATATTTAGGGCTGGGCAACAATTAAAATTTTTAATTGCGATTAATTGCATTAATCGCATGATTTCTCTGATTAATCATGATTAATTGCATTGTATACGAAAAATCAAACAATGAATTCAAAAGTAGTAAAGGTCACTTTTATTTAAATGGTCTGCTGCCATATGAACTAACGTGTCATAACATTTGTTGTTCAAACACTTTTAACATCAGCACTTGTCAGTAACACATATTTAGTGTCAATCTCATGTAAAAAAAAAAAAAAAAAGTAAAATAAAATAAAGCTTATTGCCACTGCCAGGGCATTAATGTCATCCTGTTTTTTATTAAAAATAAAAAAAAATTTACAAACAAAATCCTGAGCCACAATCAGAACATTAAAACAGGTAATTTCTGAGGTAACAGCAGAAACTTTTAACGGGGAGTTCAACTTGTCAGTTGTTACAAATAATCTTGTTTCTGTTGAATCCTCCATCTGGGAGACCTTTAAAATGAAAATGTCCATGTTAAAGTTCAGTAACTTTACCAATCCGTGTATCATTCGTTCTTTTCATTTTCAGTTGTCAATCAAAAATTAAAAGATGAAAAAGGGATGTTTTATTTCGTTTTTCTTTTTTTAATGTTACACAAAAAAATGAAAAAATGCCTGGATTTTTGTATTTCTATTTAAGACTTGAATCAAAAAAATACGAAATTAAAAAACTGGCCACAGGATTGAATTTGTTTTTCATATTTAATTGTCCGGTTTACGTGTCCCGGAAGTGGCTTTGTGCGTGGCAGTATTATATTATATTATATTACATTATTTTATTTTATTATATATTATTTTATATGATTTTCTATTATTGAGGTTGTTTATTCTATTCTATATTATATTATATTATATTACCCACTATCACTGATGTGATCAAGAAATAGCATCACTAGATGTATGTAAGAACTATGTCATTCTGGCTAGGCCAGTGACGTCCAGGAATAGACTGGTTGACGACCATGAATAGAGTGGTGACAGCTTGGAGAGACAGCAGACAGCACGAAAAGACGGCAACCGGGGCAGGAAGGGCCAGCAACCCAAAGTGCCAGCAACCAGACCAAGATGGGCTGTTTGGTGAATAGGCAGTCAGCTCAAGGATCAGCCTCAGAGAGTCACAGGAGGAACTGGGGCCGGATGAACCCCACAACACCCAAAACCCACATGTTCCAGAGGACCTTGGTGAGATGCAGGAGGAGCCAGGCCAGGAGTCAACCCACAGTGACCAGAACCTCCGTGCTCAGGAAGCCCAAACGCCAGACATCCCACAACGCTGTTGACAGCGTGGGATGCGCTGGAATGCTGGAGCGCTGGAACAGGACGGCCCCCACCCCGACATCAGAGGCGTCCACCTCGACCACAAACTGTCGTGCAGGGTCAGGCATCAGGAGAACGAGGTGGGCGACGAGGTGAAACGATCTTTGAGGGCCTCAAAGGCTGCAGCAGCTGGAGGTGACCACTGTAAGGGAACTTTAGAGGAGGTCAGGGTGGTGAGTGGGGCTGCCACAGAGATGTAGTTGTGGATGAAACGACGGTAAAAGTTTGCAAACCCCAGGAAACGCTGCAGCTGTTTGCGGTTCTCTGGAACTGGCCAGGAAGTGACAGCAGAGACCTTGGCTGTGTCCATCTGGAGCTTGCCTTGTTCCACAATGTACCCCAGGAAAGACACGGAAGAGACATGGAACTCACATTTCTCGGCTTTCACATACAGGGAGTTCTCTAGGAGGCGCTGAAGGACGGACTGGACATGATGGATGTGTTGCTCCTTGGACTGGGAGAAGATGAGAATGTCGTCGAGGTAGACAAAGACATAACGATTTAGCATGTCTCTGAGCACGTCGTTTATCAAAGCCTGGAAGATGGCAGGGGCATTGGTAAGGCCAAACGGCATTACGAGATACTCGTAGTGTCCAGTTGGGGTATTAAATGCCGTCTTCCACTCATCTCCTTCTCTGATGCGAAGGAGGTTGTAGGCGTTGCGCAGGTCAAGTTTGGAGAAAATAGTGGCCCCCTGGAGCAGTTCGAAGGCTGTGGAGATTAGTGGCAATGGGTAACGGTTCTTAATGGTGATTTCATTCAGTCCTCTGTAGTCGATACAGGGTCTCAGTGTCTTGTCCTTCTTCTCCACGAAGAAAAAAACGCGCTCCCTCTGGAGACGAAGAAGGACGAATGATGCCTGCAGCCAGGGAATCATTTATGTACGTCTCCATTGCTTTTTGTTCTGGCTCAGAGAGAGAGAGTACAGGCACCCTTTTGGAGGTGAGGTACCAGGCAGGAGATCTATGGCGTAGTCGTAAGGGCGGTGCGGAGGCAGGGACGTGGCTGTGACTTTGTTGAAGACCTGACGAAAATCATGGTATTCAGGTGGCACCTTGGAAAGGTCAGGTGAAGAGCTGGAGCTGGAGCCAGACTGGTGAAGTGGAGCTGACGCATGCTGTAGACACCTCAGATGGCAGGAGGGGCTCCATTCCAGAACCGCTGCGGTGACCCAGTTGATGTGAGGGTTATGAAGACGGAGCCATGGATATCCCAGGATGAGAGGTAGGCAGGAAGAGCATAAGATATGGAACTGGATCGTCTCGTGATGATTACCAGAAAGTAGCAGGTGAACAGGGGAGGTCTGATGCGTTACTGTGCCCAGAATGTGTGCATCTAAGGCTTTAGCAGGTACAGGATTGGGCAGAGGAACCCGCTCTAGCCCCAACTGGAGGACCAACTCCTCACCGATGATGCAGGCCTCAGCTCCAGAGTCGATGAAAATGGCCAAGGTGTGGGGCCCATCTGGAAGGAGGAGACGTCCTTGGAGCAGGGGTTTCTGGTCTTGGGGAGTTGACAGGGCAGTTGAGCTCACCAGGGCCCCCCCAGCTACTGGTGAGCTCTGGCTTTTGCTGGAGCAGCCAGAGATGTAATGTCCCGCTGCCCCACAATAGAGACAGAGATTCGACTTGCGCCGACACTCCCTCTCTTTTGGTGAGAGGGAGGTGCGGCCTAACTGCATAGGTTCAGAGTTCTCAACCTCCCGATGCAGTGGGGAGGATTGTGCTGCTGCAGGATCCCCACGGGAGCAAGGTAGGAAAGAGCGTTGCCCCCCCCCCCCCCCCCCCCCCCCCCGTACCTCTCTTGGCGACGGGCCTGGATGCGTAGGTCTATGCGGATGGCTAAATCAATGATCCCGTCCAAGGTAGTGGGGGTATCATGAGCAACCAGTTTATCCTTAATATAGTCAGCCAAACCATGGAGAAAAGCGTCACAGAGGGCTGAACTGTTCCAAGGGCTTTGGCTGGCCCTGGTGCGGAAATCAATGGAGTAATCCGCCACTGTTTGCTGGCCTTGCTTCAGTCCCATCAGCCCCCTTGTCGACTCTGAGCCACAATTCTTAAATCCGAAAACCTTGCGCAGCTCCGCAGCAAACAGGTTGAAAGTTGCACAGGCTGGAGATTGTCTCTCCCACTCAGCTGTTCCCCATAGTCGAGCTCCGCCTGTCAGGTGATTAATAACAAATGCAACCTTAGCTGGTTCTGTGGAGAAGGTGCGGGGTTGCAGGGCGAACAGAAGAGAGCAATTGGTGAGGAAGGGGCCACAAGTCTCTCGGTCACCATCGTAACGTTCCGGGGTTCCCACCCGGGGCTCTGGAACATCTCCAGGCAGGGAAGAGGCAGGTTGTTGTGCAGGAGTGGAAGCTGAAGCTCGAGGTGAGGAAGCAGAGTCTGGAGGCTGGGAGATGCGGGCTGCTAGCTCTTGTATCCGTCCCATTAATGCAGCTAGCATTTGACCAGTTTTCTCTGAGGCTTTTCTGGTTTCGGCAACAGACGCTGTCATCATAGCCTCGTGCTGCTGCATGATGCCCTCAATAGCCTCCAGGCGGCTAAGTGGAGTGGGATTGTGTGCTGGGTCCATAACTGGCCAGATTGTACTGTAACGGGTGTGGAAAGGACTCAATAGCAACACAGTCTTAGAGGTCGGTAATGACCTTTATTGTACAAACAGTCAGCAGGTGGAGACCAGATACCAGCAACGGCCAGGGAGCAGGCAGGCAGACACCAGGGAAGCAGACGATCGCGGCTGGTCGGGACTGAAGGCTGGTCAGGTTGCCGGAGAACAGAAGGTGGATCACCAAGAGCAGAAGCAGGCAGGTCGGTACACGGGGATAATCCAAGCAGAGACGGGTCAGAAGCAGGCAGGTCGGTACAGAGGGTTAATCCAAGCAGGAACGGGTCAGAAGCAGGCTGGGTCGGCAACGGGTGGTCAGGCAGGAAAATGCTGGAAAGTCTTTGCATGAGAACAGAGAAACAATCTGGCACTGACTGAAGGAATAGTGCAGCTAAATACTGGCTGGCTGATGAGCGGTGATGAGCTGCAGCTGAGGCAAAGCAGGCGTGGAAGGCTGGAGCTGATGAGGAGGTGTGGCAGAGAGGTGAGGACTGCCCACCACAGTATGAGCTGGCAGGGCAGACTGTGACAACATCGACCCCTCTGTGCAAAAGGGGGGTATCCCAGGGGTTCCAGGGTGCCCTGAACACAGTGGTGTGGTGACACAACTGATCAGAGAGGCTCGAGAGGGGAAAGGAGACCTAGCTGTACTATGGCTGGACCTAGCCAATGTTACACGCCCCGGTGTGGCTTAGTAAACAGATTATATTTAAAACTGCTCTGCCAGTTAGAACCTGAATAAACAGGGAAAACACGAGACAGAGTCAGTTTCAGTGTTTGTCGTTCTCTCTTCCTTGTCCATCTTTATTTATTAACAATCATATATCTTAAATCACTGTACTTTTCTTTCTTTGTTTTAAAGAGGTTCAATCATTAATCATGTTCCAAAAATAATAATCATGTTAACAAAATAACAATGACCCATATTTCCTTCACAGTTTCATCATCAATACAATACATTCTTCTTGTTTTCATTTATGTCCATATTCCCATATGTTTTCATTAGACAGCATCAGCATACTGTAGTAATTTTTGATTTGGTCCAATCATGTTGTTATTGCCTAGAATTTTATCAATTCTGTTTTTAATCGTCACATCCCTAATGACCATATTGTTTTTAATCATCACATCACTATGAACTTATTTCTACAATCATGTAACCATTCCAATCACAAAATAATCATAAATCAAACTTAATTACTTCTGTTGTGATAACAGACTAACACTGTATCAATATAATACAATGTATAAAGCAACTAGATGCATTTCAAGGCAAAACTGGAGAGAATTAACTGTATATAAAAAACGGGAATGCACTCTTTCAATGTGAACAGTAAATCACACATTTAAACACAAAACAGAAGCTTATAAAACTCAAGGAGCAACATAAAAATATTATCAATGAAAACAACCCACATGTCACGTAGTGGACGGCCATAATGGCTGCTGCCATGAAACTCAGTGTAGAATCCTAGATCCCACTACAGACATCAAGCTACTACAACATTTCTGGCATAAAACCATGTCAGGTTCTGTATTATAGTACAAAGTGCTCATATTAACCATGTTTCATGTGCTAATGTTATATTTACCTGAATAAACAGGGAAAACACGAGACAGAGTCAGTTTCATTCAGTGTTTGTCGTTCTCTTCTTCCTTGTCCATCTGAAGAAGAACGTCACGTAGGCACCTATCTAACCTGTCTCTGAAAGTGCAGGGGCCACCTGGTGGCGAAATGTGGAATAGGCGTATTCCCAGCATATAGATCCCCATTCATTCTCCATGCACATAAGGGCTATTCAAAGAAAAAGAAAAGTATATAATATAACAAAATGTGACTACACTTTTGTGTATGTCACACGCTCCCTGACAAAATAAGAAATGGCTCCTGGCATTTCAAATCAATTTTCTTTCTTAGAAATCTCAAGACAAAACTTCAACTACTCAATAAAGTGTGGGTGTAGTGTATATGTAGGGTGTATGAGAGTATGGCATGTAGGGTGGAAACAGGAAAGATGGTGGGATATGGTAAGGTGAGTAGGGTGGTACGTATGGCGTGGTGTATGCATGGACTGTGTTGACATTGGAATGTGGTTGCAGGGAAGGTTCACCAAGTGTCTGGTATGTGAACATCTTTCTTGGTCTCCTTTCTCTTGTGGACCGCCTGATTTCATCAGGTGTGTCAAGTGTAGGGGGAGGTGCGACGATCTCTTTTTCCACAGGAATAACATCTTCATCGTCTTCACTTCCAGGTTCAAGTAACACCAGATCAGGGTCAGGTAAGTGTGATGTGCTTCGTTGTATTTCCATTTGAATCTGCTCTTGGTTTGGTTCTTCCCTTGTGAGTATTTCGTCATTTCTTTCTCTCCTCACAGGCATTGTAACTTGTCTCTTTTCTCTTACAGGTACTCGGCGTGGACTGTTGACTTCTTCAGGGACTCGGTTTCTCTGGATCAAGGTAGGTGTGGTATGGTAAGTATTGTCTTCTATGCCTCTGTTTGGTTTGTCTCTTAGGTGTGGTTTCAACTGGATGCGGTGGGGCTTCGACAGGTAAGTCGTTAACGAGCAATAACAGGTTCCGGTGGAGAACTCTGGTCCGCTGTTTATCACTGCCCTCAGGGTAGACTGCATACACCGGATTGTCTGCTACTTGCTCCTTGACAATGTAGATCCTCTTTTCCCAGTACGATCGGAGCTTTCCTGGGCCACCACGCTCGCTGAGATTCCTTACTAGGACTCTATCTCCAGGACGTAGAACTACACCTCTCAGTTTCTTGTCATAGTAGGACTTGCCTCGTGTACTTGATTGTCTGCTGTTCTCGCTGGCAATCTTGTACGCCTCAGACATCTTCCTTGCCCACTTCTCTGCGTAGTTCTTGTGTGGCACGGTGTCTTTCTCTTCCATCAACCCAAACAACAAGTCTACAGGGAGACGGGGGTGTCGCCCATATAGGAGATAATAAGGTGAGTATCCAGTAGACTCGTGGCGTGTGCAGTTATAGGCGTGCACAGTATGTTGGAGGTGATCTTTCCAGCGTTCCTTCTCCTTTGCCCCGAGAGTCCTCAACATCTGCAAGAGTGTTCGGTTAAACCTCTCTGCCGGGTTGCATTGGGGGTGGTACGGTGTCGTTCTGGAATGTCCAACTCCAGACTTCTGACGGAGTGTCTTAAAGAGCTCATTTTCAAACTCACGGCCCTGGTCGTGGTGTAGGCGGCCAGGGTATCCAAAGCGTTGGATGAAGTCATCAAAGATGCGCTCAGCTGCTGTCCGTCCGGACTTGTTTTTTGTCGGATAAGCTTGTGCGAATCTTGTGAAATGATCCACAACGACCAGGATGTACTCGTACCCGCCTCGGCTGGTCTCCAGGTGCAGATAATCAATACATACGAGGTCCAACGGTGAGTTTGATGTGATTGTCCCCATAGGAGCACGGACATGGTTGACTGGCTTTTTCTCTTTGATACAGGGACACTTCCTTGTGACATACTCGATTACTTCCTTCTTCATGAACGGCCAGTAAAAGCGTTCTCTTGCCAAGGACAGTACTCGTTCTGTTCCTACGTGCCCCATATCGTCATGAAGGTGCTTCAGAACAATAGACTTGTATTTGGTAGGGAGAACCAGCTGTTTCCTTTCACAGGTCTGTCTGAAAGGTCTGTCTGTCCCCTCTCCAGGTGCAGTTTGTTCCATTCACGGAGAAGCTTGCTTGCTGCTCTACTCGTGGTCTGTCTTGTGTCGTTGTTTAATACTGCATTGGTCTCTTTCAGCTTGATAACTTCTCCGATCGCTGTGTCTTCTCTTTGAGCTTCGATCAGCTCATCCCGGCTGATGGTTGGGATGACTGAGGGCTCTGGCATAGTGTCTGTGGCGAGTGTGAGGGCTGCGATCCAGGCTACATCCTGCTTCTGGGCTGCCATGCTTCCCTCCCAGGTTGCACGCACAACTTCCTGTGACAGCTCCTCACTGCACTCAGCTACATACTTGTCCATGTCAAGGGGTAGACGTGACAGGGTGTCCGCATCTACGTTCACCTTTCCAGGTCTGTACTTGATCTCGAACCGGAAGTCAGACAACTCCCCGACCCAACGGTGTCCAACAGCGTTGAGCTTCGCCGTGCTCATAACGTACGTTAGGGGGTTGTTATCTGTGTAAATGGTGAAGTGTGGGGCGTAATATAGATAATCTCTAAATTTCTCGCACACTGCCCATTTTAGTGCCAAGAATTCTAGCTTCCCACTGTGTAGGCGATAGTTCTTCTCTGCCTGGGACAACGTTCGGGAGCCATAACCCAGTACTCTCAACTTGCCTTCCTGCCACTGATAAAGTACAGCGCCGAGACCCTGCTCTGAGGCGTCAGTGTGCAGTGAGAATGGCAGGCTGAAGTCTGGGTAGGCCAGTACTGGTGGGTTGGTAAGTAGATCAATGAGCTGTTCGAGAACTCCTTGGTGTTCGCCGGTCCAGTTCACAGGGTTTCTAGAGGCCAACTGAGGACCTTTGCTCTTTCCTCGCTGGGTCTGGCCTTGTGACTGGTTCGGTTTGACTTGGAGGAGCTCATATACTGGTTTCGCAATGCGGGAGAAGTCCTGGATGTAACTGCGGTAATAACTCAGGAATCCTAGGAGTCTTCTGACATCGCCAACAGTCTGTGGAGTCTTACTTTTGAGGGACTGCACAGCCTCCAGGTCTTTTGGATCAATTTGCACACCGTCTGCCGATACAAGACGACCCACATACCGGACTTGTCTTCGAAACAGTTCGCACTTTTCGGGTCTCAGCTTCACGCCATGTTCTTGGAGCGCTTTCAGGACTTTGCGGACTCCTTCTACATGCTCCTCGAATGTTTTTGCGTAGCATAGAATGTCATCCAGATACGGTATACAGGATTCATCTCTGAGGGAGCACAGCATCTCTTCCATGCTCCTCTGGAAGGCTGCGGGTGCGTTTGACAGGCCAAATGGTATCCTCACCCACTCATATAACCCCCAGGGCGTTATGAATGCGGTGAGGTGTCTTGAACCTTCGTCGATGAATCCTTGATGGTAAGCCTTGCCCTGATCAAGGATGCTGAACCATGAATGACCACCCAGGGTGTCGGTCAGATCTTGGATCCGGGGTAACGGGTGTCTGTCAGGAACAGTTTTTTGGTTCAGAAGTCGATAATCGATGCATAGGCGAAGCGAGCCATCCTTTTTGCGGACGCACACAACCGGAGCTGAATAAGGAGACTTCGATTTGACGATCCATCCCTTTGCAAGGAGATCTTGGATGTACTCCTTCACTTCGGCAAACAAGGGCTTTGGTATTGATGAGTATGCTCTTTGCACAGGGATGTGGTCTTTCAGGTTTATCGCCATCTGTAGACTTGGGATGCACCCGATATCATTGGCGTCCCTGGCAAACACTGCTGACTCCTCATACAGCATCTTCCTTGCAACCCTTTGCTGTTCTTCATCGAGGTGGCTTATGTCGACTGGCGGCTCCCATTGTGGCTGTGACAGACTTGCATCAGCAGGAGAGGTAGTGACACCGTGGACTCTTGTGTTCTTTCCAGTAGGGTCAGTGTCAATGATTTTCTTGATTGGCTGGACACTACCAATGGCTGATTTGCGTGGCAAGGTTATGTCATATTTCATGTGGTTTCCCACAGGAACAGTTACATATGGGCTCTTCTCGTTCTGGATCTCCAGCAGACCCTCACCGACATCAAGCTGCTGCAGCTGGACATTACTCTCGTCAGGCTCAAATAACACCAGAGCATCAGACGGGTCAAGGTTAGGTGGGAGTCTGCACTTTACCCACGCAACACTGCCAGCGGGGATGACTTTGTCCTGTTGACCTGTCCTCAGACGTCCCTGATGCCCATTAGGTTTCTTTGCCTGGACAAAGTGCACAATGGTCTGAGCAGTGTCATTGGGGATTGACATAGCTCCCATGAGCAGACGTGTTAACACCGGGAGTAGTCTCTCCGGCTTTCCCTTTATCAATTCTTCCACCACGTTGAACCCAATCAGTGGCGTTTCTAAGGGCAAGTGGCTGACAAGGAACGGCACTTTGATGGCCAAGTTGGGGTCTTCATTTTCAGGCAGACTGACAGTTATCGCGCGGCCCAACCCTCAAAAGGAATAAGATCTCCATTCACAGCATATACTTCTAGCTTTTCTTCATCCTCCATAAGCTCATTCAGCGGTCGTGTGTCCAGGTCAGGTAAGTATGTTTCTTTCCAGGAGTGGTCAACAATGCTCACTTGAGCCCCCGTGTCTACTAAGGCACTGACCACTAGGCCATTCAGGAGGCACTTGGTTAAGGCTTTCTTGCCTATCAGCTTGGCAATTGGTTCATTAGGGGGTGGGGAGTGGACTGAGGGCTGGGCAGTCGCCTTTCTGTGATGGCGTCCTTTGTTCACAGTAACCGCATCTGCAGTCAATCTTTGGGGATCATTCCCACCACAGCCGTGGTGATTGTGTGGTTGCACATCTTCAGATTGGGACTTAGAAGACGCTCCGGTCACTGGCTGTCCCCCCTCAGTGACCGGTTCTCGTTTCCCTGACGCTTTGTTTTCTTTAAGCAGCCTACTGCTCTGTGACCCTCGTCGCCACAATAAAAGCAGTGTTTACAGTCCTGTAAACCCTTCTCGAGACACTTAGGGCAGCCGTACTGTCTTTCTTTTTTGGCCATTTGGGGCTTTGGAGAAGAACAGCGGCAAGCGCGGTCTTTCTGCACTGTCTCAGCCAATGAGTCAACCAGCTTAGTCAGCATGTCTATCCTTTCTGTGAGCTGCTGTAGACTGTCCGTCTTGTTCTTGCGATCAGCAGTCTCTTTCTTTGGATTTAACTCTTTCCCAGGTGCTGTGTCGACCTGTGCACTGTGTGCAGCTGTGTGCTTCTGACGGGGGGTTGAGCCCAATCTGCGCTGCCGTTCACTCTCATCGCTTGTTATTTTCATTACATGTTTCAAGATGGTCCCATCTGTCACTGTGCTGTCAGAGAGTAAGGGCTTTAGCTCTTGTCATGGAAGAATTTGAATATAACAAAGAACTCAGAGATGAAAAGGGTGTTCTGCGAGAATTTGAATAGAGACTGTCTAGGTGTTAACTCCCTTTTCTCTGAACTTCTCCAGACGAAAGGAGTTGACACCTCTATCAGTGTATTGTGACAATTTTCCCAGAGAAGAAGCTAATCATATGGAGGGGAAAACCTTTTCCCCCGCACCTACCAAACGCATATCCTCCCCCTTTGGTCTTTTGAAACTGTCTTCACATTCCCCAAATGTTTATTGAACCAGTTCCTGCCTTTGATCAACAAGGATCTCTTTGCTGCAAGACATGTAAATTGACCAACCAGTTCCTGCCTTTTGGTCAATAAGACTTCCTTGTGTAAGAGATGTAAATTGCCTTTTGGTGAATAAGCCTTCTTTGTGTAAGAGATGTAATTTGCCTTTTGGTCTGTCAGGCCACTAGTATATAAGAGATGTTAATTTGTACTGACACAGACTCAACCATCCAGACTACGTGCTGTATGATTGACTCTCGCTGTGCGCTCAGCTGAAATAAACCTGGTTAAGAATTTGAGCTCTGCTGTTGCATTTTGTTAAGGATCTATAATTTTAATTTGTGCAATTAATAAAATTGCCACAACATTTGGCGTCACGAACAGGATTCCACGAGTGAAACTTTGTCGGAGAGGTCCCTGGTGGTTTGGCCGCCGTGAGGACAAATTACCTCAGCTCTACCACGATTGAAAATAATGTAGGGACCAGGACGAAACCACTCCGACTTCGGGACACCGCTGGAATCATCGGACCTCCTTAGGAGAACTCCGATCAGAGGCAACAGGGTGAGCTCCTTTTTAATTTAGGACTATCTGAGAGGACTGGTCTGATATTAGGGTGAATCTGCAGACCTAAACGACCCTAGGAAATAAAATACGGTCTGAAGGATAAGTCTATTGTATCTACGAAGCATTTATTGCAAAATAGAGGACAAGTAGACGCGGCATTTTAGCACTTTTGCGCCGGTGAAGGATCACGAAGGCAGAAAGGCCAGCAGGAGACGTCCTGACTGAAAATGGTAACAGATCTGTTCAGCCAGACAGTCCTCCAAGATACTCCAACCGGTAAAGACATGTCAGAGAAGTATGGGCCCGGGGGTGTGGATGTGTAAATGAAGGTTGAGAGATTGTGGATCTCCAGAGGGTGAGAGTCTCAGTACGACTCAGATCTAGAAAGTAAAGGAATGTATTGAAAGAAATAGGACATCCTGATAAAAAAAGAGAAAAGAAAAAAAAATCAGATCTGATTGGTAAATAGAGAAGCACCACAGGTGCCTATTAATTTCTTTTTTTTAGAAGAGGTTGATTTTATTTGATTTGATCTTTTTTATTTTTTGAGCATGTATATGAAATTTAGAAGGACGACGGGGCTTGAGTGGAGATGTGGCTGGACGGACTGATAACGCATCAGTACCTGGGAGCCAGATCAGCTCTCAGCCCCGCGTCCGTACATCAGTGATGTTTCACCTCTTCTGTCTTTGCTCCTGCTATACAGGCTAAACTGTGACTGAACTGCACACGGATCTGGACTCGTCTCTTCCGCTGCTGCCGCCTCCAGTTTTCTCCTGGTCCTCCTGCGTCGCCTGATGCCCGTGTCGGTCCAGCGCATTCACCGTCTCCAAATTAAAATGTTGGAGCTGACACAACCAGCGCAGTTTGTCGCTCCCAGAGACAGAGACAGGCCACTGAAGGCCGAGGAGATATTCAACCACCACTCAGAGTTGGCTGACTGATCATGCTGGGACCACCAAAATACACTCTGGATTAGCTGGACCTGATGATCGTACCGGTCCTCCTGGGCCCTGGAAAGCTTCTGTGTTCTGCAATTATGGATGGACTGAAACCTGATGTTGCTGCGCAAATTCATCAACTTTACGTGGATTATATATAAGAGATATAAAACACACCTGGATGAGCTTCACAGACATGCATGTTATGCACTGAATGTGCTGTCTGACAAAAGCAGAGATCGGCGACCAAAAGGGACTCAGAACTTCACACAGCCACACTAACGCTGCTCTCTGGGACTGATTCAGCAGCGAGCCATGGCAGACGCCGCGGCCGCTGACAGACGTAACGGCAACTAGCAACCTGGAGAACTTGACCAATGCCATAACTGGTCAAACTGGACATTGGAACGGTGAATGTCCCAGAACCGCTCGAGATTTTGTCATGGGAGGCCAGGTGGACTGATGGCGTGCGGGGAGGAGACGACCCCAGAGGATGTGATGACGCGTGAAAGGAGAAGTGAGACATCACAGACACAACAGACACACACAAACCTGCAGCTGCAGTAACACGCACACACACACATATACTACAACCTATATTTATTTGTATAATGATGTTTGTGAGTCTTTTCCAGTCTTCTTGGTCCTCATCCTCAGTGTCGGAGTCGGACTCCATATTTGTTTGAGAAACATTCTTTTGAGATTCTGATCCTGACTCGTCCTGTGTTAAAATCGTCAGTGTTTGATCCTCCTCCCCTTTTGGGAGAACGTTCAATCTTCTCTATTTCTGCATCTGGTCACCACCAAAGAGAGACTTTTACTGTACCACTTCCTTGTTTCTCTCCAGGAACAGGAAGTTTTAAACTTAGCTTCATTCTGTCAGATTTGTGTCCCATAAATCTTTTGCGAAGGGACCTAATGTATATTAAGGCTAAAAATCACATCAGGTGCTGAAGGTCTCCACATAACTCAGACCCTATCACATCCTGAAGAAGGTGATTATGAACACACCATGTTAAAGCATAGTTATACCACTCCATCATATGCTTACCAAAAAATTGGAGATGGCCCCTGACCTCTGAAAATTGGATGAATTTATGTCGTGCAAGGACACGACTAAATTCAGACTATACGAAGGAAGGGGATTTGCATTGCATATCTTTCTTTAGTCCAGGTGGCCAAGATCCAGAATAAGAGAGACACTTTTACAAAAAAGTATGTATATAGATATATATTTATATATATGATATGTTAACCCCGTGACCCTTCAGAGGATGAAACGGGTATAGATAATGGATGGATGGATGGATGATACGTTAAGTGTTGTATGTATGTTTCTGTGTTTTGTCTGTCTCATTAACCCCGGAACAGAGACAGTGGTTTCTGTCCCACACTGATAGCCCCCCTTTTGTTCCATTGTCCAAGCCATCTGATGCAGAGTGGCATGAGCTAGGACAATTTGTTTGTCAAGGGGACAGTGTAACTGATTGGAAACCTACCCCCGATAAGGGTGTGTTCTATTCTCCCTGTTGTAGATGTATAAACAGACCATGAATGAAATGACTCAATGCCAGAAAACCGCGCGGCTGGTAGTTGATGACAATTTCATCTGTTTATCCTCCGAACTTTTCTCCTTTCCCCACATACCAGAAGCCCTGAAAGACGTGCCTATTTTTTTCTACTATTTTCTTTCTCTGTCCCAGCTCATCCAGACAGTCAGTTTTGGCTTGCATTTGAATTTAATGGCAAGCCTTACACCTTTACACGGCTGTATCAAGGTTACACTGTTTAGAATGAAGATCTCAGAAATTCTTTGAAGTTGGATCCTGGCTGTCTCTGAGATGGTTCCTCACTCTGTCTCCAATAGAGTTAGACCGAAAACATCTCACCTGCCTGCAGCCAGGCCGCTGAGATAGGGGATCTGAGATACTTTTCTGTCCTATTGGACATGCCCAATGTGACTGTTCAGAGATCTAACACTCCCAATCCTGCCACCCTTCTGTGGAGGATGGTATGCCCCACCCCCGTGATCTGAGACACACCTCTCCCTAACCCTGATTTGGTTCTCTTTGTTAATGGCTCATCCTTACTTCATCCCTCAAGGAAGAACTGTGTAGGATTTGCTGTATGTTCTCATCTTTTCTGTCTTGTCCTCAGACCTGCTCAGACTGCTGAAGTGATTTGATTTTTTTATTGTACCCTTAGGTAAATTTAGTTTACAGTGAGTGATACATGTCGTATCACACATACGACATGTATCACATACGACATGGACATCTCCAGGCAGAAAACCATGTCTTCCCAGACATTTCTTTTCTTGAGTTTTGCCAAATGGACACACAGGTTAGACCATGTATCCAAAGGGAGGATGTTCAACCTCCTTATGGTTTAAGCCCTCACAGAGGTGAGTGAAAGGCGGGGTTTTCATCTTAAAACCCACTGCTCCTACCACTTTGAGTCGGGAGGAGCAGTAGAGAGGAACGGTTCACTAAAATGAAACTGGCCAAATGCGCATGCGTAAACGGACAAAAACAATTCAAGTCCTTTTGAAATTCTGTTTGGACGACCATCCATGATTGGAATTGAACCCCCACAGTGGAGAGCTCTCTCTACTGACACATGACAGCAAAATGATTGTTTATTGCCAAAACCTGTCAAAAGCCCTATCACAGGTGCAGACTGCAGTGAAAGCGTCCCTGCCAAGACCAGCTGAAGGCCTTACATCCTTTTGCGACCCGGTGATTGGATCCGAGCAAAAGGAACTTCGAAGGATGCACTGGAAATCTAAGAGGTGGCGAGATCCATTCCAGATATTTCTCACCACCTATACGGCAGTAAAAATCACTGAAAGGGCCACCTGGACACACACAAGTCACTGCAGACGGTTCTCAGGTACTCCTGAGAACCACGAAAAACTGGTCTCTCAACACAGGGCAGAATAATCCCTGAGACCAGTTCCCGTGGAGGTAGTCTACCCTCCACGCGGCAACGATAAAAATTGCTTACTTTGTAAGCTTCCTCTGGGCTGATTCTGGTTTCAACACCGGTACCTTTATTCCATGGAAGGACACGAGCAGCCCATAAGATTGATCATCATGGCCATCAAGACAACCTCTGGTGGCTCACACCACATCGGATGTCCACCAAGAATAAATCCAGCTGTTATGTTTACTGTGTCATTTTGTTATGATGTTATATTGTTGTATAATCTCCTTGGCAAAATCTTTGTTTGTTTGAATATTCAATGCTACAGTGCTTACAACCTTCTTACAACAGTCAGACCCTCTGTTCCTTTGCCTTCCCAGGAAGACATTGAAAACCAGAGTATGGAGTTCTTTGTGATATAGAATGATTAAAAATGTTGTAAATTTAATAAAAAGGGAGGAGTGTCATGGAAGAATTTGAATATAACAAAGAACTCAGAGATGAAAA
Organism: Hirundichthys speculiger; assembly: GCA_018398805.1. Classification (NCBI taxonomy): domain Eukaryota; kingdom Metazoa; phylum Chordata; class Actinopteri; order Beloniformes; family Exocoetidae; genus Hirundichthys; species Hirundichthys speculiger. The sequence goes on along the minus strand of JAGFBZ010002176.1, from coordinate 8,853 downwards.
GGGTGTTCTGCGAGAATTTGAATAGAGACTGTCTAGGTGTTAACTCCCTTTTCTCTGAACTTCTCCAGACGAAAGGAGTTGACACCTCTATCAGTGTATTGTGACAATTTTCCCAGAGAAGAAGCTAATCATATGGAGGGGAAAACCTTTTCCCCCGCACCTACCAAACGCATATCCTCCCCCTTTGGTCTTTTGAAACTGTCTTCACATTCCCCAAATGTTTATTGAACCAGTTCCTGCCTTTGATCAACAAGGATCTCTTTGCTGCAAGACATGTAAATTGACCAACCAGTTCCTGCCTTTTGGTCAATAAGACTTCCTTGTGTAAGAGATGTAAATTGCCTTTTGGTGAATAAGCCTTCTTTGTGTAAGAGATGTAATTTGCCTTTTGGTCTGTCAGGCCACTAGTATATAAGAGATGTTAATTTGTACTGACACAGACTCAACCATCCAGACTACGTGCTGTATGATTGACTCTCGCTGTGCGCTCAGCTGAAATAAACCTGGTTAAGAATTTGAGCTCTGCTGTTGCATTTTGTTAAGGATCTATAATTTTAATTTGTGCAATTAATAAAATTGCCACAACACTCTCTTCGAATGTCATTGTGCTTGTGGCCTATTCCCTGGTACACGGTGTGCAGGAAGACTCCCTGAACTGTCTCTGGGCTGCACTTAATCTCAGTTTCAGCCTGTCTCGATGTGAACAGGATTCTCTGCTTCAGGCCGTTTACACGATACAGGAACTGTTGGGGGGTTTCATGCTCATTCTGCTTTGCACACATGAGTTCTTGGAAGAGTTCTGTGCTGCTCTTTTCTCCCAAGTGAGACTGAAGAAACCCCTTTAGCTCTGCTACAGTCATGTCTTCCTTATTCATGAGCATGTCCTTGAAATCGCCAGGCTTAATGATCCGCAGCACGCCTCTCACAACTTCAACATCACCAAAGTTGTCCTTTAATCCTTCCTCCATCTGCCGACAGACACTGTTGTAGCTGATGTCAGACGAGTGATCACCAATCTGGCCCCCCTGCACTTTAAATTCACGGCGGTGAAGGTAGGGCAGGTCTTTCAGGGACACCATCTTCTCATGTGTGTGGAATGGGTGGGTTGTGTCTGACTGATGGGCACGGTGTGGTGTGTCATGGTTCTGTGGAGGAGGGTGTACAGGTGTGTAGTGTGGGGTAGGGTGTGAGGTGGGCGTATCCAAATTGTGTGTGTTATTGTTCTGTAAAGCAGGCTGTACAGGTGTGGTTTGTGAGGTAGGCTGAGTTGTGGGAGTGGTCATGAACTGACGTAGTTTCTTACTCAAATCATCATAACTGTCAAGCATTTTCTGAACATCATCTGGTATAACACTGCCTACGCTAGCTGTGGTAGCAGTACCTGAGGCACTGAGTGGCTGAGAATGTGCTATACTATCAGAGGTCACATTAGCTGAACTAGTGGCAGGTACGTTAACAATGCCTGAATGGGCTAACCCACTAGACTGAGGAGCTACATCTGTGGACTGTGTCTCTTCATTTACTCTTGGATCAACAGGTAAAGTAATCTTACTGCGAGACTGTAGGATATTAACAATGGCATCATTCAAAACAAGTAATTCAACCATACCCGTATCTTCAGACGCTAGCAAGTGTTTACTGTACATGAACCCTTGGATGTAATTGAAGCACCCTTCTGTGTCTTCACGGTCGAGCGTTGACGGATCTTCACCTGAAACTGGGCCGACCTCCTTGGCAATTTGGAACAGTTCATCGGGTGACAACGCCAACAGGTGTTTCCTGATCTCCCAGACCAGGTCTCTCCTCCCACTGTCTGCCATGATGAAAGTCCTTTCCTCACCACTCGTCACTCAGTCCAAGTCTCTCACACAGTCTTTGTTCGCAGCGAATCACAGCTCTCTTCAGGGTCCACGTTCAGCACGCCACACGTTCAGCACGCCACATCCCCAACTCTCTGTGTTGCAGGTTCATCAACACGTCAGCTCTCTGTGTTGCAGGTTCATCAACACGTCTCGTCACGTCTCTGGGTCACCGGTATAGATTTTGGGATCAGCTCCAGGTTGATAGAAGGAGTGATTCCCCGTACGGGCCACCAAGAATCTGTTACACGCCCCGGTGTGGCTTAGTAAACAGATTATATTTAAAACTGCTCTGCCAGTTAGAACCTGAATAAACAGGGAAAACACGAGACAGAGTCAGTTTCAGTGTTTGTCGTTCTCTCTTCCTTGTCCATCTTTATTTATTAACAATCATGTATCTTAAATCACTGTACTTTTCTTTCTTTGTTTTAAAGAGGTTCAATCATTAATCATGTTCCAAAAATAATAATCATGTTAACAAAATAACAATGACCCATATTTCCTTCACAGTTTCATCATCAATACAATACATTCTTCTTGTTTTCATTTATGTCCATATTCCCATATGTTTTCATTAGACAGCATCAGCATACTGTAGTAATTTTTGATTTGGTCCAATCATGTTGTTATTGCCTAGAATTTTATCAATTCTGTTTTTAATCGTCACATCCCTAATGACCATATTGTTTTTAATCATCACATCACTATGAACTTATTTCTACAATCATGTAACCATTCCAATCACAAAATAATCATAAATCAAACTTAGTTACTTCTGTTGTGATAACAGACTAACACTGTATCAATATAATACAATGTATAAAGCAACTAGATGCATTTCAAGGCAAAACTGGAGAGAATTAACTGTATATAAAAAACGGGAATGCACTCTTTCAATGTGAACAGTAAATCACACATTTAAACACAAAACAGAAGCTTATAAAACTCAAGGAGCAACATAAAAATATTATCAATGAAAACAACCCACATGTCACGTAGTGGACGGCCATAATGGCTGCTGCCATGAAACTCAGTGTAGAATCCTAGATCCCACTACAGACATCAAGCTACTACAACATTTCTGGCATAAAACCATGTCAGGTTCTGTATTATAGTACAAAGTGCTCATATTAACCATGTTTCATGTGCTAATGTTATATTTACCTGAATAAACAGGGAAAACACGAGACAGAGTCAGTTTCAGTGTTTGTCGTTCTCTCTTCCTTGTCCATCTGAAGAAGAACGTCACGTAGGCACCTATCTAACCTGTCTCTGAAAGTGCAGGGGCCACCTGGTGGCGAAATGTGGAATAGGCGTATTCCCAGCATATAGATCCCCATTCATTCTCCATGCACATAAGGGCTATTCAAAGAAAAAGAAAAGTATATAATATAACAAAATGTGACTACACTTTTGTGTATGTCACACCAACACCTACGTCTCCATACCCCACGAGCTAGTGGAGGTGGCACTGGAGAGGCACCACCACCCTGGCAACATCATAGCTCTCATCAAGGACTATTATAACAGCTTTCACCTGAGGTTCGCCTCCAGCAGAGTTACATCTGAGCAGCAACGACTGGAGAAAGGGATCATTACCGGATGTACCATTTCAGTGATACTCTTTTCCCTGGCCATGAACATGCTGGTCAAGTCTGCCGAGCTGGAGTGCAGAGGCCCCAAATCCAAGTCCGGAATCCGTCAGCCCCCCATCAGAGCGTTTATGGACGACCTGACAGTAACAACCATGTCAGTCCCAGGAGGCAGAGGGATCCTTCAGGGCTTGGAGAGGTTGACCACCTGGGCCCGGATGCACTTCAAGCCTGAAAAATCCAGGTCTCTAGTCCTGAAGAGAGGGAAGGTGACTGACCGGTTCCACTTCCCTCTAGGAGGTACCCACATTCCATCAGTCACAGAAAAACCTGTGAAAAGCCTTGGAAAAACCTTTGACTGCTCCCTAAAGGATTCAGCTTCCATCAGGGCAACTAACGAACAGCTGGAGAGTTGGCTGACCACAGTCGACAAGTCAGGCCTTCCGGGGAAATTCAAGGCGTGGATATACCAGCATGGCATACTGCCTAGGATTCTGTGGCCATTGCTGGTGTATGAATTTCCCATCTCCACTGTGGAAGGGTATGAGAGGAGGGTCAGCAGCCGCCTGCGATGTTGGTTGGGTCTGCCTAGAACCCTAAGCAGCATCGCCCTGTATGGCAACAAGAACAAGCTGACGCTCCCCATCAACAGCCTTACTGAGGAGTTCATGGTCGCCAGAGCGAGGGAGGTTCTCCTGTGCAGGAAATCCAAGGACCCAAAGGTTTCCCAAGCAGGCATTGAGGTGAGGACCGGCAGAAAGTGGTGGGCGAAGGTGGCTGTGGACCAGGAAGAGTCACGGCTGTGCCACAAAGAACTGGTGGGAGCTGTGGCTACCAGCCGTGCAGGACTGGGTACCATTCCAACAACCCAGTACACTAAGCTCAAGGGCAAGCAGAGGAGGTCCAGCTCGAGGTGAGGTCCGGAATCGAAGAGCAGCGTGCAAGCCAGTGGGTGGGATTGAGGCAACAGGGCGCATGGACCAGATGGGAGGAAGCAACGGACAGAAAGATCTCGTGGAACGAGCTGTGGAGGGCTGAACCCCTCCGCATTAAATTCCTCATTCAGTCAGTCTATGACGTCCTGCACAGCCCATCAAACCTCTTCTGTTGGGGCAAGGTTGAATCTCCAGCATGTCCCTTGTGCCAAGGAAGAGGAACCCTGGAGCACATCCTCAGCAGCTGTCCTAAAGCACTCGGTGAAGGCCGCTATCGCTGGCGCCATGACCGTGTGCTGAAGGCGGTTGCTGAGTCCATCCAAACTACCATCGAACAGAGCAAGCACTTACAACCATCAAGGTGTGAGATGTCCTTCGTCAGAGCCAGAGAACAACCACCTCCCCGACCTAGAGCCCAATCAGACCTCCTAGGAACAGCAAAGGACTGGCAGCTAAGGGTGGACCTGGGAAAACAGCTGAAATTCCCTGAAAACATCGTGGAGACCAGACTTAGGCCAGACATCGTCTTAGTCTCAGAGACATCCAAGCAGGTCATCATGTTGGAGTTAACAGTGCCCTGGGAGGAGAGAATGGAAGAAGCAAGAGAGAGAAAGAGGGAGAAATACGCAGAGCTGGTGGAGGAGTGCCGCAATCAGGGGTGGCGTGCTCGATGCCTAGCGATTGAGGTGGGGGGAAGAGGCTTTGCAGGGAAGTCACTCTGCAAGGTCTACAGCCTCCTGGGCATCACAGGGGCACCTAAGAGGAGAGCCATCTCTGCAGCTTCTGAGGCTGCAGAGAGAGCCTCGCAATGGCTGTGGATCCAGAGGGATAAGCAGTGGTTGAGTGCTTCTTGGACACGGGTCAACTGATCACCCCTGTCGGGTTGCCTGGGTGACCCCCCAGTGAGCTCAGGCACCATAACTGATGATGTGTCCAAGAAATAGCATAACTAGATGCAGTGGCGGCTGGTGAAAAAAAATCTTGGTGGGGCTGGTGTGCCAACATATTTCCCTGCTTAATCTAGCATAAGCATTAAAATGAACAGTCGGAAAATGACAACAGGTCCACAATAATAATTTAATTTCAGTTTCCAGTTTCAAATAAGAAGTAACAATTTACAGCTATATTAGACTTTATGCTATCAAATACTATACAATCAAGGGGTAAATTGTCCCTCCGGAAGGATGCTGTGCAGCCTCTCCAATAAGACACCAGCTGTTGAATCCGCACAGCTGTTGGGTAGCTTGATGAATCAATAGAACCGCTCCTGTATATTGTTGGGTCCATCAATGTACCTCAGTACCAGGACTAGCTGACATTATGTCCCCACATTGCTAATTCAAAAGCACCACAAAATTTAACACCATTGATTATCTTGGACACAATATTACGGTTTTTATCTACCTCTTCATTGTCCCTTCTTTCAGTAATGTGGTGCCCATCATCTGGCTGCGTTGCTATGCTAATCTTTCCGAGCACAGCTAGCTTTACGCAGTTTTCCATGTGAACTTTGGATCTCTCATGTTTCTTGAACCGTTCAGAGGAGCTTTAAGTCAGTTAGTCCAGTCTTTGTCCAAGTCCAATCACATCTGTCACTTCTGAAGAGGATACAGGGGAAACAGAAAAGTTCATTAGCTGCTCCACAACCTGCCAGCCACATCTCAGGGTTTAACCAACTCTGACAAAAACTCAGTTTGTATGATTTACCTTTCTCCTTCGTTTACTGGAAAATGTTAATTTCAGGCTTGTCGGGTCCCAGCTCCTTAACGAGAAGTTTTTTCTCCGTCGTCCGTCTCACAAAAGGGAACATTAATAATAATTTCACCGAATTAGGTGGAAGCTGCTCTTGAACTCCAGTTGTCACCGCCGTCGCCATCTCTCTTCCTCGTCGCCGTATTTTTTTTTCTCCCGACGTAGGACAGAGTCTGGGAGTCGCTCTACGAAATAAAACTACCGCTGGCCCTTCACGTAGCTCTAGCTCATAAACCTTCACGCATTTTACGTAGCTGTTGGGGCGACATTTCCAGCGCCCCATCGGCATTAAATTTTGTGACGTTGATAGGCCAATTATCAATCATTTTTACCTAGCAACCATAACCGGATTGGCTAATTAGCTGCAGGTCAGGGGCGCTTTGCCGAGCGCCCCGTGAGAGAATGACGCACTGTAGGTCGGTGGAAATTCACTGTTTAATGGGTGTCAGTTGGTGGAAATGTTGTTTAAATTATTTAAATCGCATGTAGGTACACACATACTATTAATTAATCTGATGCTGATAAAAAAAATAAATAAAAATAAAATAGAATAAATATTTTTCCCCTCCACAGCTGGTGGGGCGGTGCCCCAGCGCCCCCTATGGGCCAGCCGCCTCTGACTAGATGTATGTAAGAACTATATTATATTATATTATATTATATTATATTATATTATATTATATTATATTATATTATATTATATTATATTATATTATATTATATTGAAATGAAATGAAAAATACTTTATTATCCCAGAAGGGAAATTCAACATTGTAGTAAGGGCTTTTTTTCCAACAACAAATAAATGACAGCAATAATAATAATGAATTAATAATAGTAGGTTTTATGTCTTGTTGTGGAGGCTGATGGCTGCTGGCAGGAATGATCTTCTGGATCTTTCTGTCTTGCAACGGACCTGAGGAAGCCTTTCACTGAACACACTCTGTTGTTTGATCACTGTGTCGTGGACAGGATGTGAAGAGTCCTCCATCATCTTCATGGAGAGGATGTGAAGAGTCCTCCATCATCTTCATGGAGAGGATGTGAAGAGTCCTCCATCATCTTCATGGAAAGGGTGTGAAGAGTCCTCCACCGTCTTCATGGAGAGGATGTAAAGAGTCCTCCATCATCTTCATGGAGAGGTTGTGAAGAGTCCTCCATCATCTTCATGGAGAGGATGTGAAGGGTCCTCCATTATCTTCATGGAGAGTATGTGAAGAGTCCTCCATCATCTTCATTGAGAGGCTGTGAAGAGTCCTCCATCATCTTCATGGAGAGGATGTGAAGAGTCCTCCATCATCTTCATGGAGAGGGTGTGAAGAGTCCTCCATCATCTTCATGGAGAGGATGTGAAGAGTCCTCCATCATCATCTTCATGGAAAGGGTGTGAAGAGTCCTCCATCATCTTCATGGAGAGGGTGTGATGGAAGAGTCCTCCATCATCTCATCGAGGATGTGAAGAGTCATCTTCATGGAGAGGGTGTGAAGAGTCCTCCATCATCTTCATGGAGAGGGTGTGAAGAGATGGATGAAGAGTCCTCCATCATCTTCATGGAGAGGATGTGAAGAGTCCTCCATCATCTTCATGAGAGAGAGGGGTGAGAGGGAGTGAAGAGTCCTCCATCATCTTCATGGAGAGGATGTGAAGAGTCCTCATCCTCCATCATCTTCATGGAGAGGGTGTGAAGAGTCCTCCATCATCTTCATGGAGAGGGTGTGAAGAGTCCTCATCATCTTCATGAGAGGGATGTGAAGAGTCCTCTCATCATCATCTTCATGGAGAGTGAAGAGTCCTCCATCATCTTCATGGAGATGTGAAGAGTCCTCCATCATCTTCATGGAGAGGGTGTGAAGAGTCCTCCATCATCTTCATGGAGAGGGTGTGAAGAGTCCTCCATCATCATCTTCATGAGAGGTTGGAGTCATCTTCATGGGAGTGAAGAGTCCTCCATCATCTTCATGGAGAGGGTGAAGAGTGAAGAGTCCTCCATCATCTTCATGGAGAGGGTGTGAAGAGTCCCCCATCATCTTCATGAGAGGGAGTGAAGAGTCCTCCATCATCTTCATGGAGAGGGGTGTGAAGAGTCCTCCATCATCTTCATGGAGAGGGGTGTGAAGAGTCCTTCCTCCATCATCTTCATGGAGAGGGTGTGAAGAGTCCTCTCCATCATCTTCATGAGAGGGAGTGAAGAGATTCCTCCATCATCATCTCATGGAGAGGGGTGAAGAGTCAGTGTGAAGAGTCCTCCATCATCTTCATGAGAGGGGTGTGAAGAGTCCTCCATCATCTTCCTCCAGTCTCCATCATCTTCATGGAGAGGGTGTGAAGATGGAGAGGTGTGAAGAGTCCTCCATCATCTTCATGAGAGGGAGTGAAGAGTCCTCCATCATCTTCATGGAGAGGAGGTGAGAATGAAGAGTCCTCCATCATCTTCATGAGAGGATGTGAAGAGTCATCTCCATCATCTTCATGGAGAGGGGTCATGGAGAGTGAAGAGTCCTCCCATCTTCAGATCATCTTGAAGAGTCCTCCATCATCTTCATGGAGAGGGTGTGAAGAGTCATCTCCATCATCTTCATGGAGAGGGTGTGAAGAGTCCTCCATCATCTCCTCATCATCTTCATGGAGAGGGTGTGAAGAGTCCTCCATCATCTTCATGAGAGGGAGTGAAGAGTCCTCCATCATCTTCATGGAGAGGGTGTGTGAAGAGTCCT